>JAWMRA010000161.1:51925520-52100431 GCA_035584735.1 Pseudotriccus pelzelni | reverse complement strand
GGATAGGATAGGATAGGATAGGATAGGATAGGATAGGATAGGATAGGATAGGATAGGATAGGATAGGATAGGATAGAAATCCCAGTTTAGTCTGGCACCTTTCTTCACAGAACCCAAGTTCTCTCATAATCCTGACACTTGTCGACAGCGAATCCCTTAGATGCTCACATTTGGATAGGACATTACAAGCGTTGCTGCTTTTTGCCTGTAACATTTTTGCTGTGGAAGAGAAGTCTAGTTACCACACTCCATTCAGGTGTTTGTACCGGGATCCTAGTAAAACTGTTCCTGAAATGCCAAGATTGCGGGGAGGGCAGCATAAGCTATCCATGGAATAAGTACTTACGGTGTGTAACACGGAATATGTCTCATGAAAGAAATCAATTGCAAATCCTCTGAACAAAATAAAGCACTCCAGGGAATAAATTACTTTGCAGAAAGATTGCGGTTCTTTGGAAAAGCTAAGAAGCAGTGAAGTGTATTACGAGAAAAAATATTTACGTAGAAGAGGAAATTGTTTCCATGTGAATTCTGCAGGAGCGGTCTGTCTAAATACATTGTGTACCGTATCACAGCGGTGTCGTTAGTTACAGCAGCGCTGCATTTGTCAGTCTTCGGACAAAATATTTTTGAAAACATTTTAAAAAACATTTTTTAATTCCTTAAGGACATATTTCTAAAGGAAGCGGGAACACTTGGACGCTACCAAACCAAGCGAAGTGAACGCTTCCTCAGCCATCCTTCCCTGGATTGCCCTTACCTTAGAGGGACGGTCGGGCTTGCTGGGATGAAAGAAAACAGGAGAAAGTCACTCTGAGGCAAAGCGAGGACGGAGCCGAGGCCGGGGCGAGCGGCCACTCCCGAGGAGCGGGGCCGGGGGGTGTCCCTGTCCTGGGACAGGCGGGGGGTCAGAGTGGGGGGTGTCCGTGCCCCCGGGGATGTCGCTGCCCCCGGAGATGTCGCTGCCCCCGGAGATGTCCCTGCCCCCGGGGATGTCCCTGCCCCCGGGGATGTCGCTGCCCCCGGAGATGTCCCTGCCCCCGGAGATGTCCCTGCCCCCGGGGATGTCCCTGCCCCCGGAGGTGTCGCTGTCCCCGGGGATGTCGCTGCCCCCCCGGCAGCCCGGTCGCGGCGGTGCCGGCAGGGGGCGCGCAGCGCTCGCGGACGAGGCGGCGGCGCTGAGAGCGGCCCGGGCGGTGATCGGGGCGATCCCGGCTCCGCTCCCCGCCCCGGGCGGTGATCGGGGCGATCCCGGCTCCGCTCCCCGCCCCGGGCGAGCCCGGTGTCGCTGCGGGCGCTGCCGCGGGACGGCGCTGCCCGAGCCGCGGCTGCAGCGCGTTGTGCCGCGGAGCCTTCGGGCCGCGCAGCCGCCCCCCCCGCCCCAGCGCCCGCCCGGCGAAGGGCGCGGGTGTCACGGGTGCCCGACCCCGCCCGTGCCGTTCTGCTGAGCGCTCCCCGCTGCTCCTGACCTACGAAGCGGTCATTCCCACGGTGCGCGGCCCGCACAGGTCGGGGAGCTGGGAGAGCTGGCGGCAGGGGAGGAGAGGCGAAGTTGGGCAGCAGCGAGTCCATCTGCTTCTTTGAACCTCACTCCTCGCTCTGGGAGCTCCCAGGCAGAGATGCCGTGAGCCGGCTCGCCGAGCGCTGGGCAAACGCGGCTGTTGGGCAGCCTTAGTATGAACGCGCCGTGTTGTGTGAAAGGTGGGGTTACACATAACACAGCCAAGTGTATCTAGCAACCTACCAGTGCCAAAAGGAACATGGCTTTATCTCCCTATGATTCTTTTGCGTCAGCTCCTCAGCACCTTTGTTTGGTCAGTTCGAGTCACAGCTCTGGCACAGAGCTAACCCAGTGGAAAGAGAAATCCAGAATGACCCCAGGAAGGGTCAGCACAGATGAAAGGGGAAAACAGCAAGTAGGGTTTATTAGCAAATTATTTCTGCTAAACTAACTTCGGTGTGAGTGTGTGTTGGCGACATAGCTCATCTACAAACTATGCTGCCTATGAAAATTTGACTTTGTTCGATAAAGTATGTCAGGTTGGAAACCATGGTACCAGTTATGTCAAGTCAGAGCACGACACCCATTTCAAAATGGCTTCAAAATGTTTTATAAACAAGCAAATACACAGCTGTGTTTTCTTCCGGTAGTGAAGTCCAATTTATACAGGCAGAGAAGAAAGTAGGTAACACAGTAACTGAAAATACAAGTCTGTCATGGGACATGAAGCTCTTAATTCAGAGGAGAAAACACTTTATTTAGAGATAAAATTGCCAGACAACTTTATTTTAGTTCTACAGCATCAACTTTAACAAAGGTTAGTCGTTGGAAACCAGAAGAAGAGGAGTTAAGGCCTGCACAGCAGGGCAGAATTAAGATAACCTCAAACACCCAAGCCTGCTCTGCAGGCTGGCAGTAGTCACTAGGAGACGTGTGCAGGTGTTTCTGCTGTATTTACTCTGTCACCTGTTCTTTCAATGAGCAGAAGGAGGAAGAAGCTGGGTTGTGTAGCAGAAATACATTCATGATGGCAAAGCAGCTCTGGGTGGAGAAGTGTGAGTCTGCCTGGGTGTGTGGAAGGGAGGATCAATATGCCTTGCTTCAGAGCTGTATATCGTAAGTCGTGTCCTCAGTGAAGCAAAGGATTTTCATCCTTTTTTTACCCTGGGATGCTGGAGGTAAGTGTGATGTGTACTTAAAACTATGTAAACAAGATATTTTGATGGTACCCTGCACAGTCAGCAACTGTGTTCCTCCTCTTGAGTGTGTTTGGAATTTCTCTCAGCTAGGCTTCCCAATATTTAGAAATCCTGAGCAAGTATAGGAAATTGCTGAAGAAAGAAGGGCTGCAGCTGAGAGAATCTGACTGTGTGAAGCACATTTGAACTGCCAAAAAGTGTAGTGACTGCATTAATCTGTAGAGTTCACAGCCATTATAGTATTATTAAAAGGGCTATTATTGCTGTGTGACGTTAAAATCCCTCCTACTTTTCCTTTGTGAATGACTGTTACTAGGACGCTGTAAAACTAAGGATGCCAAAGGTTCAGAACTAGATAATACTTTTGCCAGTTCTAGAAGATGGTCTGAAGCTGGCGTTTCTTGTTTGTCTAGCATCCACAATTACTCCTGAATTAGAATGGTTTGCTTGGCTTATTATAGAAATAGAAAGCGTGAAATTCTATTCTCAAAAACAGATGCCAGCTCACTGGAGACAGAAGAGCTTTCTGTTCTTCTCATGTGGTCAGGCTGAGTCTATAGTAATGAGCTACATAAAGAAGATGCTGTTGCCTACAGAGGAGATCCTTAAGTTTCCATGCGTAACTTGCAATATGCAATAGCACTGTCCTATTGGACAAACTTTTGGGGTGAAGTCATATTTGTTTTCTTTGTAATTGCATGGATTGCCTCTCTAATTTACTTTTTAGTCACCTTGAACACTCCTGAGCAGGAAGTGACAGAAGGGTGTCATCGCGTTCATATTGTCTTTGACTTCTCCACTGATACTGTCAACACGCCAAAACGTTTGAGCCAATTAAAGGTTTTGGCTGAGATACCAATGCACCTGCTCTCTGAACAATCTGTTTCTTCTAGAAGCATGTAATATCTTTCACTTGGATTACAGTCCATTACCTGCAACTTTGTGGGAGAGCACCAACCTCGTGCTGGAGTAATGGTGAAGAAACCCTTGTACTTACAGAGAGCTGACCTGTAAGAGCAAAGTGGTTAAAGTCCCGATCCTGCTGTGGGTAAAGCTGCTTCCCTTTACATCGTAGTCCTTCCACTCAATGTGCTTTGGACCTTTAATAATTCAGGGATTTACATTTAGACCACTTCAGAAAAAACAGAACAAACAAAAAAAACCCAACAAAACTCAAAAAAGTCTCCTAAGGCTTTCTAGAAGTCAAGCATCAGGGGTTTGGGTTTGTGGGTTGTTTGGTTGTTGTTGTTGTTTAACCTCTATGTGACTGTGCTACCAAGGAATCTTAAATAGTTCCACCAGACTAAAGTAAGTTGCCAGTGTTTGTAGGCAACAATTATTGCTGGAAAATATTGACATTTCACATTTTCAAGGCTGCTTTCCCCCTCCAATTAAAAACTGCCAGCTGTGATAAGCATTTTTAAGAGTAGGAGGGTGTGAAGGGTGTTAGAAACATTCATACTGAAAAAGAATGAAACAAAATTGGAGCTGATCCATATGTGATGTTGTCGATGGAAGGACTAATAATAGAGACAGTGAGTGAAGATGGACAGCGGGTCAGGTATGGACTTACAAAAGGACATAGTGGGAACAAGGGCAGCACTTTAATTTTGGGTTGTGTATATGTGTAGAAACATCACTATGTAACGTGTAAGTCCTCTTCCCGTGAATCAGAACGGCTAGGGAGGTAAGTAAGGTTATGCCAGTTTTAAGGTTAGCTAGTCCTTTGCCTGGTTTTGTTACCGAAGGAGCAGCGTGATTTCCTGCTACTCCAGCAGGAATTCCCAGTACCTGGGAAATGGGCCGCAGAGCTGCAGGAGTGAAGTGTGACACAGCCAAGGGCTGGATTCTACCGGGACAGCTCACGAAGATTTGTCAGAGTGGCAAGGAAAAGTGTGTCAGGCGTTAGTCGCATTTGTGCCGTCCCAGGTCTTCCACCCCTGGGAGGAGCTTATACAACTGGGCTTTGCCCTAAGCCACGTTTTGCTTAGAGCCGTATATCTGGATTTATGGCGTTTGGACCACCTTTACTTTCCAAAAACTATGTCTGGAAGTGCCCGGGGACCTGCAGCGCTGCAGTTCCCCTTGTGCTCTGAGGCCGTCCCAGGCGGGGATGGATGCAGTGGCTGTGCTGAGCTCCGGTGGTGGCAGCAGCACGATGGGGAACCTGCTGCCCTGCGAACACGCCCACCCCCCACCTCTCCCGGCTGCCTTCGAGGTCGCCCGTCCGCTGCCCCCAGAGCCAGCCCCGAAGCATCCTCTCTCTCCCGGGTCCCCTTGCACACCACAGCGGGGCCGTGCAGCTCCCGCGGCTCCTGCACTCCCGACCGGAGCCGCAGCCCCAGTGCCTACCGGCGGGGCGGAGGCGGCGGGCGGGGGAGCCGCCCCTCCCTGGGCGCGGAGCTATAAGAGCAGCGCAGCGCTGTAAGGGCAGCGCAGCGCGGGGCGCAGCGGGAGCCATGGGGAATCGAGTCACCCGGGAGGACTTCGAGTGGGTTTACACGGAGCAGCCCCACACGCAGCGCAGGAAGGAGATCCTGGGTATGCTGGGGCGCTCGGGAGCGGCCGCCGGCGGGGCGGGCAGGGCAGGGCTGCGCTCCGGGACGGGCAGAGGCGGGTCGGGTGGGACGGGGGGTCCGCGCCGGGTCCAGCGATGTCGGTGCCGAGAGCGGCTCGGGGAGGGTGTCCAGATTGCAGAGCGCCGCGGCCCGGTGGGCTTGGAAGGGTGTTTCTCGCGAGGGGTGCTGCTCTCCCCCGACTCTCTGCCTTCCGGAGGCAGCGGCGAGCCGGCTCACCCGGGCGGCAGAGCTGCACCACCTGCCCGCTCCGCGCCCCGGGGTGCCAGGGCTGCCCGGGCCGCGGGCTGGGAGCCCTCCCGAAGGCACTTGTTCCCAGTGTCTTGGGATGAAGTCAACGGGGACGCGGGTGAGGTTTGCTAGAGAACAATAGCAAGTTTCCCGCTGCTTGTCAGGGACAAGGTGCCCTTCTGTATTTTCGTGTGAACTGCGCACAGGAGTGTGTTGGGAGGTTTATTCTAGTTTAGAGCTTTGGGCTATTCTGAAGATCGTTTCAGAGAAGAACTGTTGATTGAGAATTGTTGCAGAGTATTGTTGCATATCTCCTGAAAATTCATTGCCAATCTTTTATTAATATAATAATTTCCCCCCTCCCCCCGTTTTTATTTAGGTAGGTTGGTTGTTCTGGGTTTTTTCCCCTCTAATGAGTAGGGTAACGTTTTTAAAGTACTTTTATAAAGAAGGGCATTAGAAAACTTGTGGCTGAGTAGCAGCTCAGGGTACATATGCACAGGGTATATGCTAATTAGGTGCAGGTTTTTAACTCCTCCACAATCTCATGGATTAATCTAGGATTAATCTAAATTACAAAACCATTTCCGGTATAGCTACAGTGGTGGAATATCCTGGTACAGGTTTGAATTACATCCAGGAAAATAATAATTATTTTACTATGTAATCATGGTAGAGAGTTAAATCATATCATTATAGAAAATGATGCTATTCATCCTTTTGGTCAAGGGCACTGCATTTTGGTGAGCCGTGGGTAGGAGCATCTATGGTGAGTCTCTACCCTTGCTAATCTCTTGCTGTCTGGTTGTGCTGTAGAATGGGGTCTGCAGACCATGATGAAGTTGTGTTATGCAAGTTGGTACTGGAGTGCTTGGACTCCCTTACCCTTGTTGCAACAAACTCTTTTTAGGACCTTTCAGCTGCACACTTGCAAAGTTTTTACCCACCTCCCCTCTGGGTTCAGAAGAAGTGATTGGAATCAAGGTCCATCTCCCTCCTTGCAGCTCCCCCCTGCCCCAGCTGTGGGAGCAGAAGGAAGGGAATAGAGAAATACAGTGGGAAGAGAAACATGAAAGATGTGGGCAGAACAGTCAAGGCAGAATGGGTCATTACACTAGTGTCATGATACCAGAACATTACCAACAGTTACTGAAGCTGTCATGGTATCCTATATGATGCTGGTGTCATGATCCTCACTGCATTATTCAAAGCCTGAAGATCAGCAAACCCTAGTACCCTAAATATGTACTTATCAAAATGTCTAGTGTCTATTGAGCTGGAGAACACTGTAAGAATATTACGTGCATATGAACAAATATCTGTAAAAATCCATGTATTTTATGTTGTTTTTACAACAATGCCTTGGGGACAGCATTCCATGCTGGTAAAGGAAGTATTTCTCTCCAAATAGGTTAATGATTTAGTTGCTAAGCACTGAAACTTGATTGTTCTCTGTTTATGCTGCAGCTTTTTGAAATGTTGGTCTCTCAGGCAGGGCTACTTGGATATAAATGCAAGTGGAAATTATCTGTTAAGAAAAAAAATGAGCAAACCGACAAACACATAGGGCAGTTTCTTTCCTTGGGCTGTTGCCTCAGTGTTCCTGTGGAACAATTCACAGGTAAAAATGATCCATCACAAAGTTGTGACTTACTAGTCTAGGTGTCTGTTAGACTTTTGTAGTCAGTGACAATGTGGCTGAAGGAGAACTCTGTGAGTTCAATCTCCCTGCCAAGGGCAGGGACATCTTTCACAAGGTGAGGTTGCTAAAAGCCGTATCCAACCTGACCTAGAACACTTAGAGAGAGATGGGCAGTCCACAACCTCTGTGGCCACCCTGTTCCAGTTGAGCTGCAGAGCTATGAGCTGTGCTTATCAACTGGGCTGGCTGGGAGGTAGCTTATGGCAGACCTTTGTTGTACTAGATGAACGTACCAGAGATGTGATTCCTAATGGCTGTAATTATACCAGCAAATAGATCAACATTTTGCGCAAGGGAAAGGTAATCCTTTCTCTGTTATCTCTTTGTAGTATCTTACTCTTAGAATCTAGGTATTAAAATGTAGCTTGTGTTTGGTACTGTCCAGGTGCCAACTGCTTCTAAGTTACAGGGGAGGTCCCTTGCCAAGCTGGCGCTTCGACCCATATCACGTTGTACATGTTCCTGAACACGTTATTCACGCTTTTCAGTTTATGAAATGGAACTGTTTCATTGATATTCTCTCGCCCTCTTGGTTATGAAAAGCCTGTTACTGCCTGGTGTTAGGATTGAGATTTGTATAATGCTGCAGTGAGCTCTGTTAGGGAAAGACCTAGCTAAAAACTTCCTGATGGAAGAAAGGTTTTGTCATCTAGATCTGCTTAGCCTTTTGGTATAGTAACAAAAATGCTATTAGAGGAAGACAGAACATAGGGTACAGCATAAAGCGGATATCTACTCCTAGTAGAAACAGGATTTCTACTTTAGTGACAGTAAGGATTTTTTTCATCGAAACACTTGATGAACTATAGTCTTGCACAATGGGAAGTATTGGTGATTTATCACTCTTGAGAGATGAAAAAAGCATTGCTTAAATGCGGGTAACACCATAAGCACACAATGTATGGTTATTTCACCTGCAAACAGTTTCCCAAATGCAAGCAATGAGCAATATGTTGTGACATGGGAACCGTGAGATCATATTTGTGCCATGGGTTGGATCTAACTTTTAAAAATTACTGTAGGTTGGTCAGAAAATGTCTTGCCTCACAGGATCCTTAGGGAAGTACTTGTTTGCTGCTGAGGATGAGGGCTGAATTGCTCTACCCTGAGTTGCTCAGGGTAGACCATGAGCATCTGAATATGATCTAACATATAAGAATAATTAATAATTATATAATTATTTCTTTGCCAAGTTATTTTGGAATGGAGATGGTGCAAGCATTTTATATGTGCTTTATTCTGTAGGAAGGCAGAGATGTTAGCCTATGAGGAGGGGTAGAGCACAATAAAAAAGCAAAAAATAATTTTTATTTTAGCAGTTAGCTGGTCTGACTATAGCTCTGCCCTCTTATTTAATCTGCTGTTTCTTTCAGCTGTCTCTTCTGTTGCCTATTTAAACCTCACATTTATGAAAATTCTGACAAATAGTACCTACTGAAATATGCAATATGCATATCTCCTTAGCTTAAATCAAAACTCTGAATTACATGTGCTTCTGGCGAAGAAACTATGAGTTTGTTTCCCCTTTGTACTGCAGTATGTGGGCTCAGTGCTGCCAGTGATGTGCTTGTTCTCTGACGAGCACATCCAGAATAGCTGCTATCTCACTGCTCATGCCCTGTGGGCATCACCTATGAAATAAATCACATGAGCAGAAAGCCTCTGGTTTAGGCATTTGTGGTCTTCTGTTGAAAACATATTAAGTGCAGCCAAAGGCTTCAGCTTACTCCATATTGCAAGTTTTTGTTTCAGAGGCAGCTGGAAGCCCTCTTCCTAGCATTCCTACCTCCCTTTGCTCTGCACTAGCTAATAAACAAGCGTAAGCCAACAGGTTATAGCTGCTGTCATAGTGATGTGCTGACATCATCCATCTCTGTTGACACCAGCAATGTGGCACCACTGGGTACTTTCCCTCTGGTGGCACTTCTGAGCGAGCCACCTCCCTTGGACCAGCCAGCATGAAGCAATTTAGAGACTTGTGGGTGGCAAGTACAAGATTAGGACATTTATCCTTGCACAGTAGATATATAAAACTTTAATATAATTAGCTGGGCCGAAAAAGTTTCTTATTAGTTTGCCTACTGACGGGAGTAGGAGACTGCAGAGCCAGAAGTTCTTGTCATGCATGTGTGTCCTGTGCCTTGGCACATGTATGGTTTGAATTAATCATAGAATAATCTCAGTTGGAAAGGGCTTTTAAAGGTCACCTCATCCAATCCCCTTGCAATGAGCAGGGATGTCTTCAACTAGATCAGGTTGCTCAGAGCCCCATCAGACCTGTCCTTGAATGTTTCCTAGGATGGGGCATCCACCACCTCCCTAGGCAACCTATGCCGTGGTTTCACTACCCTCATTGTAAAAAATTTCCTCATGTCTAGGCTGAATCTCTCCTCTTTTAGTTTAAAACCATTATCCCTTGTCCTATTATAACAAGCCCTACTCAAAAGTCAGTCCCTACCTTTCTTATAAGCCTCCTCGAAATATTAGAAAGCAATAAGGTCTTCCCAGAGCTTTTACCTCTCCAGGTAGAAGAGCCTCAATTCTTAGCTCTCTCAGCTTTTCCTTACAGGAGAGGTGCTCCAGCCCTCTGACAATTTTTGTGGCCCTCCTCTGGACCTGCTCCAACACTTCCGTGCCTTTCACTAAGGACTCAGGTGTGCTGTGCTGTTTACGAGCATGTTCATGAGCTCAGTCACTACGAGGCAAAACATAATCCTGTCAGTAAACTGTCTTCTTTTGGTTTGTTAATTTTTTGGTACAAATACCAGTTCCAGTATAGGACATGGGGTAGTAAAGCTTACATCCTGTGCCTGGTGTCTCTTATTTGTTCTGGCAGGGACTCACAGTCAATAGAACATTGCCCAGCACAGGAGTGTCACAGAGATTTTTTTTTTTTTTTTGATTCTTCTCTTTAACAGACCTCCTAAGTGCCTTATACTGAATGGTATCTCCACTTTGACTATATCTGTATGTTGCACTTGTGGTCAAAATAAAGCAAAATTAAGAAATTAAATTTCTTCTACTAGCTTCTCGTGGATGTGGGCAAGGCTCTGCTCCTTTAAACCTTTATCACTGTCTTTATGGACAGCTCCTGCTCTTGTTCATTTCCAAATCCCATGTATGCCAAAATGTGTAAGTATAAAAGTACGTGGAGTCACATAAGAAATTGTGTTTGGTACCATCAGTAGGGCTCTTCTGAGTTATCTCAGGAACAGTGTCAGTAGCATAGAGGTTGAGTGAGGGTTCAGAACAAGATATTTGCTGTCTCTTGAGGAGAAGGAACTCCAGGACCTAGCATCCAATGGCCTCTCCAGGAATAACTGATCCAACTCTAACTGAGGATCACAGTTAGGGCTATGGTGAGTGCTCCTGGATCTCCAGAGAGGAGCATCAAGTTAAAAATATGTAGTCAGGCTAATTTGTCCGTTTAGAAACTTGTGCTTAGTGAGGCCGGCCTCTAGAAAGGTGACTGATGCTTACACACAACAGTGGAGTGATCTCTGTGAAATGTTAATTCAGTAAATGGATTGTTTCACAATTGTGAAAGCTTCTGGAAATATTCTTGCAGCATTTGTTCTCTCTTGGCTGCTGTTCTTTCATCCACACTGCTGCTCTGAGGTTATGTATAGAGTCTGTGGAGCAGAATTATTAACTACATATACCTGCTCTACTAAAATTCCTGTGCTGCTTTTGCAGTGTGCTGACCTTGGAGACAGAAAAGTCCTGCTTCTGCACTGCTGTGCACCTACACCAGTATCCCCACCCTCCCAAAGGCAGCACAATGGCTCTGTCTGGACAACTAGAAGCAGCACACGTGGATAAGCTGTCTGCCAGGCTGAGCTAATGGGCTTCTCAATAAGCCAGAGGCTGGAAAATGTGCTGTGTAGACACCAGAGTAGCTGGAGCTCTGCTGTTCTCATTGGACTCTAAAGAGCAAAACCTGGTCCCATATAGTCACAGAACTTTGTGGTTGTCATGCCCTGCCCCATGTCATGTGTCCACACATGAATCTTAACTGCCTTGTCTAGAAGGGCTGAATCGTGAGGTGGTTTTTTTTATCCTCTTTCTGTGCCCTTTCTATGCCATGATTTTGCATAATGAAGAGTTAGCTCTCAATTACATCATGTTTTAGCCCTGATTCAGTGCTTGTTGGGAAGCAGTGGACTCTGGCCATATAGAAGCTCATCATTCTTAGAATGGGAAAGTGCTCAGGTGGACCAAAATGGAAGCAATTCAGGAAAGAGCAGCATGATGAGAAGTTCAGTTCAGATGCTTCCCAGTGTGAAACTCTAGTAGTCTCAAGAGTGGGGAGTAGGTGTCTGTTTACTTCACATAGGTGTCTGTTTACTTCACAAAGTGCAATGTGTAGAAAACAAAGGTGGTCTTTACTGGCTGGCTGCCAGCGGTCTGATAATCCTTTGTGCCTCCTGGTCCAGCACTGCCGGTAGCCCTGCCTCTGATTCTCTGTTGCCTTTTTGACGTGCAGATGGGCGATATCTGGTTTGTGCAGCACCTACAGTCTTTCAGCTAACTGCAAGGCATGAGCATGAGTGAAAAAGGAGATAAATATTTGTGTTATCACATCTTTGTGTCACTTTGTTATACAAAAACTGCAGCCATCAGGATCACTTAATCTGAGGTTAAATGTGTCTCACTGAAGAGTGCTTGGCCTCAAGTGTATAAAGGGTCAGTATTCAACATGCTGCATTTGAAGCACTTCTGAATGAACAGATCTTTGGCAGGCTGCTCCACCAGCAGGTCTTTCAGCCTCCACTGAGCTTACCAGCACCACACCCCTGCCCAAGCCATGATTTCTTCATGGGGAGAAACCCGAGGTCTCTCCATGCCATGGAAATGGAAAAGGTTTATCAGTATTAATGATAAATAGCCATACTATTGTGGTTTGACTAGTATGCAAAGATTTACTGTTGGAGAGGAGTTAATCATGTGTTGAATTTAATATTAAACCCTACCAAGTTGCTTAATAGCTGTCACCTGTGATGAATGCAACCTGCCTGCATTGCTGCCTGCTCACACTGTTGCTGCTGTTTGGCAGCGACTGCTCTGAAACCTCTAAAATGGAATTTGTGGTCCTTGTTGACTGTCACAGAAAGAAATAGGTCAAAAAATTCCATTATTCTCAAATGACGATATAAAGCATCTCTAAGCAATTTTCTCCTCCCATTAATTTTAATTTTTGTTTTGGTCAATATAGCCTCAATTTGACCAGGCTGACGAACAGATCTGATTGTTTTATGTTACTTCATCTCTTTTTGTCACTTCAGTAACTTACATCTACCAGCTGTATGACTGAACATTTGAGGTGGTTTGATTTATTAAAGAGTTCTCTGAGTTCTGGACAGAGCCCCTTAAGAAGGAGATTAAGCTACATAAAATTGCGTATCTTTAACAGTCTTACTGACCAGGTCATTATACCAAGTTATTCTTTAGAATGGACTTTGAATAAGCAGCACTTTGTGTAAAATTTTGGTATATATTCAGGTACCAGAGAACAATTTTTAGCATGTTAATTTTTCTAGTGTGAAAACTATAATTAAAAAAACTGTGAAAACAAGAACAAAAGCAAACCAGCAAAACAGAAACCTTCTGGACTTTCCACAGATTTTTATAAAAAAAAATTTGACTGACTTTAGAAAGACACGAACTTTTACTAGAGATTTCCCACCACTTAAAAAAAAATCTCTCTTTTGCCTGAATATTCCTCATGGTAAATTGGCCCCCTTGTCCTCATAAGAAGAATTGGGAATATCTCTTTTCTCACCATCTTCCACGGGATTTCTCTAGTCTTTATCATCTCTAACCTCTGTCCTGCTGAGCTGAAGTTGGCCAACAAGCTCAAAGGTTGTTGGAATGGTTGCAGAGCATGACCACATCAGTCTGCTTCCTTAAGTAGTACTTCATCTCTCAGAAACTTGAACTTCTCAGGGTTCCTTTTTACAAGAACCTTCTCCACATCTGGCACTCAGTACCTGCCACAGCTTGCAAGGTCACATAAACTGTGTGTGTTGTCTCCAGCATTTGTTTATAGCATATACAGCTGCACAGATGTAGGTCATTGTATTCTGATTTTATTGCATTGGTGTTATGCTGTGACACTCAAATGATGTTTACTTTTCTATTCATCAAAGGGGCCTTATCAAAACCTCAGGGTTCAGAGCAAGTGACTTGTCTACGCGATTATCTGTGTAAGCTGTAATTATTGAGAAATGCAGAGTATGAGTTAAAGGAGGGAGGTCAGTAGGGAGGTAAAAGCCATAAAACAGTAGAAAAAATTATGTACAAGTTAATACCGGAAGTGAGAAGTGTGGATTTGTAAAGAGGAGATGTGTATCAATGAACAGCACCTAGAAGACAAGCTGTATTCTATATTTTCTTTCTTTTAAAAGGAAGATGAATGGCTGCTGGAACCAAAGATAAGTAAGCTAGTCCTGGCCTGACATGGCAAGCCTAGCCCATGTCTCTCTGACACTGCTGTAGTTGTGAGGCCTCATGAAGCTGTTGTGTGATTATCTTGTGGCTTTTATGCCTGCTTTTGGTATGTGACTTGGGAACAGGCTGAGGAATGGGAACAGAGGAAAAATTTTCTGTGTCTTACAAAATCCTGATAATATTAGTGACTTTATTGTGATGTTACCGTGTGTGAAGAGTTGTACGTGTTGTGAGCACTGGTAAACACTCAAATAATTAGGATTTTTTTTTTAAATGCTGCATTTGTCATCTAACCACAGAGCAAAACCTGGCGAGCCTGTTGCTCAGCTCTCTTTTCTCTGCTAATATGTTTGAAGCAGCAGTGTGAAAAGGGCTGCGAAGAAGGCAGTTGTATCTCTTTTGTGCAAAAAAAATCTGATCTGAGCAAAATAAAAAGGGAAATAAAAAAAACTTGACAGAAGGTGCTTCTTAGCGCTTAAATAATGTGGGTTTTGGCATACTAATAATGTGAAGCAACACTCGTCGTGAAGGCACATGATGCCACAGATTGATATCAATATATATAGATATATACAGACATATTTTAAAAAAATACCCTGATGGTCAATCACAATTGGACATGATGCTGGAAGTGGGAATGGAGCCCATATGTTATAAAGCTTTCATCTCAGTGGCAACCCTACTTTGGAATTACCATTTTATAAAACTAGAGCCTCAAATACAGTGTGACAAAAACAGAGTCCCAGTGGTGATTGTGTTTACCTAACCATGATCTAATGAAGTTTCTCTGCATTTTTTCCTTTAGCAAAGTATCCAGAGATCAAGACTCTGATGGGACCTGATCCACATTTGAAGTGGATTGTATCTGGAATGGTTTTCATGCAGCTTCTGGCATGCTACCTGGTGAAAGACTTATCTTGGAAATGGATTTTCTTCTGGGCTTACGGTTTCGGGGGTTGCATCAACCATTCGCTGACCTTAGCCATCCATGATATTTCACACAACGTTGCCTTTGGGAACAAGCAGGCCAAGTGGAACCGATGGTTCGCAGTCTTTGCCAACTTGCCGATTGGCATCCCTTACTCGGCCTCCTTCAAGAAATACCACATCGACCATCACCGGTACCTGGGAGGGGACAGCTTGGATGTGGACATTCCCACAGACTTTGAAGGCTGGTTCTTCTGTACACCTCTTCGAAAACTGCTTTGGCTTTTCCTCCAGCCTCTCTTCTACAGTCTGAGGCCACTGTATGTGAACCCCAAAGCGATTACACGGATGGAAATTTTCAATGCTCTTGTACAGTTTTCTGTAGACCTTATTATTTACTACCTTTGGGGACTCAAACCTGTTATTTATTTAATAGCAGGTACAATTCTTTGCTTGGGTTTACATCCCATTTCTGGGCACTTCATAGCAGAACACTACATGTTCTTAAAAGGGTATGAGACATACTCTTACTATGGACCTCTGAACTGGCTCACCTTTAATGTAGGATACCACATGGAGCATCATGACTTCCCCAGCATTCCTGGATGCAGATTGCCCATGGTAAGTATGGCATAAGTATGTGTGAGTTTGATTTTTATAAAAGCTGCTGAACTGTCCCAAAGAAAACACTCCAAAAAATAGCAATTGATCAATTAAAAAAAAAAAAAAGTAAAAAAAGAGAAGAAAGCGTTTTGGATTTGTTTCTAATTAATTTTTAAGCCAGAGACTGAGAGAAATGGCTGTCGAACTGCTGTAATATTTAGTTTATTTGATGCAAGCTAGAACATCTGACCCTCAGAGGGCTTGAGAAGTACTTTTTGCATGATAAAATCCTCCAGCAAGGCTCTAAAGTTCTCCATTTACATCTGTCACCCAAGAAGTTGCAACTCTTTGAAAGTTTAAAGGCCCATCTAAGGGGAGGCAGGTGGCAATTACTACTTGAAATTTGTCTAATAATCAATCTGCTGCCTATATTGCTTGATTAACATCAAAGAGAAGCTTTTCTATTTTTGAGATGACATAAGAATTGGGGCATGTTCCAGCCTGACACGAATGGCACTAGAAAACAAAGCCCTGCTCTCCATGACTCGTTTTAGCTCTGCTGCCCCACCCACAGAAACTGAAGAGGCCTGGTCTGTCATTGGGAAAGTGCTGTGGCTTTCCTCCTTTGAAAGGCAAACCCCTTTTTGTGTATGTTTTATCAGTTGTGGGAATCAAATTTGCAAAGCCCAGGTGTCTAGGAAAGGTTTTCAATCTCCCTCCAGGTATGTGGCTGCTCTTGTGCACTTTAATGCAAGGGTTCCTCAGCAGGTGCTCACAGTGTCAGAGGTACGTGACTTCGCAGTATTACTCCTACACATGAATTCTCTGGCATAGTAGGAAGGAAACATCTTCTGTCTCTGGGCTGATGCAGAGTTGGGGACTGCTACTGCAACATCCTCATGAGGTGGAGGTAGGGATGAGGAGTCTGAGGTTCAGTAGCTGTGACCTCCCCACTGCTGAATAGCACGTACAGCTTGTATGATGGTATATCCAGGCAAACCCTGCTGTATGGAGTAATGTTCTTCGTCACAGAAATGCTGTCTGAGAGGAGATTCAAATCAAGGAGAGGTTTTCTTGTGGCAGAGAAGAGAATGGGAAGGCTCTATAGCACTTGCAGTTCTGTTTTCATTCACCAGCTTTGCTGCTGGAGGTCTGTCCTGGAGAAGCTGCCTGTTCCTGGTGAGACACAGAGCAGCTGGCTCTGTGCAGCAGAGCCCGCACTCAGATGTGAAGTTCTCCTGTCAGGCACTCCCATCACTGATATACCTGATAGTTCAGCTGGGAAGTGGATGGGCTTAGCTTTAGTTTCAAATGTTCAAACTTGTTAGGTAGGCTTAGATACTTAGATTACCAAAATGTAAATAGAGGAAGAGAAGGAGTTTAGCTCTGTATCCTACATAAGGGAGATGAATGACTAATTGAACTGGCTGGGACTGTTGCTCCAGACCTGATTGAGACCTGAAAAGCTCTTCTCCACCCACACCACAAATAGTTCAGCCTAATTCCTTGAGGCAATGCAGCAGCTGGAAGTATCTGCCCTCCCATGTAAAGAAGATAGAGCTATTAGTTGAATTTCATGGGCTCGTGTTCATGTGTGTTTTGCTCTTTGGGAAAACAGAGACTTGTCCTGGTGGTGGAAGAGACACCAGACTTGTTGATCACTGTTGCCTTCCAGAACTGTAATGAACACTTGGAGTCTTTGATGAGTGATTAATTACAGTTAAAAATCTTATTAAAAAGTGAAAATTCTTTGGAAAAACAGTTACTGTAGAAAATCCTTTATCCATTAAAACAAGTTGATTACTCTTTTCTGCAAAATGAAGAAAAAATATCTCTGCCTCTTTGGTGGAAAGAAATAAGGAAACGGATCCTTGCTGGTTAGCTTTCAACCTCAAACTGCATAACAGGTAAACCTCACCTTGTTCTACACTGCTTAACCTCCCAGCAAATTCTTCACTCAGTAAAGGTCTAGTTTTTTCAGATCTTGCCTTTTAGGCACTTGAACCTGTAATAATGGAATTTTATAATATGGATGACCTCTCAGTGAGGCTATTTTTATTTTTAATTATTGACAAGTAGAAAGTGGAATAAAGATCTTTATTTGGTTCCTGCATGATTAAGAGCAAGGAAGAAATGGGATTAGAGAATAACTGGATCTTGATCTTGGAAAGTAACTGGCTCTTCAGCCTGCTTATCAGGAAAGTAAATTCAGCTTTGTCCTTTGTTACAGGTGTGTCATTCAGAACATTCTGAGTAATGTGTTTGCTGCTGGAAAGACCTTTACCCTGGGAGTATGACAGATTTGAAAGAGGAAGGATTAGGCTGTGCTCATAAGCTTATGGATATTAAAGATGAGTGACATGGGTGTGCAGTAAGAACTTGTCCCTGTAGTATAATAAGAGATTACACAAGAGACAATGAAATTTAACATGGTAATGAAGGACCTGCTTTTAAAAACACACCCCTATAGACTTAGAATTAGTTAGCCCTTGCATGAAGCCTTATAACTATAAAACAGTGCATTATTTACCAAATGAGTAAAAAAGATCCATTCTTCATTAGATGAAGTATTGAATATACTTATGTAGACAGGAGATTGGAGAAGGAGGAGGAACTCAGTACTGATCCTAGAAGCTGCAACAAAAGCAGCAGTGTTACCAGAGGCAAGCTAGTTACTCATTAAGCTTGTGGGAAAAGGAAAAGACATGGTATGAAACCAGATTTATTAGACAGACAAGACTGGAAAACATGGTAGATGTGCTGGTTTTGAATTGCAGATTTCATTAACCCTACAATGGCCAGGATGGCTGGCTTGAGTGCCCCCCAGCCCCTGGTGGGGTTATAGGACTGTAGAGGAAACTCCTGTAATATGTCTTCTGGAATTCTAAACATAATTCTACAGTTCCACATTGTAAGGATCTCTAGTTTCTGTATAGCCCCAGGACAAAGAGTTTATAACAACTCTGATGCAATACTAGGCTGGGTTTAACTTTTGTGCCTATCAGATATGATGGAGTAGGTTTGGGGTCCTGTCAATGTGCTCTACAAGCACAAAACCAGAAGCAAAGTTTCAGTCTAAAAGATGTGATTTCTTACCCTACCACCTTGATCTATTTGAAGAAAAGCCTCAATATACCAGGTGCTAAGTGCCTAGTAATTGTCTTGCAGACTTTATGATCTCTTGTTATCCTTACCTGGTAACTTCCATTCACAGACTAGCAACGAGTTAAGACTTACAGCTGAGATTTGTAAGGAGGAAGGGTGGGAGGAATTGAAGCAGAGGGACCCTCTACAATACAATACGGAAAGCTTGAGGAGCAGGATTTAGGAATACTTTGGCACGGTGCCATCCTCTTTTAAGACAATGTATGATCTGGCTGCAAAACTTGCTACCTGGAAACTGCCATCCTCAGGTTTTGTACTGCACCCAGAATCACAGAGGGTGATTCTTCCAGCCTCAAATACTTAATAGATATAAAATCATAGAATCATAGAATCCTTAAGGTTAGAAAAGATCTCCAAGATCATTGAGTCCAAACTTGGACTGAACATCACCATATCAACTAAACCATAGCACTTAGTGCCACATCACGTGATTTCTTGAACACTTCCAAGGATGCTGACTCCACCACTTTCCTGGGCAGTCTGTTCCAGTGCTTGAGAACTCTTTCAGTGAAGAATTTTTCCTGATGTCCAACTTGAACCTCCTCTGAAACAGCTTGAGGTCATTTCCTCTTATCCTGTTGCTGGTTGCCTGGGAGACGAGAGCAACCCCCATCTTGCTACAACATCCTTTCAGGTGGTTGTGGACAGTGATAAAGTCTTCCCTGAGCCTCCTTTTCTCCAGGCTAAACAAACGCAGCTTCCTCAGCCACTCCTTATATGATACTGCATTTAAGAGGGAATTTGCATTAAACCCCAATTACTTTCTGCTCTTCCACCACCGAGATTTTCTGGTAGATAAGGAGATAATTCTGTTTTACATATGGAGATACTGAAAGAAATTACAACAAATGAGATGTTTTTGTTGGAAAACTTTTGCGGATCCATTATACGAGAGAAACCGCTTTTAAAATTCTTTCTTGCCACGTGAAGGCAAAATGGGAACAAATTTCCTTGTCTTTTCCATAAGAAAATCTTTCAGAAGTCCCCCCTCTAACTGCATTAAGGTTCTCTTTTCTCCATTCCTTACTGCACTTTACCTTCTCTTCTCTAGTATTTCTGAACATTTCATACAGTTGTCCTGCCCAGAGCACAGGGACCTTGCCACTGGTGCAAATGGCGCCTGCCTTCCTGCACAAGGTGCTGCTGGACACAAAACCAAGTAGAGCCAAGAAACACTTCATGTAGGTGTGAATCACTGTCCCACTGCTGATCTGGGCTGACACACTCCAGTGCAAGCCCCTGGTCATCTCTTGTGACCTCCTCATTCGAAATGAGCTACCACCACACTCTGTGGGAAGGCGCTGAACAAAGTACTCTTGCTGAACAAACAACTGCTCCACCACCTGGTGCTGGGCTGCCTGCCTCCGGCATATGGTGTGTGTGATCTGCTTTAAAATTTACTGCTGGGTGTATTGATTAATCATCTTAATTATCGAAGAATACTTGTATGTTGTGTCCACCTGAGCTCTTTAGGAGTATGTCCAGACTACACTGCTGCTCACATTTGCAGAAACTATTGGCCTGAATGTGGGCAGGCTGTTTATTGGCCTCTTCTCTGAGCCATTTTTTCCTGTATTGTCACTGGGGTCATTTTTAGTTAGCCTGTGGAGCCAGAGGACACAGCTACTGCCTGAGACATTGTTCTTAGGAGCTGAATTGGCTTCTATGAATCTCTGGCCTTCCACATCCAAGGGGCAATACAGAAAAACTTCACGAAGCTGAAGCTCTTGTAGTGGTCAGAATTTAACATCAAGAGCTCTACACAATAATGTAAATAGCTGAGAAAACGTGGCTGGTTCAGAGGGCAAGAAATATATGGGGCCTTTGGAGAAGAGAAGAATGGTAGACTCACCATATGAACTTGACTAGTATAGATGAGGGCTGAATTACTGTTGAAAGTCAAAATTCAGGCAGAACTTCTAAAATGGAAGTAGGAGGGAAGGTAGCAGCATTATGCTAGGAAATAACCCTGTCAGAGCTGTAGTGAAGCTTTTGGGGCTAGGTATCTGAGACCCCTTTTGTGTTTGCATCACGCTTCCTGAGTGGCCTTCATTCAAGGGAGCTTACTGTTAAAATAGTCCTCCCTCTCATTCTCTGGCTATTCCTTTTCTGACCTGGGAAAAGGGAGGATACACACTCAGATTAAATTATTTCTGACTGTGGTTACAGAAGGAGCACAGGGAACTAAATCTGCATCTCCAGAAATCTTACCTGGTGCCTGAAAATTACCTTTCTTCTGATCATTAACAAATACCTTTAAGGGGAAATCCTGATATTGACTGAATCCCATTCAAAATTAATTACTTTTGAAGTACAAAGTAATGCTTTAAAGCAGGATAGAGGGAATTACTAGGAAGTCAGAGGTATTCAGTGAAAGACAGAATACAGTCAGACCTGAACTGAATCTTCCATGTCTAGTACAGCACTGCCATGCCAACAGCACAAGGAGTGTGACAAGGAGTGTGTAGGGGCAGAGGTACAGAGGTAAAACCTCCTAATCACTCTTGTACTTTACCCAACCTACCTCACAGAGGAGTGCCTGCTAGAAAGCTGAATTAATAAGGTAATTAGCAGTGAGCCGTACTGGCTTATAATTTAACTTTTGCTGGGATTCTTACATTTTCTCAAACAGTCACAATTCTGTGTTAAGATTCCACCATTACACCTCGGGTGCTGATGAGACCCTCCTGCCAGATGGCAATTTCTCTGTAACCCTTTTTGTCTTCACTGGAACTCTGCACTGTGCTCAGCATAGCTGGCTTTAAAATTCTGCTGGGTTTTTAAAGAGAGAAGTCATGCTGTCCAGCAAGACAAACTACACTATTCTAGAGCTTTGTTTGTCTAGAAGGTGGAGCTGCAATAAAACCATGCCCAAGCAGTTATGTGCAAGTGTACGATAGTTAACAGACTCTGCTGCTTTGTGTGTTCAAAAAACCAGAGCATCTGGGTGGAGCAGGAATAATAACTGATAACTTGGGAATCCTCATAGTCCCCTGAACCCACCAGCTTTGAAACCTCTTTGTCCTCTGGTTCTGGCCTTACTCCCACTTACAAGCACCACCCCAATGATTGATGCACAAGTGCTTCTCTGATGGCAGCAGTCTTATGACTTGGGGATTTGTAGCAGGGATGAAATTTTATTAGATTTACGATCTAGTTATGAATCTTGCAGCATTTTAAATGCCAAACTGAGGAGAACAGACCATCCCTGTGATTTCCTTTGCCTGCTGGAGGAACTTGTCTTGGATTTGCATCACAGTAGCAAAATGGAGTAAAGAAAATTAAGTGTATGCAGGGCCATGTCTGGTATTTTCTCAACTGGTAATTCTCTCTTACCCAGAACCCTCAACAGAAGACTATTATAAGTGGCAAACAGGGCATTAAATACAGCATGTTGGAGTCTTGGCAATTGATTAGGTGGATAAGGCGTCTCATTGTGGAGATCCCACCACTTCAAAAATGAGACAAAATAGTTCTAACTGAAGGCAGTGCTCTAACATATTTCAAATTCTGACACTGTGAGGCAAAACTTAGATCAGAAATCTGTAAGTGGTATCTAAATGCACTTAAGTGCATCTCATTTGGCTCAACTTCAGAAACTCACAAGCAATAACAGGTAACTTCAGGTTATGGCTGTGCTATCAGATCTGAACGTGAAGGCTGAAACACACCTGACACTGTGCAACTAAACAGCTCGTTCTCTCTCTTCTTCTTCCAGGTGAAGAAGATTGCAGCAGAATATTATGATAACCTCCCACATCACCAGTCCTGGATTCGAGTTCTGTGGGACTTTGTTTTTGATGACTCTATTGGTCCTTACTCAAGGGTTAAGAGACTGTGCAAGCTGGCAAAGGAAAGCTAACGGGCTGGTCCACCTGTGGCAGTGGGGTGTGTTTTTCCATCCACGTAACTTCAGTTTTCTGTGGAAATAGGAGGATCTTTGCGTGTGCTGAATTAACGTTGGCGTGTGCTGCTTAGACCAAGAGGATGAGTGTGACAATGAAGCAATTGAATGCACTACTTTAGACTACTGATACTGTTTAATAAAGGATATTTGTATATGTAACCCTCAGAAACTAGGTTAGAGTGAATTATGCGTAGGTGAACCTTTGGTCTAGGCTTTGAATTAACTTTCTGGGGCACATGTGCCCAAGCCTGAGTTTTGGCCTGGTCTGCAGTGGAGAATGTTTGCTGTGTGTTACATGTGACCGTGTGTGTGTAGTGTAGGACTGATTTCTCTTGATGCCAGATTAGAAGTGGATGCTCTGTGTGCACAGGACTGTGGAAGCAGGGAGGACTGGCATGCAGTAGTAAATGATACTCTCTGGAGAACACAAGGATGCCTTTTGCTCACTGTCTTGTCTGATCTAATAATCTTCTGATAATTGCTAGTAACAAAGATTTTGTATATGCAATGAAATATGTTTATATTTTTGTATATTTGTATAATTATTTTAGTAGCTGCTGTTTGACCTTATTCTGGGGCTTTGTCTAAACCTTCTTGAATGCATTTCCATGAGGATCTAATACTCACTGTAGTGAACTGACAGACCTGAACTGCAGCAGGGAGAAATCCTTCCTTTAGTCTTCCAGCCACTGCCCTGATCAGCAGCATGGATGTGCCTCTGGAGGAACCGGCTCGTCCTTTCTCATTGACCTTTTCAACTGTATCCATAACTTCTTGTTTCTCATCCATTTCCCCACTGTAAGTCCTTCTAGGAATGGAGAGTTTCTAGTTTTAATTGTTCCTTGTCAAGACTGTTAGCACTCCTGATCACCTCTCTTGATCTCCTCTATATTATACCCCTCTCTCTGCATTTAGGACGGTGTGTCAGTGAAGATGTAGAGATGCTGTGGTGGTATTTGTTCCTAACTGCTTTCATAATAACGGTAATTTTTTTTCCTCTGTCACTCAAGAGGCACTGACTTGGCATTTAGGAAGCATATGATACTCCAGCTACATAAAATTGCCACTGATGGTGTTAAGAGGATAGAATGTAGAGATGGGGCTGTTTCTCTCCCTACATATTTTACTTGGTGCTATTGACCTTCATCTGTCATTTCTGCCCACTGGAAGACACAAATCTTCCTGCCTGTCCTCTCCAACAATAAACTTGTGGCTATCCTCAGTAACTCCATATCAACATACGTTTCTCTAAGCAGAACAATGTCCTGGGAGTCGGGAATTCAGATGTTCAGATGCCATCTAGTATCTTCCCAGCACCCTGGAAAGCTGGTAAAGTATTTTTTCCTTACTAAGTTGTTAAAAGAGAGATCTGTATAGGTGCTCTTGCCCTCGAACAGTTTTTTTTTGTCTTCTGAAAATCCATGGCTGTAACAAAGAAAGGGATTATTGTGCAGTCTCATCAGTCTCTCAAGGTATGCAATTAGACCTGGAAAGCCTTATTTCCTCAATAGATGCAATTTTTCCCCCTGTTCCAGAAGCACTGGATCCAGTGAGCCATTCTGTCCATTCACTAGCCTGGCACACAGCCAAGCTAGCCTGCTGCAATTTGGGTTCCTCCTCCTCCATTTCCCCTTACTCCATTTTTCTCACCCATCTGATTTTGACAAACGGGTAAATAAATACCCAGATATGCTCAGCAGAGCAAGATCCTTTGTAATAGAGGGCTGAATACCAGTTTATTCAGAGATACGGTTTTGTGCTTTTGGATAAGAAGAGGAAGAATTTGGCTTCCTTGAACACTTCAGCCTTCACTAGTTCCTCAGTGAAGAACATAGTCATTATGTCTTAATTATTAAAGCTGCTTTTCTCCCAAAGGAAGAGGTGTTGATGTGGGAACTTCCACTGCCTTATTTGTATCAGGGAACCTCAGTTTTTTATTAGTTTACTTCAGTGCTACTGGCACTTTGATCACATAGTCAGCTTCCCATGTCCTTAGCAGCTGTTCCTCAACTCTCTTGTCCAACTTAGCAAGTCAATATTAAAACCACAATAAAGGTTATGCTATCTTCCTTGATTTGACTATTGTCCTTAACCTCTTTGATGAGTGACCTTACGCTGTAGTTCCTTTACTCAGCTGTTTCATGATGCAGTCACCTATGTGGTACATGGATTACTAGACTAGCAGAGGCTATGATGTAAACAGGGACCAGCCAAAATTGTCAACTGCTTCTTCATCTGCCTCCCATCAGTATTTCCATCACGGTCCCAGCTTGCTTAGCCTGGGGAGCCCCACAGCCCTCCTGATTTGCACTGTCCATCTCAGCAGGAATTTGAAGTGGCTGGAAACCTGCAGTGCCTGCAGATGTGCAGTGTGAGCTGAGTTCCAGTGTGTGTGGGTGCTGCTGGAGAAGGCTGTGATCCTGTCCTCCCCATGGACACTTGTCCTTGCTACTACCAGTAATGTTGGCAGAAGGTGTTTTTTTTTTTTTCCATAGCCACAGGGCGTTTGGGTCTGGGTAAGAAGTACGTCAGGGCTGTGTATAGTTTTATTCCCTTTGCTTAAAAATTGATCCAGAACTCCTTTGTTGTGTGGGCACACCAGTGCTCTGGCAAGAAGGAGGTGTATGACAGGTCAGAGTAGAGATTAATGTCCCCTTACCTTTCTGCTGTATAAAATGCCTCTGTTCTGCCCTGTAGCAGTGGCTCAGCAGGCCCACTATGAAAGGACACCCTTCTCTACAGAGGCAACTGGCAAACCAAATTACTGTCTGGGAGGGAGAAATCCTCTGGCAGTGTCACTATTGAAAATAAGCCACCTTGTTCATCCCTGACATTGGAGCTGTTGGTCACTGGGAACCAGCACAGTGCTTGTGATGCCAGGACTGCTCCCGTGTCCCTGTCAGCCAAGCTTCCCCTTCCACCCCTCACCCTTTGCTCCCACTGCTATTAAGTGGCCTTGTGCAAACTTCAGCTTATTATGTCTTAATTACACAAGGCCTGCAAAGGTGGAGGAAGAAAGTAAGAAAAACCTATTTACAGCAGCTGGCTGATGTTAACAGAGGGGCACAATGTATCCAGGCTGTAAACTCAGCCCAAATTACAACATGGTTATTACTGACCTTAGGCATAATGCCACATTCCAAGGGAAAATGTGAACCGTGCCAGGCACCAACTTCCTGCAGCTTAATTAGGATTATGGGACAGTTTCACAGAATGGTTGTGATCTGAGAGGCAGCAGTTTTGAAAAGGGCTTGCCATCATCAGGTATGCCATTAATCGGGTTATAATTAGGAAATGCATGAGCTACTCTTAAGAGATTTATACAACAGAGAGTTCTAATCTCTGCTGTTACTGATGCTTGTCTGTGTTCTTCATACTGGAAAGACTCCTTCTTGTGGTCCTGGGGTTGCCATACTCTGGTGCACACGGGTGTCTGCCTGCTTCAGTTCCCATGTGGAAATCTTTATCCCACTGTTAAACCTATCTCTTGCCTTCTGCTGGCATTAAACATCTAACAAACATCAGGCTCAGTCTGGAGCTCACCATTGCATTAAACTCAGATTATTCCCATTTCTCCCATATTTAATGTACAGCATAACCACACTGTAAAAAAGACTAATTTCTAAAAGGCAGATCAGGCTGCTTTGAAGAGCACTGAAGAACATGCTATGGTCCCCAAAACAACAGTTAACATTTTACAGCTAACTACCAAGAACAACCCATCCTGCCTCCTCTCCTGGGTGTCCTGTAGCTGGCCAGCAGTCCCTCCTGCCTGCTGCACTGCTCCATGAGGCCTGGGGCACGCAAGCAGGTGGACAAACATAGCCCCTCCTGGGCTGCTGCACCAGGCTCTGCTCCCCAAACCATTTCTGGGGCCTGGCTTTTAAAACAAAATCTTCATGAAAGCCTGAAGCAAGGAAAGGAGCTTGGAAAATATTTGACAGATTTCAGTAGCTGAGCTCCAATCTCTTACCTTTTACACAAAGTTTTCAAGAAGATGGTATCAAGAAGACTGCCACGTAAAGCTTGTGCCAAACTAAATTAAGCAGAAATTCCCAAGATTTTGCTGCTGGAAATAATGGCTGTAAAGAAAAAAATGTATGACCTGAAAGATATGACTGTTAAGTGTTTGGTGTCTTGTATGCATATCTTGTATAATGCTCAAGACCTGCCACCCCACAGTGATCCTCAGTCACCTTCCCCTTATTGCCAACTCAAGTGACATAGAAGTGCAGGCGACCAAAGGACAAATGAAACAAAGAAAGGCAGGGCCATGTGGACAATAAACAGTTTATTACCAATATGAACACAGATACTGTGATGCACTGACGTACCATTTTTTAATATTGTGATAACTCTGAGACAAAGAACTTGTTGGCTGACAACTAAACATGTCTCTCTTTCTTCTGGTGATGCCTCAATACGTTTCTGTTGGCAAAGGATCTTCATTTACATTGCAGACTACTAGTAAAATTACTTTGAAGTCACCTATCAAAAGCAAATGGTTCACGTGTGTTCTTATCTACTACTAAAAAGAAAGGTAATACATTTAAATAAGCAAATACAAAATACAAAAAAGGCTGACAAATCCAATGTGCAGTGTCAGATGAAATCTAAAAAATCCGGAAATTTAAAATTTAATAATCTTTAGATTAAGACTTTTAAAATGAAGCGAATCCAAGGCAGCAGCAAGCTTCAAAGTGTGCTGAGTCTGCTAATAAAAAGGGTGTAAGAACAAAGACAGTGCCGGTGTCCTCTCTCACCATCTTGCATGACCTTGGTACACTTAGAAATGATCCGATCTTCCTAGCATTCTTAGTACCGTCCAAATGCTTTGCAATCATTATGTTGTACTGATTCTACTCAACTCCTGCCGTATGGCTAGAAAACCAAACCAAAAAGTTAGTGCATAATGTTACATCCAGTGTGATGGAAAATGCTAAGTACAGAGGTTGCAGAAAGTACACGCTGGTAGAAGGATGAGTGGAGGGTAAACGGATGAGTAAGGGTAAGCAGTCAGCTGTTGGCTTGCAAACTGCAGTACTACTTTAAGAAGTTGCACCTGTGGTGTATGTGAATGCCTTATTTTGCGCTGGGATGAACTAGGGAGGCTCTGAGGGCCAAGCTGCTGGGACGGTAGCGTTTGGGCAAGGGCCTCTTCAACTGCAGACTGCCCTGAGGTTTTGTGAGCACACAGGTCTAGAGCAAGGGGACGGGGAATGGATTTTAGCTGTTTCATAGTCTCCTCGTTTTCCCTTCTGTGTAATCTAAGGTGGGGAGTACACTGTGTGGACATGCACCCTTCATATGCCCTAATGTGGGCTTCAAATAGGAATTTCACTGTGCATTTCAATGGTGGCTCTGAAAAATACTTTCAGTTGTATATTGCAAAGAAAACTACAGATACATTTGATACAGCTGCTGTATTTTTCAATGAATTATAAAAAGATGTGGCTATTTGGAAAGCTGTAACCAAATGACGGTTCTAGACTAGCTCTTCAAGCACAGGAAGCCTACAGAAGATTTTTGGGAAGGATTTTCAGTGAGCTGCCTTTGTCCCCTCCTCATCCTGGACCTGTGTGGCCAGCTAGTTACAAGATTTCATGCTTGCTGATTGTGATAAATTGATGTGCCATGGGCTATGGGCAGGCCCTTTCTCACCCTCCCACCTGTGAGAAACACCAGCCAGTGAATTTCTCATAGGTTGGTGGTAAAAATGTTCATCAACAGCATAATAAAGGACGTAAACACAGTGTTATGGTCAGAGCTCAGATAAGATGCTTGTTCTTCAAATGTGTGTATAAATCAGAGCTGCTCAGAGAAGTCTGAAAACACCAGGGAACTCTCTGCAGTTCCTATCATCTTATCTATGGGAAATTAGTCATAAAGATGAGAAAAATAATAATTTTTCTCTTTCTTACCATCAATTATCTCCTCTTTCACTTTGTGTAACTCTCTTACAACTTCCTCCAATATTTCCTGATGAGACAAAACACAAGTCAGCTGCTCAGAATTTCCTTCTAACTGGTGGAAGAAAATGCAAGTTTAACACGGCTGTGCTTGTCCCCCACCTCCGCTGCCGATCAGAGCCTGGCACTACTAACAGTGACTTCTGCACTCCCAGGCACGGATGCAGAAGATGCTGGCATATTTATTTGCACATTTCTGTATAGACATATTGATGAAATAGCAGTGAGATTGTGCTCTCTTGCTGCTCACCAGCTAGCCCTTCCCTAAAACACCTAGTTATAGAGGAAATCAGAAGACTGAACAGCTGTTTTGCTTGTACAGCGCATGCATGGGGGAAAATGGGTAGCTCATCGAATCTCTTAAGTGCAAATGGCTTCTTCACTCACCTGTTTCATTCGATCAAAATCTAAGGCATCCATAGCCACATCATTGCTGCTGCTCACTGGTTTCATCCTTGAGGAATGGAAGAAGAGCATAAAAACCTCCAGTTAGTTCCTTGCAATGCGTGCTAAGCTACACCTACCTGATGGTGTGGACGAATCCACCCCAGAGCAGGAGCACCTGTGTTCTAGTGCTGGACAGGAGACTCCCCAACATGCTGCTCAAGAGCATTTGGCAGCCAGGGAGCAGCACTACTCCCATATTCACAACCTGACCCTCAAAGATGCTGTGAAATTTCTCCCATTACAGAGATATTGGAGGGAGCACAAAGACTGCACTGGAACGATTTTTTTTGGTTTTGGTGTTGGGAATCTCAATGATTTCAGACCAGAAAATGCTGAGGGGGATAAAGCCTGTTGAACAATGTGTTTCATTACATCATTTGCAATTTGCAAGCTACCTGTCTGGTTTTGTCTCACAGTTTGTCTCTGTTTTCTGTACAGCAACCCTGTCTTGGCAACCTAGGCTTTAACTGGGGGCTAAAGTAATAGTAGATTACAGGTTAGAAAAATATAATAAGTAAAATAATAAGCCACTAATCCTTTCCCTGGAAAACCTGACTTAGTCTGGTTTCTCGATAGCATTATGTATCACGGTCAGTTTTTATTGACCCAGAAACAAAGCCAATCTGGCCTTAATGACTGGTACACGTGAGTATTACTGGTCTTTCACCATGATATTAGTCAGCGGGCTGAACTCTGATGACATTTGATAAATTAAGGAAGCAGAAGCTGCTTCCCTTTCTCTTTTAATCAGTAACTCTAAAACCTTTTAAAAACAAACCGTGCTATACAAAAGGCTTCAAATAACTTTGCCATCATCTTTGAGCCCAAAATGGGGGCTGGTGGAGATGCTGCTGCTCCTGAGGGTTGCTTGGTCTTGCAACCCTTCCTTGGGAAACCTTGACATGTGTTCTACCATCACACGGCTAAGCTGGGAGTTAGGACAGATACAGTTGCCATCAAACTGATCAGGAACAGAAACAGGTCACCACTGAGAGCTTTAGAAACATGCCCCACTTCCCCCACAGAAACCTTTTCAAGCAAGCACTACTACTACTGAGCACTACTCCAGGTGCTAAATTAGGAAAGCATTTTTTCTCACCGAACTCCTCCTACCCGGATGGAATAGCATTATAGAGCACAGCTAGTGAAACATGATGGCTGCTTTCAATAGCCCTCATTTCATTCCCGTTTGCGAGGAGAAAGAACAGTCTGTCCGCATCTATTTGAAACTTGTATTTTCCTAGAATCAACACGTTCCATTGGTTTTAGGAGGGCTGGCAAAACTGTATTTTGCTATAGTAACACGGATGCATCCCTCTGAATGTTTGGGCAGGGCATGTTACAGCATTTGCAACACAGCAGCAAGTGTGTGCAGATAGTTGCCAATGGCAACTTTCTCTCCAGACTATCAGCACTACCATATACCTGATAAAGTAAAATTTTGCATATCTTTGCAGTAAATGCTAAACATATCTAAGCTTGTGTTCTACCTCCCTATTCAGCTTATCCATCCATCTCAGTGTCCAGTAACACTGGGTAGCCCTCAACCAGCACTGGAAGCAGGCCTCTCTTTAGCTCTCCAACATCAAACTTCATCTCAATCTCTGTGACTAAAAGCATGGGCGCTGATCCTGCAGTTTGGCTCTTCTGACTGAACGGATTTCTGGAGTCCTACTTTAGGTTTTGTTGGCTTTTGTCACCTGCTAGTTTTTGAACCCCATATACCTGAATGCCCTATCTGTTGCTGTGACTTTTTACAGCTTGATTTTATTGATTTACTGTACCAAGCTTTGCTCCCCTTTCTTATGCACTCACTGCAGTTGCATGGGTGGAAGAATAACTTCCCTTATCCCAGCTGCAGGCTCTTCAGATCACTTCTGCTTTTGCATTTCTGTTTCTGCAGAGGCTGGGCAATGAGAGCTTCACCTACTGGCGGGGTCATCCTGAAACTGTTGTAAAAAGATGCTCCAAAACCTGCCTTCCACACGGCACTGCCAAGCCTGTGTCTGATTCACACACACAGATGATTTAAGCACTTGCTTCAGTGTGATTAAGATCCATGATGCCTGTGCCCATGTGAGCAGGGGGCCCTTTCCAAGGAACAAACCTTTGACATAACACACTCCACCTTCACACTTTGTGCAGCAACAGACAAAGCACATTGTAAAGGAACGAGTAAAAGACTTCAGGGGAGACAAACATCAGTGCTGAATGATGGGATTAGCCAAAGGACGAGCCAAGACAGTTAAGAAGCCAGGCTGTTAGCCAGTACCTAGAAGACACGTGGGACTGTGTGGGGCTCTTAGCTTCACAGCTCTTCGCCACTGATGGATTTCTACAGCAATGGAATGAAACGAGACATGAGTTGTGCACGTGCCACAGGGACAGCACGACCATCCTGACTGCTAGCCACCCACAGGGACACCCCATGCAGCTCACCTAGAAAGTAATGAAGATACAGGCTTTTCAACAGAATTGCTCCTTTCCCATGGCTTCTTCCCAGAGTCTGAAAAACAAATACGAAAAATTAGTTTATTATTTTGCTCTAACACTAAAAGTGTCTTGAACTTGATTGTCTTATACAGCTGCTTTCATTCAGTTAGGATGAGTGACTTAGATAAACCAGGAAAGTGGGTTTGCTGAATGAGTGCAGTTGCCTACATTATGGGGAAAGCATTGGCAAAAATCTGCTTAGTGATCCCTTTAATTAGGGACTGAATAGTTAAACAGTACTAAAAAGATACAGTATTGAAACACTAGGAGGAAAAGCATAAATCACTTCTATCAGGAAATACAGGCTAATTGCTGCAAGGCTTATTTTATTCAGTACAAGACTTATTTATATTTTAAGTTAAAAAGTCTTAGCTTTTTGGCCGCAGAGTTGGCAGAAAATGCGGGTGTATCTAAAAACAGGGCAGTGAGACCCCACTATGCAAATCTCCACAGAGAATTTATTTAATGTTGACTACATTTCTAATTCACAGAATATTCCCAAAAGCTGCACTTACATAACCCTTGTTACTGAAAGTGCTTACTATGGTCCCATTCTCCTCCTAAAATGAAGCGAACTGTTTCAGGGACCTGAGTAATACACAGCATTATATGCAAGGATTTGCTCCTCTGTGAGGTCCTGAAAAGGCCTTTAAAAGAATTATGGGCACTCCCAGGAAATCTCTAGATCTCGTTCCTCATTTATGTGCACCTTTCTCCTGGCTTCTTCTCTTTCCCTTGCACAGCACACAAGTCATGGCTTTGTTCCAAAAGGAAGCTGGAATGGTTAAATACTCATTCCCTTGGGACAGATTTCTTTCAGCATGCATGAAAGCCAAGACTGATGTAAGGATGAATGTGACTGCTTGCAGCTCATCTACTCAGATACAGTTATTTCAACTAATTGCCGGAAAAACATTTTGGGGGCTCCTTAATTTCATCTAGTAACTCTCAGGATCAGCCTTATTGCAACAAGCTACTAGGTTAAGGAAGGACAGCAGTTTGAGATCCAAACCTCAACTGTATCAGATAATCAGGGCATTTACACTACAAAAAGTAAATAAATAATACAGATTTTTTCCTCTTAGAAGATTTAGGTGCACAATGTTGAAGACACAGATCCTCAGCTACTGGGCCCCATTAACTAAAGTGGCTGTACTGCAACTTTCTTGTCTGTGAAGCATATAAAATCATAATTTCTTGCTGAGTACAGTTTTTAAAACAATAACTATTCAGGAATTTTTCCGTCAGTTACTGCTGCTGCACTCAGAAGTAGGACAATGAATCCAGAGCCTAGAGGTGATGGAGAAGACTAGATGATGAAGACGATTACAACACTGGTAGTTGGACTTAATACCTGACGAATTTTGCTGCTGCTGGGCAGAGCCTCGTGTACTGGTTGAAGGAGAGGTGCTAGCATCATCCTACAAAGAGAAAACCAGGACATTACTGAGTTTTTGGAGATGAAGCACAGAGTCCTCTTCTAATCTGGAGAACAGCTGCAGCACGTGTGGTACAACAGCAAGTTTCCTCCAAGCATGTCCAGCAGGCACTGCTGCCAAGGTATGGGCTCAAGGCCGTTTAAGCTTTAACTTCTCTCTCCCTTTAGAATGGCAAAATATATCCTTTTCATTTTAGCTAATATGGACATCTTTTCAGGATTACACTCAATCGCTCTTATCTCTATATACTCAACCAGGCTGAAACCGCTCTAATGTGCTGTCTGCTGTTGCCTAAATACAAACCATCCATTTCCCAAATTCAGAAACTCTCTGAGATATGGACAGTGAGCCATCTAAAGGAACAGTATCTCAGATCCCAGCCTTTCAGCCCAGGACAGCCACTGATATCAGTGAGAGGAGTCCAGGTACTAGCAGAATGTAACTACATCAATCAGTATTCCTCTTAAGTAGAAGATTAAACACTTATCACAGATTTGGACTCTTTTGTTTGGGATTTATGTGTGACAGATCATAAACCATTCATCCACATGTTTGACATGACAATATTATTTAGCAGCCCTCAAAACATGCTCAGGCAAAGCATGAGCTATGCACTGTAAAATGGAGTTGCACCCGGTTTGATAGAAGATACTGTCACCACAAAATGTACTCAAGATACGAATCAGATGTTCTCTAGAACACCTTTCTAAACAGTTTGGTGCTATCGAAAAGTTTGATTGGGGATATAAACTAATGTAGAGCTTCAAAGAGAGAGAAGAAGGGACAGAGAGACTGCAGAGGCTGAATAGTTAGAAGTCAAATAGTGCCTTTCCTCTCCATGTGTATGGTTCAAAACCAGCTTTTGGGCAAGATTAAGAGCAATGGTTGCATAGCGGGTTCAACAGGCAAATTCCATGCTTGGAACATCCCTCAAGGAACATGCAAAAAATTCTGCATTTCTCCCTAAACAGTGCAAAGTGCTTATTCCCGCTCTCCTACAAACCTTTCAGCCTGGGGAGAGACCTACGTTTTCTGAATGGATTTTCTACTGAGCAGCTGTTACTTTGTCTTTGGGGGAAACATCTCTATATAGGTAATTGAGGCACACAGCCATGGCAGAAAGCCTTCATAAGGGTACTGGCTATCAACAGGAATGCTGAATGAGCAGCAGCCCAAAAAAGCACCACATGGGAAGGGACACAGTGCAAATCCTGCCCTCTCTTGGAATAGGAAAGATCTTCCACACTTTACTAGTTCAATGGGTAAAAAAGTGTTTTCATCAGCATGTTGAACCCAAAATTGCTGCACCAAGTTCAGCCTACTGACTGCATCAAATAAAGCCTCCTGTATAACTGTATGCATAATATAAACTGCTTTTGTGGACAATATACTGACAGAATAGCTAAAATAGAAATGAATCAAAGTTCCCCAAAATTGTCCAAATTCTATCTCATTTTAGTGTAGGTACCATGAACACGTATTTTGACTTTTGAATGGTCCAATGGTTAATACACTGTTTATCCTTCATGCCCCCCAGACATGTTCACTGTGCACTCGGGTCTGAAGTGAGCTGCTTCTCACTTTGCGTGGAGGTTGGCAATGCAAAGTTACACCCCACGGTTGATGATCTACTTCAGTTTAGCTGAAGCCTCAAGCGTAAAATAAGGAACTTGAACTTCATCTCAGTTTGACTTGCCAGAAGGTTCAATGCATCTTCTTACGGGGCAAGAATCTACCACCCCTTACAACATTCAGATGAGACCATGAGAAAGTGCCTGGTTTGGACATTGCCTACGAATAAAGCGACAATTCCTGTTTATAAAGTGCTGTTCCCAGGAAAGGTGGAAGCAGTTACATTCAGCTTTTGATTGCATGTGCATGTCTATTCCTGGATCGCACACAGTGAATGAGCACAGGACTTTGGCTTACAAGGAATTTGCAAGAGCACAACAGTGAGGAGTCTTTCACTTACGTTTTGGCTTTCCTCTTCCTTTCTGTCAGCTGGCTTGTCTGACTGCGACGCTGCTTTCCTCCTTTGCAAAGGAACATGAGAGAGAACACACAGTCAATCCTCTAGAAACACATCCACGTGGGAAGAGTGATTCAGGCTTTGGTGGGAGTTACTATTTATATAGTTCATCCTAGGGAACGGCTGGATGTGTAGGACTGGGGTGGAGGTGAGGAATCCAGGCCCCAGCGATACAACTCAGGAAGGCGGGCAATATTATGAGGCGGTGTTTAACAGAGGAACAGGGGGTGCAGAGCAAAAGGAGGTGTGCTGAAGGAGGAAGGAAGAGCAAGTACGTATGAAACTGGGCGAGAAAGGGATGGCTTTTCCCCAGGACTCAGGAAGTTGTGTCTCCTGGGTCTTACACAGGAAGAACAGCTCAAACCCCCAGAGGGGTTTCTGAGAACCAGCCATCCCCCCCTTGCTCCTCCCAGGGGGCTCAGATGGGTATTGCAGTGATGACACTGTTCTCAGTCAGCTCCAGAGACCCAATTTCCCATTTCAGACAATTAGGGGAACTGCAGCTCAAGACTCCACATGCATTTTGTTTGTGCTGAACTTTACCCTTATCCACCTGTGAACACTACCCTTAGCAGATGTTTTGTAAAACACCCATATGACAGGTTTTTCATTTAGTCTTGCTTCTAAAGAGAACAATATTCATCTCACATTTAAAAAAATCCCAAGTGGCACTAAGAAAGGTTTCTGAGAAAAGCCACACTGGGTACACGACTTGGAGGATTTGATGAAAATTTGACCAAAAAAACCAAAACAGATGAGTATGTGTCTATAGGACACTGTGCTCTATGGGAATTATTTCCAGATATTCAGCTGCATTAATAAGTTTATTAGATTGGTAATAGTTTTTGTAGTCTTTCCCTAATATTTGCCTGATTCTTCTAATGAAAAAAAGTTACAATTATTACAAATCCAAGTGAGAGAAATATTTGCCAGGGCAAGACCAGTGTTAGATTTATGCCCTGCAATGAACTTAACTGGGCTGGAAATGACAGTGGTTTGTGAGTTCATTATTCTGTTTGCACTTCAGTCCTAAGGCAAAGGGCTGCTCTCAGGGGGCCCACTAAATCTAGAGAGTGGTATTTTATAGCACCTGAACTCTCAGAAGCATCTTCCTCAGTTACTTACTGAGCATTAAGACATATTCCCTGTTTCTGAGCATGGGGTTTACTGCTCAGAAAAGGCCCCCTGAGATCCCATGCTCATTACTCTGTGATTTCTGTATTGAACATGTTCAGTTTAAAAAAACATTTTTTCATTTTTTTTACCTCCTCATAAGACTAGGTTAGTAAGGCAGGTAAGAACAACCTGAAATACAGTGCCAGGTTCTTCCTTTCTCTGTGTCATTGCACATAAAAAGGGGTTTGCAGCCAAAAGAAGTCCTGTCAGTATCAGTTTAACATCATGTGCCCAGATTGCACCCTTGACTGACACTTGCATATTTCCAATTACTTCCATGGCTTTGTGAAGCAAAATTTAGGAGACAATTCTGTTGCTGTCAACTCCCTGGGAAAGTATTTGCAGCTCAGTTATTTTCAGCATAGAGGCAGCAGAGTGCTCGTGGCAGTGCAAGTGCTTTTGCTGAGGTATCAGGGAAATTTGACCCTGAATACCTGAAGACACGAGATCCCACTGCCAAAAGCCATACTGGAGTACACCTTTGACTAGAACCACAGAAGTGTGTACAATTTCAATTTCCAAACAAATGAGATGCCCATTCAGCTTGCTTGCTTGAACAGAGCCAGTTGCCCCAGCATCTAGTCAGCAAACCTTACTTCGCTTTCAGACAACTGCTTGATATGGAGCAGCCCAAGAACCAGTAAAAAATATTAAAAACTGTCTAGCTATTTTAATTCTGAAAGGAAAGAAAATTATCTATTTGCTTCCTTATACTTCTTGGAACTTTTTAGAGTGTTGTGTATTTATTTAATACTTTTCAAATGATTACATCTGAAGTCCGCGTTCAGAATTCCTTCTGAAATGAACAGGACATGGTGAAAAGTTGCAATCAAATCCTTTGAGCTGCAAACTATCTTTATACTGAGAACATTATTTAAAAACTCCATCTCTGCATACTCTACGACTGTATCTACCCCTCATTATTTTATTCATCCTTTTCCTTCATTATTCATAAGTTTTAAAAAAATTAGATCTAAAAATAAAGCATCTAACACTAAGAACTTGGGAGTCTGACAGAACATTACTAAGGGAATAAGGGGAAAAGAGAAAAATAATTAGAAAAATTGAGTGCCTTTTAACAGCTGGTAGCTTGATACATCACAACTTGCTTTAGTGGAGAATAACTAGGCTAGTCTGTCTGAAACACAGTGACAATTAATAATAGTTTACCTGCCACGGTGTTGTCCTTTGATTGCAACTGTGTTTTTATTTTTGAGCTCAACATCCTGAATGTGTGACGTGAAGAATGATTTGTGTAAGTATCTTTTACAGTTTGCTCTTACTGAAAACAGTAACTTTGAAATAGATCAGTAAAATGGCAAAAGCCCAGAGGATACATTTATCACCATCTTTGAAAGCTACCACGCTGCAGGATCTGCTACAGCAGCTACACCCCACCAGGTATCACTGCTGCAACATCTTTCATATTAAAGGCCAGGCAATACTGGCATCCAGCATCTATGCAGGACTTGTCAAACTGCAAAGAAGCACCAAAGTGACCCACTGATAACCCAAAATGACAGCACCTTGTTCCACAATTTGCTGCAGATCTCACGGGGCTTACTTGAAGTGAGAGTACAAACCTTTTTGCCAGTAATTTATTCATTTCTTCCATTAGTCCTCCTCCGCCTCCTCCACTACTTGTTCGATTGGCATCGCTCTTAGAGACCCCACTGGGGCTGGACCCTCCTGAACCATCTTCTGGCTTAAGACAGAAATCAACACTGGAATTAATGAACGGTTTCCTTTACAAACACACCCTTAATGATTAGTTTTCTTACGTATTAGGAACAGTGGTCACAACTACACTTGAAACCAGAGATAAAGATGTGTCTGCCTTGGGAAGAAGACCCACATGAACCCTTACTAAACAAAGAAAGGTCTGGGTGAGGCAATTACATGGGCAAATGATGAAAAAACCTACAGTGCTGTTTATTCATAGTTATGTTTATGCATGGTTAAGCAACCCTTACCTAAGTGGCCACCTTTTGACATGAGGCCTCAAAAGTCTGCACTAATTTTTGTAAGCATAGCGTAGTTCTAACCACTCACAAAAACTGAAAACACTAAGAAACAGTACAACGGTGGACTTTGCTGAAGTAATGAAACTCTTGCAATGTCAGAACTTGCAGCCATTTGTTAATTAACATTTTCTGAAGAGTGTAAACTCCAGCAGACAAATCCTGCTCAGATTTATTTTCACTGCAAACTCACATTTAAAAGTCCACCCAATGGTCAGCTGAAGTGTGTTTCACCATGTTTCAAGCTGCATTTGCAGACCATTACACCCAGCTGTGCCAGGCTTTGCTGCAGCAGAGAAGAGCCCATTGGGGAATCCCAGTGGCACCTCCTTACCCGTTGAACTCTCCTTAGTTTGGCACCAGCCAGAGCTGCTGCGAGCCCCGACACTGACCCATCTTCAGTGCCAGCCCCTTGGCCGACACCGGATGGCAGCGGGGGCGGTGGGGGGGGCGCAGCTCCCATGGGTGGCGGAGGGACTGGGGGGGGTGGCGGAGGTGGGGGCCCCCCAGATGAAGCAGGGATCACAGCAGCACCACTGGGGTGACCAGGTGGAAGTGTTGGGCCTGAAATACAGAGAACAGGAATTAGATGTGAAGCGCTATCTCCTCCAGCTCATAGACCAGGTCATCTTCCCACCCCTTAGGCCATGACCTGACTGCAGGACAGGTGATCACTTCAAGGAAGCACCATGCATGGGGAAGAATGCAAATGGTGTTTGTATCCATGGCCAGTCAGCTACAGTTGTGTCCTCCTGCGAGACCCTGTCACTGACAAACTAGCCTTCTCCCTCTTCTCCCTGGCCGCGCTAGTGTTCTATTCTGTGTCAAAATCAGAATATGGACAACGCTTCCCAATTCATAAGTGGCATATTCTTCTGCCTCTCCCATAGCTTTCTACACGGAGATAATAAACTACATCAGTGAACTCCATGGACTTCAGTTAACATCAGCTTTCCACAAGAAACGTGGGTTACAGCGACACATCTTCCTTTCTGTTGAACAGAAGGTGTGTGGCCTCAGCCAGTTTCGCAAAATAACCAGGCGAGACTCCAGCTCCAAGCACACTGAGGCTCAGCAAAGCCCCTCGCAGCAGCAGCAGCCTGTTGGAGGGGCGGATGGTTGTAACTCCGTTGCAGTGTTTTCCCTGTCTGTAACAGGTCAGTTGAACGAATACACCACCCCAAGGGTATTTCCCTGTGTGTGCTCTGTCAGAACAGGCTGCTCCTGGCGCAAAATCACAGGTTCAGTTGCTCAGTAAGTGTTATTTTAAAAGACAGGTGGGTTTTGACAGAGACACATTTGGAAACTGTATTTAACATTAACAGCCTGTTTTTCTTCTTATCTGGGTTTTCTTACAATACTGCCTTATTTCTGTGGTTATTTCTGCCATTATTTCACACTCCCAATTCCATTCTTGAAATGAACCATAGCTGCTATTAGAAATACTTTAAACATTTCAAGCCCTCTTTCGTTCATGAACATAATGGCTAGTAATTCATTGTGGGTGCAGTTAATTTCAATTGCAAAACTACACCCACCTAATCAGAGGCCAGCCTCAGGCAAAAATTGAACTGAGTCAAAATAATGGACTGATGTGAGTTTAAAATAACTTTATCGAACTAAGTAGATTTCAAGGATTTGTATCAGCTGAAGGACTGAACCTCCAGTGGTCACAGTAATATTTTTAGCAGAAAGTGAAAGGAAATGTTTTAGTTTTCTTCCTCTTCTAGGCACGTCACTTTAGCATTATATGTGGTTATAAACACGAATAGATCCAAGTCACAAAACGTATGCTCTGAATTGCAAATAGGCATTACTTGCAAGTATTTTAACTCTGAGGCTTTAGGTAGGCACTAGAAATCAAGACCATATGCAAAGTGGCCAGACCCAAGCTCTTGATCTGTCTTCAATAAAAAGGTTTGCTGGAATAGTTATATAGTGACAAGCCCACATCTATAAATGCAGTTTATACCAGGAAGAGAATTAAATAAATTGCACAAGAACAGGGGATTCTGGGTAATTTAAACAAAATCCATGTTCTATCTTTTGCTGGTAACAAAAATACCACTTAAGAAAAAGAGTAAAAATCACAACCTCTACCAGTATTCCTACACAGACAAGAAGTCTATTACAGACCTGGCCTCTAGCTTCAGAAGAACCCATCTGCTATGTTTGGACCAGCTGAAAATAGGTTCTACACAAAGCTCTTTGAAGCAATTTGACTCTGCTGAGTGACATCCCCATCTGGCCTAACACAGTAAGAACATGCATTGCAACAACCCATCTACAGGGTCCTGTCCTGTAATGATTACTTTTTGCCTGGTCCCTGGACCAGTCCTGAGTGATTTGGATACTTTTCCACTTCAGTTTCAGAAATCACATACAGCAGGAGTAGCTTTGGGTCTCTCAGCCCTTTTTCTAACGGTTACAGGCAGTGCCAACAGGGCTTTTTAAACAGCTGACAGCTATGGCTTTACACAGGTCACAACTCACTCAGAATCAGTACTTACTCAAGTGGGCAATGGCTGGTGATGTCATGTAAGGAGGGGTCCTCCTGGGCATAGCCACCTCAGACACAGCAGCGTGGGGGGGAGGCAATGGAAGACAGTGTGACATGGGCTGACAACACTGCTGTGGAGGACAAGATGACGGATGGGAGGACGGGGAGGGAGCCTGGCCAGAGGAGCTGGGGGGGCTGGCGATGGTGGGCAGCAGGGAGCAGGGTGCAGCTCCTAGGTGTGGTAAGAAGGACCCATCCACGCTTTTCACCTGGGTCCCAGAGGGGCCTAAAGCAATTTGTTCTTCAGGATGGCCATTCAGGGGTACATTTGCTGAGGTCTCCTGGCCTGCTTTATCTGTGGGTCCTTTGACCCTGTCAGGTGGGACAGGAATCGCAGGCAGGATGGTGGGACCGCGTGGCTGCAGGACGTCACCCCTCTGCAGAGATGGTGCACTTGTGGCAGAGGGAGCAGAAGACCCAGGAGAGCACGAAAGAGAAGAGCCTCTGAGAGGCTGGTAAGAGCTAAAGGGAAAATGGGAAGGATGGAGAGGCGGTGGAGACAGCGAGGTTCGCCTGATGCCTGGCATTACGGTCCTGCCATTTGGGCAAGAGGGAGGGGAGGAACCTGGGTCTGTTGGCAGCTCAGAGGCAGAGTGCCTGTGCAGGAACTGCGGGGGCTCTCTGGCTCGCCACTGGGATATGAAAGGGGACTGACTGCCGGGCTCAGGGACAAAGGGTGCTGAAGAGACAGTGCTGGCATGAGGTAGTGGGGGTAGCACAACACCAGAGGCAGGAGCACTGCAGTTACTGGAGCTGGGAGGAGACTGGGGCTGAGAGAGGGGAGAGGACAGGCTTAATTGAACGGTGGAAACTAAAAGAACAGAAAAGACAAATGAAAAGAATAAGGTGGGTATGCAGCAAGGAATGAAACCAAGGCAAAGTGGAACGGAGAAAAAGGAACCATGAAGTAAACGCAAACAGAAACTCAAACAAAGCAAAGAGGAGATGGTGCAGGCACCAGCTTGGGGATTTCCAGCCCTCAGCAGACCTGGAGGGGTGTGTGGAGCAGAACTCTGGCAGCACGGGATGGGCTGCATGCTCTGGTGACAGTGAGGCTCCTCCAAGCCCCACGTGAATCTGAGTCAGGATCACGAGCATCACCTTTGCACCAGGGGCAGCTGCAAGGGATATGCTGAACACAGTAGCCAGAACCTTGTAGCCAGAGAGGGGGCAGCCAGCAACCCCTAGCAGCCATGTCCTCCTCCTTGTGTGTGCCAAGGCAGGATTTTGGCCACGCTCCTTATGCAGAATAGCACGCTAACCCCTGCTGAAAGAGGAGTCCAACTATTTCTGTCACTGAAGGTGTGTGTGTATGTCTGACACAGTGTGAAGTCAAAAACTAAAAAGTTTTAACAGCTGAGGAAAAACATTTCACTTATGTGACCGGATTAACTGAAAAAACTTGCCCAAAACCAAAGCCCAAACATAAGATGACTATCTTGGCTTCCTTGCTCTGCCTCCTTTCAGAGAAGCAAAACCATATTTTGTAGTTATAAACTATTCCTGTCATCTCTTCTCTCAGCTTAGTGCAACTTAATATGCTATAGAGGATTTTTGTAAGCTTATTAAATATATATATATTTTCCATTAAGGTCACAGAAGACTCCTCACTTCATGATCACAAAATCCCCATTTATAAGCATCTAGAGCTATATTTTCCTCTGTGCTGTAGTTTGCTTTGTGCTGCAGAACGATGTGGTGCGCCTGAGCACATCCAGCACTTCAGCCCCTCTGTGCTGACATCCCCTGGAAACATGGAGCCACTCTTGCAGTGGCTGGGCTATCTGCCCTCCTCATGGGTGTGGAAAAGCATGTCCAGGCTTCCTTGGTACAGCTAAAATGCTGCTCAGCTGCATAAGTTTTGCCAAGTGCAAAACCTGCCTAGTTCCACCTGCACGCCCCAGACCTGAGCCTCTGCAAAACAACACAACCTTGCCCATATGCATGTGAGTCTCTAGCTGAAAATGCTTTAAAATCTATTCATAACTATAACCACTTTTAGCAGTCTAGCTCTTGTATAGCACCCCACAAATCCCAACAACAGCAAGAGGAGACAATCGGGGAGAGACTGTATCTGCTTGATTTGATACATGCCTGTGGTAGAGGTTCTTCTTTCCAGAGATTCCTGGCGCTGTTGCTGTTGCTCCATCACTTGTCTAAAAGAGTAATGAAAAAAACCTCTTGGTTATTATGTATTCTTTATAATTTTGAGTAAAACCTTTATACCCTGAGAAGCACTCAAGCTGTATGTCTTGGGTGAGACTCTGATCTGGTGAGGTGGAGATGGGTCTGATTTCACTTGCCCTGGCTGCAGCAGTGCCATTTCACACATTCGGGAAGCTTAACCAGGACATTGCCCTGCATTCACCAGACACTGCAGGGGTTGGTTGATCCACTTAAGATAACTACTCAATATCTCTGCACAAGGAATAGTCAGCCAAGGCCCAGGAGAGCACAGCAACCATGCATGCCGTTAACCTGAAGCGCATGAGCACTGCAAGGAAAGAGTAAGTGGCATCTCGCATAAAATCACAGAGTCACAAATTGGGTAAGGTTGGAAGGGAACACTAGAGGCCATCTAGTCCAACCTCCCTGCTCAAGCATCCCTAGAGGATGTTACTCAGGGTTGTGTCCAGATAGCTTCTGAATGTCTCCAGGGAAGGAAATATTCAGAATGACACAGTCCCGAGTCTTTTATGGATCAGGAGCCCAAAGCACTTGTAGTTAAAATGAAAACATAGCAAAGCTTGATCTGTGTTTTGGTGCTGACTGTACAAAGCCTCTGTTGTCCAGGTGCACACCCAAGCCCTTTTTGGCACTGGCCAGTCCAGCTGACAGCCCCAGCACAGTTGCCCCTGTGCCACCAGCACCCCCAGCAGCACCACCACTGCTGTGTTTCCCCTGCAAATGCCAATCACAACATTGCACTGCCGCTTTTTCGGCACCTTTTCCCCCAGGAGCTGCCAGCTCCTGTGCTGCCCAGGGCTGGTGTCCCCCGGGGGAAGGATTGTTACAGGCTGCAGGGATGTGCAGTTCCAAGGGCCCATCAGCAGGGGTCTGCTTTCACACGCTGGAGTACTCCTGCAGAAGGGATGTCCTTGACCTCTGCCACAACACCCCCCCTTCACTTGGCTCCTCTTCAAAAGTCTGACAGCTAAAAACTAGATTATTTGCCAGGCTTTTTGCCAAGTGCATCGATACGGACTAAAGATTTCAACAATATTAAAACACAATTCCGAAATTAGAAATTAGTGCTGAAGCACCTGGTAATAAAGTTTATTACAATTTTCTTCCACAGTTTCTAGGCCGAGTTTACCCTGAATTTGTTTCCTGTGTGTTTGGGCCAGTCTTAATTGCACGGTTTTCTTTTTTCTGCATCAGCTTTACTTCTTGGTCTGTACAGTAAGGCAAGCTTAACTCTAAGCAACATTTCTGTTTTGACTCCTTACGCAATATTTTAGAAAGATCTCCCTGTTACATTTTCATGTGTACTTTCCAGAGTCTGCAATGTTAAATAATTCTATCTTATTAATACACCAATAGAAACTTTCTAAAAAAAAATAGTCCAAAAAATTTGTTACACTATGCAGAAAAAAAAAAATCTTAATTTGCAAAACAAATTTCCCATATTTCAATTCTAGTTCAATACATGGCAAAGGAAAACCCATGATTTTGATGGAGAGGGATCAATCCTAAACTGGTTTTATGCTCAGGGTATGCAATCCAGGCAATTTCTAGAAAATTATTAGAGGCATCTGAGAAAATTATCATATGTGCAAAGGGGAAACAGTTTTGAGAAAATATTAGTTGGTTGATTCAACTCTTTCATTTAAGCTATGACACTTTAAACCAAATAAATAGAAGTCTTTACTTCAGTATATACTCTGGTTCTTCCTTAGTAGTTATGGGCTGAATACATATGCAACAGCATCAATTACACTGCTAAAATTTCAATTGTAAATACACGTACTAAGAATTTCCTAAGCATATTGTCCCCTACCTTAGGTTGGCATTTATTAGTGAAATGTGATGATGAAGATCAACACGTACATTTTCCCAATCAAACCTGTGGGAAATTCTAGGTTTATCTAGGAACAGACTTGGAAAACTCCAGTCTGACAGACCAGGAAAGAAGTATGTCTTATGACATTTCCAAGTCATCAGAGCTGCTGCATAACAGATAGAGGTGAGGGGGGCTCCCCCAAACAAAGGTTGGCTGCCACTTGAAGTCACTGAGGTTCATACCAGCCCCTTCTGCTCTTGGTCAGAAGCAGCTTACATGTGCCAAATGCACCCTCCCACACATGCTAAAAGAAGAAGTTCTTAAAATCTTAGGAAGTCAAGTTTATTCCAGTCGAACTAAATAGAGCCTGAGATTGGCACAAGGCTACTTAAGGAGTATGTAAGAACTAAAGTAGAAGAGAGGACAAATTACACTCTGACTTAAAAATATATTCTTTTAACATTTGTGTAAAGGTCTCTAAAAAGCCTTTCAAAAAGACAAATGTTCATGGTAGATACCATATCAATTTTCTTGCCTGTTTATAAGATGTTAAAAAAACCCCTAGGCCTAAAATTAGGTCTGCTCTAGACTTAAAGAATGTATCAGCATAATTAAAGCTGTAAGTCCTCTAGTGCAGATACAGTAATATCTAAGTGCACCTACTGGCACAGCTTATTCCCCTCTAGTGGAGCAAAAAAAGCTTTCCCAGAACCATGTGCCCTGTAGCAGTCTAACAATACCTACCCAAAAGGCTTTTACTGTCTCTAAACAAAAAGGAATAAAAAAATATTTTTATTCTAACGTAGTTAAGCTGCCCACACTTTATATGTACAGAATAGACATCCAAATCTGAGGTCTGAATTACATATGGTCTGCAGAATCAGTGATTTTCACTGGTTCGAGGAAGAGCTGGATCGGGTCTTTCAGCCAGGCAGAGGGACAAGCAACATCATGTGCCTCTGGGTGAGCAGAGGCTCTCTGACCTTTATGAAAGCTCTGCTATCCCAAAGTAAATCTCACAAATCTCAGGTGAAATATCATCCCCCACTGACCCACTTAATAGTCATAGCTAAATCTCTACTCAATCTCAGCTCATTCATAGTTACTCATAAAGGTGCAGAAAACTAGTTTCCCTACAACTTCCTTATAGTTTTTGGAGGAGGAAAGAGAGACTCCTAAGTACGTGCCAAGCAAAGAGTTCACCTAGAGCTTCAGTTCACCCTTTAAAAGTCATTACAGAATCATTAGCAATAATTACAAAACATTTAGAACTGGCTTAAAAGAGGTACAAGCAAAAAGAACATTCCTTATCAGTGAACAAGGACTGCATGTTCATCCAAGAACTTTGCCAGGGATGATTTACTCACCTTCTCTGTGCTTCCATCTCATCTGGAGATGGACCATTCTGGACCTGGCGCTGGGCAGCTGGACCTACAGGGAAAATGAGAGAATGCTTTTAGGAAAGCAAACGGGGCTGACGTTTTCAAAAAACAGTGCCACTCAGATTAATTGTTTCTCCATCTCACTACAACAGAAAGCCCTCAAGCATTATTGTCTTCTCTTTGCTTTATTATTATTTTTAATTATTTTTTCCTATTAGACAAATCATTGCCTCCTGTACATTTTTAGTCTCACTGGGAGAACCCAGTGGCTAAATGTGGGAGCACAGTTGTCCAGACACTTGGCACTGTGGTAGCTGTAGGCTTCATACTAATCCCTTGGTGATGGTGAGATGTGTAGTGTTGCAAAATGTCCCACAGAAGGGCAGTCCATCACACTGGGATGCATTTCAAGCTTTGACATGGTTCAGATCTATCTCTCATGGATTATTCTGTGTTTGCACAGAATTTCAATCACCTTGCTGAGTCTGTGAGCGCACATACTAACTAGTGCTGCTCTGATGCTGGGCTTAGCCTCCAGAAGCTACCTGATAGAAGGTGCAAGGAGATGCAAAATTAAACAAGCCTTTTACAAAAGTGGCTTTTCTTTTTACAATGCTGTTAGTCTTCTGCTTCTGCAGGATCCACATCAAGCTGAGCTTTCACTGGCATTCACCAACAAAAGCCAATTACACATGTCACTATTTAAGTCCACATCTCCTCTCTTGATTCATCATTTAATCTCTGTTCTTGGACATTTTATCAAGTACACTGACCCTACATGCCGTTTTCAGAAAGAAATAATTATTCTGGAAATAAAAGTAAGTGTTGGTAACATAAGCTATGGCGGTCTTGCATTCATTGGAAGGAGGATTGTTCCACTGATTGGAGGAGATGGGTTTCAGCTGCAACTGAACACGTAAGAGTTCTATTAAATCCAACAACAGTTTTCCTGATAAACTGAGAAGAAGATCAGTTATATGCAGGAAATCATTATGCCTACCTTATTTTTTTCATTTTCAAATGTAAAATTTCATCCTTTTAAAAGTTCTCCAACAAGAGCAAATAGGAATGAAACACTTACAAACCTAAATATAGCACTTTCAAATTGTTAAGGATATTTATCTTTATTTTCTTTATAAGTTACTGCCAGGCTGAATGTCATCTGAGAACCAATTTAGAAAGTATGACTGTATGAAAACAGGAAAGATGGCAGAAATGCATCGTAGTCAGAAATTTCAGAGCACTGACTGATCCAGAGGAAATTGTGCATGTTTTTGAAATGTGTTTAAGGACTAACATTTGAAGAAAGGGTACAGAGCACTTTCTGAAAATCAGGAGTGTGTGTTCCAATTTTGCGTCTCCCAAAAATTAAGCCAGTGACAACCACTAAGCCAAATGCTCTGACAAAAATATCTTAGGATTGGGTATGAAGTGAAGACAGTTCACTTCTTTAATGACTCATGACTGACAACTTAATATTGTTTATCCCAAGCCTTTGGCAAACTATTTAGACAGAAGTGCCACATTTTGCAAAGATCACATGAAACAATGAATAGGAGGGTGATTGTTTTTGGGATGCAAGTCTCAGAAAAAAAACTTAGCAAGTATTTGGGAAGCAGAGACCAGGCAGCTCATGTAAAGGAGTTTAAGGTGTAACAAGGATCTTCTCAGAAACTATGCATGACAAAGACAGGGATGGCTATTACCATGCTCAGCCAGCCCTCACAGACATGGAAGGCAGGGATTAATTTTATGTTTGGTCCCATATATGTGTGCTCTGCAGTGAACATACAGCACACATCTGTGTGGCTGAAGATTTTTAAATTCAAAAGGACTTCTTGGTTTAATTCCTCTCCACATTTTCAGATGTTTCTCAGGCCGGAGCAGACATGAACAGTAAGTGCTCTTGGTGATGGCTCATTTAAAGATGCTTCCCTAGACACCCTGTAAGCTGCCTCTGACCCTGACAGCCTTTGGGAACAGTTCACAGAGAAGTGCACTTTCTCAGCACAATAACCAGGAGAGACAGTTTCGCTACTGACCCCTTTGCAGCTCCACAGCTGCTGTGATCTACATTTTCAGCAACTAATTAACGCAGGAGATGCTCTGTGAATGTCTGTGTTTCCTCGCTTCGTTGCTTTGCAATAATTAACCATGCTTTTATATAAGCATCTTGTGATTCAGCTAAAGGCAGCTTTTGGGAGCACACAGATGTTTTCCATGTTTGCTTTTTCTCCTCCTGCTCGGCCGCCCCAGCACCCGCTCTGTCCTTCCCCAGCTGTCCCTACAGACAGCGACGGGGAATTCCTGGCACAGGGCACTGCTTTGTGGTGGGCGTGATGGTTTCCATGTGCTGGTGGCTGCTGCTGCACCACTGCACAGAGACGTCTGTGTCTGGAACAACAGCCGGCCATAAAATAGCACCAGAGCTGTCACCGAAGGAAAAACCATGCCCTGGCTTCCACTCTGGATGCAGCTGTGGCAGGAAGGCACAAGTAAACAGCAACAATGCCATCTTTTCTCTCCTGCTGGGGCAGCTCCATATAATGTTTCTTTTCCCTCTTTCACTTACCCTACAACTTCAAGCACCACTGACTGCATACACTTAAGTGTCAAAACCAGGACCATTTATTTTGTTGAGCAACCAGGATTTTGAGCTTCTTCAATACAGCAAGTCCAACATAACAAACTTATAGCCCTTTCATTCATTATACACACTGGAAGCAGCCCCTGGTTGGGGTTTCTGCTACCCCTATAAGCCTCCATGGTTCTTATGGACCAGTGTGATGAATGTGGTGGACTAAGGAAAGCGTCCAGGGTCAGAGCTGAATAAGAAATATATATGGACTTTAAGTTCATGATACTGAGAATTTTTGTTCTGGATATGAGAAGAACATGACGATTTTGTGGAAAAAACCCCAAAACCCAAAACAAAACCCAAACAAACAAAAACCCCTATCAGACTGTGGGAGGAAAAAAGGTGTGAGACAGACAACTCTCCCACATTGCTTGATGGTTTCAGCACATACTTGGATTGTGGGAGCCCAGGTTCAGCCATCAGGTCTAACCCATTGTCATTTATATCCTGGGAATGTGACATAAACACTTGCTTATCCTGACAAGAACAGAAGAAATCATTCCAGATTACAAGTTTCTGCAAAGCTTTTCTTTCCCACAGCAATATGTTTCAAATAAATTGGCATTTTCTGACAGAACCGCCCACTCCCATCAGTTGTCAAAAGCATTTCTGAATGGCGTTAATCCCGGAATCCCTGTTTGTCCCTGTTCAGGTACAGCCTGGACCACCATTCCCCATGCAGACCACTGGAGAGGGAGTCCTGGTCCGGCTGCCACCAGCTCCCAGGGCCAGCCTGCAAACCGACTCTGGGACTCAGCTGGACAGTGTATTTTGCTCTCTTCACCATAACCTCTCCCCTTCACCCCCACACAGCTGGGGGCTCCTCGCTCCTGGCTGTGCTGCTGCCCGAGGCCCCTGAGTGCCCCCCAGGCAGACCAGCCTCTCAATGAGGTGTGAAACCCAGTGGGTTCTGTTCTCACTTCAGCCAGAGCAGGAAGCTCTCAGTGTCCCCACATACCACCACTTCCCCTGTTCACAGCCTGGCTGTAATTTTAGCTCTCTTGCCGCTGTTGGGCAATGATGCTGCAGCTGCAGAACCTTTGTCAGCACTTCAAACACCTGCCTCTGCCCTGAGGACCTCAACTTGCTGTCTCCTGGTGGGGGCTGCTCATGCTGGAGATGTCCTGGCACAGCCACACGCCACGATGCAGCATCTGTTGAGGGAGTGGGAGCTGGAACCAGGAGCATCAGTGCTGTGCTGGTGACACTCCCTTAAACACATTAGTAGAGACAATTATCCTGGACAAAGTACGGATCTAATTAGTGTGTAGATAAAGCAGGGTGCCTATTTACCTAGTCTAGATATAGCCTGAAGATAAAGCAGGGTGCCTACACCACTGCTGGGGCTCTAGCTAGTACAACCAGAGTTGGATGACATGGCAGCTCAGGTAGACCTAAATTTCCATGGTGAGTTGAAGGACTGAGAAGAGGGATCACTCTGCTCACTGTGCTCCATTGCTGCAGCTGGGCAGAGCCACGGGCCCCTCAAGTGTGGTGCCACACTGCCATGACATTCCCATGACATGGGTTTGGAACTCCTGGTCCTGGGGTCCTGGTCCAGCCTTTTTTTGGTTTAATGTGCAACAGCTCATGTGTTAGGAACTCTGGAGGCAGGGTCTGTCTGACAGGGAAGCAGGGGCTGAGGCCAAGTGCAGACTGAGGAACGGGGCAGTTTTGCTTGCGGGTCACTACTGATCCACTTTGAAAAATGTTAATGCCATTAGGGTTTTGTAGTGCTGTTAAGTATGTGACTGAGCACCTGCTGCTCCACACAGGATCCTATTGGATCATTTGAAGCACTGTAAGCAAAATCACCCTGGCAGACAGAGGGAGCACACCCACCAAAGGGAGGGTTTGGGTAGTGTCACACAGCCTGCTTTCAGGCAGTTTGCCTCATTCCTATTAAACATTAACTTGAAATAGAAAGAATTTCAGAGAGTGTTAGTCACAGGCTGGGTGCCTCTGCAGCATTTATAACCGAGCACATTAAATACCTTCTATAATATCATTTACACATGGACCAAACTTTTCCTCTGAGAACTGCAAAGAACTTTATCAGCCTTAATTAAGCTTCACCAATGCTGTGAGGCACAAGTGACTTGATTACACCCAGGCCATGCCTGCACAAATAAAATTTGGTTGCATCAATTTACCTACAGGTGAGATTTGCTACTGACATAGTTGAACCTATGCAAAAGGTCACCTAAGGCACTCTTATTCTGATACAGACAAAATCTGGTTTGACCTAAGGTAAGTCAAGTGCAGTGAAACGAGAGTTTCCAACTGTGGGCCAGAAAACTTCTTTACCTTCCTTCCTTGTCCCTTGGTGACCAACAGTGCTGCAAGTCTGTGACACTGCAAAGTAAGACACATCCTCTTAAAACCATCCCCAGCAACATTTTACATAACCTCATTTTACCTTATACTGCACTAGACAAGGAGCAGTGTTTATACACATACCAATTCTCAGCTGAATTGCAGAAACTCCCACCTTAGAAGCTCTTAAAAGCACCATCCCCAAGACTGCAATTGCTTTGCTTTTATATTTTACCTCTAAGATTACTTTAATCTAACGTGAAACAGGCCCCGCTTAGTGTGAAATAAGGGTGGGAGCAGAGGGGCTCTGTATGAAGTCTGTCCATTTGAACTAAAAACTGATTTAACATCCACTGCTGAAACTTTCTGATGTAGATAAGATTTAAGGACAGTGACAGAGCTGGAAAAACAAGCCTGGCATTTAACATGGGAGTGTCCTACCCTAGCATTATTTCACACCTCCTGCAAGTACACATATACAGGTGTGTACACTGTGTGCAGTCCTTTTTTTCATTTTTTTATTTTTTTAGGAAAAACCAACAAATGGAACTGCAGGCATCCCTGCATACACAACCACACAGCTGTGCATGTGTATTGAGCAGGATGGAAGACACGAGATCCAGAGAGGAGTTACCAAATAGAAGGGCTGTGCAAAGATCCAGTGCTTCAAGATGATTAGAAAGAAATAATCTTCATTTAATCAGTAGTGCTACTGAGCACACCAACATGGAACCAGTGTGCCTTTGACTCAGCTGCTAAAGCTGTTAAATCAGTTATTTAGCATAAAATACGATGGCACTTGTTTGATCCTGGCTGTTTATCCACCATGGTACTGGCACAACATTTGATAATTTTTCATGCTGGTGTCTTGGTTGAGCTGGTAGAACAAAACTTATTTTTTTCACTCTGAATGCAATAAACATGAGACAATGAGAAAGCAGTTCCTGCAGCAAGCAACTGCGCTCTGGCAGTATGGGTCATAGTAAATACGTAAAGGATGTGGCTCAGGTGCATTTATCTCAGTGTCAGTGTCTCAGCTCAGGAACACAGCTTGGGTTACCTCTCACACAGAAGACATCACAACCAACTTTAAAAAAGATTTAAAAATACGCATAGGTGACCATGCAAACAGGAACCCTTCCACAGTGAGGTGATTTCAGGGCTATTGGGGTCAGCATCTCCCCCAGAATGTAGCCTGGAGGGGTGAGTCTGCATCCCCATGGTTAGGGCAAGCAACAAGGGTGAGACATCCACGTGTCTGGCATGGGATTCCTTGTACTTCATCTGGCAACTGATTAACATAAAATATAAAAATTGAGTAAGAACTGGGAATTATTTTTCTCTCAGCAGCTCAGCTCTAACAGGAAGAACAAAATGCACACTGATCTAGAATAACATGAGCTTGTCAGGGTGGGGGAAGGTGGACAAGAAAAGCTGTTCCTTGGGACACTTCCCCCTGTACAGGGGAAGTGGCTGAATGTTGGTTCTCCACTACCCAGAGAAGTGCTTCGAGCACCAGACCTTCAGCACGGCAGCAAAGCAGGAGGTGATGCCTACACAGCTCACTGGATCAGGAGCCCAGTGGATGTGCCCGGACAGGAGCTGACCCTGTGCAGCGCTGGCTTTCCAAGAAAGAGAGAGTGCACCTGGCAAGATGAGCACAGGAAACCCCAGCGCAGGACAGAAAACGATGGAACTGGAGCATCCCAGGGGGATTCTGTTTGCTGTGCTGAGCTCTGAGCAAGGAAGAACTAATTCAGCCACGGCTCAATTATGTGCTAATGAAACAGAGGAGGGTGAGGCAGCCACCTGCCAGGCAGCACCTCCCTCCTTGGCTGGGGCTGATGCAGGAGCTCTGATGCTTTTAGAGAAACAGCCTTGTTTCTGCAGGCAGTTTCATGGTAAGTAAGCATCCAGCTTAGTTGATGACCAATTGCTTTTGTTAGGGGAACTGCCTCTAGGCTCTGAGAAAAATGTTATGTGCGTAGAAGGCTATAGGAATAGTTGTTTCTTTTAATTACAAAAAAGAAAGGCGTCACTGGACTTCTAAGGGTGTGATTCCAATACTGCTGGTCTTATAAAACACACATGGGGAAGATGATGGGAGAAGATGTCAATCAATGCCATCAGTGAAAAAGTAATCCATAAAATTCAGGACCATGAGATTAGCTAAAGCAAACAAAAAGTAAATAAACGCCACAATTATGAGTGGCAAATAAACAAGCCCCAAGGCACTTCAGTTCCCTCCTTTTTTTGATTGTTTTTCAGAAGGTGCATCAAGCCTATTTTCCTGAACATCCAGGATTGAAACTTTTCAATAAAAGTTAAAATTAGCTCATAATCTTGTGTCTCTAGGCAGTAATGGAGCTCTAAGAAAAACACCAAATACCATCAGACTCTCGTTAAAACAAAGAGCATCTGCCATACTGGGAAGCTCCCCACCACTGCATGGGGGTTCAGTTAATGCCAGAGCCCAGGCAGTAGGTGCTCCAAAGAAGCAGTAAATCAATACACACCATCTAAAGATATGCCCTGTGTTTTAAGATATTTTCCTGAATTTGGTTTTAAGAGACGGAGTACTGGAAACAGTGGGCTTGTGCTCTGCAGTGAGAGCACTGCTGAGCTCAGAAACCACTTTCCCACAGACATCTCAGGGCCCACACATCTGTTCTGTGAAATATAAACCAAGCATATTCTTTTAACTAAGTGTGACTCTGTGTTTCTGCACCCAAGTTAAGTGCATATACCTGTTTATACCCACTTCACACTTACAATTCTTTACATAAAATAAAAAGCAGGGATTTGATCCCCTTTTTTTTTCTGGATGAATTGAATCTCTGAAAATCTCTGAAGTCACAGGGGAAAAAGAACCCAAACACTGGCATGGACAGCAGTTCAATCAGCTGAAATTTACACATTTAGCTGGTCAAACGTCATCTCTAGTTTAACAATAGATTTATGACACATTAGATCAGAAATATATATATTGCACAGTGTAGCCTGGTGCAGCACCCAAGGTGTCGAGAGCACCATGGTCTGTTCTCTGCCCAACTTCACATACAACCTTGCAAGTCAAGGTGTCAATTTTTAAGTGTCTCCTTCCTTTTTCACTACTGGTAAGGCAGTAAAACCCTCAGGGCAGTCTTTTCCACAGTGTGGAGAACAGCAGGGCCCCATCTGTGCATTGAAGCAACATGTACACATAGAAAACACCACACTATAAACACACAGTTTGCATCTATTTAACGTTAAGATCCAGACAAGATCCCTTTAACCAAGATTTAAATCCCAACACTCCTGTAAGGCAGCTAAGATCGATACTTGTACTTGGATAGAGTGCTGGACAGAAGGGAACTTTTCTACGAAACACAACTAAATGGAGACATATTTTGGGATTTATGAAAAAAATCCACATGAAAAAACATCATTAGAAATAGGTAAGACTCCTTGATAATTAACTCACAGTCTAACAAAGTCAATGGATAAACAAAATATTCAAATACAGCACCTGATCTCATTCACACTTACACCAAAAGCCAAGCTCTCTGCTTAAGGGAAGCAAAAGTCCCACTAACTAGGAAGGCCCACTCATCTCTGCAAATCCTCATTTCCAGAAGTGCTAACAGTAATTGACAGTCACAGGCAAGTCATTTTGGAGGAAAAAATAGGTAAATGTCCCATTAACTGTAGCAGGTGCTGCCCTTGTTCATATCTGTTTTTTTAAACCAGTATCTATTCCATATGCATAGATGCTCTTCACTAGCAAGTAAAGACAAAAGCAATCCTACACATTGATTCAGAAGCCATCATCCCATATTCTTGCTGTAATAACTTCTCCTGATTTAACAGCCCTGACTAATGCCGCCATCTCCCAAACCTAATGGGTCATTTCTTTCAAATATTATCTCAGCCTCCTACTGCCTGCCTGCCAGCATTAAAAGCAAATTAAAGATAAACGATCCATCAATGAGCTACAACTGCAAGTGAATTTCCCAGCACAACAGGACGGTGGCACAGAACACCTCCATGCAAAAACTCCCTGGTGCAAACATCCCTTCCCCCGTCCCAGGAGGAGCACGGCATGCAAGGCACCGGACGTGCAAGGTAGCAGGGAGGTTTCCATCACCTACAAGACATTCGGCACAGGATGATGCAGTCACAGTGGCAGAGGCAGAAGCAGTGCCAAATCCATTCCCTGCTGACCATAGTATGGCAGCAGCCTCCTCAGTGCACTGCTCTCTGCACCTTCCTCATGCCCAGCACTTACCGCCCACCCCACTGCAGGCCAGGTTTCACCAGGTGTAATCTATCCACCACTGAAGCAGCAACGTGGGCCCGGCCACTTAAATATTTAATTGGACCCTTTTCCTCACCTATCACAAGCCTTCGGGGTGTCTGAAGCCCGACTCCATTGTCTGGACTTTCACGTAATAAATGCTGTGAAAGTAAGAAAGAAATTGCATTTTCTGCCTCCTGCCCCAATGAGACCACCATACGTTCGCCTACATGCAAAGAACTACAATATATGCAAAGTGTGAATAAGCAGGAAGTCAGCTTGTAAAGGGAAAAAAATGGCTCCAAATGAACATGCAGGATCAAGTTCACTGCTGGTGTAGCTTCTGAAGTCAAAGGGGTTTAGTGATGAATGTTGAGCAATAGTCTTAAAATATAAGTGTAAACAAGATGGATTGAGAAATAAGCACATATAGCTTTAAATCCCCAACTACTGTCTTTCACTTCTCTTCATCATTCCATCATTCCTGATCTCCTCTGGTCCCAACACTTCACCCATTCTACTTTGCCTGCTAATCACTTTCCTCTTCTACATTTAAGTATGGCAGGTCTTGCAGAGGCAATCCTGTTGAAGTTAATGGACAGTTTGTATGAGGAGGCTAAACAGAATATTTATTCCCTGTTCATCTTTGCCTCATCACCTTTGATCCACTTCTTTCCCTTCTCCTTGCTTTTGCATTATCCTGTCTACTGGGGACTACATACAGCCCAATCCTCTACTCCTCAAGCAAATTCATAGCTGTTTTAGGGGATATATCTCCATAGCTTCAGCGACACTCCTCTGATTTAGATCAAATAGTATTTTGACCCGCTGAACTCAGCAGGTAAGTCTTTTATCTAATATCTGATTTTTAGAATATGCTGAATAAGAACTCTAAGTCTCTTCCTATGGTTATACCAGGTGAAACCCATGTGGAGGCAGGTTCATAACTACCTTGCAGTGTATCAGAGCCACTCCTACCCTTCTCAAACAATATGTATTCAGCATAACTGGGTAGTTGCTTGCTTTCCGTACCTGCCGCCCACAACATTCTCAGATCGGTGGAGTGATATGTAGACATTCTAATAGCAAAGATGCTTATCATATGTTTTCTAATGCTTGCTGCTATGAATTATTTATGTCCCATTTTAAGTCTACAATATCAATACCTCTCAGGTATGCTCCATTATCAGATGGAGTGAAACAAGCATTAGTTAATCAATATTTGAGACAGCAAAAACTTTGTTAACAGCAAACTATCTTTTTCACTATGGCACACAGATGGTCTAAACTCTACCTGCATATGCTCACTGTTTTTTGTCTACTGGCTCATAAAGCTATTAGAGGCACACCAGGAACAGGAATATTACATTCAAACCCTAGTGTAAATTCAGGGTCTCACAGCCATAGATGCCAATGGCCATTACATTCTGAGGATTTAAGAAGATTCAGAAATATATTTAAATGAACAAAAATGGCACTAAAATTCTAAAATTGTAGGCTATGTTTTATATTCAGGACTCCAGTTTTTCTAGAGAAAATAGTATGATCAAACCATCGCATTCTCAGTTTTGAGGACACTTCAAATCTTTTTTGTTCTCTTGTGCTTTCTTCCTATATCTTACTCCAGAGGGAACCATCTGGCTGATGTAAAATATCAACTTGGCTCTCCAAAGTGCTCACTTATCCTGTAACACCACTGGAACGACCTGCTTTTTCAAAAAAACCCCAGTACTACAGAAATGTAGGCAATTTAAAACAATGTATCAAACTAACTGGGCATCTGTAAACTCAGATGTACGATTTCATTCTGTCATAAGAATGCCTCTAACTCTTTCTGTGACTTATTGGGTCAAGACTGTTACCCCATATTTTATTATTGTCTTACATACTTATTTCTTACACTCTAAGGTTGTGGTTTCTAAGGGGTTAAATCTGCTCATGACTAATAAAAAGCTGAAAAACATCCTTTGAGGCCAAACAGCATCTCAGGGAATTGATCTAATAGAGATTAACAAATTCCTACAGATCCTTCTGCAGACTTACCACCTGCACTGCAAACTCCCTGCCAACAAAGTCTGCCATGGAGCCAGGAAACCACTGAGTGGGTGTGCTAACTCCTCCCTCCCCCTAATCCTAAAATTAACATAATATTTTTAAATAGCACAATGTGGGGCAGCAGAGCCTGGGCCACCATGTGACTGAGTAAGTGGTGCAGCAGATCTGCAAGGAAAGCACATATGGACTGGAAACAGGTTCCCTCAGGGATTTCATCATCTCTTCTGACTCTGAAATGAAGACTGGTACCCATAATCCCATCAGAAAGAGAGTAACCCCTTGAAAGTGGAAATAGCAGCATGGCCCACAGGAAACATAATTAAAGACCCTGAAAAGCAGTTTCCCCACAAGCCACCACCTCTGCTTTCTACTTTGGATGAACTAAGTTATGACTTGCTGGACACTATCAGTGTTGGTCCAAATCTGAAGAAAAAAAATTAATGTGTGGCCAAAAAGATTGTGAAAATAGTTTTATAACACCTACACTGGGATTCCTGAGCTGTGGTACATGTGCCACCAGCTGCATCCAAGTCACTTAAAAGGGACACTCCATGGTGCAGCACAGGGTACTGGGCATAAACCCCCCCCAAGATCTTATGATTTCTTATTATCATTACTTGACCTTCACAAAGGGTACGGGCCAGCTTGCCTGTGGCAGCACAGACGATTTTTAAATGAGCAGCACTTGCAGATGCTGTGCACCTAAAGAGGTTTTAAATAACAATTCAATTGACCATCTCTTACTCCTGTATAAAAATCAACCTTGACCCCATTTTGAGCATGAACCAATACCAGCTGGCTGGAAGGCAAACACTCCCCCAAATAACTGCTCCCGTAATCTTTGCAACAGGAAATCAATTGGGCAAATTGCATTTTGACAAATATAAATCATTACTGACAAAAAGGCTGACAAATCCCTCTTGATGCCCAGCACTTACCTGGTGCAGCAGTCCGCTGAAAGGAGATGTGCTAGAGAAATGCTCCTTTTTTAAATGGAAGTTTGAAAACTAATTCCACAATCTGTAGCAGTAAAAATAAAGGATAGCTCTGATCCTGCAAGTGGTAGCAGGCAGCCAGGTGACTCTCCTACATGAAGCCTTTTGCAGGAAGGCTGTAATTATCTGTTTGAGCAGCTACTGATTGTATCTGGAGACTGTGTGCATAGGAGCCAATATGCAGCTGATACAACTCATGTCATTTTACTTTCTGTACATTTTGTCCTTAATTGAAAAGGTTGCTTTCCTTTTTTATTCCCACTATCTATTATCCATGCTTGGGGAGGCACTTAACAGCACATTAGATGGCTAAGAACCCAGAGGCCGTGCCAAAACTGAAATAACACTATGAAGTGAACTGAGTGCTTGGTTTCTTTTAAGTAGTGTCTTTATCAACTGGCACTCGGAGAAGATTTGTACTCTAGAGAGCTCTAGAAAACACTCAAGAAGGAGAACAATGAATTTTTAAGTTCCTCAGCCAGACAAAATGCACTAAAAAGCCATTTTCATGCCACTGACCGGATCTTTGTAGTTATCAAGACAGAAACTGGTTTCTTTTACTAAGGAAGAAAATGATACTTGCAGGACAGCTGCTAGTCTACAGACACTACATTCACATACCATAGCAATTTGGTTGGAGTAAGATTGTATGGAATAGATTTAAGACCTGGGAGAGAGCAGCCTGCTCATCTCCACATTTTGTCTCTCTGAGCTGCTCCCTTCATGGAGACTTGCCCATACTGAGTCAGGGCTCTTAGGCTTATGGATCCTCTCCCAAATTTCAGTGCCTGCAGTATGGGCACAAGTGAGTGAGACCAACCTAGGAATATAGCACATAACCTTCACTGCTTGCAGGGACAGCCCAGATTCAGGTGCCTGAACCAAGACTCGCCCATGGGCATGAGAAGACCCACCTGGCACCACATCTGCTTAAGAACTAGGCCCTAATATATATTTCCAGTTACAAACAATTTTAAATAGTATGCAAGACTACAATTTTCTGCCAAGAAATAGAGAGCAAGAAGCATTCTAGGCAAATGCAAGTCTCACAGACTGCGCCCAGAAACCCCTTGTCAACTCAAGTAAAGATTACAGCTTATCTGCGTTGGTGCAACTGGTACTGATTCCATTCTCTAATAATATGCTTTGATTAAATCATGGCAGTGTTTGTGGTATTAAATAAACTACATTTAAAAGACACGCTTGCACTTTACATATCTTTTCTTTGCAGGGCACTGCTCAGAGCAAAATAGCTGCACAGGAAAGATGAAGGCTGGTAAGCAAGTCATTTCTCCTGACAGCTGCCCCATTTGCAAGTTATTTAAGCTGCTGTCTGTCAGTAGGCTGTAGTACGGTAACAATTAAACAGTCACTAGTAACATACATATATTACAGTATATTGCTTTCTAAACTGTCTTCTACAAAAAAATTTCCATCAGTTCAACTGATGGGGAAATATGAAGTCTGCCACACTGCTATTAAGATCATTTGCTATAAAGGAAGTGCTGGCCTGCATTTGATACTTCTCAGAGGGCTCGACTTTAATTAATTTAAACTTGCAAATTGATTATGATTCACTTGAAAATATTCAGAAAGTGCATTCTATTTCCTGAGAGTATGAACAGGCATTTTGTGGGAGACCATGACATACTTTTCATATGACGCAGAAAGTCTGAGACCCAAGAAAAAGCCCCAAACTCCGGCAAAGAGGATAGCAAGCACAATTCAAAAACAGTTCAGCTTTGCAAACTTCTCATTGCATCACCAATCTCCTAAAACCTCCTCAGTTATCGGTGCCAATCTAAAAGAGGGATGAATCCTCCCTGGTGGTGTGTCTCTCCGTTGATTACAGGAGAAGCCTGGGTGAGACTCTACGCCAGACTTTCGGTCCTATAAATACAGCTGGGATGAGTCCAATCCTAAGAGACTAAGCCACAAACTCTACCAAATTACCCATAGATTCAGGGAGGGTTTAGGAAACGGAATACCATTCTGGATCTTGGCTCACCCACTGGTGACTCACTGTTGGGTGTGCCAGAGTGAGCCTTGCATGGGGCACGGCAGGCAAACGCTCCCTATAGTGAGTAACAGATACTTGTTTGTCTCTGCCTGACCATCCATAATGGGAAAACTGATAAATCAAACAAGCTTCCCCCCTCCCTGTTCATCGCCCAGACTGAGGAGTGGAGGTTTATTAATCACTGAGCTTGGGGGACCAACTTTGTGTCCTATTATCTGTCTCTCGCGATGGAGACTGGCGAGGTAAGTGGTTGTGAGACAGCTGTGGAACAGGGCACGTATCTTTCCTCCCACAGAGAAAAAGGACTTCCCAGAACGAAAGTTAAAAATAGCTGGTTTGCCTAAAGGGTGCATTCACTTTGAAACACAGAAAACAAGTCTCAGCTGCCACCTCTAATATGACAGGCATCTTTAGCAGCCTGCTTTCTGCCAAAATACCTAATGCCCTGCTCTATCTTCTTCTCCTTAAATTTTTACCATTTCAAATTGTAGATGCTTTTCAGCACATTATGAGAAGCTTGGGGGGAGAGAGGGCAGATACAACCTTCTAAATTACATTAAAGCCAGCCCTTTTCACACTAAAAAGGCTCTTCAAGCTTATTTGTTGAAATTTATTGCACCCCTGCCTTTCTTCCCACATTTCTTACAGCAGTGGTGTTTCAGCTCCTCAGCACCCTCTTCTTAGCCCCATTCTGTGCCTGTCTCCCAGGTGGAGGGCAGGCTGCCCACATCCCACCCAGCACTGCAATGACCAGACAGTCTAGTGTGGAAACCAAGTATCAGACACAGTATTTTATCAGTGATGGTAATGAGACAGTTGGGAAAACTTATCTGGGGAAGTGGTAGATTCTCTATCACATGAACTCATTAAATCAAGACACTGTTTTTTCTAAAGTACACCTTTTGAGCACAAACAGGGCATTATGTAAAGAATTTGGTAAAGGATCTGTGGTCACAACACTGTAAGTTTGAACGCAGAGGTCAGAGCAAGTAGCTTTAATGATTTCTTCTGACTCTAAAAGTCTAGGAATCTAGCATCATTGGTTATCAGCTTCTTTATACCAAAGATCTGCTTGACTCTTCTGGGAATTCATTAAAGGTTAAAAGCTTGCCAAGCTGAGAAAATTACCGTGATATTTCCCACTGCTTTCCCTAGAATTTTACATTAATCCTTCCTCTGGCCCTAAGCAAGCCTTGCCATTTTATTTCTGGGTAGCTTGAGAAAGGAGCTTGGTTGGACTGCTCTGCTGCTCCTCTCTCTGGCTCCTTATGGAACCTCATGCCCATGAGTTTGCTCTCAGCTATTGCCAAGCCACCCAAGGATTTGGGAAGCTTTCCTTGCGCCTCCCTGACATGGTACAGGCATTTCTTTGCAAGTCTGGAAGCCGGCACCACAATTCACATTGATGACCAAGCAGAGCACACCAGGCCTACACACAACGCGCAGATTGAAATAATAGCCAAAATGAGAACCACTTGGAACATCATTCATCATAAAGCCAAAAAGCTAGCAATGTACCCCACTTCTCTGGCACGCAGGAGTGTCAAACAGGAGGCAGGGCTCGCCATCTGGCTGCCAAGGATGGGACCTGGTTGAACACTCCCTCTCTGCCCCCCAGAACAAGGCCCACCTGAGCCCCTGAGAAACGTGAGTAATTCTGCATCGTGCTGATGAAGTTCTTAATCTACGTGTCACCCAAGCTGAACTGCAAAACACGGCTGCCTGCCCTAGTTATCAAATGACCTGAAATTCAGCACGATCATCTGCCATAACAGCTGGTTCACTGACGAGAGAAACTCCTGCCTGGCTGCTGAACCAGAGCCAACGTCGGGAGCCCAGGACCCGGCATGCACACCCTCCCACAGCGAGATGTTGCTCCCACCCCCCTGCATGGCACGGCCTCAAAATGTCTTGCGTTCTTCAAATTCACCGCACTGACTCCTTCCTCTACGTATTTATTTTTCATCTGTATCATTAAAAAGAGATTTCAGAGACCCGGTACTTCAAAGAGACAGAAAATAATGAAACGTCCTTCCCGAGGAATTAAAATGAAGGTAAGGTTGGATCTTGTCAGTTTTCTTTCTTTCTACTTAGGGTGCCACATAAATAACAAAAAAGCACCAAAAAATTTACTTCTTCTTACAGTAGCAAGCTATATAGGAACATAGTACAAACATTAAAATGATTGTACAAGAGTAAAGCGCTCAACACAGGCAAAGTTAGGGAGCTAAATAACTTTGACAGATGTTACGAAGTCTTCTTCAGACATGACTCGTTCAAAAACTGATACTTTCTGAAGTTGCTTTGATCTACAACAAATTATATTTTTCTGTTTCATTGACAAAAAATTCTAATTGCATATTAGTAAGCTTTTACAGTTTTATTAATGTGAAAGTTGATATTAGTGATATTTGTTACCCTTCATAATTAAATAAGGAGAATTAAATGTTCATGCTCTATTTTAAGATAGTTGCTTTTGCACTCCTTTCCCAAATAGAAATGAAGAGTGAAAACTGTTACTGAAGACCAGCCCCTCAGCTGGAAACCAGTGTTACTCCATCGAACCCAATGGACAGAATTTCCTGCTAAACTGGATGTAGAAGATGATGTTTTCTGTGTGGATCTGTCCTCTTGGGTAAATACATTTTCTCATTCCCTAGCTGAAATGGGAAATGACGACTGCACATGGTTTTAGTCCTAGGAAGTCCAATAGGTTCACATTGCTAATGTTGTGCCCAAGTAGCATCTGTCTGTTGATCTTCACACTTGTAACTGGTTGTAGCTGTTGCTACACCTCATGTGCATAAGCAAGACCGAAATTTGGCCTAAACATATGCCTTATTCTCTGTGCTTACTTCAAGGTGGGCTTCAGAACCCTTTCTTTAGCAGAGGAAACATACTGTAAGTGTGAATACAACCATGAATATTTGATTAGGGACTTTACATAAAGTATGCATGAACAAGCAAAATCACTAATATTAAATGTATGCTTGTATTTTTCTCGTTCTGCAGTCTTGCCTGCACATTAACGTGAATTAAACAAATTGAAACCCCACATTGAGTAACATCAGATCTAATTGCAGTGCAAGATGTTTCTCTAATGAATTTCAGTTTCTATATTGTCTCCTACAAATAGTGTTATCATGCTAATGAATAAAAGCAGATTACTAATATATATGGATAATTCATATTAAGCCAGTTATTTTGGCTAATTTATGAGAAAATGAATTTATGAAAATAAACATTTTTATCCATATTAATAAAACTTTTACTTGGGGGCTACTGTCACTAATAACTTAGTTTTATTTTTGATGCTGTTTGCCAGGTGCTAACAAACGCGTGAATAAAGTTACTCCTTGTCCTAGACAGATCATAATCTAGGCAAGTAAGTCTTGATCTTCTAATAAGAGGACTCCCATTTGTGAGGCAGGGACACCCTCCAGCCGTACTCCCATTAGCCAAAATCTTCCATCAGCCAGGTGGGGAGGAGCACTGCCAAGCCCTGAGCCTTGTGGTGTCCTGAGCCTTGATCTGCGAGACAGACACACAAAATACACCAGGGATGGCTCAGTGAAACTGAAAAACAACACTGGGGCTGGCTGTGTGCCTTTGCAACCATAGCAAAAGTCCTGTCTCTATCACAATCCTTGTTTTCATCTCATGGAAGAAGGCAGCAGTTAAGACATCTCATTTAATAGTCATGTGCTTGCCTGATTTGGGATGATAGGCCTCAAGTGGCAGGTGGATCCAATTCTGCAAAGTGCCGAGCTCTGCAGAAGAGGTGCCAGCACCCTGTCTCTCCCGGCTTTACAAGGAGTCAAGAGCACGTTCCTGAGATGCGTTGAAGTCACCACCTACTATATCAGTGCAACCACATGTCCTCCTTATCATTCAACTTAATCCTATCTAGAATAGTTCTGGTATCTGGAGGATGTTGCTTAAGAGCCTTTTCTTAAGCTCCTCTTTCATTTGTTAGCTGTGCTGGTGCAGGGGCAGAAACACTGGTATTGAACAATTTAAAATGTCCAGAAGGTTTATATTACTTTTGCACCTTTTTGGGCCATTTTTCAGATCTTTCTTTCCATGGCCAAAGCCAGATCAGCACAATTTTGCCTTATGACTTTTTTAAAAGAGATGTTGTTTTAGGCTGCTAATAATAATACAGTTAAGATTGTAATAAAGACTTCTGCAGCAAAATCTTATTCAGTCACACACAATCTTGAAGTGCTGCTCTGCAAACTACAGACAGGCTACTTGGGAAATGCCAGAGGAGACTGGCTTTCAGCTCTAATGCAGAAGACAGTTAATTAAATGCTTTGCTAATGGTATCCTATGTTTGAGGAGATAAGCTCAATTACTTGTTGAATTTCAGTGGAGTTTTGCAGACGTGTCGATGTCTTTCTGATAGCTAACTCAACTTCTGTATAACAATACACTTTGCTGTCCTTTCTATTTCTCTAGTTGAGATGTATCGTTAATGAACACAAAATGTCACTGATGGAAAGAAATAAACAAATTGGATATTTCTTAGCTAAAATTCCATTACTACTTAAAAAATAACCTTCAAGTCAATAAAATAATGGCAGACACTCATTACAAAAAACCCTCAAGAAAAGCCAATGGAAATTTTTCTACTGACTTAAGGAGAAACTAGACAACCTCTAGGATTGTTATCATTAAAATATCTTTGCAATTTGCATGTAATCCATGGACCCTAAAATACTGTGAAGTTCAATATTTTCAACACATAATCAACACTACTTTGACAGTGAGCAGGGAAACTACAAGGCCCTTTGCTTCCCAGGTTCTTTTGGGAAATGGGCAGTTTTCCCAGTGTTGCAGCTGTTCTTAGATTAAGATACCAGACTTTTTACCCCTCACACTACATGTTCTCAGAGAGCACAGCTGTGATTTGGAGCCATAGCATGCAGCCTACATTAAAAGAAATATTTATTGTTCATGAAGCAATAGTACCAACTGTTTCATCTCCTTAGGGCATGCCTACCCAACACAGAGGCACAGCAGTCCAGGAAAGCAAGCTAGGTGCAGGGTAAGGACAGTACCCCACTGGCTGTGCTTTATTCCCATGCTGACTTCTGCACTGAGCCTGTTTTAACCACTGGCTTGGAAAGAGGACAGCTGAGGTCAAAGGCGATTTAACTCCTCTGTATCTAACTGGCCTCGTCAGCTCTGCACCTGAAACACTACAGACACTAATGCAAGAGAACTATTGACATAGAGCCATGATCAAGGGAGGGGATTCGTCCCCTCTACTCTACTCTTGTGAGACTCCACCTGCAGCACTGTGTCCAGCTCTGGAGCCCTCAGAATATGAAAGACATGGATCAGTTGCAATGAGTCCAGAGGAGGACCATGAAGGTCATCCAAGGTCATGAAGGTCACCTCTCAGACATGCTGAGCAAGTTGGGGTTGTTCAGCCTGGAGATAAGAAGACTGAGACTTTACAGCACCTTCTAGTACCTAAGGGAACCTACAGAAGAGCTAGAGATGGACTTCCTACAAGGGTGGGTAGTGATAGGACAAGAGAGAATGGCTTCAGACTGAAAGAGGGCCAGTGGAGTCATCTTGTTTGGCTCAGAGAAGGAAAGGCTGAGGACCAGTATCACTATGGTGCCAGTGTTCAACTGGTTCATGATGGAAAAGGCACAGCCCTGGAACAAGGGCCTGGCCATATGGAGAAGTTTCCATTCCTGGTGATTCTCAAAACTCACTGTGACAAGACATTGAGCAACCTGATCAAATTCTGAATTTAGCCTTGCTTCAGACAGGTGCCTGGACTCGATGTTCTCCAGGGACCCCTAAATAACTCTGCCTGAAAACACTGGGGAAATTAAGGAAGCAGGTATCACTAGTACCCACAGCATACGGAAAGCAAATAAAGGAATTTCATCTGACCATGGTTTTTATCGCAAAATGAATTATCTGTTAATGCCCTGGGGTCCACAGAGCAGCTTCTAGATCTTAATTACGGTACTTATTTCACAGATAATTCAGCATTTAATACTTAAGTATACTTAATAATCTCCTAAATGCTTTTCTGAATTTGAGCTCTGCTCTTACAAATGACTTTGTATGAAACAAGGAATGAAATAGTAGAAGAAGGAGGATGACTTAGTATTAAAATTCCTAGCAGCACCAAACCCCTAAAAGACACAATGCTATTCTATAATTATGGCAAAGTAGTCCAAGCCAAAAGATTTATGTTCATTTAATAATAAATGATTTCATGAGACTGTGAGGACTAAGGAACTTTGACCTGGAACACTGTCTGCAGACTTCAAAATTTCCAAATGAGGTTAAATGAGCTAAATGATGACAACTCCTCCAGTGCTACTCTACTCTTCCTGTGTCAAGGTGGAGTTGTTCTAATTTGTGATTGCTCTTGTAATTAAAAGGGAGGTTTGGTACAGATAAGGGCCTCCTTCAAAACATCGCTCGTACTTGGTAAGGGAATGAAAAATGCAGAGTTAAAATGGACAGCGGTAAGAAAAGAGATACTAAGGAAACAAAGCAGCTAGCGGCTTAATGAAACTTGATTTTGAGCTGCATAAACACAGCTACGGCTTCTTGCAGAATTTCAGAAAATGCCCTGAGCACATGAAATGCTGTGGTTACCATGGCAATTTACATACAGTCATGCATCAGACAAATCCTACAGCTCTTTTCCAGTTTAAACTCCCAATTGAAAATATAGGATCAGCTACAAATCCCTTGTCTGCATTGGTGAGAGATTATTCATGTGAGTAGTTCCACAGGGGTCAGCTCAGGACCCGCGATGAGTGACCACCCTCCACCCACATGGGGGAGGGAGCAGCTGGTGCTCTGTACCTCCTCTCTGCCTGTTTAAAATACGCATGTGTCACTATGGGGAGTATGCACAGCAAATCTCCTTCCTCTAAGGAATATGACTGAATACAACACAGAACTGCCACCTCTTTGCATGACATCCTGCTTCATGGAAATGTACAGCAGCTTCTGTAAATCCCCGTATTGCGCTGCTATCTCCAGGACCCAGCACTGCTCACTGCATAGGCAAATCATTTGTTGGTGCTTTGTGCCTCCCTGGATGCCCAGTGTGCCCAGTCTTGCCCAAACTCTGCCTCGTCTGGGGCACAGATGTGACCAGCTGTGAGCATCCCTACACAAAGGGTTGTGCATCAGGTCTGACTGCGATGGGGTTAATTTTCTTCATAGCATTCCATAGATTTGTGTCTAAAACAGTGATGTAAATATATACTCTCTTCCAGTTTCTGAAATTAGGGACGGGCGGAACATGGTAAGGGAAGTTGGGGAGCGCATCTGCCAGGCTGAAATGGCAGAGGGACCTTCTCGTCCTGCATCTCTACCTTTGTGTGTCCTCCCAGCTGACTGTGGGAACATTGCTGCCCATTTGAAGATGAACAAGGATGAGGTAAGCATGTGCCTGCTCAGGGAGGGGACAAAGGGTCCGGGTCCAAGAATGGTGACAGCCAAGGAAGAAGCAGGCATCTGCTATTGTGAGTAGTAGGTGATGATGCTGCACTGATTCGGGTTTCCTTGGAGCCTGTCTGGATATGTCATTGGCAGTGCTGGAGTCCAGGCATCTCTGCTTTGAACACCCCAAGCAGCCCCGCAAGACTTTCAGAGAGGGTGTGTGCGAAAGACTCTGACTCAGGGACAACATAAGAGGAAAGAATCAATACATCGGGACATGCTCTGAAAAGATGAAAAGGCAAAAAAAAAAAAAGATATGTTGTTCTCAGGTTCTACGCCCAGAGGGAAAGTAAGGAGCAAAACAGTGAATGGGTCATGGCTCTCAGCTGCCAGGGCCATTAACAGAGAGAGACAAAGGGATGGGTGAAGGATTGCACTGGAGAGACCGCCCGGCTGCTGCAGACGTGGCTGCACTCAGAGAGAGGGATCTGAAATTGTCTCTCTCTTGAGGGTATCCTTCCTTGTGGTCTTTCTTCCCAATGGATAAACACACCACACACAGCTGTCATGCTGATGGATGATGTCTTGAAGAATAAACAAAGGTGCATTTGACTGAAGATGGGAATGACAAGAAATACCAAACGACAAGGAAACGCAGAATCAAAAGTTCCCTAGATGATAAAGGTCTCTCCCTGCCAGAAATCACACTCTTGTCAGTAACAGCCACAAGCACTGAGGCTACAAGTTCACTTGCAATGAAACACTTTTATGAGCTACTTACCTGTGGTAACACAAATGTGCCCTGAACGGCACAGCTCATGGCAGGAGCATGCTGTACAAACTTGCTGGAGACAAGGTCTCCTGGCTCGTTTCCTTCCTGCCCTGGGGCTTTAGGAAATGTGGGACAGGAGTTGGCAGCACACTGAGTCCTCTCCAAGCTCCTGATGCCAACACTTTGCTCTTTTGCACTGTGATGCTACAACACCACTTGGGATCCTACCATGACAAGTAGGCCGGCACGTGTTTAAATCTCTGAGCCCTCATATTTGATGACTGAAGAGGACACCGCCAAGCACACGCTCAGCTGCAGTCCTGACCCTGGGCTGCAGTGCATAGATAGAAGGGATGCATTTTAACAGCAGACCTGGAAGCATCATTATATTGTGTTCCACTGCAACAGTTGAAAGTAATTAACTTTCAGAATATGGATGTCTGAAAGACTTTATGTTGCTTCTGTGCCAATGCACAAGGTGTTTTGTCAGACTTTCTCCACCTGCCATCTCTTACTGTCCTAAAAAAGGATCAAATGAAAGACAGGAATTTTTTTCTCCTGTCTCTCTTCACTTCACAAGGAATCTTTCAGTATTATTTAGCAAATGAAATTATACTTCCCTCCCTCCTCCCCCCTCGAAATGGTGCATTTTAATTCAAATAAATCTTGTCAGAATAATACATCTGTTTAAATGTTTTAATTTTTTTCTGAAACACCTAGTGTTTTTAGCACGATTAAACTGAAAGACTGGAAACCAAAGCCTATCCTTTTCTCATTGAAAAGGTTTGATTTGGAATAGCTTAATTCATTTCTGCATCCTGACTAGCTGATGCACTCATATTTTCCATAAAAAAAAAATTTAAAAATTAAAATCAACTACAAGGAGAAATCAGGACAATCCACATGGCAGGCACATTGGCTTCTGAGACCAACAGGGACAGATTTTTGGATGTACGCTCTGGACCAGCCAGAGCCAGTACTTGTAGGCTCTCAAAAAGGCGGACAGAGTTTGCTTTTGAAGGACATGGAACTCCTTTAACTCCCTGAGGCAGCGCAGAGTGCTGAGCTGCTCAGGACTTCTCAAATAGTTGCACAGCCATCACTTGCTCACTCCTGGACTTCCATCCAACTGGAATTTGAACAAGGGAGCAAAGGAAGAAAAACGAAGAAAAGTTCCCCATCCTCTGCTAGTCCCCTAAGCAGCTACTTGCTCCATCCCATAAGACATTACATACACTTAACCAACATCCTACACATACATGACCAAGCTGGCTTTAAACGGTACCACAGACTAAAGACATCCTTCCTCAGTTCTCAAGAAAGCACGAGGAGAGAAAATGCTGCTGGAGCCCACAGCAGTTCTGCTGCCTGCTTGCTACAAAAATATCAGAATATTCTAATAAACCAATTATTAAATCGAACTTGGACCATTAAACTTGCAGTATGCCCTTGTTCTAAGATGGCACAACAAATCACTACCAGTTCTTTTTGCTGAAATATGTCATCCCTTGTGTCTGGATCTTCTCAGAAAAAAAAAAAGAAGAAATAAGCAAAAATAACACACTTTACAGCTGGAAAATAACACAAAATATAGGTGTAATTGCATATCTGCCTTCTTTTATGTTGAAATTCATTTTCTAAAGGCTCTATGAATCTTTTCACAAAGCTCAACTGCAAGAAGAAGGTGGAGGTGACCAGACAGGTCAGCTGAGTTAGCAAGTGGAGAAAGCCTCTCATGCGAGAAGCTTTAGAACAGGTCGTTCAGAAGAAAAACACACGTTCTGTGATCATCTCATGTATTACTCTTACTCTTCAATAGAAATAGATAGCATTTTATAAAGCTGTTAGTTTCAATAGATTTGGCTTCCACCAAACATGTGAATCAGAAGTGACTGCACAGAGGCAGTGTACTTTACAAAGGCCATTTAAGAGAAGCAAACTTTCAGGAGGTTCACATAGAAAAAAAGAAAGCAATTTCATTTCTGGCTACAGTGAAACAACTCTGAATTAATATCAGCTAACTTCTGAACGTACAAATATTTTATCCCACTGTGGTCTTTCTAACCTTACTCATTTTATGATTCTGTAATCCCCTCTTTAAATCCTCCCAGGGAAAGTACTGACATGCACTTTAACAACCATGTAGCTGTCTAATTGATAGTTAACGTTACTATACTTTAAATAACAGTAGTTTTAAAGATATAAACAGTGGAGGGCTATATTCAGTTCTACTTTATTTTGAAGAAGTGATACTGAAAAACCCAGAGCAGATGCCCAAGGCAGGGCACAGGCAGTGCCAAGTGCTCTGTAAGCACCATAATTCATGATTGTTTTACTTCCAATGAGTACTTGGGCTGACGGCAGCCCAATTCACTCCTTACAGATGATGCTGCTAAGCCAGCCATATTAGTATTTAAAAAAACCCACCTCCCAAGTGGCAACATGAACAGAGACATGGACCAATCCTGTGGGTCAACTTAGACAGTCAGACACAGTGTCCAAATGAGACGCTTGGGAAAAGCTGGAACCCAAACACAGACCTAGAGAATCCCACCGTGACCAAGGAGAACACCCTGGTGAAAGAACGGGATGTCACCTCAAATCTGTCACAAAACTTCACGTCTCCTGAGGCTGGTTTGTGTCTCTGCTCACAGAAGTGGTAGCGTACCTGAGCTCCCCTAGAACACAAACCCTGGGACCAGGCAGACCACGAAGGGCCTGAAGCAGGAGATGGCTTCAACCCTCACCCACAGCCCATGTCACCCACCTGCCTGGCACAGCAACCTGTCCGCAACCAAAGGCTGGCTAAGCAGAACTTGAAATACCAACGTCGTGGATAAAACTTCTCAGTTTCAATGTTAAATATCACTTTGCAATGGGTAGTACCTCTTGAAAGTTTAGAAAGTGCCCGTCTCAGACAGAGAGTGAGCATATGGATATGGCATAGGAACGCGGGGCTCCACAGCAGCTGCCACAACAAAACCAGAAAATAGAAGCTCCTTTGAACCTCTCACTCAGGCCAGATGTCCTCTACAGCAATACTTACTTAGCTGGTGAGACATGAAGGGTTTATTCACTGAAATGATTTAAGCAAAGCAGTTCTGAGGTCCAAGCTGAAGATGTCTCTGAATAGCAGGCTGGGCTACTTGTGTCACTCCCTATTCATGTATTCATGTCTTCTGTAATAACATGACATATATTTAAAACATATTATTAGAGACAACCACTACTTTGTATTTAATAACTGGTTTGCTTTTTTCGCTATATTCCAATACATAAATACAAAGGCACCTGCTGAACAGTTTTTGTCAAAACTTGTTTGCTTTTGAAGGCTTTCCCTTAAAAGAAATTTTAAAAATAAATCATCTTTTGCAATCTTGGCATGAACAATTCTGTTAATTTTTTAAAATATATATTTCCAGATATGTGATGTGCTACACTAGAAGAGAATAATTATGACCAGGTTTCTTCTCTACATATCTGGGTTTACCAGCTCAGTGGTAATTTTCCTCAATATCTGGTGAAGGCCCCCTTGCTACATCCCTCTTGCAAGTACTCGCGGTAGCAGCCCACCTCATCCCAGAATCATTTATATATGTAGCAGGCATAGGAGACCAGGCAAGAGCAACTCAGCAAAAGAATTGAGACATGGGATACATTTAAGACAGTTGTTTGGTTTTTAGTCAATCATCTTTGCTGAAATGAAAAATTGAGAAAGCAGCCATGAATAAAGCTCAAGGGAATTTGAGGGAACAGACTCGCAATATTGTGAAAAAGTGATACATTGACACTTTAAATATAGATGTTGTGAAGTAGCAGGGTCACAACAGTCTCTTACTATCATCAGTCAGAACCAAACCAGCCCTGATCGTGTTTATAAACCCTACAGTGACTCACATTCGGGGATGTGGGAGCATTTTATCTCATTTTCTAACTAGCACATTTTACTGGTGAACTAGCCTCTCACTGAAATACCATGAAGTCTATTTCATACCATCAGGACATCCCATTACCCTCTGGCTGAACATTATTTTCACATTTTAATAATTCTTTCTGATGTGAAGTCCAACAGCTGAAAATCCACTTCCATCACAGAAATTTTCTTTCCTTACTGAAATATTGCACACGATAGCTTTTTCCTCAAAACTCTTCCTCAGAAAATCCTCCTGCAGGAGACGAGGCTGAACCGGGCACGAGCAGGAGGTCTGAATCCTACAAAGCAGCATTGGCAACTGGGACTTTGCAGATCCCCTCCTACCTCTACTATTCTATGATTCTAGGAATAAAATCAGTGTATGTTCATATATTGTGTTGATGTTCTGCACATTTTCAGGAAGAAATTAACGAAGTTTTTTACACTCCCAGTGTGAGTGATGATCACTTTGCAGCATGCTGTTGTGCTGGTTCCAGCTAGGATAGAGTTAATTTTTTTCACAGTAGCTAGTATGTGGCTATATTTTGGATTTGTGCTGGAAAGGATGTTGATAACACAGCGATGTTTAAGTTGTTGCTGAACAGCACTTCCACAGTGTCTTTTCTGCAGAAGGAGCTGGGAGGGGACACAACAGGGACACCTGATCCCCACTGACCCAAGGGATATTCCATACCGTATGCTGTCATGCTCACCAACAGAACTGGGGAGAAAGCTGGCCCGCACCAGCTGACTGAGGACTGGCTGGCCATGATCCGGTTGGTGCTGAGCAATGGTTTTCATCTGTATCACTTGCCTTTCTTGGGTTTTATTTCTCTCTCTGAGTTATCTTCCTCTTCAGTACATTTTCTTTTTTTTTTTTCTGAGGCATGGCTCTGCCAAGGCAATGCCCCACTGTGTGCACACTGTCACAGCGGAGATGGGGTGTGGCACAGGAAGCTCGATCCACCCTGTCTGCTGCCTGAGTCGGAGGAGATGAAGCACCATTCCCCCAGGGGATCAGTAACATTAAGGATACGCATCTTTGCTTTGTCTTATCAATTGTAAACTTTATTCCCCGCGGAGTCAGAATGACCTTTAATTTCTTTGAAATAAAAATCCATGTGAATATTGTGCATAATTCGCATGTACAGTATGATATCTATTTTTATATCCGTTCCAAATACAAAAGGATATTAATATATGAGAGTGGGCACTTTCATCTGAAAGATTTCACTTCAATTCAGCATGAAAACCATCAGAAAATCTCGTAACTCTCATAACTGCTATCTGTGTTTAATTCACACAGGGAATGGCATAAAACCTTAATCTGACATGCAAATGAATACAAATCCTTAAATAATACTCCCTCTACACAGTCATCATTGTAAGCATGCCCTCATCTTTACCACCTGAAAATAAAGATCTATTCTGTCAAGACTAAGCCAATAACTTCTTAAAGTCAGTTAATGAAAGACTTTAATAAAAGACTGTGTCATGACAAAGGGGTTTTTTCCCTTATCTCTGCAAGGCATTTCAAGCCCACAAGGTGCAGCTGTTAGCCCTCTTCTAGAGACATTTTCATGCTGAGGACTCCTGTCTATTAGATTGTTTGGCCACATTACTATGATTTTGGGGATTTACTTCTTATCCCATGTTCTGCTAGCCCTGCACAATGAGCTCTATAAAAATGCACCAGCCGATTCCTAGTGGTTCCAGAAGCATCTCCTTTCAGGAGAACTGTATATGCTGCGAAAAAATACCACCCCAAACTAGCAGTTTCCTTTTTTTTATGCTGTGCACAATGAAGCCAGCTCAGACTTTACACTTCATCCTACCAGCAGGTCGAATTTTGGGTTTGCTCCTTTTTTGAAATTAAGTCATTGCTAACATGACCAGAACACTGAAGTAAAAGCAGTGGAAGACCACTGTACTACTGACAGGGAGCAAAAAAAATGTTTTTAATTTGCTTGGGTCAACACCCATGGTTGATAAACCCTCTGCAGAGGGCACACCCCAAACAATTTGGGTCATGGCGGCAGAAACCCTGGAGACTACAGTTCATCCTTAAATACTAACATGAACTTGCATGAGGGGACAAACACTGCAGCTGAAAAAGTGGAAGAAACTAAGATTTAACTGTAACTTCTGTAGGCACTGAGCTCAGTTAGAAAGCTGTGAGGAATGCCTAGGGAAAAAGGTTTCAAAATCTCCAACCAAAGTTAAACTGGAAAAAACAAACCTAGCCAATTTTAAAGCACATACGTACAAGAAGACAGAGTTGCAGAGTTGCAGAGCAATGGAAATGAAACCCACAAATCAGCTGATTAGCACAACAGACTTTCAGAATGATTTGAAATGATAAAAAAACTCAAATAACCTACTGTATCTGTTTCTCATGTAATATGAGCAAATACTGGTTTAATTTATGGAGTGTGAAAGCTGACAATATGTTTTGCAGGTTTATTTAAATAGCTAATGTTCTCACATTAGCTGTAAATGAATTTTAACACGAAAGATAAATGTAATAAAAATATTGTGCAATCCAGTAATTCAAGATACTGCTGACCAGGATTGCTTGCTGTGTTACTGTTTCTAGTGCAGCCATGAAAGAAGCATTTTTGGTAAAATTTTGGGGTTTAATTTAAAAATTAAAAAAATTTAAGACAATTTCTGAATTAGCACAGAAATGTATAGGATTTTGATTCTCATTAAAAGGTATTTCCTTTCTTTAAAAATATCATAATATTCCCTTTCATCTTTACAATAAAAGTGTTTTTTTTAATGCTTTTGTAATTTGCCTCGAATTTGAGCTTTAAAATGGAAACATAAAAGAATGTTTAGCTTGAATTTATTTTTGTTTTGAATCAGAAAGCTGGAGTTTTGTCACTGCCTTCATGATAACCAAATACGGTAATTTACATTATGTGCATTTGGAAATAAAAAGTGAACCAAAAGGCAATTTCAAAATGAAAAATAATTTCAGAATGACTTTCTTAGGAAGGTCAAAATTTCCACTTCGAATTTAATAAAATAAAACACACAACCAGATGTAGCATGTTTCCGGGAAAAAGTTTCGGTTTCTGTTAAAAGAACCTTGAAAACCCTTGGAAACATTTTTCCCATCATGGCTGAAATGGTGACTTAAGCACCCACTCCATGCCTGGCGTAGACCTCTCAGGGAGTTCCCCAGGCGTCACGCACCTTAAGAACGCTGCAGAAGAAACACACCTTTTGTGTGTTGTGTCTGCAATTTCCCTTCAGAAGCTGAAGAGACACCGGAATGAATATAAGCCACAGCAGTGAAATGCATGAGAAAACCTGAAAACTACAAGACAGACTTTGGTGCAGCACTTGCACACTCAGCCCCCGCCGATGCGCCCGACACACCAACGCTGACCTTTACAGCATGACCAAGGACACAGCTCTGCACTGTTGAGGCTTTTGCAATGGTTTCTCACTGTATCACTGTAAAAATAACTTCCTGTGTATTATGGCTTGCTGACCAAAGCCCCTGCCCCCAACTCCAACAGCTCAATTCGTCTGCCTGTAACGTTCTGCACCATTTGCAGTGTCAGGGAAAACATTATTTAAAAATACAGCGGTGTTGAAGGATGTAACTGCAGTATAATGTGATGTAAGGCAAGAAAAATATACAGCATGACACTAGTCGGCCAATTTCTGCACACAGCAGTAAACTCTGATAAGCAAAAGAAGGCGATTCGGGGGTGCACTCTCAGGCCGATGAGATAATGCAAAGCCACCCAGGGGCAATCTCGTCTGTAAGAAAATCATTGCAATAACAGTCCAAAAAATGCAGTTGCTCTGTGCTCATGTGAATGTTACAGCAAAAAAGGAATCAAATGCTAGCTTGCTTGAAGAGCCATATATCTATTTTCAAGCTTTAGCTCTGAAGTGTAAATATTATATTTAGAAATATCAGAAAGGTCAAAGAGATAAGAAATTAAATAATTAAGAAGAAGCATGAGGCATGCTTCCATTTGGATCATCACCTTTGTTACACTTTTCAAATCTCTCTTCCTTTCACAAACTAGGGGTAAATTACTCATTTTTCTGTCAGAAGTTTTGCTGCTGACTGTACAGGAACCAAACTTTCTCCTGGTGCCTTCTGCCTCCACTGCAGATCTGGAAACTTGTTCACACATTTCGCCACAAATCTCCAGAGTGCTGCAGGGAGCAGCTTGGATGCTGCTGTTGGCCTTTGGCTCCCTGCATCCATCCACCTCTCCATCCCTGATCAAGGGTGCCCCTCCTGTGGCACTGTGCACACTAACTCTTGCCAGCCTTTGCATTAGATGCACCACCCTTGTTAGTCATCAGCAGCACTTAGTGATTTGGCAGGCTCTGGAGGGCACCAAAAGGCTCGTTTCTTTTTGTCCAAGTTCAGTTAGCCTTGCTGTTCTGCTGATTCAGAGTGTTTCCTTTTGCATTTAGCAAGGATCCCGTAAGATTTGCTGTCAAAAGCATCTTGAGACGTGAAACTGAAATGTATGCATTTGTAAATGATGAAGGAGAACCCAAGGACCCAGATTCAAATGTACAGAGTCATTTCTATTGTGGATGCCAATTATGAAAAAAAAAAAAAAAAGGAGAAAAAGCAGATATTCCATAAACTAAAATGCCTTAGAAGTGACATCCATTAAATTTCAGGACAATCCACATTCAAACAGATTTCTGACAATATCCAACCTTCTGAATGTCCTCCTACTCCTGACCACACCAGCACACAGGTACCTGCAGTCTTGCTCCTTACTCTGCCACGCTGCAAGAAATGCACTATTTCTTCACAAGAACCAGCAGTTCACATTCAGCAAGTTCAAACAGTCAAAAGAGGTGATAACCTCAGTGACTCGTGACCCCAAGTTTATTTCTAAAGGTGTGAAAAAACCCAAGACACTTCTCAATCCACCTCCTGCAGCATGCTGTATCACACAGATGATGTTCACACAGCTTTCCAGGCGCTGCACTAACCACTAGAGGGAGTTTCTGGAAACCAGCACTGGAGAAAATGAATTAAAATTGATGTTTTCTATAGAACTCTCCAGAATACTAATCAAGACCAACAGATAAAGCAATCCATGCAAATCTGATTGACGGTGATTGCTTGGCAGGGTTTGGCTTTTTTGTCAGTAGAAGTGGATCAGAATTTTAAGTGCACCTTCAAGACCTGAGTCACGCTGTTTCCACCTCAGTTGTGCAGCTGAGCACGTACAAGGGCAAAGGCTGGATGCCTCGGGAACTAAAATCACCTATCAGCAGATTGCTTCCTTCCTGAACTGCAGGGTGACACGACACTGTTCCATTCGATCACGCTTGCAGTTTGCTCCCTGCTGTGTGGCAGGGACTGTGCAGCCTGCTGGGCCACCAGCCAGCAGTGCAGGACTACATCCTCATCACCTCCAGGTGAGCCCTCCTTGCTCTGTGGCGTGGAAAGGAAATGGTACAATTACTGTCAGCCAGATGCCTAGCATTTAAATGGCTGAAGTTCAGCTAAATGAATCCCATTTCACCTGTATTGCTTCATTAGGATTAACCAGAGAAATTACAACAGTCATTGCCACAAGGGTCTGAGATTCTGCTTGCAGAATGCCACACAACCTACAGCTTTCGAGTCCCTGACTTGGTGAAAAATAAGATGCTGGGTGACCGCACGGAGTCATCTAAGAAGGCCATTAATAGACTTTGTGTGAGCTTCCCAGGGATTACCAGCCAGCAGCAGAAGCTGCTCTACATGCTTTGCTGGCAGCAGCATATGGCGATTCACTCGGTGGCTGGAATTAAGCAGACTTTCCCCTCTGCTGAGCCTGCTGCCAGAGAGGGTTGCAGAGCTGTGCCCCACCTCCTCAGCTGCACCACTGACTGTCCCCACGCAGTCCTCTGTTCCTAAACGCTGTGTGTTTTGACCAGAAACAAGTCTTTAGTGAAGGCTGTTTGCTCAGTGAACCATGGCAAATAACGAAACCACAGTTTAAAAACAAAATTCAAAATACTATCACTTTTATTTAGATTACATGTGAAAAATCCTCTTGGCCCAGCAACTTACTCTTGATTTCTACCTATATAGGTGTAAATTTCTTCACAAATTCACTTCTGGCATAAAATCCAAAAACTTGCATGCACAAAATCCATCTGTTTGCAGAACTCAGGCAGTCAGAAAAGCGATAATGTGATGTGTGTTGCGCATATGAACACACACATAAGGACATGCACAACACACATGAATTCCTGTGAGTTCTCTCTGTCACAGGGAAATCCACAGGAGCATCACTAAAAACACAGCTTATGTGCATTATATTCCAGATCCCTAATTTATTATTATTAAGCTAGAGGTGTAATTATCACTGTAGCCACTAATTAATTACACCATAATTAAAATCATTAATTCATTAATTAGAAAGTTTGGAAGAAGATCATAGCAAAATTGTCAGGAACCAAAGAAGGGTTCTTAGCAGCAATCCTTTACAGTCAGTGATGAAAAAGAGACAAAAAAATGAGATTAAATTTGCATTTAGAGATAACTAAACGACACAACTGACTGTCCCAGGAGCATCTGATACTGTTCCTACCTTTCTACTGTTAACAGGAGGATCGTGGCCACACTTTTACTTACTTGTTAGAAGTGGGATCACAACTAGGGGAGTATATGAGTTACTGTGTAGAGACAAACTATTAAAAGATCTGACTTATAGCTCGGAATGAAGAAAGTCTGTTCTAAATAAAAAGAAAGAACCAAGTTTCTTGCCAGCTCAGCAGCTAAGGCCAGGCTGGATGGGGCTTTCAGCAACCTGGTCTAGTGAAAGGTGTCCCTGCCCATGGCAGGGCGGTTGGAACTAGATGATCTTTAAGGTCTCTTCCAGCCCAAGCCATTCTACGATAATAACCCAAACCTATCTTAATCCCTACACATTTGTGGGTCTCCTTTCAAGTTAAATGCTGGTAAAAAATTAGCTAGTACCCAACAATTACATAGGGTACCTGTGAACACTACAAAATAAGTAATTGGGAGAGGGGGCTGACACTAGAATTAGACAACATCATCATTATCAGGCTGCGCTATTTCTGCAAGATGATTCAAAATGAATACAACACTTACTCCTGTGCTTTGTATATTCAGATACTTATTAATGCTGTAGGAAGCTGGAGATGTCACTTTCTGTACAATCTCTTGTAAGTTTCTGTAGTTCACTTTTCCAAAAATAAATAGCATTTGGAGAAGTGCAGCACCATTGTAAAAATAAGTCTAGTTTGGCTGATTCAAGCTTGGAGAACCTGTCGACAGCTATCACTCTTTGCAAATCTGAATCTGTGTAACTACCTCCACAAGACACTGCCTGGTCATTTTTTTTGTTTGTTTGTTTTAAGAATGAGGCCACCCATCACTATTTAAAATAGTTTGTTTATTTTCAATGTTCTTTTTCCTCTTCTAGTGGGAAGAATTCCACAGAATGTTCTTCTAGATTTATTCTGTGACATTATATATTATGAACTGTGCCAATATTTGGCTCTAAAAATCATGTGAATCAATCCAAAGAGTGGGGTGAGATATCAGTATATGTGCAGAGGTAAACAGAGTGTTGTTCTGTGTGAAATTACAGCACCTCTAATTCATGTAGGGTCTGTAAAGGAAGACAAACTGTCTTAAAAAAAAGTCATTTTATTGCTATTTTAGAGAACACCTCAGCACACCAAGTATCAAAGCACTTTAAGAGTAACAGAAAATGAACACAAAACTGAAAGAAGGTTTGTGAAAAAATCAAATCTCTTCCAAGAAGCAATTTCTTTTTCACTGAAAGAAATCAGATACTCAATCAATAAATAGATGTCCCACCGGCTGTAACGGATGAGCAAAACAAAATGCACCAAGACTCAACATGCCGAAGGATGGCACTGGAAAAGGTAAAGAGAGAAATACTGTTCTTATCACAAAAAGCCATTTGCTCTTAATATGCTTAAGATTTTTAACGAGCCGTGGTCTCTAAGCACACACTAGGGGCAGGAGCTTAGAAGGCAGAGAGGTGTAAAGCCACCCCTTTGCTCTCTGCCTGTGCAGAGCAGAGGGGCAGGGGCAGGGCACAGCCCACCACTGCCTACCCGAGGAGCACATCCCCGGGGAGAGGAGAGGAAGGAGAGTTACACCGAGCTGCTTCTGTCACAGCATCTCCTGGCACAAAGCAGCTTTTGCACTTTTGCTCAAGGCTGAGCTCCACTCACAGCCATTGGCTGACACAGGACATGACGTATATACAGTCCAGACTAACCCCAAAAAAGGAGCCCTTGCTGATGAAGGGTATATTCAGCAAGCAAACACCCTATAAATGGTCTCCAAATGAATACCAGCCAAAATCCAGCCTACACTGCTTGCACATAAATTACTAGACTTCTGAAATTTTGATAATTACTTTTTTCTCCTAACCTAATATATTCTTCTGCCACTTATTGTAGTCTAGTGAAAAAGACACACTGAATCTCCTACCACTGAGCTCTGGGAACTTAGCCAGTTTGCACCATTTTCAGAAGAAAACGGGTTTGAAGGCAGTGGTGGTAGGGAATCTTGCTAGCACAAGTCTCTGCTCTCACCGTGTGCTAGTATCTCTTAAATTTCTCAGTAATTCATTTTCCCATGCACAGTTTCCTTCCTGAAGTGGTTTTCAGGTAGTGGAGAAGAATTCAGCACAGCAGAAAACATCAGGAAGAGACTCAAGAGCCATTAGATTTATTATGCTCTTCAAAGAACAAAGGCACCTTTTGCTGTTCTAGACGTTCGACAGCAGCTCTGGCACTGCTGCTGCTGCTGCTTTGAGCGGGGATACAAAAGAGTCCTGCAGGAAAGTGGCTAAGATGTGTACAAGCAACATGTCATGGGTTTTTATTTGCATGTCACTGGGAGAGCACTTCAGTGCCCTGGAAAACTTTCTGCCATGGATGCCTACCATCTGGGGGACTCAAAAACTGAATCGAAAAAATGCCTACTTCTATAGAGCGGAATAATTAAATAACAGTTTGATACTTCCTGACAGATGGATAATAGCAATTATATTTACAGTTTTAACACTGAAAAGAGTCTGTAATCCCAGTTTATCTATTCATGAATGAAGCAATTCACCTCCTGCGCTCCAGTCAGACAGAGCCAAGCTAACATAGAAGATTAACCAATTTTATTCACTGCTTCTTCTGGCTGGGTCAGCTTCTTCCAGTTCTTGTTTTAAGCATGTTTCTCTTAATGTGAAGTGTACCCAGGTTTTTAGAAATGTCATATATTCAACTTAGGAAACCCAGGTTAACCTGAGAAGAGGACACTTGAGCAGTCAGGGGAAGCTTGCAAGGTTAAGTGCCTTTATTCCAAGTGGAGAAGTGTTCGTTGTTTAGGAAAGATGAGCAAGTGGGCTTATATGAGGACTGTCATCCCCATCAGCACAAGAAGAAAAAGCCTTGGGAGCTAGACAGGATGAGTGCTCCTGTGGGCCAAGCTGATGTTTTTCAGCTGGGTTCAAAAGGGACTCCTGCCCTCAAAGGGTAGAAAATGCTCTGGGGCACTGCCTGGGGGGTGTCCTTCACTGTTTGCTTGATAAATTCGCCCCTAGTTTGCTGGTAACAGCTCATCTCTGTCCAGTTTGCAAAGAATGAATTTATTTCTATGGTAAGCAATATACTAAAAGATTATGTACAAATCGGGTGGATTTTTCTGGAACAGTTCCAGTGATAAAGCAATGCAGCAGATGAAAGGAAAAAGCTCATCATGTTACTTGAATTTTCCCTCCCTCCTCATTGACTTACAAAGCGCAGCAATTTAGATCAGAAACTGCCCTATCTGCAGAGCATTTCTGAGCGATTAAAGTTAATATTGAAACTGGTGTAGGCATGAGGCTGGATAAACTGTGTTTCTCTAAATCTTTCTCTGGTGTTTTTGAAAGATGTCAGTCAGAAAAGATTCTTTCCCTTGGGAAAGCTTTGTTTTTTAAAGAAGCAAAAGTGCTTTGTATTTTTCACAGGCACCCAATTAACCATTGCCTGCGGGTTGCTATTTTGGCTAGCACTAGGTGTCTGACCACATGGATCATATTTACACCACTGAGTTCAAAAGTTTGCATTTACAAGTTCTCTATGACTAAATTATAAATAGGAACAACTTGTAGAATGACTTGGTTCAAAGACCTGCAGCAGGATGCGTGCTTACAGTTCTGCAATGCCTACGCAACATGAAGTTACATGTCTTTACATGTTATTATCACACTTAAAAGTACAGCGTGCACAGAATATACCATCTTAGTGCTTTATAATCTGCACCAACACACCTGATAGCGTGGGAAACAAGTCTGCAGCACAGTATGCAAAGTGTTTTGCATGGGGCACAGATCCCTTTACACCAGCATGGTTTTGGAACCAGCTGGCTGCAAGTGGACATTGTGTTCTGTGGTGGGTCCCTTCCATTATTGATGAGTGATTTTATGTATTATGCAGTGCTGTAATGAAGATGCAGTCTTTTGTCTTCCCACACTGTGTCCTCTGTGGTTCTGGGAAGTCTTGGGGCAATATTATCAAATAAAACAGGCACTGCATTGTAGAAGATGAATTCAGCTGACTGAGCTTCCCAGCAGTTACACTTTGGTGCCACTGAAAAACCAAGAGATGTGGGACTAGTGGGAAAAATTCTAATGAAAAATGAACTGACTATAACATTAGGAAAATGTATTAAAAAACTTGTGTAGACTTTCATCTGAAATCCAGTACACCATAATCTCCACACACATCCTTCACTGACAGAAACCTTGCAAATACTTAGGGCAGCTAACTAGGAGAGAGAATGTATGCTATATTCTGCCAGTTTATCTGCTGTTCAATAAATCAATGCTTTATTCTGTTATTTATCCCCTCATTTTGGTGGGATCAAAGTGCTTTTCAAGGAACTTCCTCTCAGCAATACAGAAATGCTGTCACTTCTGTACAAGGATAAAAGCAGAATGACTGAAATAATGGAAAAATATCTCAAACTCTGAGGAACTTCATAAAATAGAACTTATGGGAAAGGTGGCTAGAGAAATACCTGTCAAATAATCCTCAGTGGTGGAAAAGAACAGCCATTAGATCTTCTAATCAGAAGAAGAGGAGTGAAGAGCAATCCTTCTGACTACCAAAAGAACTACTAATTCTACTACTGCAGAATTAAGGCTGTGTCTGTGAAGTATCATATGGGACTGAACTCTGCACCTTCCATCACCTGAATCTGTATTGTGTGGTCTTTAAGACACTTAGAACATTATTTCTTGCTTTCTTACAAGAGATAAATAAACAAATAAATCACTATTAATTTTTTTCAGACCTCTCTCCTACCATTTCATGCTTTCCTCCAACTTCTCCCTTAGCCAGAAAAGGAAGCTGACCTCTTAACTATGATTCACTCCACAACAGAGCCCTCTGCTTAAGGCTTTCCAGCATGTGGTGTTTACATTTAGAAACAGGATTTTCATGTATTGTAAGTCAACGGTAAGTATCCAAGTCCTCAAGGTAAAAACATCAAAAGAAAAGCGAAAGTCAATAATACGTTTTATTCACTGTGTCACAGGCAGCATTTACCAGTAGCACAGATCAGAGCATTAGTTCTCCTCCAAGAAGTAACAAGTCTTTAAGCCATGGAAGCCTGAGATGCCCTCAGAGCTGGTCACGCCAAGCCACAAAGCCGAGCCACTGCCTCCTTCTGCAGCATGGGAACGTGCTGGTGCTGCCAGGGACCAGCAGGGACTCAGAGGCAATTTCTCAAGTGAGCAAATTAGGAAGGAAAAAGAGGAAGAATTCCTTTGCCTGTTCCCAGAAATTTGGTGAGCAAGAAATGAGAGACAATATTCTCATTCCCCCTCTCAGGCAAGTGTAACCACCCACTGGGAGAAGCACTGAGTGCCCAGGCTCCATTGAGCCCTGCAGAAAGTTGCCTTCATCACAGGCACTGCTGGCTTTCCTACAAAATTACATCAGGGTAGAACTTGCCCATTTTAGCTTACTAATACCCTCACTTTGTGTCCTGCTCCAACATTAATGCTGCGCTGCCACCAGATACTGCATTATGTCTAAGAAGATGTAAGAACATGAACCTTGTCTGCTTAGCAAACATCAGCCTGTGGGCAGGATCCATGCAAAATGCTTTTTCCACAGTCTCCTGGGGCAAGAAGGAGGGATGCTCTGCTCCCAGTGAAACCTGGCTGCAGGTGACAGAGTGAGCTAGTGACTCACTAGCTTGTATCAAGTTACTTATGCCAGTGAAAGGTCTGACTTCATGAAGTGGACACCCATGAAAGAAAAACAATTAAATGGGAGGTCATTTGTCATACTAATGGTCTTACTAAATGTCACCACTAAAGAACTGTAAGCAAGAGATTGGTAATGAGCAAGTCAATGTTATCATTTGCTTTCATTTTGCAGGCTGGCTCAGGACCAGCTCTGCGTTTTACTGTAAAGGAGAACAGATTAAAGAGATGTATAAGGAAATCAAAGTAATTAGGCACATAAACAAGCTGGCAGGTAAACAATTGTGATTCAGTGAGGCAACTGTCAACCTCTTAAGGAAGGATGGTACACATTTGCATTATTATTTTCCTTTTAGTCTTATTTTCTCTAATTTCAGATTACTCCTAACATAATCATAAGCATCCTTACAAAGTACAAGGCTGAGTCTGTGTTCACGTCCTGCAAGGCTTGCTTTAGCCCACCCTGAGGATGCGCACTGGGAACTCGGACACACACAAGATGGCCAGCCCTCTCCACAGGTAAGAGTATGAGCACAGAAATATAACTAGACAGAGAGTTTAGACTATGGCTTTTCTCCCAACTTTTGTGATCTTTGGGATGCCATACCCCTGGGAAGATCCCTTCCCCAGCACTGATCTTGAGATGCAACCGCAGTTAACACAGTCTGGCTGTATGATCTGATTCAGCCTATTTAGCCATAGGCATTTAATGAAGCACTTGGTTTAGTTTTCACTCATGCCCCATGAAATCAGTACAGAGGTCAGTGTCTGTGGTTGACCTTGAGCGTCATAGCTTCTCCTGTGAGAAGGAGGGACAGCACAGTAATTCTCATCACTTGTTCATACCTGCACATTCATTTAAATTGACCCAGTAATGTGAAAGCCAGCACTACCTAAAAATTGCTTCCAACTCCGCAAAACACAGACTGCTATAATTTTTTTTAAACTAATTCAGCTTAATGCACCATTCAAAACCCCACACCATTGCTTTGTGCCAAGACTAGTTATTTTCCCAAATGTTACAGTATCCTGACTGCATGCCTGCTGAAGATATGGTGCAGTCTCACATTTTCTGCTGTAGTCTACCATGATTAATTTTAGTTTGTGGAAGGGGGTGGTAGAATGAAGGGAGAAGCAGCTATGGAAGCCTGAATCTACTGAACTATGGGAAGATCAGAAGTTCCTAAACATAATAATGTCTCAGCAGGAAACACATGAAGAAACTAAACATTAGAAACAGCACATCCCAAGCAGTGCACGTAGCATATTCCAAGCTGTAGAGTTACCAGACAGGGTATGAACATGCCAGAGGGAACCTCTGTTTAACACTGCGGTGTTGAACACAGAGCATTTTATTAGTGTGTGGAGCAGTTCTGTGAATACAAATGCACCCCTTAAAGCTGCCATCCACCTGCATAAGCACACGAGCAACTTTAATACATGGATGCACAGATAAATACATGTTTTTCCTAATGATTTTTCCGTATCAAAAAGAAGACTTTAATGCACCATGCAGGCAGCAAAATGGATGCAGAATGCAGGCAATGGCTGTGCCTGAAAAGATATATGGATATGTGTGTTTGTGTGAATTCCTATTCCCAGTAATTCATACTCACAAATGTATATAGGAGCCCAAAAGAGCAGATCTGGAAAAATGTTTTATATCTTTTATCCATTATGTACTTTTGCTGTTAACTTGCATGCTGAGATCATTGCAATAACTGGGAAACTTATGATGATATAAAAGTCCTCAATATAATCTATTATCAATCTGTAGCTAATATAAATTAAAGAGAAATATTTATAGAAATAAATTTCACCATTTAAAAGAATTGATGAGTGTTTGAAAAATCTGTTTCATAGAATAAGTTTTTTTAAAAAAACCCAAATGCTGACATTATTTTTAAACCAAATTTCAGTTTTTAACAAGCTCAGCTGTAAAGAATGGGACAACTGGAAATCTTTGAAAATTCTAACACTTCATGTATGAGAGAAAAGGGATTGTTGAAGACGAAATAATTTCCAGACCATTTATTTTACAGAAAAGAAAGTAGAAAATTTTTTCATCTGTGACCCAATTCATGTCTGTGTATGTGACAACTACCAAATCTACATGCAAGCTCTTCAGCAAGGGCTGCATCTTAAGTCTGGAAAGGATCTAAAGTACACTTTGGTGTGCTAAGTAAATGAATAAAGAGTTCCCCCCAAAAATGAAAATTCTTATTTGCTGTATATTCATAAACTTCTTAGAAATTTAATAGGCTTTCAAGGACACAAAAAGACTTTCTTAAAATGCCTCTTGTTCTTTGATAAGAGTAGCTAACATAGTTAAAGTATCAACCATAAGACAGCTTCTTTAATTTTCTCCTATATGCAATAAGTTCTCATCCTGAGGCCTGGGTTTCCACAAGGCACCTCCCTGAAACAACATCAAAATCCTGCAAAAACCACAGTGCCTTTGACAGGAAGAGACAGATGGGGAAAAAAACTCAACCCAAACTTAAGGACTTTCAGAAGAAAGGCAGAATCATCACAGGCATTAACCAATCACTACACCAAGACCGTAGTCAGAGTATCCAAATTTGGAGTCTTATTTGGTGGTTTAAAAGGGCTGAGAGCATCTGAGCAGCCAAGGAGCTTTGTTCTCTGCAGATTTGCATAAATTTTGTACTGGTGAACCTTGGTCAGATTTCCTCATGCAGTCTCCTGCTGTGGCACAACTACAGCTGAAAATGTTCAATCTGAAGAAAGCAGGATTAAGTCCTCAGTATTTCTAAATACAGCTGAGAACTTAAAATATTTCTTGATTTTTGATGACTTGCATTTTTCAGCTTAATAGGTCAGAAATAGCAGAATAAAAAATATGAACTTTTATATTACAAATATGCCTTTCAGTAAGACATATTTGTGTGTTGAAGGTTGTCAGCAGACAATCTCTTTCTAAAGAGCTGCTGTCTACCACCAGTGAACACTGCAGTGAAACCTGGATGGCAGCAGGTGATGTAAACCTTGACTCACTGTGTTTGCAAAAGGAAAATAGGGCTGTGGTGTGTATTTTACAGGGAAAAAAAAAGACATCACACAGGGACTGCTCTGTTCCCAGCCCAGGAGGTGCAGAGAGGTCATAAGCATGTAACTGAGGGCAGTACTTCATCCAGATACCACAGACCAGAAACTGGTTTCCACTGAGAAACCAGGGTGTTATTTTGGGCCCTTGTCAAGCTAGTGCAATGACAAATTCTCAGAACAGCAAACTTCACCACAAATTTTTTCTTCAGCCAGTGTAGTATTGAGGGATATCAGTCAATGACCGGAGTACAAGCCTTTGCATTTTTCCTTTTGAAATAATCAAGGTGCCACACACTCCTCCTTTTGAAAGCTGACCCATAGGCTGGAGCTGACACCCAACACACTGGGAATGCCAGTTTCAAGTTCTATCTTATAAAATGCTGCTAATTTTTCTCTAGCCTCTGTTTATTTAAAGCTATATTCTGCCATCTTACATGTAAACCATACACAGATTCACATAAATCAGTGCGCCTGCCTGCCTGCTGAGGCATTCCCAAATAACTATGGTGAGTTAAGGCACCGTGAAAAATGATAAGGAATGGAAATAAAACCTGAAAACATGTACAATTTATACTACAGCAAATGCTGATCTAAAGGCTGTCTATTAGAGGCTGTCTTTTTATTATAACATGTTTTATAATAGCATACTATCCAATACAACTAATATTGGCGACTGGTAACAAGCACTGTAAAATGCCACAGGTTACTAGAGATTAATTTACCTCCATCTTGTGAGTTCATGATATTCAGAGCAAACAGCATTGCATTGGAGAACGTGGTAGCCTCTTCTTTGCTTGCAAAATTCAAGCCATAGACCTGCCGTGCGTCGCGCCATTGATGAAAGGTGGGTGTTGCTTGATTGTACTTCAGTCCTTTCACAATTGAGTAATTAATCACTACCTGTGATTTGAAAGAGAGGGGGAAGGATTAAAAATAGTACTGTTTACAGTGGGAAAAAAAAAACACCCAACCCTTGTGTAAAGGTCAACTAAATTGGTAGAGGCAGTTCCTTTGGCAGCTCCTACATGGCTGTACGGTAAGGCAGTGTGTGTTTTGATGACAGAGGACCCACATCTGGAGTTCAGTTCAGTTCAGCCTTGGGGACTTGCAAGCCAGTTTTGCAAAATCTATTACCTGCTCGTGTTTTCTGCAGCACCTTCACAGGATGCAGCTGTGCAGATGCTGCAGACAGCTGTCAGGAGCCAGTGACAGCAGCTGTTGCCATCTTTTGGAGGATGATCATGCACAGTTGTTTGAAAAAGAGTGAGACAGAGCTCTTGGCACTTACTCTGCCCTACAGCAGATAAATGTTTTGACTCATTGCACTGGCTCAGCTTTTCCCCTCCCATGCCACCAGCTTCTTATGTTAAGAGTTTTTTCTTTAGAATCAGACAGGCAATGACAAAGCCAAACAACCACGTTTCCTCCCCCACCTCCTCCCTTGCTGCATGAGAGATATTTTCCAGGTAAGGGGTGACTGCAGCAGAAGGGTGTTTCTGTAAATTTTGATTTAATCTGCTAAATACAGTGCCCTGTTTATCCTTGTGCAGGGCACGTGGGACACCCAGCTACACAGTGCAACTGGCATCCAACCAGAAACCTCCAATGCTACCAGTGTAACCTGATCTAGCTGAACAGGGAGAGGCAGGAGTGTCCACTGCACCACTAAAAAGCCAGAAGGACTGATGGCAGAGGCAGCATCCCTGAGATACCCATCTGTTCACTGGCATTGGCACTCTGTTGTGACACAAAGTTAAGAAACAAAATGCCAGCAGAAGGGATCATAATTATTCCCATAACCAGACACAGTGCAGTTGAAAACAAAGAAGTTGTAGGAAATGGAGGCTCCCTCTTCATCAGCTCACACAGGCTGGGAACAGAAGGGAACCAGGGACAGAGAAACTTGAAATCATGAGCAGAGAAAGTTCATTATTCAAATACAGCAAATCTGGTCTTGAATGTTCCAGATTGCCTCTGAAAATGGATTTATTTTGGCTGGAGTTTTATCAAGAGCCGGAACAATCCCACATATCCTGACCCTCGTTGAAAGTCAATCAATGGAAATCCTCCATCACACTAGTTTTGTGTGGCTCATCTATAAATTAAATGGGCTAGACACTGTTTTACAGGAGTAGAAAGAGGACTTCTGTGCATGCTGTCCAGGAGCTCACTCTTAACACAAGTCTTCCCATCCTGGGCTTTGTAAGACGGGAGAAACAACTGAAGACAAGTGAACAGAGAGTCAGTAATGAGCCCACTCTGTACACAATATTTATGTTAGAGGTGGATCCCCACATCAGAAAACCTACCAATACATTTTTTTTTGCAGTCTGATTGATCAGCATTTTGGAAAGTTTTCTATTAACACTACAGTTGCAATTAAAAAGCTCCAGTGTATTTAATTAGTCCAACAATATTTTTATTAGATGACTGACAATTCTTCTTAATTATAAAGGCAGACTTTTAAAACTAATTTCAAAGATTAATGACTCCTAACTCTGAGTTTTGAATTTTCAGTGGATTGCCAGTTTAAATTGGCAGGAAATCATTAGATGAACACCTAATAAGGAACAAATTGTTTTACACACATTCCTATTTTTGAAGGATAAGACTGTCTCATTGATATAGTTAACAGACGTCTGATAACTGTGCTATATTAATATATAAAAAATGATGGAAACCAGCAAAGAATCCACTATACCACCAGATAATTACAGATATACTCTTATTTTTAGAATGAATTTATTTACCTGAGCCATCATTAAACAGTGACATAGCTGACAGTCTTTGAATACTTAGTCTAGCTTTAGGCACAACTATGATAGTCTAACTTTTGCACTCAAACCAATATCATTATTAAAGTTCCATGCACTGAGAAGCAATCAGACCTACACTGCTGGTTTTGACACATTTCATGGAGATTCCTGACCTGTGAGCCAAAGGAAGATGCAGCCTACGTTTGGTACACAAGCTCCCAAGGGTTAGTCCCCTGAAAATGGGAACCACGTTGCCAGCATGCTGTGTGGAAACACCCACACCAACCAAAATGAAGTGGAAACTGGTCACAGCAAAAGCACTGAACTTGCATTATAACTGACAGCTTAGATTGCCTTTTTTCCTTGAAAACTGGTGACATCAACCCCCATTCTTCCACTGAGCCTGTACCAATGTCAGTCACACTCAAGGAATCTCTGGAGCATCAAGTAGACTCATGCCTGGATTACTAATCCAGTAGTTCTAACATGGACCAATTTTTAAGTTTTCCAACCATTTTTGCGCAATTCACCAAGGGAAGGCACAGTCAGTATCTTCAAGGGAATGTTTAAAAATACTGTGAGCTTTTACAAGGTTCTCAAAGTGAGTCTTTCTCACGTACTAAAAGAAACTTGAGTTTCAAAGGATACCACTATCAAAGTCCAAAGGGCACCAGAGTGTGCAAAGCAGCTGCATAATGAAAGACAGAAATTGTAAAAACCTAAGCCAAAAACTGTTTAATAGAAGCCCGGTAAACTGTTCAAAATCTGCTTCCCCAGAACATCGACCCCAGGAACAGTGAGAATCTGTTCTGTTCTGAGGGTTTGATCCCTTTAGTCAAACAAAGACAGAATCTGAATACTGACCTTCAGTAATCATCAGGATGCCTACACCTGTAATACCTTGTCTTCAAACTCAAATCAGGAAGTTAAAAACTGGGAAATGAAACTTAAAATAGTCAGAATTTCATTTTATCTCCTTTGGCTCATGCTTATGGAAAATACTACGAAAGAGAAGGGGTTCTCCTGCTGTTGTTAAGATTGAGTGCACAAAGGTGTCTTGTACAGATGGTCTGGAGACTCTTCAAGGCACATGACAATAATGAGGTGCTTCAGAGCAGTAATCAACATAAAGGTCTCCCTGTTTGAAGCATAGGGTTTTTTTACAGGTGTTTCTAAGGGATCTTTACTCCAAAGCTTCATATGTCAGTAAGATTGCATCTGCCAGGTAGAGCAGACCAACAGTTCATCTTTTAAACTTCACTTGTAGTCTACAATAGGTGAATTGGAGAAGATTACTAGAAATCATGCAGAAATAAGTAATGGATTTACTCATGATGAACAGTTCTTCCTATAACTCTTCACCTAGAATTTGACTTAAAAACTAAAACATGACATTCTATATGCCTTTTTTTTTCTTCTTTTCAACACCCTTTTAGAATTTTATATCCAACAAAGTAGTCTTCCTACTGATATAAATGTCTGTGCTGTTTTGAACCCTGTTGAATTCTGGCTTTCAATGATCTCATGTGGCAAGGACAGACCAGGTGTGCACAGCATTAATAAGTGGACATCTTTCCATGTTCCCATCACCGTAATGTTAAAAAAAGATTTGCTTTACTTCTGTTTGGTTGTCTCCTTCACCCTTTCACCTCAGTTTAAAGTGTAGGCTCCCTAAGACAGGCAGGGAATTTTAGGATCTACAAAAAAGCCCAAAACTGAGAAGCCCTTCCTTTTGGCTGCTGAGTTGTGAGCTGTCAGCAGTGATGATGGTCCAATGGGACCCATGGGAATGGGGCTAGAAGGGATCAAATGAGCTTCAGGGCAACACCTGAGGTGTAAACACAGCCAAGGTCTCACAGCAAGAGCTCCCACACAAGTCTCATGCCCATGCTCTTGCTTATTGAACCAGGACAATAAAACTGTTTGTTTCTCCAGAGCACAAAAGGGCTCAGAAGATTGTTACCAGCTTGGGCCCTTCCACACTGTCTGCACTCAGGCTCATCTCACAGAGGAGACAGGATTGCTAAAACAGGGAGGATATAGAAACGGCTACAGCTAGTCCAGGTTCTGTACTCCTGAAGGCAGGCCCAAACTTGATGAACTTCTAGTAACTTACAGCAGTGATTAATTGGTTCTTTATTTTTCAAAAACTGTGGTTAGTTTGTATCCCAAGAATGCCATCCTTGTTTCAATTTTGGTTTGGGCTCACATGTAAAATGCCCTACTTTCCACAGGGCCCTGTTTCTACATTCACTTCTCAGCCACATCAACACACCAACCCCTCAGGAGATGTGATTCACTTTTGGCTTGCACCCTCCTCCCTGCCTGTCTGCTCAGCACGTGCCTTTGGGTGATGAGATCAGGCTGAGCTACTCCAAAGCTTCAAGAGTCTGCTTGTGGTTTTCCGAAGGTTACCACTCACACCAGCACGAGTCTGTGCAAACCTGCACCTCTGTCCAGAGCAGAAAAGGGAATTCATGTCCTGCTGGTCTGCAACCCAGCGCCGCTGCTGCGTGCAAAGCATGCAGGGAGCACGTCACCCAGACACAAGTGCTCTGGTGACCACTTCCTGGTGGTGAGAATGATGCTCCAGTTCTGCTACTCTAAAAACCATATCTCTTTGCGGTGAACTTTTTAGACACTGTCAGCTAGAGAAGAAGATAAACACAGATAAGTAGACAGTGCCATAAATTCCAACACATGCACCAGACAAGGGCGAGACAACAGGCAGCTAGACAAAGACAAAAAAAGGAGTCTGCAAAATGAAAAAGAGGATGAAAATTAACAAAAGATGTCATGAGAGATGTAATATAAAAGAACAAAAATTGAAAGAGAAATACTAAAGGCAGGGGTGAAGCCATGAAGACTACTGTAGTCTGCGCCTTGCCAAACAGTATGTAATAAAAGTTGAAGTTGTTCCCCCATGGTATTGTTGTGTTACCTATTTTAAACTAATTTCTCAACTCTTGGAAATCTGTGTAGCTCCATTAGCTTCACTGTATGCCAAATCACATGTTAGCTGAAGATTGGTCCTTTTCAGATAAATATGTCTTTTCTGGCAAATCAACAGCTTTTTCCAAAACCTCAATTTCAGTGAGATTTAAAACAACCTGAGAGCAAGCACAAATGGCTTGTACAGAGAATTACTTTTACTGAAATTCATTTTTTTTTCTCGTTAAATGCCCATACTTAGCAAGTTTAGCAACCTTATAATTCCATGTGAAACTTATATAAAACATATTAAACTCTGAACCTTGAGGCTTTCAGTGTTCCTTTGAATACTACTATGCCACACAGTCTTGAATGTATTTTATTCATAATATTGGATTTTTGCAATCATATATAAGGTGAACACTTTGTTTTAGACAATTTTAGGTGACTGAAGTAATAACCTATGCTTTCTGTTTGTTTCAGGGAGAATTTTTAGTCTTTAAAATCTAGAAGAATATATTCTTCTGTGTCGTTCTTAGTTGAGATGATTTTTAGATAGCATGCAGCCTCTTTGTAAGTTGGAATATTTGTAAGCAAATAGAATGTTAATGCAATGTTTAAAGTACAGCTCAAGACTTGACTTTTTAATATGGCCTACTCTTTAAATTGTATACTCTGATTCAGACAGACCTGTGGTACACAGTCTCCCTTACTTTTCTCCCTTACATATATATGTTGACTTTATGACTTCTGCTTATTATACACCAGCTACTCCATCCCATCTTAGATTGTAGTCACATGAAAATCATTTACATTCACCTGCTGGCTATGTAAAATAAACAGCTAGAACAGCCTGGTACAAAGCAGTACTGAGAAGCATAAAAGCAGTTGCAAAACTTCTGGCAGATGTTTCAAAAGTGCACTGCAAGGACCTGAAAAGCAGTGTGCTCAAAACCCACCTATTTCTGTTCTGCTTTTCCTTTTTCAGAGTGGTGACTCTGTATATGGCCAGTGTAGCAAAATCATTGCCGCTTCCAGTATGCAACCTAACTAACTTTTCCAGTTGGCCCAAGCATCACTACAGCTGGCAGCTGCAAGAGATCACCTGCATTTCCGTAAGCAGATCAATCAATTCAACATTTGTGGCAGCTGAGAGGTGCCCTAGCTCCTGCTGTCTGGACTAGCTTGGGTTCTCTCTCACCTCCTGAGGTTGTCCTGCTCACCTCACCTTCCCAGAAAGCAACGCCAACAGGCAATCAATCAATCTCCTACTTCTTCCTCATTCTGCTGCCAGCCAGAGGGCTCGAGGTGAGCACAAGAGGGGGGCAGCCCCATACCAGCCTCATGCCAATACACGGACAGAGCCCCCAACTCCGAAATCTCTGCTCTAAAATGCAGATGCACTGCTACTCCACCCAAATAAACTTTTGCTTAGGGTCTAATTGTGACATTTGGGAGCTTCTGCCCACCACACCACGAGCCAGGCCATCCAGAGCCACGCCGTGCCAGCCCTCGGCTGTGCACTGTGCTTTGGTGGCCGGTCAGATTGGGGGCCTGATCCCAGTTCTGGTAATCTAAATCCCATGTAACTCCTTTAATACCCAAGGAGGTCCTGCAGAATTAGGCTGCTGTAAATCAGATCACAGTGTGCACCCAGGATTTTAAAGTGCATTACAAGGAACTAATTACTTAACATGGCAATGTAACAATCACACTTACTGAGACAGCAGTGGGTTTTAATATAATATATTACATTTTTAAAAAATCAAATAAAATAATTTTTTTTATAGTATTAAAATCAAGTAGAAAGTAATTTGGGGGGGAGATGAGAGCAAAACCTGCAGAATGAAAAAAGAGTCATTTCACAAAAAAAAAATGGAAGAGGGGAGTAACACTAAAATTTCTCTGGCATCTACCAAAAGTTTATTTTTCAAATAAGGAGTAATAATCTAAGATACCTTCTGGGTGCAAAAAATTGTATAAAATCTGAACTGCAGTAAACAGACTTGTGGGCCCCTTGCAGGGAGCAGGAAATGTTGCATTAGGTGTAGAACTGAGGTTACCAAATGAGATCAAAGGTTAATTTACAGGAAACTTGATACAGTTACTCACTTGTTGATCCTGCAGTTTAACTCCAACTACCCTGAAGGTGTTCGTGGCTGTGTTGTGGTATATGTTGATTCTGCTGAATCCCTGCTGTCCAGGTTTGATTGGCACCCATTTCTTACTGGTATCGTCATAGACCATAACTGAAGCTCGAGCTTGGCAAATACTCTGTTCACTGGAGAGCAAAAACAACAAAAACAGGAAGAAAAGCAGTGAATTTGCTGCTTATTACTGCAAACCTGTAAAGGAAAAGAAAGCAACAGAAACTATCAGAACTACTTACAACATATATTTTATAAGAGATCTGCTAATCCTTTGACTGTGATCTGTTAAATTAAAGCTGACGTGTATGTGTTCACAGACTTAAAAAACCTCCTGTATGCTGCTGTTTTGAACCGATAATCTATTTTATATAAAACATTAAGCCCTGAGAAATAACCTGCATCACATAAATGTTATGAAAACTGTCCAACAGTATGAATGCTCCATTTATTTTATGTACCTATTGGCAAGTGAAGCCTTTCATATTTGCATGAAAACCTACCAATATTTTACAGCTTACTGACAAAACAAACGTGACATCCACAGCTGAGTTAGACATTTAAAACTGGAAGCAAGCAGACCTTGAACCAAAAGCCACGTTAGGTAAACTGAAGAAATCAATTAAGTTAATCCATCTGACGCCTAATACCCAGACCTGCTGACGCACTTAGAGGTCCCAGAATACACGGCGCAAAACACACAAGAACTCTTTTTTCCTTCATCCTAGTAGCAAAGAAAGTGGGAAAGGGGAATCCATGAATGTCTGCATTCCAGCATTAAAGTACCTATACTTTGTATAGCATTAATAACTATTTTTCTCCTTTAGAGTCACAGAAATCCCTTAGTTATTTACCTCTTACTTGCATATCCTGACTAATGTACTGGAATCGTTAATAAACCACACCCATCATGAGCAATAAATGCCACTGGCAAATGCTGTTGAGGTGACATGTCAATACAGATCAGGATTTCAATTCTCTTGACTTCCCAGTCACTTTTCTTATAGCAGAGGAAATAAGAGTTCCTAACATGAAGACAAAAATGAATCCTGCAAATTTTGAAGATATAAGATCTTTAAATGTAACAGGTATTTTCAACTAGCAGACCTAAGATCTTAGACCTCAATGAAACTGTTAGGATTTATTGTCCTGCAAAAGTTTTAGTTCAGGAGTGTCCTCTTAAGACCTATATATGTGTATATATATATTTATGTGTAAATATATATATACACACACACACATACCTCCCTTCCTGAGCCCAAGCTGTATTAAATAATTTTCGACAATACACTATCAAGCACTAATCCACTTTGCACACAAATCCTTTTTCCTCCCATCTTTGTTTGGTTTTACCTCCCTAGCACACACACACACAAATAAATGAGAAGCTCCTGTGTGATGCTAAACCATACTGCTGCACTGCCACCATGCCAAATTACACCACTTGTAAATCGTACCAACTGCCGCACACCCAAACCCGCCTGACCCCATCACTGTCAGCATTTTAATGAAAGGCAGCACGTTACTGCAAGTATTAAGAGGATCTGGGTAGATTATAGCAGCAGTTTTCCATCTTTTCTGATTTGTGGGTCTCAAAAAGATTTCCAAGGCAGACATATTCCCTATGGTACACTAAAGCCTACTGACTCTGGCTTGTTTTATCAGTCCTGTCACATAGCCTCCGGGTAGCCCACAGACCTCCTCCAGGCTGCGGGTAAGAGCCTGTAAAGTCCTCACAGCATTTACAGAGGGAGTAATGACACAGGCAGACATCTCCATAAAGAACAATGCAAGAAAATTCAGGATAAATTGTATTTTTATTATGTAGCACAGAAAGAGCTACATCCTGTTATTGGAGCAATATATTCAGATCAGAAAGACTAAACGTTATTTTATCTATATTCTTCAGAATTTATAAAATCCAGCTCATCCACCAGTTGCTGTTGCTTTGTTACATGAGATACCTGGACAACAGCTGTGCCTTTGCTGATGTACTTACCCAGCAAATACCTCTCCCTCCTTTTTTTTAAGGTAAGCTAATGTCTTGTGGCAGCTCCTCCATATCTGACACTAGCAGCTGAGGGATTTGAGCTCACTCCAGCCTGCCTAATCCTCCAGCTGGTGCAAGAGCCACAGCCTGGGAGCAGTGGCAGCATTGCCTGCATCCTCCAGACCTGCCCAGGGATGCTCAGTCTGTCTTGGATTCACAGATGGGGAGAATGGAAGAGAAATATACCAGCAAAAAGGACAGGTACACTGGATTAGCTTTGCCATGTGGAAGTAGAAAGGTCAAAAATAATCCCCAGTGCAGTCCTGTGGCTGAATGGTGCCCACCTGTCTGTGCTACAAGGTTCTGTCTCCAGCTCCAGAGGTGGGGCATCAGCTGCCTAAGGCTCAGCAAGCCTCTTAAAACAACAAGAATACACCTAACCATTCAGACACGAGGGCCTTACCATGACATTACTCATAATGCCATATCCAGATTCCAGCAGATATGGCAACTTTGCCTTCAGCCTTTGCTGCCACCAAAATCGTCAGCACATAACCTGCTACTGCCCCGTGATTGAAACACAGATACAGACCTCAGGAGAAATATCTAACGCATGATGACCAATTGTTACTGTAACATAAAGCAACAACACATCAAACTCAATCTCTGCTCTCCTGCAGCCAATTAAGTTTTCCATCATTCATTTAAATGGAAACAGGATTAAGCCTGTTATCCGGCCTCCGGTGAAATAACAGAAAGAACATAAAACAAGTATAGCACAAGGGGAATCCTTTCTTGCAAAGCACTTCATCAATTTTTCAACACCCAAAATGCCCTCAGGGACCCATTGCTAGCTTGCTGTCTCACCCTAAATGGAGGTGTAACTTTTTATCCTGAAGATTTTTACTCTTCCTACACGTAAAAGGCACAACTGTCCCACTGCTACTTTAAGAGACTTCCCTGAAAACAGCTCAGAAAATGTTGCTCTTATAAAGGTCAGTGAGAATCTCTCTATTACTCTCTGTGGAGTACATTAAACGGAAATCAAGTGCATCAGCAGTTTCACAAAGGTCCAGCAAAAGTTTTGGTTATTTATTATTTATTTGGTTATACTTTTGTCAACTACACGTGACAGGTAAAAAATATGGGTCTTAGTTGCACAATTACGCATAGTCCCCTTCCTCCTCCACGAGCAGAATTTGTTAGATATTAGCATTTATACACAAAATTACGATTGGAGACTTCTAGAACTTGCTTTATCTTCCTAATACACAAAAGTTACTGAAACATGGATATATGTTGGAGGTCCATTAAATTCCACATACCACATCAAATATTACTAATTCCCCTATTGATTTTTTATTTTACACTAACGTGCAGTCAGACTCATCCAACCATAGGCAGTGATGTATAAAAAATATAAAAATTGAACCATAGACAGGTCTTAATTACAAAATTGTTCAGATTTGTGCATAACATATACTCCAATGTGCTATGCTTTACTCTGAGGCAGATTTAAGACATCTTATTTAAATGTGGAGGGGAAGGGGTTCTTCCTCGGGATCCAAATATTCACCCTTATTTATTCTGAAAGCATTTTCTCCTCAGTGCTTTACCTCTGTGGGATGGCAAACCTCTGCACCAGTACCACTTGTTTGCCTGAAGTTAAAGCAAATCTGCTTAGCTTCCCATCTGATAGAAGCAGGTTGCACTGGGAAATCCTTCATTCACAGCGGGTACCTAAAATCCAGTGTGCGATGTTGAGATTTACAGAATTGTTTCAATACTACAAAACCATAAATGAAAAAAAAAATATGTTTGCAGATGATACAATTTGTTTCATTCTGTGCAACCCGTTCTGACCCACTCTCCTCCACCTCTTGTGTTTAGGGTTCATCTTGAAAAATTAGCAGACTGGGTAATTTGGAGTTAGCCCTTCTAGAATGGGCCAGTGTTGACCCTTCTTGCCCAGCCCTGCTGAGTGTGGGCAGCCAAGCACATGCACGGGCTGGCGGCATAGATTTGCCGTATCCTCCTTGCTTTGGTGTCAGCAGCACTTCCAGCCCCAAATGAGTCAAGTCAAACTCAAAGGTACCAGATAAGGTACTACTGCACTTGGGGAGAACAGCCAAGGAGTAGCAATGAGGCCACACTTCGAGACAGTGCTGCAGAGGAGGTGCCTTCATCCTGAAATAACACTCCTCTCTTCTTCCATCTGTGCAGAACTTGAAAAAATGCAGTCCTTTCTTCCTGGCTTTTAGTAAATGTATGATTGCCAAGAACTATAGCCAAAAAAGAGCCACAAAGGAGTACAGGAAAGATAACATGGTGAATCTTTGGGAAAATATCTGGGGTTTTTTGTGAATTATCACACAAGACTTAGTGCCATGGCTTGACAACACCTGGCTGACTGCAAATGATTAAGTAGCGGGAAGAAATACAGGGGTGGGGGAAAACAAATGACAGAAATTTTAATGCAAGTTGGTAATGGAGGAGCCAAGGATCAGAGAAAAGTCCACCTAGTTCACTCTGCCTAGACCAGTGGGTTATCCAAACAAACAAGCTAAAATCTCAGGCTGGAACCACAAAAGACTTGTTATAGAGAATAAACAGGAAAAAGAGAGCAAACCATAACATTTGGAGGCAAGTCTTTTGCTCTGAAAGGTATCCAAGACTTTTCTCTCTTGTCTCAGACAGGGAGAAAGACAAATGGCCAAGCTGCAATGTGCTCCTTCACTGACCTGTTTCCTCTACTTACAAGGTTATCTTCTTACGAACAAAACTTTTGCAGAGTATGGTACTGAGGCACTGAGCCCAGCTCTGACCAGCTGGCCTGTGCAGAGCCTGCCATGGACCAGGGTTATCCCAGCCCTACCCTGGACCCTTGTCCAGCACCAACCCACCCAGAGGTCACCTCTCCAGGGGTAGCAGGAGAGGTTTAAAATACTTTCTCCTAGGACCAGGACAATGTCATACAGCTTTTGGAGGGTCACCAAATCATGCTCACAAAAGGTGTAACAAATGTCCACAGCCAGCTAACTTCAGAATGAAACACCTAATTCTGTGGGCTCTAATCCAGCATGCCAGGTGGACCTGGAGACTTCCACTATCCTTCATATTTACAGACACAACTGTGTCCTTGGAGCAGAAGCTCTCTTAGCACAAAGTGTGAAAGCTGCCTGATAGAAATCAAGCTCTCATGCTTTGGACATATTATGGATCCACTTTGTTTCAACCTGCTTATGATTCTCTCACCTTCAAACAAGCTCTTTTCTGGCATTCATAGGAAAAGCAAACAGCTATTTCCATCTCCCATACATCTGCCCCTCAACCTTTAAATGATTAATGATTAAAAATTATGTTGGACTGATTTAATACTTCTTATTGGTGTGAGAAATTGTTAATATTGCTTACCCCCAGGCTTGTCCTACTTGAGAACAAAACCTCAGCACACAGAATGTGTGAGATAACGCACAAACCATTTAACACATCTCACTCTGCTTGTCCATTGAGTCTGCCACCGAAAGTCACACTTGTGTGGTTAAACGTGACATGCAAGAAATTGCTGACGCTGGCTTAAGAAGCTGACAGAATATTCTCCATATCAGGTTAAACAGCTAATGTAAGTCCAAAATCCTGTATATGGAGACATGTGATCTGTGCGGTACACCTCAAAATTACTAAGCTACAATTCATGTTCCTGCACCATTTTAAAATGTACTTCAAACTCTGATTTGCTAAACATTTTAATTGTTTTCACTGTAACAAATATAACAATGACTGGGAGGCAGGGCAAGTGTTTCAGCAGTAATCTGAAACAGGTGGACATTTCTCTCTGACCACTGGATTTAGAGAACAAAAAAACCTGAGACAACCTCTGAACACAAAGCAGTCGGGTCATTCTGGCCATGTAGACTGTATCTGGGATGTGAACTCATTACAGATAAAGCTGCTGTAGTGCAGTGGCTCTCCAGCCTCCCCATGAGAGGTTCACTGCCAGTTTTGCTCATGACCCCACTTCTCACTGGAAGCCTTATTTCTCCCTGTCAGTCATACTTGTGACACCTTCTGGGACTTCCTTTTCAAAGTCTACTTCCCTCTGCAACCAAAATTGCAGCACAGCTGGTGTCACCATCGTACACCTTCCTTCCTCCCAGAGCACTGAAGAACTATCCCAACAATGCAGTAAGAGCTCGTAGAGAAAACACAGTATTTAGCCGCTTGATCACACAAGAGCAGCTCCACAGGGACTTTATATCCAGATAGGTGCTTTTAATCCTCAGTGACACGCAGATGCTTGAATAGGTTATAGCAGATATTTAGAATAATAGCAGTCACACTTTCACATATAATATGGAGGTGCCACAATGACTATGTCCATTTCCTGGCATCCCTTGAAAAACCAACCCATGCACCCAGTGGTCAGAAGTTCTCAGTTTGCATTCACTCCTGGTTGCCTACCTGTGCAGAGACCTACACAACAATACTGCCCTTGCCCCAGTCAGCCTGAAGTGAAGGCCAGTTCCCAGAGGAGCTGCTATTTTTTGGTCTCCTGCTCAGCTTGCCTGTTCACATTGAAGGTCTGCCTTTGGTGCTGGAGTTTGGCTGCACCACCACTGGGAGATGAGCCTTTTGCACTGAGCATTTGCTGCAGCTGCCTGGCCATCACCTTTCTCCACTGTTAAACTCCAGCATCTAAAGAGTTCAATACGAAATAATTAGAAGAAAATAGTACAAATATGAAGCTTCCTTTAGAAGCAGCTCTCAAAAAGACTGACGCTGTTAAACAAAGTCACGACACACCTGCAAGACAAATACCTTATTTTATAGAGCCGTAAATGGAAATACTGATAACCTACAATGCCATCAAGAGTAAGAAGAACACCAGTCCACCCCCATAAGGAGAAGGATGAAAGAATTACTCTTCTTTCTGCTAGGAATGAGACATTAAATTTGAATTCTCCCTTATTATACAGGCATACCCAGTGGGAATTGACATGTCCAGTATCTGCTGCAGACAGGTCAGCTGGAAACCAGAAGAGAGTTTATGAGGCATCCAGGTCTCACACTAAGCCAGGACTTTGGCAGATGAGTTGCTAAATTTGGGAACACGCACACAATGCTGGCATGACCAGAGAAACTTGCATAACCTTCTGTCACCCCTCAGTGCTCTCGAGCACAGGAGAAGTGAGTAGAAATAAAAAAAATAAATACAGTATGGAAGATGTTAGAGCAGCAGAACAGATGTTCCACCTGGGCCTGACTGTCAGTCCAGAACAACTCAGTCCTCAGCACTGCCGGTGAAAGCTCGTGGAGAGCCCTGACCTCTCAGTGTCCGCCGTGGCACTTAAATAGCACATCTGCCAATCAGCGGAGATTTGGGACCAGCAGAGCAGCCACAGATTGATGCCCTTGTAAGCTGGCACATCTGCTTAGTTTATGTTGCTGAGATTTTCCAACTATGTGGTGCCGTTAAGTTTAACCCATCACTCTTCTGGAAGGTTTTGCAAACCAAAGGCATAAGAATTCAAATGACTGTAAGGGGAACTTCAGTCACCAGTATCTCAACTCGGCATCTTACAAAATGGTTAAAGAGATCTGCTTTGCAAAAGGCACTTCATAAAGGAAGTGGTGCGATTAAGAGAAGTGCCACTGCTGCTGGGCAGCCAGACTCCCAGAGCCACGCCGTGCTCTGGGAACCTTTCCCTTCCAGCTTCCAGCAAGGCAGTGTCACTGCTCTCTCCTAATGGAGAAATTCCACTGCTCCATTAATGTTTTGATTCACACAACATTTCTTTCTACAGTGAAGTGTGGTTCACTTTTAGATTTTGCATACCACCTTGAAGATATATTTTCGGAGTTCCTAAAAATAAACACCAAGTAAATATCTAGAAGTTCCTAAAAATTAGTCAAGTAAATGGCCTGGAGAAACACTATGAACTCAATTAGTCAAAAACAATAAAAAAGCAACTTGACTGGATCAGGTTGCTAATAACACAAACTATTTCTCTTTACCCTTAAATTACAGAAATAAAAACGAGAAGTAACTAATCTTGTAAAACACACATTATGCAAACCCCAAAACTGGACTGTCAAATGAAAATACATGGCTGAAGGCTCTCACTCATGGGCTTTGAAAGATCATAATCATAACTAATGACCAGGAGAGGCAGACTCGTAAATGAATAGAGGAAATCAGCATAAAGGTCTTTCATTAAAGCTGGCATCACTTTGCCTTGGTTTCCCTTCAATCCCAGAAGAAATGCAAATAAACCTGTGACAACTCCCCTGGAGCTGATGGAGGCAGATCAGGAATGAAGGACACTCGCTTCATCAAGTCAGCTTCTCCCTCTCTGCCAGGGGATGCATATTAATGTAGCATTGCCATAAAAGCTTAATTACCATTATATACAATTATAAATTATTCTGCAAGGCTATAACCAAAACGCAGACTTTCTGTGTTTATCACAGTATGTGCTCTCCTTCCCATCCAGTCACATTAACTCTGGTCAACAAATTCCCTGCCAGTGGGCACGGTCCCCAGATACTTACGTGCCTGCCATGGAGGAGGACCTGGTCAGGCAATCCCGCAGCAGTATGCACTCAAATCCGGCACGTGTGCCTAAATCCAGACAGTCTATTTCACCTGAGCAGAAGACAAATTTGGCAGGCAGACAAGCCAGGAGTCTCTATGAAGGCTTATAACCAAAACAGGAAAGGGAAGCACTACTGAGAGAGCAGAAGGGCAGGAAGTAACACTTGTACAAGAAGGGGCGGGGAAGGGACTTTAAAGAAGAAATGTATTATTTCTTATAACTGCTTTACTGAACGAAAGTACAAACAATATAGATTAAGATTAGATGCGCCGCCGTTGCTTCATTGGAGGCACAGATATTAAAAACTTTTCGCTTATTTTCTCAAAGCATGGGTTCACTGTCCAAGCAAAAGCAAAAGCAAACAAAGCTCAGACCCAGAAAAAAATTGCTATTATTCATTTATGGCATGGGCGTTTACACAGTGCAGAACCAAACCCAGGGGCCCCAGTGGTACTGACGGCCCTGTTCCACCTTGCAGCCAACCTGGGATCCTGGTGGCTGGCTGGGGTCCAGATCCACCCTAAAACTTTTAACTGGCACAGCATGGCACAAAATTTTATCTTTCTCACCTACTTTGATGCCTTGTGCCCATCTGCCCAAACTCAATCTGGAGCAGAGGCAAGCAGACACCAGGTAACTTCCCAAACCACCCCACAAACTGCAGAGCTGCTCAGCTCCTGAAGAACTGCTGGAAACACAGCGAGAACCCATGATTTCACCACGAAGGCACACAGGCTTTCTCTAGGAGTCAGCACCAGATGCTCTGAAGTCTCCGCTAATGAGCACAAAACTGCAGAGCCCTGAGGAGACCAGTCCTCAGGTCATCACACAATTCCTGACATCCTTGCAGTGGTTTCAGAGTGCAACATACACTTGAATAGCCTTAGATCCCTGTTTAATACAGCAAGAAGATAGGAGTGTAAGAAATAGGCTGAGTTTGGCAAGGCACGCCAGACACAGTGCAGTTTCTGCTGGGGAGCAAGGGCTGCAAGCACTGTTCCATCTGAGCAGAGGAGCAGAGTGTTTTTCACCTTCACTGGTTTTCCTGTTACAAGAGATTACTTTCATGGTTCAACTGAAAGACCTACAGAAACTGTTGGTGAAATGGCACCTAGTAAAAACATGGGTGTGAAAATCTGGTTGCTCTCACAATTGGCGATGCATGGTCCATTCAGCTGCAGCTTCTGGTTCCTCTGCAGAAACTCTCTGTATGACTGAAGAGTTTCATTTTTCAACTGATGGGGAAGTTTAAAATCAACATGAAATAAAGTTCTCACTGACATTTAAGCACATATTTTTCTGCTGTGTTTTGCTCTTTTTTTTTTTCTGTTTAATGAAGCATTTTATTATTGCTTTCCTGGGATTTCTATTTGGCTGCATTTTCCTGACACTACACCTTTCTGCCTTGAGATCTGTGTGGATTTTTGGCACTACCTTCTTTTACTCAAAAAATCCTGCTTTTCATGAATTGAAAAACTGACATTATTTGGAGTCAAGTGGCAGGTTCTCTGCAGAGCTCACACACTGCTTAGATTATTATTGTGGAGTTTGTCAGTGTAAATAGTGTTTTACTGCAAGTATTAGAAAAGGACATAACCTGAAAAATGCATCTCCAAGTAAGTATGGATACAAATCACTAATTGCTCAGAACAGCCACACTGTCTCCACTGCTCTAGGCAGAAGGATACAGGAAGATGGACTAAGCAAAGATCTGAGGAGCCTTTTTATTTCTCTGATGTTTTGTGTTTGAGATAGATAACGATCACTGATTTGGGGGGAAGGAGACAGCACTTAGTAGTCAGAATAATTTTCCTGCTGTACCAAGCAGATATGACTCTCCTTACTCATAAACATCAGCTACAATAATATCAGCTAGAAAAGCCTGGCTTTAAAGTTTTGTTTCTCCTGAACACAAACATCTTTGAGCACACCTGAAAACTCCCAGCCTTCCCCCAGCTCCTGATAGCACTGTGCACGCTGAAAGCACAGCAAAGAGCACTACTGACACAACCAATGTCACCCCAGGAAATAGTGACAGTGAGTAGGACAAAGCCCAGCGTTGCCTCTCCATGCCCCTGTGATAAGCCAAATTAATTTCATTAAGCACTGCAGCATACATTCCAGCAGAAGTGCCTCTAATCACCTCTTTGCATTGCTAAAATGCCTCCATGGCCCTGGACTAGAAGGGGGAGCACTTAGAAGGAAACAGCACTCTGTGACAAATGACATGTAAGACCGAGTAGCTGACTTCTATCCAGTCCTCACAAAGGACCATATGCTGGATAAACAGATTATTTCAGTCATTTGTTGAGATCTGTGTGAGCAGATCAGGATTCCTAAACACAGAAGCGAGGCTTTAGTTGCAATTAAGTGAATATTCCCATAGGTTTCTGAGCGGCACGTTTGCTGGCCGTGTACTAGGCTTTCATGTTCCAAAGACACCCAAGGATTGTATTTGCTTTCTTTTGGAGAGTTTCATTACCAGGTGAATTTTGATTTGCATAAGATAATAATGTTTTATATCTGCAATTCTTAGAGCTATAGGCTGAACCCAGAAAGGTGAGTGTCTCAGCCTCAAAATGACTCATCTCCAAATTTTAAGACAATTTTTAAGAATGAAATGAAGCACTGTGGAATGTGTTTTGTAAACTATTAACCCCCTCAATCATAATATAAAATTACACCTACCTAAAAGTTATTTGAGTAGACACAATTAAACCACTTTTTTCATAATATGTGCATTTCACACCCTCAAAATAACTTTATACATTTATATCTGTTGGTTTTAATTCTGTGTTTCTCTCCAAAAGCATCGTATTATATTGCACAAATTTCAAAATTTGCATATGGCAAGTCTTTCATTTAACGAACTCATGATTAAGAAATCTGAAAGTTCACACTGAAACTGTACACTCGAATTTCATAAACTACAACACGATTTCATGAATATATCCACAAATGCTATGCAACAGCATAAAAATATGCAGATATATATATTCAGATTTGTAAATCTAATTTCACAGCTGTTAATAGTCTTTGAATGTAAGACATTTCCTCATACACAGAGATTTGCAACTGTTAAACATGCTGATGAGACAAAAAAATTCCTTCTCCTCAGAAAGTTTAACCCTGTATGTTAATATATGTTATTGCTCTCTCAAATCTCTTTTTTTCCATTCTCTCCACTCAGCTGAAAGGAGCTAGAGAGATACCAGAGAGAAGAGTAGAATATACTTATTTAGTATTAGAAGAGTTAAAAATGTGCAGTAAGGTATGGTTCCCACTGCCACTTTGACGGCAAAACAATTGTTCGTGTCCTGAAAATGAGAGCCTTCTTGAGACTATTACTTTAGAATGCAATCCCATCACGGCCGAAGTCCAAGGAAGTTTACTCATGGACTTAAGAGGGACAAGATTTAACCCTTGGTATAGATCCATTCAAATAGTGATAAATAAACACATGGCAGGAAAAAAAAACCTTTTAAATGACCTGAGTTATGCAGGATTTGGGGAGCCTTATTTTTTCCTTCCAGGAGAGCCCTAGCTGTCAATTCATGCAGTGCCCTTTGCTAAGACAATTTCATCTCTAACCCTCACTCCACAGACAGAACAGTCGGGACTCACCTGCGTTCAAGGGGACTGTTTTGGCTGATGCAAACAGCTTAGGTATTGCCTTAAGGAAATAACCGTATTGCAAAGAATTAACTCCGTGGCTGCCTTCAATTTTCCTCTCTATAAACTGTGATGAGCAATGGGCAGTAAGCCCAGACCCCACGGTAAGCAGCATGGAACAAGTTATAGACCATATGGAGAGAAATAAACTGCCACTTCATACACAGGATATCTATAATGCTTTTTTGCTTGAGTCAGCTAATTGCACATCCGCAAATCAGCACATTTATAACAAATGGAGCATTATGATATCATGGGAAATCTACTTAATATGATCAAAGTCTGCCAGGAGAAGTCCCCCTGAAATTATGAAAGTACATAAGAGTCCTGAGTGCTGGGGGACATTTTACAGTCCTTATTAAACAAACATTTTCATGTTGTTTCATGGCAGCCAGTGGCACCGAGGACTTGGTATCTTCTGAGTCTCCACACCAGCAATCTCACTGCAGCCACCGGCATCAGCATCTCCCCGCTGCAGACAGAAGGCACCTCTGTACCTACAGTTAGAACAAGCCACACCACCCACAGCTCCTCCAGCAGCAGGTGAAGATCAGTTACTGCTCCCACCAGTAGCTCCAGATGAGGTGTACTATCTCCTGTCTTTTCCAGAAGCTGAGAATTAGTGTTGTAAACCCTCTTCTGTACTGCAGATTTTAAGAGGTGTACTCAGCTTCTCCACATAACTTTCTTTTGATGTTAAAGCATAACGACGCCCTTGATCTAAAGAGCCATTAGAAATGATCTGAGTGCCAATATAAACTTGTTTGGGGTATCAGTTGAAAAACATTCTCATATTTATGTCATCAAGCATATGCTATCATCGAACATTGCTCCACAGCTGATGTGTTTTCATCTTCAGTTTGTATTTTCCCCTAGATTTTAGTAAACGTTAATGATGAGTGGTTTCAGCAGCTGTAGGCAGTGGTCATTGCAACTGCTTACATTATTTTTTTGGTAGCTCTTGATTTATGTGGTGGTCGTATAAATTTCTGGGGTTTGGATTTGAAATAAAAAAATACTAACTTCACTATAGTCCCAAAGGGAAACCAGAAGCTTCTCACTCAAAGCTAGTCCTTCCTCATTTCTAGTACTAACCTTTGTTATTTAATGCTATCCATCATTAAATAACGTAATTCGAAGATCGTGTTTTACTGAGCAAATAAGATACTTGTATCATGAGACACTTCTACATCATTGTGGGCACCATAACCTGTGGAAGTGTTTCTATCATAAGCCTTTCAGAGGCACATGGGTGGGAGAGGTACAGCCTAGCAGAAGGATCCCTGAAGGTGGAATGGGTACAGTCAGCAGTTTGTCGTGTCAACTCACCGCATCTTTCACTGCCATGGAACACGCAGTGGTGCACACACACAGGGAGGCTTTCTCCTGTGACAACAGTAAAGCAACCGTATTCCTTCCACATTTTTCACGCTTACAGTAATCCCCTATAACATTTTACAGGATGCTGACATAGCTTTGCATGACTCAACACCTGCTCTATCCTTGCTGAAGTTGGTGAAAAGAGTCTCATTAGCAATTAGCCATTCTAGCTGCAGCAGAACCTTTTATACTATCCGTGTCATCAGTCAGGCAGTAAAACAAGGTAAATTATACTGGGCTATTGGAACCCCATCTTAAATCCAGTGTCTGCACCGATGGACAATGAATGTGGCCTCGATATTTGCAGATATGCTTCATCTGGGAAGAATAACAAATCATTCTTGTGCACAAACAACAGGCTGTACAACTGACTCATAGTGTCTATATGTCTATTTAGATTAAATATCTTCATTCTGTGAGCACTGCAGATCTGACTGTTTGTAGCTTTCCATCACGGAAAAGGTAAAGCCCTCTTCAAGATGGGTATAGAACAGCACCAAATGTAAATAAATTGTACTCAAAAATCCGTAATACAAGCTATTACATGTGGTAATCAGTGTGGGAGGATGTCCCCTGAATTTCACAGGAAGAATAATTTTCAGATTACTTTTGGTAAAAATAAACACAAGGAGAGCTAGAGAATGGAGATGTACAACATGCAAATCCTTTGTCCAAAACTACAGACAATACTCGCTAAAAAAAAAATTTATCCTGGCAGCCCTTTCCATTCCCCCCTTCCCTCCTTCCAGTATTTCTTGGCAAAGATCTGTCCCCACTGCCTGGCAGATAAAAACATTTTCTGAGCGCCAAAACTGAAACAGGATCCCTGAGCACATTTGTGCACCAGACTTGTTTATGTGCAATGTTTGTCAAATAAAGCCAGAAGTATTCTTGCTTTACTGTGATTTTGTACCCCTTTTCTCCTATCAACCTTTCTTATCTCTTCTAAAATTATTTTCTTGACTTTGTTACGTACCCTGTAACTTCCCCATCACCATGCAGAGACACCACAGAGTGCCACTTCTCGGGAGTTATGCATCTACTAAACACCTGCAGGTTGGCAGCAAATGGCTGGTCAAACTGACCACGTCCTGCCTTTACTTCACAAAGGACTCCAGATTGAATCAATCTCCTCTCCATCCACTTGGTGAGTCTCACAAAACAGTAATTTTCTTCCTCCGTCAAACTACACTGACACTCCTGAATCTGCTGGTCAGCTACTGGGAAGGCAGTAGAGAGGAGTAAAAAGATGGGCACAAATAAAGGTGAAGTAACTGCATAAACCTTATTTCCTTAGGAAAGCAAACTAAGGAGAGGTTGGTGGGGAAGGGCTCCCAAAGAATCGTTGCTCACCTTCACCGGTGCCCTCACCAGCTTGTCCATCTGCAGCTGATGACCTCCAAAGCCTCCACAATGGCATGCACAGTCCCCTTCAAAATCAGTATCAGGCTATTGCCAAATACTGCTCATTTTACTGCTGATGTTGGTAAGTAACAGTATTCAGGACTAAACTTCTATTAAAAGCATGTTAGGCAGTACATCTTAGGCATTTTGGCTACACGTAGACTGTTGCTGATTTCATTCAACCTTATGAAAGCAATACCCTGTAACAACAAAACCTGAAGGTACAAAAATGCTGGAAATCAATCACAAAGGATGCACTGGGACCATCATGACCAGAGGGATCAGCAGCCTCGCAGGTTTTGTCGCAGATTTTGTCACAGGTTTCCATGAAATTACTTGTGTCTACAACACACACAACACATTCTGTGACAACTTTCACAAGTCAGTGTTGACAAAGATTCTTCCACATTTATTGCAGATGAGCTAGAGTCACTAGAACAATGATCTCCAAAGTGTTTTGATCACACACCCCATTAGAAAAGCTTTCATGCATCTCAATATATATTTCCTTATAAATCATATACATATACTAAAGTTTCAGTATCCTCATCCTATACCCCAGTGGATTATGTCATACACACCTCACTTTGGAGACCATTGCACCATAAGATGGCAAATAATACAGACCCTTCTGAGCCCCAAAAGGAAGCAGGTTTTGGACTTTATGAAGCAGAATCCTTTATTTCTACTGAATCAGTGGCCAGCAGTATGGAATGTATCATGACTGAAAAAAACACTGAGAAAAATAAAACAATCAAAAATCTAAGGCAAAGAAATTTTCCAGAACTGTATACTAGAAATTTAAAGTCCCTCTGCCAATCTGGAAAGTTCTAATGGTTTAAAGAAGGGGTATGAAATGAGTTTTCCTGAAGTTAATGTTGATTAAGAATAAGGAACCAAATCAACATAAAATAATCATGAGAAATAGAAGTCTCAGAGAAAAGGACTCTGTAAATTCCTTTGATTCAAATCTACATTTGGTAAGTAGCAGCAAACGCAGTCACACCTCATACAGGTGAAAATTCTCTATAGTTCCTGTATTGCCCATTTTGCCCTCTCCTTCATAATGGGAATTACAGGCATTTTCCAAAAGTATAGCTTTCTAGTTGTCTGGCATTTTTTCACTGCCTAAAACTTGTAGAATATTCGTCAGCACCTCAGATAGACTTGTCAAAAGATAACCTTCCCACCTGAAGCTTAACATAATAGTTTAGCCCTTGAGCCATTACACAGACCAGGACTGTTCAAAAGCCTCTGTGTCAAGATGTGCTTTTCATAACAGCAGCTTGGTTTTACTATAACAACACTGAAATATTTTAACCTGTTCTTTGCATAACTGATACAATGCCTCAAAAAAAAAGAATTAAAAAGGCAACCAAAAATCACTCACAAGTCAACAAATTACAGAAAGGACAGGTAAGAGAAAGGATGCAGAGAATGGAGAAAGTTTCAGAAGTAACTCAGCTTGCCTTTCCTATTAATGGCTTTCTGAACATTCTACAGCTCCCCCATCTCCCAAGACAACAAACTCAGGACTGAAATGAGGTGGTGGATGACTTCTAAGAAGGAGCAGCATACCATTTGCAGTCTATCTTTTACTTGGTCAAAGTTAAGGCAGCCCAGTCTCCACAGTAATCCCAACAGTCACAGCGAGGTGGAATCGAAAGGCAAATTCCTCTTTCAAGAGCAGCAAACATTATTTCTCAGATCCAACAAGAATATGGAAATCAGTATCCAAAGTTCCATTATGATTACATTGTTAATTAAAAAAACCCAAACCCAACACAAAACTTTTGAAAGATTTAACTGCCTCAACCTCGGATGTCTTGCCCTACATTCCTGCTGGCTTCTCTCTACACCCTGAAGAGCGTACCAAAATCTAAACTGATAAAGAACCCCTCAGTCAGCTCACAGCAACATCTCTCACAGCAAACTTCATAACTGGTGTGTTATCAGCTGAGCAGCATAACAGTGTTTTTTGGTCTGCTGAAACCAACTCCCCAACGTGCAAATGGAATACAAACTGGGTAAAGCTCTCAGTTGTCTCCTGGGCTGCATACTCAGTTTAGGCAGTTACAGATTAATGGATAAAACACTGACCTCTGAGAGCCACAATCAAATCCAGCCCCATGAAGGGCACTGGAACTGGTTTAGGGAGAAAAATTTCAAAGAACTATTTTCCTAACACCTGTCTCCATTTTTTGCCATGAACCTTTTCTCTTCAATATTTCTGCCTTCCTTGCCTGTCTCATCTCTTTCTGCTTAGGCTGACTGGCTTCTAACATCCAAACAATAGTCCTTATTTATTTGATAACACAACAACAGCTGGAAATCAGACCATGGATCTGGAGAATGCTTTTCTGAAATACATGATGTGAAAACAAAATTTCCCTGCCTCACTCTGACAGTGCAGTAGCCTGCACAGGGACCAGTTTCCAGCTTCCAGCTTGGCGTTACACAGCTAGAGGACTCTTTATCATTTGTCCGCTTTTCCAACCCTCCTCATATCTTCTCTGGATAGAGGAGTTTTGCTCTTCAGGAATCCTCCTGACTGCCCCAGAATAAGAGAAAAGGGAAAACAGAATAAAGCAACAGCCATGAACTGGTGTGCCAGCACAGCCAGATGCCTCACTGCTCTCAGTCTCTCACTTCCACTGCCACTCAGAGTTAGGTTCACACCATTTAAAAAAAAAGAATAAGAATAAAACATGCTGATACATCAGGTTTTGTCTTGCTTTTTATGCAGGTTCTCTTGGTCTGTGCCATGCCTGAGGCAGCTACTGCTAGCCCTTCACTGTACAGTGCTGTGCTCAGTGCTGCCATGCTCAGTGCCCAGCTCTGATTTTGGACTCCCAAGGTACTGCAGTTTTTAATACAACCCCCCTAGAAAACAGGCAGGATACTTCTCACTCAGCAGCACACACATCCGCACTCAGCAAACTGGCTCTGGCACCCACCATTCCCTCCTACATCAGTACTACACTTGCTTTGCTAGCTGGTGCTGGGTCAACTAAAAAAACCTTTGGATTAGCATAAGGTTCAGAAAAGACAGGGGTTTGTTGCAAATTCCATTTTACTGGTGCTACTCCACTCTATTCTACCAGTATCCCTTTAAGACAGGTTTTGGGGACAGTCTTTTCAAACTTATCATCAGTCTGGGGCGACCTCAGCCACATGCCAAAATGAGACTCATGCTTTAAATGTATCTGTGCCTGTCTCAGACCAGAGACATTACGCAAGATGGAGCTCAGTAGATGGAGCCCCTTTGCCCTGAGCAGCAGAAACCACGGACAGAGCTCTGCACAGGCAGGTGGAAATGATGTGGTACCTTCTGTGCTACAGCAACTCTTCCAACTCCAAAGAGGAGATGCAGACCACGGTTTTATCAAGAGGAATTAATGGTGACCTCTTGATTTAGTTGGTTGCTTAAACGTACAAAAGGAAAAGGGAGTACGATGGAAACCCTTGGAGATCTCTGGGAAGTGAGTCTTCTCTGCCAGAATGGAAGCTTTCTGAAACCAAAGTATGAGGGTAGAAGTCTCTACGTACAGTCATGACATCAAAGAGACAGGAAGAAGAGAGCTGGCTGAATGGCTGGAGAGAATGACAGGGGGTTTGTAGAATTACATTTTCCTTCACTTCTTCAGCTGTACATTTTATAAACATTTGCAATTCTATCATCCACTTCAGCCGTTACAAATAAGTACCATCACTTACATTTTGACACAACCCAGCTTGAGATAAGGTTCGTTTCCAGGTGCCAAACTAGTATTAGCGTGCTCCTCAAGCAAAATTATGGCTCTGTTTATAACTGTGAAGCTTTAATGAGCACCCAGCTCATTATAATAAAGCGTAACACAGTGTGCAATGAAGTGTGCCTTTAGAGACACTGCAAGGAGGGCTGTGTGAGAGCCAGCACTGCAGGGCGAGGGGAGACGCATGCCTCCTGCTGAGCAGTGTTACCAGCAGATAACCAGGCGGGTAACACGGTACCTTCAGTCTGAGCTGCAGAGATTCGTGTTTCCAGAACAGCAGAGCTCCCCAGCTCATTCCTAAAGGTACTGGCCAACTTTATAGCCACTCATGACCCTCTCTGTGCCTCCTCTGTTCAGAGGCACAGAGATCATCATTTGACCAAGAGCCAGGATAGCCCATAAGACATACTTGTACTGAGTTATATGAGCTAAACTATTATGTAAACTAAGAAACCGGTATATTTATGCATGATCTCCATGTTAGACCTGTTTTACACACAAACAACAGTCAAAATTATTTCATCCTTTTCAGTTGCAATGTTACGGTCAGTGCACATATGAGGACATTCTTATTCTGAAACAGAAAAGAAGAAATAGCATGCCTTAGTCTTTCAATTTATATTCAATAAGCTGTAGAAAACCTAATTGAAAGTCATAAATTGATAGGTATGTCCTGCAGTAATGAAAACAAATTAAGGACAATTCCGTTATTTCAGTTTCACTGTTTTTTTAGTGGTAACACTGGGATTTCTAAATATACTTTAGGTACCACTCCAAAATCCAAGGGAGACTTGGCACCCAATATCCTCTATCTGAGCTTCTTTATTGGAGCAGTGTTTATGTTGGATGTGTGTTGGATGGTTTAATTCCAGCCTACTGAAGAACAGCCTCCAGGTCATAGATCTGCTGCAGCTAATTTGGCAGAAGCAGCACTGTCTCTTCAGAGAAGGGCAACATAAATCTGCAAATACAGCTTCTGTCTGGGGTAATGAACAGCTTTAATTTTCTGTAGAATGACAGTCACTGAGCAAATGTAAAAAAACAAACCAAACCAAACAAAAAAAAACCACCAAAGAGCCATGGTAGCAAAGCACGGGTCCTCCAACACACACAAAACCTCCAGAACTTCAACTCCCCTGGGGTAACATGTCAGTGCTGTGCTGGGGGGGCACGGCAGAAAGAGAGAAGAAACTTTTTTCACTGCAGCACTGCAAGCACTTTCAGCCATTTCAGGTTTCCACCTACCAATTCAATATGACTAGCTTTCCCCCCACAAGTTAAAAGCACGTTTCAGCACCTTGCAGGGGTGTTCAGGAGGTGGTTTCCTTTCCGAGGTAGCCCTGGGAGAGGCAAAGCATTTGAGCAGTGCTTTGGGCAACCAGCAGTGGGAAGGCAGCAGGCAGACCCCTCCACACCATCCTCACATGGAGGGGGCAGCATATCCCAACCCACACCCCAGGGACCAACTGCAGACAGTTCCTTGGAGAAGCCAGCCCCAGACAAGCAAGAGATGCCCACCAGTGCCACAAGGCCTTGGACATACTGTGTGCTCCAGGATGGGTTAGGGGATGGATGACAGAATACTATCTTTTGTGTTCTCCACGTGCTTCAGGTTTGCTGGAGGGTACAGGTGAACGAGTTATTCACACCCACCCTGATCCGTGTGCTGGTCATTGCAGGGAAGGGGAAATGGGCAGGAAAGGAAACACAAGTGGTTATGCCAAATATCAACAAGAACATAAAACACCAAAACCAGACCCAAACCATCCACTGTCCATCTTCCGGCACTGTTCATCAACATGCTTTTCTTTAAGGCAGAAAGATGTTTGTGACCTCCTGTCTACGGCTGGCACTCTCCTTCCACAGAAACAACTAGCTGAATTAAAGCGTATACAGCAGCTCATGCCTCTGTTAGCTCATTTGACTATTAATTACTCTAAGGAAAAATCCTGCAGTTCTGAAATCTGATGATTTCCACTGGAGACTCACCAACTACTTATCCACCAAAAATCAAGACAACAAAAATAAAAAATGTTATATAAAAATAAATTTATTAAAAATATATGTTAAAAATTTAAATACTTTAAAAATAATTAAAATAAAACTGTTAAACCCAATGTCTAGTTCGAAGTAATTTTCAAGCTATTTCTGTAAGGCAATTTCAGTTTAGCAAGATGTGTAGTGCATTGAAAGAAAAGCAATCAAGGACATTGTCAGAAAAACAAATGGGACGAACCGTAAATACCAATTACATCTTTCGGATATTCAAGATGGGCAAGACTGGTTTCTTGGTCTTAAATGAAAGATTTATCATTATGGAAATGATGCTAAATTCTACTTAAAGCAAATCGAAAAGGCAAAACCAATCTGGTGCCTCCAGTAGAGAACGATCCCAATGCGGACGATCTCGGCAATTTTGCCTAGCAACAGTTACAGAAAACGGTTTCAAGGGACAGCACTATATTTCTCTACCTTTATAAGCTTCTACAACTTACAGTACTATTATAATTTAAACTGTCTCTGGGAACATACACTTTTTGTGTTCAAACAAAACTAAACCAATGCACCCTGTCACGCAGGCCAGACCTGCGGTGAGCCGGGATTGCTGCGGGAGGTTTGCTTTGCTGCTCTGGCGGAGGCTGAATGGGTCGAGGGACAACCTCTTCTATCTATTTCCCTTTCTGCAGAAAGCAAAAATGCCCCACTCTGAAAAACAGCATTTGTAGGTTGCCACAGGATAAAACAAACCTCAAAACGATAAATCAAGCTTAACAAAGGGGTTTCTTCTTAACATGGCTAATGGCTCAGGTTCCTCTACAGACAAAGACACTGTTTGACCTACTGCTCTAATTAGAGGAGTAGTGATGTTGACATTTGTGTTGTATAAAGCAGACATGTTAACAGCCAGAGGGAAAGCTGTCAGTGCCTTTAAAGATCACAGCACTCATGGTGATGCAGGATGTAGCCTTTAAATATTCAAATAATCAATTCAATGCTTAACTTCTTTTACTGATAATATGAAACAACTCCCAAATCAGGAGAAAAAAAAACCCCAACCAAAACCCAAAAAACCACAGTAAAAACCAACCCCAACTTTAGTCAGTGTTAATGTTGAAAGATTAACAGGCAACACATCAATCAGTTTTATTCTGCTGAGTATAGTACTTCCTTTCAGGTTGTATGTAATCTTGCTTTGCTATGAAGAAACACAAACAATTTATACTCTCCGGGCTTTTCACTTGCTATTAAAATAAAAACAACCACTAGAGACTGTGGTTCACACATTCATATGTGTCAAGTTCACCTAAGCATGACAACGGATACCACTGCTCATTTATGAAAGAGTTTTAATTTAACTGTGATCTACTGCATCCCATTCCCTTGACGTGAGCCGCACCACTGCTGCAGACAGGCACTTCACGTTTTACAGATCAAAATCCCTGCAGCAAATTTTCTCTGTGAGCACCCAAGTTCTCTAGAATGACAGCGAGCCCTCAGTGCTATAGCTCCATTAGCTCCAAGCTCCTCTCAGATTTTTCTCCCCAATATGTGACACTCTCAACCCACTTCCCAAGGTGATGCTGAACATCAAGCACAACAGACTGACAGGAGGATTTGTACTACAGTCCAAGACTGAAGTTCTCCATTCTTACCACCTGCACCCCAAGGAAAGAAGTCTCCTACAGGCACAGAGATAGAGAGACACTAAGTGTCACTCATCACATCCCACAACATGATGCTGGCTCAACAGAAGCCATTCTGGACACTTTTAGAGACTGTTTTGTAATTAATTTCTGTAAGTGGACAATTGATTCATTAAGCTGAATTAGAGCAATATGATAATGCACAAACAAAAAATGTAACTGTTATTTATCTCACTGTTCAGTCCAGCCTTCAAAACCGCTGCAATGCAATTGCTACTGCCAATGACTTGTGAAGGAAACAATTTAACCTGGCAGGCATCGTGCTGTCTAAGCTTAAAGAAATTAAGAAAAAAACCCTTTACAATGTTTTTGTTTAAACATTTTGTTTATATGTAGATTGCACAAAATGCTTCCCATTCCTTTAGTAATGCTTTTAATTTTTTCCCCATCCTTTAAGACTCTTCCACTTTCCTTGCACGATATCCCATGTGGCCAGCACTGCTCTAAGGAAAGACGTGAAGATCATCTGTCTTCCCCATACAGCTACAAACAAAGCACACAGACATACATATATATATATATATATATATATATATACACATATGTATAAAAGGTAACAAGATGAACTTAAAATGCATTATGGTGAAGGGATCTGCGAGCCTGCAAATACGCTTAGAGGGTAGATTACAAGGAGACACACCTCTAAAAGGTCACAGCATTCTAGGTTGCTTCAGTAAAGTAAAATCTGTACCTTCTTCGTTAATAATCAAGAGAAATCAAGCTTGAAATGACTCTCGTACAAAGAAGATAAGGAAACAGGGCCACAGTACACTACACATCCCAGCAGGGGAGGGAAAGTTAACTTCATGTCATCTGCTCTTCACTGCACAACTGGTGCTGTTCCCTATCGATCTCCACAGTAATTGTAAGTAGCTGCACAAAGCCATTCCCAGCACCAGGACAGTGCTTACCAGAAGGAGTTTTGCTCTTAACAATGTTTTGGGGAAAAAGATGGAGGCATGCAGAGAAAGGAAGGAGATTCTTCTCCCTCAAATTTGATTTATACTGACAGAAATCCATTGATTTTGTAGGAGGATTTTTTTCCCCTCATTTGCAAAGACAAATTCCATTCCATTCCCCAAAAAATTCCCTGCTCCAAAAATCAGACTGTTTTAAGCATAATCTGGGGACTGTAGAGGCAGATACAACAAACACCAGAGCCTAGGGCAGATATACACACGACAGCAACAAGACATGAGGCCGCAGCAGATGGTTTGCAGTTAGCGCCGGCTGAGAAGAGAAAGGGGCCGAGGAGGGCGACGCAGCATGTACATCGGCACTAAAGGGGAGATGGTGCCCTGAGTAAGTCACACAAGAAGAGTGAGTTCAGAAATGCCAAGTTCTTGCTGCTGTCCATGGAGTTGCTTGCCTGCTTGCAGAGAAAGGTCTCCTGAAGAGCAGAGCTGACCACGTCTTTGGAGAAGGGGCCAAAAGCAACAACCACTCTGGAGTCAACAGAAAGAAGATTTGGGTGGAAGACTGTGGATGAACATTGCAGGACACAACCTAAGGATGGTGTAAACATCTTCCCTGAACACTTTCAGGAAGGAGCCTGTGAAAGGACTTAATCAGCTCATGAAATGCCATCATGCATGGCTCCGTTAGGACATTTAGACAGCATTATGGTGGTGTCCAAGACCAGCCTCTCACATGTCATCAACCAGATCTCTCACAGCCATAGCAGGCTCAGCACTAGCAAAGGAACAAGCTATATTTATCCTAGAACATTTGCAGCTCCTAATGGATCTAGAATATACTATGGTAAAAAGAATTAAACTCTATTTTCCTGCATGTTGTTAGCACTTGCACAAGCCAAGTGTCACAGTACAGCATCTGAGTGAGAAAGCTTTGCAGATTCATTGAACAAATCTGTACTCTGTTTCCTCTTTATCTGTTCAGCATGTGACTGGCACACAATTTCCAGGCATTACTATAAAATAATTTATTTCTCTAGACAATAGGAGGGAGCAACAGGTTCCTCCAGAGCCAGTACTGCTCCTGCTTTTAGGCTTGGCTAAATGGAACCCGTGCAGACTGGCAGCTGGCAGGCTCAGCCACAGCGCCTGCTGTGAATTACTGCTAACAAACACATTTGGGTTTATTACGCCTTTCTTCTTCCTCCAAGTGTTACAGTCGTGGCTCTGGAGTAATCACAGGCATTGTTTAGAAATATCCTGAGAAGGAGTGTTTGAAAAGCCCTCACAAGGTTCACCTCTAAGCTGTTTAGCTTAGGGATCTAATGGCTGCACCAGAGATGTATCTGCAGCCTAGAGGGTCTGATGCTTCATGAGGGATTAGCCTCAAGTTCACAGTCCCCAGCTGCCTCATCAAGGGTGTCCCCTTTCCCTGTCAGGATCCCAATGCTTCCTCCTGGCAACATGTCTTCCCTGACAGAAATCAGTGTTCAAATCCAGATTAATGTGCAGCAGCTCCCACTGTGCGTGCTTGCAGACCAGCTCAGCTATGAAGTGGGGACCACACACAAATGGAGACCCTGAACCTGCAGCTAAGTGGAAAGGGGGTGGGGGGAATACAGATGAAGAAACAACTTTCAGGGTTTCAGATCCAATTTTTTTTAATCTGGAGGACCTGGACTAGACCACGGCTTCCCCCTAACACCAGTCATGTACATGAAGCAGTAGTGTTCACAACTCTCAGGATCTCCTAGCTCTCTTTAACTTCCGGTGTTCATAATGGGGCTGTGCTCACAGTAATGGAAAGGGCAGTGTACAGGATGCTGCAGGAACTCACACCAGGAAAGCCAGTGTTTCGAGAAATCACATGCTCACAACCCACTACTGGGATTCAGCGTCTGCCTGAGCACAGCAAACAGGGCTAAGGAGGAGGGACTGGTGCTGGATGGGGTGCAGGGTGACAGCAACTCGTGGCTTAAGTTTCAAGAGGCCTCCAAAGTCAGACAATAAAGTTTTGCATGTGCTGAGCCTGCCACGCCAAGAAGGGATGTTGCTTCATGGCTGCTGAGGCTGTGAGCTTACTGTTTTGCAAACAGATCTGCTTCTCCCATTGTCCTTCTGAAAATTCCAGGCTTGGTTCACACCATGTTTAGTTAAGGTTTGAAGCTTTCCTTTTTTTCCCCCCAAAAAACCAATGCTGAACAGTAATGCTTCTGATTATCCAGCAAATGAGATGACTGTGCTATTGGACCGAAAGCTATAACGCATCCATGAAGTCTCAAAAGGTACCAATCTGGGTACCAAACTAACACAGTAGAGGAAAATATGTAATTGCAGGCTCATATATTATAGAGCCAAAGCAAATTACCTGCTGCTGATGTCTTTATAGCATTGATGCTGGGGGTGGAGGAATGGTTGCCAAATGAAAACCCGCTCAGCCTTGGGAACCAACTGACGTTCCAATAGCCAGGAATCACGTTGTAGATGTTCAAAGCAGATGGAAATTGATGGCTGTAATCTCCGTGAGGAGGATGGTGCCTGCACTAAAGCACCCCTGCTAACCACCACACATGGCATGACCATCAATCTGATGTGTATTGTTAGCACAATTCAAGGTTGCAGACCACTGCTGGAGAATGAAGGAAAAAGTCCACAAGGAGCAATCGCTGAGGGAAGCAGAGAGAGTGGATGGCAATTTTTCTCAGTTCACTGGATGAAGATATGACCCTTGAGCAGTTCTGAAGTTACCACCTGGGTATTAGAGCGACACATGAATGTTTCTGTTCCTATAGCTACACAGTGTGGTTCTCTGCTGCCTGGTCCCAGCACCAGTGCAGCTGCTTTTCACAGTGCAGGGTCACATAAAGCGAGAAGAGAGACAGCGGAGGTGACCTTTAGTGTAGCACCAAAGGTATATTCTGAAGCACTGCCTTTCCACTCAAATACTGTCCAGCTCAGTGAGAAATCGTTCCTGTGAGACACTGACATTATGAAGAGTGATGGCTGCTGCTATGTGGGGAGCACTGCATGCTCCATCCAGCTGCACGAGCAAGTGGAGCACATCCATGTGCCTTGCGGTCGGCACTGCCGGTTCAGGGGATCCAGGGCTGCCTTCGTTTCTCTGACTTTCTAGAAAGGACAGAATCAGGGCAACTAACTTTTTGCCATGTGCCGCATTTGCTGCCAGCAGATTTTCTAGCATGTGCACAGCCACAGCAGCAGCCAGATTTTGCTCACCCACCCTGCCCCCATATTTCCATGGATAAATAACCCAGCGTACATCACGATAAATTTATCTTGGGTGTAACCTCTGGAATGTCTTTGTGGCAAGAACAAAATTCTGTGGACCATAGTACAGATGAAACCGTGTCACCGGGGAAAATAATTTCAGATGTATTTCTCTCACAAGTAATAGCCACTAACTTTATTCCAGAGGAAAGAAATGTTGAGAATATTTCATTAAATGCTAGTTTAAGAGAAAATAGAACATTGGTTTAAGGGAATAATTTTTCAAATGCTTGTAATGATATGATGTTCTTCTGATACGAGGTTCACAAAGATAACCCCAGGCCAGAGTAGGTGGAGACTAACATATTGATTTCATTGAAGCAGACAGAGTATGCACCAGTTGGAAAGCTGGCCTTACCCTTTCCCTTCTTTGAGTCAATAGCAGAAGGGCATAATAAGAAAGCACTTTTAAAAATATGCACTGTGGCTGATACAGATGAAAATATGTTCTGAAACAGCTCTGATGACAAAGAGAGTGACAGAAAGTAGCCCTTACAATATATAATGAGTTACTTCTTAAGATACATTAATCCTATAATGATTTACTACACTTCTTAAATTAGAAAAAAGCAGGAAAGAAACACTCAGAGTCCCATAACAGGACACATAGTTATGTCTGTGTTCCTCATCTCGGCGTTGGTAGGTAGTGCTGCAGTGCACTCCTTATTGTAAGAGGATGGTTGGTCTTTTAGGCCAAGCCAGAAGTGGTGGCAAATTCTGTTTTCCACAAACGGTCCTGAAAGTCTGCTTTGCTTTTAGAAAGGAATATGAAGGGACTAGAGAAGGCCAAATCAGCTTGTCCTGAGTATGACTTTGTAGCGAAAATTTGCCCTCTGATTCCACTGAGATGGTTGAACCTCCTCCAGTATCATACTCCACAGAACGGTCCCACTTCCAGGGCTCAATGATCCTGCTTTCCATGTCCAGAGCCAAGTGCAGCATCAAACTCAATGCATTATTCAGCTACCAGATTTCACTGCAGATTTGGTGGTTTGTTAAGGTACAAAGGTTATTCAGCTCACATCATTGCTTCGGAATCATCGGCCTATTCATAGCACATCATTTACATTTTCTGGAGTTTTCTAGCAAGGTTATTCTACACATAGCAGATATAAACATGCAATACATATTGAAAAGTCATTAGTTCTTGTTTTATTTTTGCAAATTGGAGGGTGCATTTCAGGACAACATGAAAGAGATGTGCAACTTTTTATCCCTTGTAGTAGTCTCAAACAAACTGAGAATAACCATTCTTTAAATCTAATGGCAAACTCTATCCAGCAACAAAGACATCTCTCCTGCATCTGAGGCACTTCTGAGGATTTTGCAAGATATCCCCAACCATGTTGTTTCTGTATCCAGCTCTTCTTCTCTGAGATCCTTTTGCCCATTTCATATATTCATTTTGCATCCACCTCACACACCTACACCAAATTCAGTGTCTGAACCTGCATCTCAGTCACATTACAGCCAACAAAAAGGCTCTCCCACTCCCTCAAACCTAGGGATATTGGTAGTTTTCATCAAGCTAAATTTGTTTAAGTAGAAATTTTAGATATAAAGCAACAAAAAAAACATCCAGGAAGAAAAACGCAGCGGTGTAGCATCATTGTGAGATGTGAAGACCAGCCCTAAACTGCTAAAAACTATTGCTGTAGAGGTCATGAGTAATTTTTACCAAGGAGAAAGAAAGTAAAATTTACACAATCCTATAAAAAAAATCCAGCTCCTCCTGTGAAAGCTTAAGTCTTTTAATATATTCTGTCCTCTCTGTATGGGCTTCTCTGACACTCAATGTATGGGTTTATCACTGCCACAAATATCATCAGAGCATCCAATCCTTCTAACGGAGCAGGAACTCTACCACCAGCAATCTTCCAAGGTATGAAACCTTTCCAAGTGTCTGATGGCCTTCTGGAGCTATTCTTTGTAGCTGACTAGAGCGAAAACAACTTCTGCACACACAGCCTCAGTTTTTCAATTTTGTTTAATTTAAACTGGGACCAGCCCACAACACTCTGGTAGCATTTTCCAGAAACAGGGAAGAGAACAGAGAAGAGAATCCTTCCCCCTCTCCCAAATGCATCCTCATCCATCAAACAGGACTCCTTGCTGTTGACATGTCTCAGGGACAGTATAGCAATGCTTTCAATTCTTTGCCTCTTGGCTGATGTGCTACAGTCTTTGCTTGGGAAAAGCAGGTAAAGAAGCATGGGAGGAAACATGTTTGTGGCAGTTCTTGGCACATCTGTTTTACTGAGTGTTGTTTTGTTTCATTTGTTCTGTTTTAATGAGTCGCTTTTGTCTTGCTGTCAGCTCCAAAGCGAGTCCTCCTGCACAGAAAGCCCAAACTTTCCATTGCACAGAGACGTGAGACAACACCACCCAAGACTAAATGCTACATGTGGTCATTTCCAGTTGGTGATGCCAGAAAACTCACCCAAAGCCTGCAAAGGTGAGCAGCAAAGACAGAATCAGATAACACTGTTCCTCCTCTGCTCATCCCTTTCAATCAAAGCGCTACGTCCATAGGAAACCAGACCCCAAGCCCTAGACGGCTACATGGGGCAGAAGAGGGGAAAAAGAAAAATAACAGAAAAATAACAGAAAAAATACTAACAGGAGACAACTACAACATCTGAACTTTTACTACATGCATGCTGTAATTCCTAACAAGGCTCCATCATAAAAAGAAAACCCTTTTTAATGATGCTGAGGATTAAACTCCACTCAAACCTGACACAAAAAAAAAACTTATTCAGAAACTCTGATTTACTTCTTGGGGATTAATGACACTTGAAAGCAGAACAAACCATCACACTACAATAAACAAGCATAAAGAGAAATCAGCACATACTGGTGATTTATTTCTCTTACAGAAAAATTGAACTCTTATGGATGAATAAAATGAAAACCATCATTTTTGGCTATAGCAAACCTCTTACTTCAAATGAATCTACTAAGTAAGCATTGTGTTCCAATTTGGGATACTTTAAAAACTTTCAAATAAAAGCAAAGGCTACTTTCATAGGGGGACTGAAGAATGTGATTTCACAACCGCTGCCGAAGCTGCCTTGGGTCTGCGCTGCAAGTCCCTGTCCTGGCCAATTCTCTTCTCTGGAAGTGAGAAATTCATGCAGAGGTGCAGCGAGCTGGGGTGGGTGCCAGGTTCTGGGGCACCACCTCCTTCCCCACCGCCCAGGCTCCTTCCAAGCCCACATTCATTTCCAAGTGGGCCCGCAGGTTGTTCTTGCAAAAGCAGTTAAGTACACAGGTTGATTTGTATCACTGATATTCATTACGATTTAAATCAGTAAGATTAATTAATATAGGGTTTCCTGCACTATCTCCACTTTGGTTTGCATTTGTGGTTTTTTTAAGATGTTTTCCTAAAGGAAAGTCTTACCAGTTAAAGAAACTTGGTGCTTCCTGATATGATCAGGAGAATACATTATTCAGTATTAAAGCACAATAAGCAATTACACAGATTAACCATGGTTTTATTCAGAATTTTTACATTAACTTAGGCCAAAAAATGAATTATGTGCATTTCACATCTCATAGGTGTTTTTTTCTGGCTTTGATTTGCCAGACTGTGTAGTGATGGAAATTTTAATTTTAATTCACAGCACACAAGAATAAGCTTACATAACTGCCTAAGTTCCATATAAATATTAACTTTAAAAATATTACAAAATAAATATAAAATATCCTCTGCCATAATACTGAGCTGACAGACTTTAAGCTTGGTCTCCTCCACAGCTTTAGTGCTAGCAGATTACATTTTTATTTGTAATTCTATTAATAATTAGAACGTGGAGGCGGAGAGAAAGTAAACCCCAAAACTTCATGCTCATTCTATTCAGTCTCTAAATTTTGAATTTACATTATTCAGCTGATGCAGGAGAACTAACAGGAATGAATGCAGTCCTCTCCATACTTCTGCAGGAAGAGGTTACGGTGGTTTAACACTGCTTTCTTACTTCCACCTTTCCTATAAGTAGACATTCTTTGTAACTTCAAGAGCCAGCATGAAAAACTGACTAAAATATTCTTGAATGAAAGTAGATTTTAACAATTCTTTTTCTGAGACATAAAATAAGCAAAGAAAAACCTTCATCCAGCCAAGCAATGAGCTGAGGCACACACTGACAAAGGTCCTCAGACTAAAAAATATAAATTACAGTTTATATATTACCTTTTGAATGTTTGTAGCCTATTAAACATAAAACCCAATCTCTAAATCCTTCTGCTAGGCTGCCTTCTTACATTGGTTTTCCACCCCAGGTGAATTTCCATATTACTTAGTTTTAATAATAGCACAAGTTTGATAATAACTTTCTCTCTTAGTTCAGAATGAGACCTATCTATTAATTCATTTCCATAATTCACAATTAACAAAGATGCTGATTTCCAATTTTGTTCATGATTTTCCACCTCATGCTGCTTCTAATGAAGTAGAACTTTTCCCCAGTCTCTGAAGCTGTTTGGCCACGCTTTGACATGTAGCTAAAAAGGTATCACAACATCTACAGCAAGACTTCAAGGAGAAATCTCTCACATCTCCCATGTTTTCCAAAAAGTGTTTAGAATAATGATCATGTAATCAGATCCACTGAAGGCAGAAAATAATCTAATAATGGCTTCCTTGGCCTCCAATTTTCCCAACACCTGTTTTTCCTGCTGTGTTTCATATTTCAAACCCCTTTTTAAATAAAGGATGCTGCTGTTTGCTTAAAGTCCTCATTTTATCCAAGCCTGCTGAATATGCCATTAATAATACCCCACTAAAAGAGACACCACGATAAATACAAATAATTACAAATACACCATTCAAGATCAATTTTTATCTCCAGTTAACTCCATTACCTTCTCTATTTGTTTCACATTTAGATGTCTTTAACTGTCTGCTTATTTTTTATCCATTTATAATAAATCCTGAGAATACAAAATTTTCTTTTTATTTCTTAACTTAATGGTCGATGTTAGACAGGTGACATCCTCCTGACTAAGCAGGTTTTCAAGACACCCTTCATGCAGCAAAACACTTGATGGGCATGCAGGATTGTGCAGGCACCACCAGTGTCTGAAATAACAGGACATAGATGGAGTTTCACCCTCACCGCCAGAAGGCAAATGCCCAGCTAGTGCATGCAGTGCAGGAATGAGACCTGCCCATGTGCTGCTCCAGGGTCTTGTGCTTCTCAAGCTCTTCCTAAGTTCATCTGTGGCCCAGCATCACAGGATCACTCTTGCAGTGCCACCCCAACACCTCTCCTACACAACTTGCTGGTGCCAGTTGGTGAGCTACAAAAGTTCACATGCCTCCTGCAAGTTTTCCCACCAGCATTTTGCAAAACCAAAGGCAACATTTGCTTTCTGGAATATCTAAGTGGCAGGAAGGCAAAACTGTTCTTGGGTTCCTCCAGCCAAGTGACTGGCACTTTTGTAGGTCTGGCCTCTGTTGCAGGAGGGAGAAGGGAGAAGATCAGGAAAAGAGAGCTGGGGAAAGATGCAGCATGAGGGGGCTGGACAGGTTGCCGAGAGATAGAAATGAAGGGGATGTTGCTTGTTAGAAAGAAAACAAGCAGGGTTTTTTGGTTTTGCGTTCATCTAGCTGTCCTGGGTCAAATCCAGTGGAGGCTGGCGAGCTTCCATTAGCTAAGCAGCAGCCAGCCCACTGCTGCTTCCACTTGGGGGCTGTTGTCTCATTTCTAGAGGCCTTAAAGACACCTGCTAGAGCTCCCTGCTGCCACGGCCAAACATTGCATACAACCAAAAATATGCTTTGTTTATTTAAACAGAACTTCAACAGACTGTAGGGGCTTGTGGACCAATGTCAACAGCAGTGAATCTGTTTATCCAGAAAACAGATGCTATGGAAGCGAGGGTTCTGCCCTCCCTCAGCACGTAGCATGGTGCTGGCAGCAGAAGGAAAGGGAAAACCCTGCTGGCGGAGGAGCTTCCGGGTACACACTTGCACACAGACAAATCAATACGATTTACGCAGTGGTCCACTTTTATTTACATTACCTGGTCTTTTATACACTTTCACTACCCCTCGGCACGTGATCACTCCAGTATTATTGGTTACAGATAAGAAACCATGAGTTAAACATGCGTTACTAACACGCTTTCTATTGGATTAACACAGGTAACCATGAGCTATGAGAACACTTTTTTTCCTAAAGCTCCTCCTTAATTCTGACACAAGATACTCTTTGTTTTTAGCTACAGACCCTGTTATCAGCATACCCTCTGTACTTTCCCACAGACTGCAAGAAAGTTCTGGCTGTGCCAGAGCCAGACCTAACTGAGGCCTACATAGTGCTGTGTGGATTACTCACATTACACCTTACACTGTTAGACCTCCAACAAAACCCCACAGGATAAGAGAGGGCAGGTCTGAAGCATCAATAAGACCAAGGGGGAGATATTTCAACCTCCCCGCCCCAGCTCCTTTTTATCCCAGAGGACAAGATCCCACATTCACTCCTGACAGCAAGATAAGATGGTGCTCTTTAGTATTAAGATCCTGCTAAGTGATAGGTTTTTAGGAGATTTTCCAGCGCAGTAGTCTCCTTCTGGACCATGTCCCAGCATTTTCTGTTCCGTGGCCTCACACTCCAGCTTCGCTGGATGACTGGTCACAGATCAGCTGCAACTGTGGGATCCCAAGCTGTGAGAAGCCCTGCAAGACAGCTCTGTAGGCATGTGAGGTGCAGCACAGCTGCAGGGAAGTGTGAAACGGGCGTCCAAAGCATGAGTCACTTGTTCCCTGTGCAGGCTGCACACAAGGGGACAGGCCACTCTTGTTTCTTCTCTTTAACCACCGCATTCGCTCGCTGCAGTTTGGAGCCTTTTCCACATGCAGGCGGCACACCTTGCTCTGACATAACCCATGCTGTCAGACAGATGAGGAAGGAGCAAGAAGTTTCATCTTGCAAAGAAGATTTCGTGACTTAGGTTCATTTCTCCAACACAAGCATTTGGACAGAAACACAAGTCCAGAGACTCCAAGTCCGGTCCTTTTTAGACAAAAAGGCAAAGACATCCCAGGAGCAAGGTGCCATGGCTGGAAGATCAGAGCAAGAGTTTCAGGAGGAAAGAACAGAGGTTGTGTGTCCTCACAGCTCCAAATATAATACACACAGGACTCTAAAACACATTAGAGCACAAATATGAATAGATGTTTAAATAGACTGTTGTCATCTAGTGCATCTCACAAATCTAATCAGAAGTAACTAATATGGCAAAAAGCCTATTGCAATGGCATCAGATGTAGCATTTAATAGTCAATTTGCAAAGGCTATCAGTTTCTTTCTTCCTTTTTGGATGTGTTTCATTGATGTTTCATATCATTTTCTGCTCCTGTCCACATTCACTTTAGTTTGTGACCACGTCAATACCTCTGTCTATCTCCCATTCCCCCTTTTCTCTCACCTACCAGAACAACAAACTCTCCAGGGCGTTTGTTTACTCACAATGTTGGACTGTGGCAGATGCACATCTCTGAATGCAAACACAAAACACCACCAACTATCTGGATACACAACTGTGCCTACCCAGCCTCAACCACCAAACCTCAGCAGCGATGAACTTCCTCAGATGGCATCCCTGAAGCAGGACCCCAATTTAGCAAAACAGTCCAACAGAGGCATAACTTTGTAAAACAGGTAAATGAAGTTTGATAAAACACTGAAGACATGATTAAGTCCTAAGTTATCAAAAAGCTTTGAAGCACATGCTTTGAAATGAAGTATGCACACAACTTCTCTGTTAAACTGGGGTCCTGATTTGAATCCAACTTTTTTCACCAAGTTCATGGAGGCCAACTGATTAGCTGGAGAACAAGACTATCAGGATGCGATCCCCTCCTTCCCAGGGGCAAAGGAGTTAGGTTCATTAGTAAGAGGTGTTCAAATACCAACCAAACAGATGCAGAACACATTAGTAGTACCAAACACTTTTAAGCAAGAAGACACACAAGAAATGTCAGACACAAATTTGGATGCATGTACAGTCAAGGATGCAGCACAAAGCCTGATGAAGCCAGTGGGTCTCAGAGCAGTCTTAGAACCCAAAATTTATGTACCTCGAAAGAAAAAAAAAAAGAATGCATTTGTGAGCCATGACTGAATATAGCTAAATACAGCTAAAGGGAACTGCTTTTCCTGATTATATTTATCGGGAAAATTTTTTTGATTTAAACACTTGCATAGCTGTAACAATGTTATCTAATTTTGGCAGAGGAGAATAGAGTAGACTGACTAAAATTAGGTTTGCAAACATGCATGAGGAGACACAAGGCTTCACATGACTCATCTACTTCTCTACTAGCAGCCTTCCTGATACACTAATGGAGGGATCCTCAACAAGGATGACGATTTTCTCAATAAAGGCAGAAGATTTAAAGTAACCATGTTATGAGCAATGAGAAGATATTGCATTTGCCCTGAGGTAGCACATTCATTTTCAAGACATCTAGCAATAGAAAATCTCTTATCTGGAGAAGGTACTTTTAAATATTTTCCTGGAAAGGTACTTAAATCTGAATGAATGTGTTAAAGCCTATATATCCTCACCTCCTGCCACAGGTCAGCTTTTTTGGGAAGTCACATTATAAAACAGTGTGACACGGAGATATACATGTAACTTTGTCCAGGAGGGTCAATCCAAAAGTAAAACACCTAAGTAGGAGCTGTTTCCAAAAGAAGAGAGTCACAACTTCAGCAGGTTTACACCCCAGGAGTCTCAATATCCCCATTTTGTAGACAGGGCACCTGTTTTCCTCAGTCACCCCAGTTTTAGCACAAGCCTAGGAAGAAATGCCAGGTCTCCCCAGGCCCTGCTCCAAATCCACCCATCACCATCCCACTATCTTTTTTCTGAAATCCATCTTGTCTCCAGATCTCTGTAACAGACATGGGAATTAGAATAAATCTGACAATGTTCTGCACTAAAATTGCAAGTTGCTGAGTTCAGTGCTTTCTACCTTCATCCTTCCAGCTCAGAGAAGAGCTCCTACATGCCATACATACCTCATGCTCTCTAAAGACTGGTCCAAGACACAACACTGTTAGAACAAGGTTCTTCTTATCACTGCCTCCCAAAGTCCATGCAAGCAAGCAGCAAGGTTACAATATCTGAGACACAGGGGGCTCTCTGTGATGATGTCTTCTAGAAAATGTAAGCAGTTAATCAAAACAATGCTGGGTGACGCACATTGATATGGGAAAATCAAATTGTTTCACTGACAAGGATGGCAGAAGGACAAACACCACGCCTCTCCTGCAAACAGGAATTGTGACCAAGTTCTGTGCGTACAACTCAGTTAATATTTGTCGTGGCACTAATAAAGCTGTGATCATGTCAATGCAGACACTAGGTTCAGCTTAGCTGACTGCTCTCTGTCCAGATGAGTTTCATAGTCTCTGCATAACCCCACGCTGCCAGAGAGCATCAAACGACAGCCTACTGATACACAGGCAACTACATCCCCACTGACAGCTGCAGAGGGTCTTACTAGCACTTTAGGTCAATGACAGATAGCTGATGGGGAGGGAAGGTAGGCAGAAATTACAGCCCTGGGGCTAAAAGTGGTGAACTAACAGTTGAAGGGGCTCAGGGAGGGACAAAAAATTATCTGTACCGAGGAAGGAAGCCTTGGAGACTCACACAGGGGAGGCCACGGAAGAGGGCAGAGTAGTTTTCTACTTTCAATCCCAGACTAAACTTTTCATGCCACTTACCTACCTAGCTTCTATTTCTGTCTAGACTCCTGGTTTTATTCCAGTAATGGCTTCAAATTGGGCAGCCAGGAGAGGGAATGGGAAAATACCCACAACTCCACTTTTGTACTCTACTCCCACAGGGTCAGCTACTCTGGTCCCCTAGTCCTCCCTTTTCAAACAGGCTCTTGGGTGCCTTCTGTGGGGAACTTTCACCTCCGGAACTAGGCAATACCAGGCAAATGCTGTTGGAATGGCCAGGGCAGGCTACAAAGAGCTCCTGATGCTAGTGGCTGCAGAAGAGAACGGGAATGTGCAAAGCGGGGGCATTGTCATAAGAAAGAAAGTTAATTGGTGCAGTTGAAGGCACCAAGTCTCATTTTATTGTTATAGGAATGTGGAATATGCACATCTTATTCTCTCTCCTACCTTATACCCTGAAACATAATGGCACCAACATCTGACTGACTGGGAATTGCTCCATTTTCTCTGCAAGCAAAAAGTCAAGGAACTTTGTATTTTTTAAAAAGGAAAACTGAGATTAGACTTGACATTTAGAAGCTTCCAAAACTGGCAGGCCCTAGGGACAGGGACTTTGCAATCCCAAGAGGGCAGCTGTGCAAATTCGAAGAAATGAAGTGCAAGGAAATTGCATAAGTTGACCTCTCCTGCTGCAGCAGGGAGAGAAAGCCCAACACTTCCATGCTTCACTGGGCAGGCATTCATGAAGATGAGTAAAATATTATGATCAAAAGCTGTCTGCACAAGGAAACTCACTGAGGCAGCTGGTCTCCATCCCAGCTTAAAAATTCAACTCTACTAGTCCCTGTAGAGGAGCAGGACCCTGACACAAGCATGTTACCTTCAGCTTTCTTTTCTTACATGACTTCACAACACTTCCTATATCTGAAGATGAATGAAGGCTCTCTGCATAACCACCGTCATTTCACTTGCAGACTTGGGCAGCAATCTCACAGAGGGGAACTGAGCCCAGCAAGCCAGTGAATGCATCTTTTCTTTCTTAAGGAACTGCAACACAGCATTTTTCTGCCAGAAAGAAGGCTCAGTTGTTCAGCACCTTTGAAACACATGCTTCCAGAAGAAAAATATCTGCCACTATAATTAAGGGTAGGGTGCTTAACTAAATATTTCTTTTGTCAGCCATTCATTTGAAAATGAGAGTTTATTGCCACATTATGCCATTTCAATATTGGATTGCCCTCAACCAGAACATCTGTGTACTTAACCAGCTGCTTTAAACAACTGTCTCCTTTAAAAACTAAGTCAAAGAGATTATGTGTTTTATTATAGTCAAATTTCACTATGAAGTTCATTCTCTCATGTGTCGTAGTTGGCAAGAAAAGAATTATCAATTCATTTCCAAATTAAACAAAAAGCTAAAGAACAAACCACAAACTTACTAAAGGGAGAGCAACTACCACCTTATAACTGTGATAAAGATATTAGCACAGAAACATTTAAAACTATTTACATATTCTTCTCCTTAATATTTCCTAAGACATTTGGAAGCATGCCCCTGGAAACACAAAAGTTCAGTCACTCTGCAGCTGGTAAAAGCAGGGGAAGAAGAGATCAGCTCCTGGGACACATGATTTGTAGCCTCTAGTTCAACATAGGCTCGGTTGGTGTAACTATTGGCTCCAGATATTCTCATGCACTTTTCAACTTTTCACAGCAATGTTGCTCAGAATAGTAAGATGCAAAAGCTTAGTCAGGTGTAAGAATGGATATGGGATTACTTGTCCCAGAGCTCAGCTTCTAAAACAAAAAGTTATCAGTTATCCCTGTGACAAAGAATTTAAAATGTAAACTGCATCATATAGGTCCATCTGCCCGAGTTTTCAGAAAGCATGAACCATGCTTAAGCTCCATGCTTAAGCTTTTTGCTTTCATTATTCCCTGCTATTTCACTGGTTAATGAATTATAAGCCGGATCCAGTGCAAGAGTAGAGTAGTACTGCATGGAGAAAATCCCCAGCTACTCTACACAAAACACAGCAATCTGAGACTTTGACAAGATGATGTAAACAGGAGCACAGGGATTATTTTTTTTAAGGGAATTTCCTTTCTAGTATTTGCAAACTACTACACCAGTGGAACCAGGCTGGTCTAGGATGACATTTAAAATAAAACACTTCAGAAAACAAGTGGTTTCAGGAAAATGTCAGCTATCCCAGCCTCATTAACTAATTGATTAAAACCATAAAGACAATAGCACCCAACTGAGATGACAAAAGTTACAGACTGCCAATGTAATGGACAGATGAGGAGAAGCTCAGACACACTTTAACGTATCCACTCCTGCGTTTCAGGTGTTTACTACATCTGAAATCCCCTGCAGTTCTCCCCATGACTTCTCTAGCATCCCAACAGGCAGATAGGTGGATTACAAAGGAAGCTATTTTCATTCCTTCTCATTTGGATAGGTTTTACTACCCAGGAACAGGTAGCTCTTTGGACTTCTACATGTATCTTTCCTGTGGAAAGCTTCATGACACCTAAGTACAGACATTTCCGTGGTTTAGGTGTTATTACATGTACCTAAAAGAGCCAGAACAAAACAAAATGCCAGCAAAACACAAAGGCACATCATATAACTTAACGTACAGAGAAAGCTTTCATAAAGAGTCTTATGAATATACATGGATGCACAATATGAGTTGGGATAAAGTAATCTAAGCATACTGATACAGTAGTGCATTGGGAACCCCTGGGAAAGTGGTCTTCAGATGGCTGTGTAAGCATCACAGGCACTGCATTTGAAATATATTTCAAGGAGAATCTGAAGTAAACTGAAAGAACAAGAACATCCCAGGGGATAAAGTAAGAATACCAATGAATAGAACCACAACGTGCTCCCTACAAGAGATCCTGTTGGAAAAGGTGCAATCAGCTGTGGGAAACAGCCCAAATATCACTGAAGCCATTCTCTACTTTTCTGCTTGTGCCTCAGTCAGAAGCCAAATTCTTACTAACACCACACTTTACAAGAAAGCTTGTTTACTCCATTTCCTGAAATAAAAGGATGCATTCAAGCAATAAACTGAACTCAAAGCTGTGGTCTTGCCCAAGTCAATGAAACAATACCTGGGTCATTCCCATGTTTGTACTCTAAAACAAATTGAATCTAATGGGCATTAAAACACAGGGGCCAGAAGCTGATGTAAAGAAGACAAATGAAAGTGGCACATGCAAAGTCCCACTATAAAAGAGCTAAACTCCTGTAAGCCACAGTTTGAGCCAGAGGACATATTGGAGCAGCTTACACTCTTCTGAGTTGTGCTTCACCTCGCCCAGTCCAGACAACCCCTAATTGTCAGTTCTTCGTTTGGACTCCCTTAAAATCAGAAGAAATAAAAGTGTTTCTAGAGCATGCTTCATTTACTCCTAAAGTAAGTGGCTAAAACAGGTCAGATGAATCACGGTAGCAGCAGTTTTTTCTCTCCATTGATTACACAAGGACCCTACAGGGACCAGGAGGGATGCAGACATTCAGAGTTAGGAGATATGAAGCCCAACACAGACATCTGCACAACTGCATTCACAGCACTACGTATCCTCTCATGGTTTGAAAGTGGGGCTAATTTTCACTGCGGAAAAAAGAAAAAAGTAGAAGACAACCAGATTTCTGAGGAGTGATCTTGAATCTGAATTCCCACTATGGGTTCAAAGAGTCTGAGTCATGATGCCTATTCCCAGCTCTACATTTAATCTGGAATCTGACCTTTGGCATGTCATTTAACCTCATTTTTCCTACTAACAGCAAACTAGGGATAAATTACAACAATTCTGCAAGAATGCTGAGTCTTTATCGACGACTGATCTTCAAAGTATTCTGGACTTTCTGTGCTCCTCATCAAAACAGTGATACTATTAACTGTTATACGAACACTTGCACAATTATCATTACAAAGAGAGTATTTATCTGATGTTTACTTTTAAAACAGCTGACTATAATTTTCACATGCTTTCCATTGAATAGGCCTTCTCAGTCATATTCCTGCGGCTATTTGGGACTTGTATCTTCTGACCTGACACTTTCCAAGTTTACCACCATGTTCCCTTTTTCTGTTGCCTGTTAAAATCATGTACTAATGAAAAAAATAAAAATTCTTTGTTTTCTGCCTAAATATGATTATATATAATTAGACATACAAATATATATATATGTAAAAGCCCACACGTTATGTCATTAAGTGTAGCTGACAAATAAATTTTAATTGCAGTACTGTAAACAAACCTGCAGTCTTTTGCCAAATCTAATGGACAAATATGAATAATTCCTGTTTAAAAAGGCACACTTGAATCACTGTACAATAACTTTGGCTAGAAATCAAAACAAAGTGTCATTGTCTCCATCCTCTATTCTCACAACCCCACCAGGGAAAGTTTGAGGAAAGTGCTCACATAATACAAATGTTTTCATTTTAATCTGAAAATGGTTTCCATTTACAGAACAATGTAGAAATACACACACAGAAGTATACACATATGTAAGCATGCATATGAATATATACACACACGTCCTATTTCAGAGGAAAGGCATCCTTGGACAAGAGAGACCCATGGAGCAGTGCCTGGATCTCACTCATCAGTGCCGCTCTCATAATTTGGGACACTCCGTACCTCCATTATCTGCCTTTAATACACCAGTAAGTAACCTCCCTTTTCTTTCACATTCATGGATGAAAACATCTCTGCTCATTTTAATTACTGTCAAATAGTGCCTCTACCTGGGAAAAGCCACAGGTCTGATCCTGCCCAGCACCTTGCGTAGAGCAAAGAGGGGGAGTTCCCACAGTCTGCAGGAGGCTCAGGCACCCCACTAACGTGGGCTGCTGGCTGGATATTGCCATGTTGAGGGGGAGGAGACAAGGAAAACCTCTGGAGGAGGGTGTGCACTGCAGCAGACAAGTGCAGCCACACTCATGGCGTGGATGACACGAAATGCAGTGAAAGCAGCCTGCAGACAGCAACAGAGACCAGCTTCTCACAGCCTTACAACACGACCTTCCTTCCCCCTGTCCCCACAAAGCTGTGAATCACATCACTGCTCTGCAGCCCCTATGTCACACAATATGCCAAGGTGGAAGGGACCCACAAGTATCACTGAGTCCAACTCTTAGCTCTCCACAGGATCATTCCCAGGAGTCACACCATGTGCCTGAGAGTATCATCCAAACACTTCTTGAACTCCGTCAGGCTTGGTGCTGTGGCCGCTTCTCTGGGGAGCCTGTGCCAGTGCCCAACTACCCTCTGGAGGAAGAATCTTTCTCTAATATCCAACCTAAACCTCCCCAGACACAACTTCAGGTCATTCCCTCAGGTTCTGTCACTGGTCAACACAGAGAAGAGATCAGTGTCTGCCCCTCCCCTTCGCCCCATGAGGAAGTTGTAGACTGCAATGAGTCTCCTCCAGGATGAACAGACCAAATGCCCTCAGCTACTCCTCATACAACTTTCCCTCAAGGCCCTTCACTATCACTGTTGCCCTCCTTTGGATACTCTCTCACAGCTTAATGTCTTTCTTACATTGTGGCACCCAAACCTACACACAATATCCAAGCTGAGGCTGCCCCAGTGCAGAGCAGAGCGAGACAATCCCCTCCCTCGCCCAGTTGATGATGCTTTGCCTGATGCCCCTCAGAGCACAGTTGGCCCTCCTGGCTGCCAGGGCAGTGCTAACTCATATTCAACTTGCTGTTGACCAGGACCCCCAAGGTCCCTTTCCGTGGCCCTGCTTTACAGCCTCTCATTCCCCTGTCTGGATGAACATCCAGGGTTGCCACATCCTAGGTGTAGAATCTGGCACTTCCCCTTGTTGAACTTCATATTCGTTTAAATGGAGCCCCCATGCCCCCTGAGACTGCAGGCCTGGCCCAGGGCTGCCCTGAGTGAGGGGCAGGCAGAGCCCCTGGCACGTACGTGGCTGCAGTGCTCACGGCCTGGGGCACACATGTACCATGCCTGGTACCATCTGCACTAAACCCTCAGCTCTCTGGCCCAACCGTCAGATTTCATCCCCTCTCAAATTTACAAAAAATTTTGGACTCACGACTAGAGTCTGCATGCTAAACATCAAGCAGGAAAAGCCAGGTGACCCCTTCAGCCCATGTTCCCGGATGGATGGCTTCCAGTGACGCACATTTCCAGGGGTTGCAGCAAGCACCGGTGTGAGAGGCTGCAATTCCAGCCAACTCAGTGCACCTGCACTGCCCGCCTTGCTCACCAGCTCTGTCCCTGCTTGCCTCATCTTGCTTGAACATCGAAGTAAAACTCAAACTGACAAGCAACACCTGTTTCCACAGCTATTTTCCCCACCCAGCTACATTTAATCCTTGCTCCATTGCCTTCTTTAAAGTTTAATAATGGTTTCAGTGAGCAGTCTTAGTCAAGTTTCTGACTTTTTTACTTTAATGCTTCCGTGGCTGAGCTCAGACATCTGAAGGAATCTAGGTTTAAGTAATCTGCTCAACATAGAAAGCCCTGGAAATATGCTTTCTGCTCGTCATCATCTTAAACCGCAAGTGCAAAGCTGCAGCATGGGGTGCATTTTTCCACTGTAGCAACGCAATGGCAGGGTTTTGCTTCCCTGGCATTGTATTTTCTCAATAGCTCCTCTCCCAGATGGACTCAATATAAATGAGGATGTATTTCTCAAAATGCATTCTTAAAATTCAAGTTTCTATTCATGGTACCCACCAAAAGGCCTTTTAAAATACTGAGAAACAACTAAAAGACCTGATTAAGCTTACAGATTAATTCTTTTAATTTAAACACATGTAATTTACAAGCATGCAATCTGACTACAAAGATTTTAAAACCTCAGAGGTCCTGAGAAAGGACCAGACACTTTAATTTGGCCAAGCATGACCAGCTGCGTGCTGTACTTGGATTACAACACATACTGGGGAAAGTGGTGGGGGACAGACCAACGAAGCAAAATTGCACCAGGTTCTCTGAGCTTGGTGGGACCCCAAAGGTGGCAATCCCTGTGCGTGGCACCAAGGCAGTGGCTGCCCAGCTCCTGCCTGAGCCCTGAGCTGGGGCTGCCATCCTTGGCATCACCTGGACAGCCAGCCCGACCTCAGATACTTCAGACAGAATAAACCAAAAAAGCGAAGCAAAACACATTCCAGACCTCAGGAGCCAAATTGTGCATCTACAGGGAAAACGGGTCCCTATCTGACCCCTTGCTTTCCCCTCACCCACACACACAAGAGCAGCCAGCTGAAATCCCCAGTATTTGGCAAACGAGGTTATCCTGACACAGACCCAGAGCCGTACAAGTGTGCCTGGAGCTCAGAAGGAATGTGGGAAGCTGCAAGGACTGAGCTCACACCCACACCCAATGATTGTGTACTTGCAGGCACAGATGTTATTTTCTTCTGGGGGAAGAAAAGTGTACCTGAAAGCAGCAGAACCGCAGAGGGAGCTGAGGCGATGCCAAGTGCGCTGTGTCCCCTCCAAACAACCCCTCTGCTTCGTAAGTCTCTGTGCTAGGAAATCACATCGTATTTCAGAATTGATTTCCTCTCACTTCAACCTTCAAAACTAGGATATTGTTACATCTTGGTCAGCAGTGTCAGGATTTTTCACAACATATCAGACTGTTTTCATGTCAAATTACCTAGATACCTTACATGGGCTCTACCCTGTGGGTACTTCATTTTCACCTTCTTCTGTAATAGCACGTTTTCTTTCTTCTCCTTTTCACACTTCACTTTTATAAATCATTTAAATAAATGCCTATCTTTGTTTAATGAGCTTGTGCTGTCTGAGTGAGCTTTGAAAATACCATTAGTTATACAGAGTAGCTAAAAATTGCTATGGGGAGCTACTGAAATTAATGCATTAGCTCCTATTAGTACTAATAATCTTGCCTAACAAGCCAGTACAGTCTTTGAAGTGTCATCCTCAAGCTTTGAGAGTGATCCCTTTCCAAAGGTGCTGATGGGTTTTTCCCTATCCTTTATACTACTAGTACCTAGAAGTCCTAAATCCTTTGCTGTTCCCCTTGCAGCAGAAATGTCCCCATACCATAACAGGACCAGTCCAGCTGCACCACACAGCACAGTTACATTTGACTCAACAGACTGCCTTACTTGCTTTAAAGCATGGCGAAGCTTGGGCTGTATTCTCTATCTTTAAAGGACACACAGTGATGGTGCAATTATCTGGCTTAACTGGGACATGCATTTATTTACGCCCAAGCACTACAGTAGTGTGTGACCTAAGGCACAGGCTCTAGGCAAGAACCTCTTTCTCTGGTGACAGTTGTCACGAGCAAAATGCATTTCTTTTGCTCTAACAGCACCCTTCTGGGTTACAAGTGAATTTTTTCTTGACTTTGTCCCTCTTGTGTATGTGCTTTGACCACCATCACCTACCTATATTGCCTGTCAATTGCTAACATGTACCGATACATCTGCCTGATGATGTAGAAATCCCACAGGAGATATTGTAGCCTGCCAGTTTTAGTGTGTTCCTGTGGAAGGTGTCTTCACCTATTAGTTTGTTTTCCTTTAACTTGATGCAACTGACACACTGAAAAATCACACATGTAAGAAAATAGCAGCTTCTAAAATGTTAGAGTCAAAACGCCTGCTCCCTCCATTCTGCCATACACACAGAAAAGCTTAGAATCACATTTTCCACATCAACTTTCAAATAATTCAAGTATTCCATGTCTATGTGAGACTTTAAAGACAAAGACAAATTTTCTACATAAATAGCATCCAGCTGGTCCTCCTCCCTGGACTAATCAGAGCAGATACATGCTCTTGTGAAAATGTGATCCATGTAAAATGAATTTTTCCTGATTTTTAAAATATGGTTCTTATATTTCCATTCCCCAATTAAAACAAGAATGTGACTTTGATCTCAAATAATTTGCAATGGATGTCAAAAAGAGTCTTATCTGTTACTTCCATTTTAATGCCACTTTATAAGAAACAGCCTCTTGCCAAAGAGCAGCCAAGATGTGATGGCTGGGCAGAACAGTGTTAACTATGTGAAATGGCATCAAAAAGTGTGGTCTCATCAAGCAAAGCCAATCCTTGGAGGCAAGGCTGGCAGGAATAGTTCTTTTATTAGACAATTATTAGAGTCAGAAGAAAGGACAAGCTTTTTGATACAAATCCCTCTCTTGGTCTGGAAAAAAGTTTCAATCATCTTTTTCCCTAAATTTTTACCTGTCTTCTTCTCCTTTTATCTCCTTTAAGCCTGGCTTTTCCCCCCTTTCCTTCCCTCCCATGGAAAAATTTAATGGGAAACTGTCTGAGGCTTTACACCACTGCTAACAATTTATACTTAAATGAAAAGAAAAGCACAGACTGATTCTAAGTATGCCCATGTACAGAGGTTTTACGTCAGAGATTTATCTTTCTTCCGGGTGGCTTTCTTATTTTCCTAAATTCTTTGTTTGAAACTTTCATTGCAGATCTGTAAAGGGTTGTGTAACCATAATCTTGCCTGGTTTTGGAAGTTATAGAAGTTGGTTTAATAAAATACATTCCCTCTCCCTTCAAACACTGCCTCATTTATATCCCTAGGTCGTGATCACTACAACAGCATCAGGATAGATATTTTATGGAAATACATTAGTTTCCCTAAAGACAGCACAATCTCTCATGCTCTGTAGCTAAATGCCTAAGACACTTGCCTAGGATGAGGACAATCAGGATTTAAAACCAACCCTGTGTGACTGCAAGAACAGTTTTTCATCCCAAGTAATCCAGAATCAAAGAAGAATTCCAGTTTAAGCCTTCCCATCCTGAACCAACAAGGGAACACCACATTGCTGACCCACCCACAACAAAACAATTGTACTAAAACAGAGTGTGCAAGTGTGTATTTTCACCAAAGAAGAATGGAATAGCTTTATCCACATTCAGTTTCAGATTCAAACCCTCAACTCTGCCTCTGTGAAACAGAGCCATCATCCTCGAGCTCAGCCTAGCAATCTTTGCTGGGCCATTATCCCCCGAATTCCATGGCACTTTGCAACATCAACTCCATCTGCTTCATATATCTTTTGCTTGGGAAAGTTTTCCTCTATGTTTCTCTCACCCAGGTCCCTTCCTTTCTTCTTCAGAGCTCATCTTTGCTTTCCTTGCACCTATATGGAAAAAAATGTGCTGTTTCCCAGACTCTTCAGTCTTCTCAGTTTCCCCTACACTAGCTGAAACAAAAAAACCCCAAGTGTCAGATTTCTCTACCTGATTTTAAAAGGTAATACTGCAAACAGCTAATGGACAATTTTTTCTGCTTATAACCTTACCTGAGCCATGTTATTGTCTAGCAGGAGGAGGCAATGGTTTCTAAAGGAGACAGACCCTGCTTGCTGTGCCGTCCAAAGCATGAACTAAACCCATATTTTCCCAACATGGCATGAAGAAGCTCCCCAGCTTCTGATCAGCAAATAATCTGCAACTATAGATATCACCTTGAAGGGAAGAAACTCTAAACATTTAACTTTAATTCCGTGTAATCTCATGCACCAGCACAGCAGCACATTAATATGAACAAGCTTCAACATTTGTTTTGAACTTTGACTTTTCAGCTATCCTGTCATCTCATTTTTATTTTCCCATATATGTGCTTTAACAAACTTTCATGAAGCTTTGCATGAGCCACTTAAATCATGGGGGTTTCAATCTCTTTTTACAGGCAGCTGATCTAAAACACACAAGTTTGTATGATCCCAGTCTGAGATAAGTGAATGGCCACACCTTACACAGAAAGCCTCCAAGGAAAAAAGGCACCAGGCTTTTAGAAATCTTACAGCTAAAGAAGGGTTTGAGATCCAGCTCTAGGCACAGGCTCTTGTGTTGGAATGGCAAGAAGCAACTTTCCCTAGTTTCTGTCTGTTCTTGCACAAAACCACAAAGGGGAAAGTAAAGGGCTAATTCCTTGAAAGAACAGCGAGTTCCTTGGATGAAAAGTGATCCTGGTAATGAAGCATCACCTTTAGCATCAGTGTTCTTTTCCCCCCATAAGCACTACATCCTATCCACCTTTAGCTGACGAACATACAGCTTCCAAGGATGGTGTTTGTGCAGTCAGCTCCTCCCAGCAGCAGATGCAGGGAGGTCCTACCCTTCCTTCTGTGTACAGCGCATGGTCACCCCATCCAGCTCTGTACTCCTGATTCCTGCAGTAATCAAACCAGCTCCCAGGAGAACAACGTCAGGGGTCCAGACCAGCTCCTGCTAGAATAAGGAGAAAAAAGTGTTTTCCCCTTGAAAAGCAAGGATGACCTTTAAGGATTAAAACGTATCATGGGAAGAATCCCATTTATCCAGTACCTACCCTAGGAATAGCAGAAATAACAAGAGCAGCAATTTGATCCATCTGGCCTTGCTGCACAAGAAAAGGCAAGAGGGAAGTCGGACATCCACACTGTCATGTAGCTGAAGTTAAGGGCAGGGACAGAGATCTTTGGAAGACAACAGGATAGTAAAATCAAGCATCCACCTCTACAGACCTGGAACTGGAGGTAAGAAGCAGTCGGTAGCAGCTGTTTTCCATGAAAGTTCAGCTAAAGTGCTTCAAATCTTTATAGACTTTATACTAAGGCTTAGAAAATGCAGACAGGGCTGAGAATAACTTGTTCTGATGGATGCCCATAGGTGGATTTAAAAACTATCACAAATTCTGTTCTTTAAAGAAACCATCTGTACTCGTGTTTGTTTTAATTTTTAAGATTGACATCAATTTCTATGTGTCTTGATAACTACCTTCAGTTCTGAAAAGTGTGTCTGGATCCTCATTAAACAACAGCAGTCACTTCTTATTTGTGAATATTATTACAAGGTTGGTTAAAAAAAGGAGAGAGGGATAAACATGTTTTGGAGATGAGAGAGACAACGTAAGTACGCAAAAACAGACTACCATGCCTAGAAGTCAAAGGGAACAGAGAGGAAATTCCTTGGTTTTGGAAATTAATTACACTGCAGTAGATCTCAGGTAGCTGAACCAAGCCTTTGGCACCAATGAGACTGGTGCTCTGTAGGGTGTGCAGTTTGACCTGAGAAAACATGGGAACACTCCACACTTCCACAGACAGCCCCGTGTTTCAGCCACTAAGTACACACACCACAGACAATTTACACTGATTTTAATGTGACTTGAAATTTCCTCCTAACACAAGTAGTGGAGCTCCTCCAATCCATTGAATATCCTGGGATAAACCTCCTTCTTTCATATTTATATTTGGAAATTATACACCCAGGCATAAGAATATTTTTCCCCTTAAAATCTGGCCAAACCTGACTCCACCACCTCTCACAAAGGATCTCTAGCTTTTTTCCTCTTCAGGAGAAATATTACAACACAGCCACTATGAGAATAGTACGTGCTTATCTTCATTCCCAGCAATAGCATTCTCACATTACTTCCTTAGAAGCATTTCTCTCCTCTTCAAATGTCTCTGTGCTAAACCACTGAAATATGTGGCAACTGCAGTGTCAGTTGTCACAGGGAAAAATATGTCAGCAAAAACATTTGATTCAATCTGCTGTTTAAGGAAGCAACATTTCCTCAGGGTGTATGCCTTGTGTGGATAAATAACAACTGTCCAAAATCCAAGGATCTAAAATCAATTTCCAATATCAAAGGGCAGATACGAGGCAATCAGCTTCAGCAAAAGAAAAATGCAGAACTAGTTCCTTTTCCTCCTTTTTAATTTAGTGCAAGTTTGTTTCAGAAAAAAAAAAAGAGAAAAAGATAAAATTTAGCTTCTCAGTCACAAAATGCTGAACTCTTAAGTGAAGAATGATGCAAAGGATACTGTAGATCTTAAGAGGAACCATAACTTGCCCCCCAGGCGCATGCATTTTCCCTGATGAGATTCATCATACGGAATATTCACATTTGCAAAGTGAACAACTACAGTTGCCAATTCCTGCAGATAATCTAAAACTTCTGTCTGAACAATGTATTTTTATCAAGTTTGGTGCTCAGCTCTGAGGCTCCCAGCATAAGAAGGATATCAGCCTGCTGGAGTAAGTCCAGAGGAGGGCCATGAGGATGATCCAAAGCCTGGAGTACTTCTCCTATGAAGACAGGCTGAGAGAGTTGGGATTGGTCACCCTGGAGAGGAGAAAGCTACTGGGAGACCTTATAGCACCTTCCAGAACCCAAAGGGGCTAAAATAGGGATGGGCATGTAGTGATAGGCCAAGGCGGAATGGCTTCAGACTGAAAGAAGGCAGGTTTAGACTAGATATCGGGAAAAATTTCTTTACTGTGAGGGTGCTGAGGCAGTGTAACAGATTGCCCAGAGAAGCTGCGGGCGCTCCATTCCTGGAAGTGTTCAAGGAAAGGTTGGAAGGGGTTTTGAACAACCTGGTTTAGTGGAAGGTGTTCTTGCCCATGGCAGGGGGGTTGGAACTAGATAATCTTTAAGGTTGCTTCCAGCCCAAATCATTCCACGATTTTATGATTTTGCCTATATCCATGCAAGGACAAAAGGGAGGAATACAGCCAGCCAGTTTGCTGGTGGACACAGCCTATTGAAGAGAAAGTGCTAAGCAAGCAGAGACTTGGCAGGCCTGCAGTTTCCAGGTTCCCACATTTGTGGTTATTTAATAAGCACCTACAGGATATTTTGAACACGATAATATAATTGGTGAGTTCAGCAATGCAGGTTAGAAGGTATGGAGATCCTGCAACTCATTATGGTCTGCCAATAATACTGTCCTTGTGTTTTCTCCATTTTAAACTTGTTTTTTCCCTTTCATTTTAAGATCTTTTGACCTCAGAAACAATTACTTCCAAAATTCTCCCCCCTCTTGTCAGAAAAGACTAACTGAGCTATTGACATGTTTTTTGCTAGCTGCTTCATCTAATCTGTAAGGTCAGAGTCACCAACTTGCAACAACAATTTGTTCCACTTCTCCATAGTGCTGCAATACCAATACACCTCTACACAAAAGCTACACTCCTACAGAAACTGGAACAATCTTTTAGCAATTGTCTTGATGCTTCCTACTCATCAATATGATCATATTTCTTGTAGCAAAGAACAACAATCCTCTTCTGCTGTTATAGTCATAGAACGGTTTGGGTTGGAAGGGACCTTAAACGTCATCTAGTTCCAACCTCACTGCCATGGGCAGGGACACCTTTCATGTTCTTGGGATTGCCCTGACCCAGGTGCAGGACATTGCATTTGGCCTTGATGAACTTCATGAGGTTCACATGGGCCCATTTCTCAAGCCTCTCAAGATCCCTTCTCTCCAGTGTGTCAACTGCACCACAAAGCCTGGTGTCACCAGCAAACTTGCTGAGGGTGCACTCAATCCCACGTCTGTATTGCCAATAAATATGTGGCAGTCCCAATACTGACCCTTGAGAAATGCCACACACCACTCACCACTGGTCTCCACTTCGACATCGAGCTGTTGACCACAGGTCTTTGAGTGTCACCATCCAGCCAATTTCTTATCCCTCAAGTGGTCCCCCTGTCAAATCCATGCCTCTCCAGTTTAGAGTCAAGGATGTTGTGCAGGGCAGCCTCAAACGTTTCCCACAAATCCAGGTAGATGGTGTCAGTTACTTTTCCTTTATCCACCAATGCTGTAACCTCATTGCAGAAGGCCATCATATTTTTGGGGGACGATCTGCCCTTAGTGAAGCCATGTCTGCTGTCACTTCACCTACAGCTTCCTGAAGTTGCTTGTGTATTCAAACTGCAGTTGCACTTCTGAAAAATAGGATTATTTAAAAGGCCTCCTTCTTCTTAGGAATTTTCAGCAGGAAAAGCTATGGAAGACAGGCCCGCCTCCCTTCGGAGCACCAGCCTTTTGTCCCTTTGATAAACCATCTTGCTGTTTCTTGGGGAAGCAGGAAGGAAAAGCCACCTGCCTTTTACTATAATGTCTACCTTTGCAAAATGATCATGCTTGTCCTTTGTACTGTTTTCTAATAAATACACCACCTACCCTAGAGGTACCTAAAATGTCAGCAGTGAAATCACAGAATCATAGAATATCTCAAGTTGGAAAGGAAGCATAAGTATCATCGAGTCTAACTCCCTGCTCCTCACACAGCTATCTAAAACTAAACCATATGACTGAGAACATTGTCCAAGCACTCCTTGAACTCTGACACATTTGATGCTATAAGCACTTCCCTGGGAAACCTGTTCCAGTGGCCCACCACCCTCCCAGTGAAGAACTTTTTCCTAATGTCCAAACTGAATGTCCCCTGATGCGGCTTCTTTCCATTTCCTTGTGTTCCATTGTTGGTCACCAAAGAGTAGAATGCTGCAGTCAAAGCCAGAGCAAGTGTTTGATAGGCAACTGCTGCCAGCATTGATTTTTGCAGAATCACATCAAAACCAGAATTCTTCACTAATTCACTCAGCTTTTCATTTGGCAGCAATGAAATTAGAGGCTTAGGTGTCATAATCCCTGGGGGTGGATCCAGTCGTGCAGCTAAAATCAGTCGTGAAAAGCTTATAGGTATGGTGAACTCAATGCCTGCATCTGCTCAAAGACACAGGGGGATCACCTGCTCCCAGGAGACTCCACCTGGTGTTGCTGATGCTTTGGGGATCAGCAGGTGAGAGGTTCCACATGCACCATGGTACCCAAACACTTCACGTTCATCACCAACTTTGCTTTCTCTTCATCGGTGAGTTTCATTTCCTCTCTTCATAGCCAGCTCGCTTTGAGAGACTGATTTTGCTTCCTGTAGCGTTCTCAGTTTTGCTCGGTGGATGGGGGAAGAGAAGATGCAGTTAAAAATACTGCGATGCCGTGGTGGGCGGTGTAGCAGAAATAGACAGACACCAGCTCACTGCGAAGAATACCAAGTAATATACCCGAAAGATAAAGGCATGGCAACAAAGGAAAAGAAAATGCACTTGTGTACTGCCACTAGAGAGCTAAATTGGGCTGAAGATGCCAAATGAGGAGCACTGCTGGCGGCCAAGCGCACCATCCTCCCGATGGCTTCATATGCAAAGTCATCTTACGACAGTGCGGTCAGCAGGAGAGCATAAAAGCACAGCTGACAAACAATCTCACCTCCAATTATAAACCAAATGTATGTGAGCTTTGGGGTTTTATGAAGATGATACAGAAAATCAGCAACAAAATGGGCCCAACCAGTATCACACAGAAACAGAAGCCCATACGGACTGAGAAGGAGCTGAGCTCTGTTAGCTCCTGCCTTACAAGCAATCAAAGTTTTTCAGGAGATATTAGGTTCTCCCCAAGAGGAAGATAAACCAAGCTTGGTCAATACAAGGGACTACGAGATTATTCAATGGATTTTCCCCCTATTTTTTCAGAGGCTTAAGTGTCCCTTCATCCAGCCAGTAACCACAGAGGTAAGATTTCATCCCAAAGGGTTTTACAAATAAGTGTTTCATAAACACCACACCAGGGTCACTTACAGCTCTTTAAGTGAGACACTTCTGCAGAGAGGTTCCACGGCTGCTGAACACCTCACAAAAATAACCTGGCACCATTTTGCCAGGGAAGTGAAGAAGGCTGCATCAAACTGAAATTGCTGGGGCAACTCGGGCAACCAGACTGCAGGGATGCCTCTTGGCATGGGATCGGCGTGCCACAGCCCTCACCACCCATCTGGGGAGTCCTGCAGGTCTTTAAGGCCCAGGTGTGGAGGCAGAAGTAAAAAAAAAAAAAGGCAGAGTAATACATACAGAAATGTCATGCATGGGTCTGCATGAGCACTGGGCTCACCACTTCTCTAGACACTTGGGCACCCAAGCCCTGTGGTGGCACTGGTGGATGCAAACAGCCGTGCCCCTGCAACATGCAATGAGCACTTGCTTCAGGTGAGAGAGAAGTGCAAGCCTGTGTTTTATGCACATGGAAGAGTGTGGGGCCACCATGGAGCAGGGGCCCGAAGGCCAGAGAAGAGTGCCCTATGCTGCTACCTCCACTTTGCTTCCAGGGGCCCACGGGAGGAGACTTCTACCCCACTGCTCAACTAGACCCTTTTTTCCTCTTTGTTTTGCAAGATATGTTCTAATCTCATCGAAATCTAAAATAGCCATGGGCATGAGAATAATTCCACCATAACAAAAACCATCAACATGCAGATGCAACCTTAACAAAACACCATGGAATGCCTAATAAAATAAATGCTGCTATACAGGAAACCCAGCCCTACCAGTGCAGAAAATTTAAAAGAAAATGTCTAGCAGTCTGCACATCAAATGTTAATGCTATTTTCAAATCAAGTCTAAGAGAGGATGACAAGTAATTTAATAAGCTTAATGGGTGTGTAATCAGCATTTGACCATTCCTTCCATTAAAGTAGGTGTCTTCCTGGCCCAAGATGTCTAGGAAAGCCACTGAAAGACAGTTAAGGCTTTAAGAGCACAATTTTTAAAACACCCCTTTTTTCCTTCTCATTCTCATTGAGAGTTTCACTCAATTAAGAATAGGACCCAACCAACCAGTTGAAATACAAACAACTCTGTGGGCACAGTACCTGGCACAGTGAGTTTGGGGCCCATTTGCACCTTAATTTACTGCCAACACTCAACGATGTCAAGATTCCAAGCATCTCCTGACAGCCCTATGACAACAGCAGTTACACAGCATTATCTGGTCTTCCAGCAAAATCTTTTCCCTCAGACAGCATCATACTGCACTTCACAACAGGAGAAATATACACAGTCAGCCTGCACCTCCCCAGCCCTTATGTCTGGAATCAGGACATCTGGGAGGTGGGGGGGTGTCCTGTACCTGCTTTTACTGCTTTTGACACCACTCCCTTACACATCACCAAAACACAAATTAATGGAAATTGCCAATATTTAAAATGCTTAACAAAAGACATAAATCATGTTAAAAATATTAATCTGAGGCTAGAAAGTTTAATTTTAAAATGTTTGGTACAGAATTCTCATTGAGTATTCAAAGAATCCATCATCTCCTCTAGTTACATACTTGGTTAAACAATGAATTCTTTTGAACCAAAAAAGAAAGGGTATTTTTAAGATACATTATAAAAATTATATACAGACAAACATCATAAGGTGATACCTAATGCTGTTGCAACATGGTAATCATTTTATTTGGACAACTTTATAACACAAGTTATAAGAACTGAACACACTAAGCAAAAAATTTTTTTTTAAAAGTGAGGCACTCCCTCCCCCACAACTACTGACCAGAATTTTTTCAAGTCCCAAACTGTTTTATTGCATAGAAAAATAATTAAGTCTGTTAGTGAGGGTAGAAATTAAATTTCATGTCTTCAAAAATCTGTTATGGTTTTAATAGACCTCAATACTCACATAAGGATGGAGTTATATTGGGGGTGGGGATGGAGGAGGAGAGGGGGCAGAGGCAATATTGAGCAGAACCAATATCAAATAAAAGGTGCTAATTTTATATTCTAACAATCACAGTTGCTCAAATGTTTGCAAACAACAAACCAACCCCAGCAAACTTAACAATATTCTTATTTTAAATGCAATTCATAAGGAATTCTGCTGCTACAAGATTATGAAAAAGACATGTATACTCTGCAGCATAAAATATAATCCTGTGTACAATCCAAGCATCAATTTTCTCTATCACCATCAGTATTTTATCTTGAAGGAGCATCTGTCAGATTCTCCAGAACCAAAAATAGCAAAGACCCTTTTAAACAGAACAGTTTCTGGTTTATATTTATAGACACTGTACTCGCTGCTTCTGGCTGCAAGGCTATGAAATTTGTGCAAGATATAATCAATTACCCAGCTTTGCACTTCATCATGCAGTTAGTTCCCGTTACCTGCATCGTACCCTTCAAGCACTTCTCCCCATGCACAGGGTAGAGATTTTAAAACGCAATAAATATCTGCACATTGAAGGACTAACTGCAGAGCTGACTGACATTACACAGCAAAAACCTTGTGAGAACAAAAACCAAGCACACTGATGTATAAAACACAGAGCCTACCTGAATTCTTCAAATGCATACATGGCCTAGCAACTACCCAAATGCTCTGGAATTTAAAATAATCTTCTTTACGTGCAGGAGGACCATTTAGATTGTCAAACTGCAGCAAAATGCATAATGACGAGAGAGTATATTTGAAATATTCTGAGGAGAAAGGGTATGCAGATACTGGCCTGCAGCCTACAGCTCAGCCAGCTGCTGACAAGCAGCAGCTAACAGGGAAAGGCGATAGAGTACCATGTGATCATTCCTGCAAGTCTGATTAATGCAGTATACTCCAAGAATACAGGCTGATATCTTTATTATTCAAGCCAAATAAGTCAAATACAGTACACGACAGGCTTCACAGCTGAATAATCATTCACATGCCACATCAAAATCAGCAAATGCAAACAGAGGACACTAAAAAACGAAATATATATTGTAACTGAAGAGATTAATTAGACCCATTCAAGCTGATTTTCTTACCTTGCAGTGGCATTTTAGTCTGTGTTTTTATTCATCTAAACCATCAGAGATGGAACAAAAGACTGCATCCACAGACCTCCCCTTCCATGAATGCCAGAACATTTAAAGTACTTTATCTGCTAGAAATCATTTCCTCTGTAGTCTATCCCCAACCACTTTAACTCCTTCACCCCTGAATTCATTGCCATAAACCCTATTTGCAGTGCCATGAGGGCTCTTTAGGGCTTATGGGGTTAACATCAAGAAATCGCAGCAGTGCAACTGAATGAAGCGGGGTTAGAGCCAAAGGAGTCATATCTACAAGATCACAGAAGGGCGACAGGAATGAGGAAAGTTGAGCATTTCGTGGCATTGCAGTGTGCAAGCAAGGATGCTTCAGCTGCCTAGCAACAGCACACGCAATCTCCATGGCAACGGCGCAGCGAGCGCGGGGTCAGAGCATCCGCTGCGCACCCCCAGGGGCGACACACGGGACCAACCTCCCCCGGCCCAGCCACACCACCCCTGCAGTGGCCACACCACCCCTGCAGTGGCCACACCACCCCTGTGCCGGCCGCTCTTCACTGCCAAAACCCACTCCCAGGGTAACCAGGAGCCGCGAGGCACCCCAGCCTCAGGGGTGCAGTCTGCGCCTACTCTACATAGGGAGGTCCCACCAATGTGGAGCATGGAAGCACGTGGACATGCTCCTGGAATAGCTTGGCAATGGGAAGCATATCTGCGACTCTGAAATAACATGGCCCGGCAGTGTTGCACGCAATGGTTGAATAAACACAGCTCACAGTGCTGGGGAACAGACCCCAAAACACCGAGAGCCAGAGCTCATCACCCCCTTGGAAATCCTGGATGTGCAAGGCTGGATGACTCCCACCATCAGTTTGCTTAGGGATTGCATGGGCGTTGGCTATGAGAGAGACTGGGGAGACTTTGCCAAGGCTCCTGGAAGCCCCAGGCAAACTCGGCAGCGTAAACAGAGGGGACAGGGGAGGTTTTACAGCGGGTTCTGCACACACTACATCAGCCTCAGCATCACTGCCCCAACAGTGTGCAGCCACCTAAGGATGCCAGCATCGGCCAGGCACACGGGCAGCAGGCTCTGCCACTCGGCCACTGGCTAGAGAGCAGATGAAACGTGAGGACTGGTAGAAATGAGGGAGACTGAAATGCTGGAAAACCAACCCCACCCATGGGAAGGCAACATAGTGGGGCAGTGGGAGAACACACTGGCTGGGCAAGTCATGAGAGAATGCAAATTCAAAGTCACCTCTGGGGCTGCTCCCCATCTTGCCTCTTACTTCTAGTCTTAGAGCTGCTTTCCAGTACAAAGAAACAGTTTCTCACATGGAGGATTTTGGCTGGAGTCTGAAATATCTAAACACAACTACAGGACCTGAGGTTCACTGTGGCCTAAGGCAGAGGTTACCCCACTGAGCTACGGGATTTGGAGGCTGAAAAAGCATCCAAAGTACAGACTGCCACATCTCCTAGACACAGTGATAGGGGACAGGCCATTGGTAACTGTGGCATCTGATCTCATGGCTCTGAAAAATGTAGACAGAAAGAGCTGTAATGAAAGGAAAAGGCACTCATGGCAAAAAAACCAGCACTGGAAACAAAGATTATCCACATTTACTTGGGACATGGTGTTTTTAATGTAGTAGTGACCTTGGGTTTTATTTTATTTCCTTTAAACAAATCTGATAGTGTTAAGTGACAATAAAGGCACGCTGTAGGAACACTAAAACACATGCAGTCACACCATCTGACAGAAATTAATTCTTCCACGAGCATTCAGAAAGAGAGGGACTGCAGGGTAGGTTGCTTCTGGCTACAGTCTGATGAAAGATTCAAATTACCAGAGAGGACAACAATGCAACCATCACGAAAAGCCACCTTCCACATTTAGGCTGAACTTCCCTACAAGTATGCTCACCATATACAGCACCCAAGCAGCCGGGCACGGGTGAGGCACCCCTTGCAAGCAAGTGCTCTGCTACTGACTTAGTAGGAAACAGTCTTTTACCTTCAAAGTCAGAGCTAGCCAAGATCCCTCATGGGGGGAAGGATGGAATTCTGAACTTCTGATTTCTTGTTCATCTCAATACTCCTCTAACTTGAATCAAGTGGAAGAGGGCTGTTTTTCACGTGAAAAGTGTTTGTTTTTCATGCTATCGAAAATAATACCCTTCCACAGAATTAACTGCAAATATAAAATACTGTGTCTCCTAAGTATTCTTCTCAAAACAAAATTGACAAAATCACTACCCAGTCTTCCAATTTCTGCAATTTCTCAACAGCCACTATGCAGATAAATAGTCAACTCAGATAAATAGTTCAAGTCAAGGTTTTTGTCATCAACAAGTTCACTGTGAAGGCTTCGAAAGGCAAATACCCTCCAGAAAGCTTTCATATTCAGTAGAGGTCAACTGCTGAAAGATTTCAGTAGGAAAACATCTTTTAACTTTTTTTTTTTTTTTTCTTAGCCAGCACTTTCACAACAGCTGATAGTATTACAGACAGGAACAGCAGGGCTCCTACCTTGTGAGACAACCAATAGTACTCCCATTTCAGGTTAAGTACCAGGATTCCCATATTCCACAGTAAGATCTAAGACCATCATGTCCTACTGTAGGCATGAATGAGGCTCAGCATGCAATTACCTAACAGAATTCACAGGGGTTTCAGAAAATCACATGAACACATGCAATGGCCAACTAACTAACTAACTAAATAAATAAAATATATGCAGGGCTATAATGCCCCCTTATAACATTTTAGCAAAGACTGTAATTTCTTGTGCCCTGAGCCAGACTGAAGGTCTTGAGAAGCAGACAGAAATTATGTCAGAAACCACAACCAGCAACGAAACTTTTTACAAGGACTTGTTTATTCCCTGCCTGACTGTATAATCAGTCCAGACCTTTGATGAAAAATGTCCCACGCCTTACCAAAAAAACAAAATTATGACACAGAAAAGAGAAATTACACTAAACATTGGGTGGGACAATTAATGTAACGGGAACTGTGGGACCCAGACCCCACTTTCTGATCTGAGGCCAAAAACATGTGACAATGAGCGTCCCTCCCACCGAAGTTGATCAGCAGCTTTTGGGAAACACTTTGTAATTTTAATGCCAGGCTCTAACAAACAAGTGACACTGTGATAGAAGTGGTTATCCTTGATGAAAGCTTGACAAAGAAACAAAGGTTGCAAAAAAAGTCTGGAAATATGACAAACCAGAAAAAGGCAGCAGATAATGGTGAAATTTCTGGCCTTAGCTAGTATTTCACTGGCATCCAAAGGCCTTGTGCTGATATTCTGCTAAGAACCTAGTTTCCTCTAGTATAACATCTTGCATTATTGGTATTCGGTATATTAGCATACCAGTATTTGTCCTCTTTACCTTAGATTCCATTAAAGCCTTTGGCAGACGCTTGGTGACATTATCCGATCACAAACAGACTGAGCTATTTTAATGAGGTAACTGCTTATTGCCTTGCTAAAGCAAGGAAAAAGCCACTAACACAGCAGACTTCTGTCATTAAACCTGTATTATCATTATCCTGAAGTGATATTCAGACCACTCTAAAAAAAACCCACAACAGCACTGAAAAATTCAGCGTTCAGTTCATGAGGAAGAAAATAGAAAGGAGATGGGAAATGAGCCAACAAGAGCATATCTAATGGGTGTTCACCCACTGCAGCTCTAACATTTCTGCACAGTGGAGGATGTGGCAATCACAGGCAGCATCCCAGAATATGCTGAAAAATCTCCTAGGATTGTCTTCAAGTTCAAAACTCTTTCTTGGGCTTAAGAAAATACGATTTAAAATGTTTATTGAAATAGAAGAGGAATGGCCACCTTAGTTTGTTCAGGTACTGGGGAAATTGTGAAAAGAATGACAGTGCCCTAAAGTTTACTGAACCAGGGTGTATTCATTATTAGAGTATTGACTCAAAGCTTCAGTTGTTAAAGGAAAGGGTTGGTGGGATAGAAGTGAACATTTTTTCCCTCCTTTCATCAATACTATTTCTATTACATGTTGCCTTAAAATACATTGTGAATTTTGATTCACAAGAATAGTCCGATACATTTTAGACTGCTCCTTTCACTCCCAGGTCTTCAGGTTGATGTTCTGATATCAACCTTTACCAAAAAAAAAAAAAAAAAAATCCTACCTCAATTATGTAGCTTGAAGTTGCCACAGCACAATGAATATTTGCACAGAAAAAAAAAAAAATCAATTTTCTCCCTCCCAGATTTGGCCCAAATATGCTTCGTGCTTTGCAAATCTCAAGGCTTGGCCTGACCACAGGATGGCTGATGTCTTCCCCACGTTCTTCTGCCACGGCTTTACTCTTATCATTCCGGGAGTGTCACATACCATTCTCTTTAACAGATACCCTGTACCAGGTGCAGACGAGCATCTCACAGGGCTGAAATGGGATGTTTTTCCAAATACGGCCGCATCTGCCTTATTCTAGTGCTTGAGGGAAGATGCACTGGAGTGAACCAGAGAGAATGGGATTCTTACTGATTTTCTATCAGCCCTTGGGGGTAGTACCAAGTCACAACTTGCAGTCCAACAGAACTGAGCCAGTCAGGATGAAAACTAAAAGCTCCATAGGGATTATTAAGTTATTGATCACTGCAACAGTGCCTGAAATATCCAGTCAAGTGTAGGGCTGTATGGTGCTGACTGTCACATAAAGCTGAAAATGGAAAAGCAGTTTACACAAACAACAGACAAGGATATTTGAGATAAATACTGAATTAGTAAAAGAAGAAGTATGGTCAAATCACCAAACATACAAAAATTAAGATGCAGTCTGTATAGGTTGCAAATGTTAGCTGATATCACCAAGATTTTGGTATTCCTGCCTGTTTATGAAGAATTATTTAAAATCATACAAAATGTAGTGACAGAACAAGCAGTAATGGCTTCAAACTGAAAGAGGAGGGTCAATTAAAAATAGATACTAGGAAGAAATTCTTCTGTGAGGGTGATCAGGCATTTGGACAGGTCATCCAGAGAAGTTGTGGATGTCCCAACCCTGGAAGTGTTCAAGGCCAGGCTGGAGGCTTTGAGCAACTCAGTCTATTGGAAGGTGTCCCTGCCAAAAAAATCAAAAATCCCTCCCAACGAAAAGGAGAGTGATATATAAATTGGAAGTGCAATGAAGTAAAGTATTATTTTTCCTAGACAAACAATTAAAAAGCATGTTTTTTTTTTCAAATCAGCACAGGTAAAGTTGAATCATACTGCACACAGAAGTCCCTGCAGTAATAAAGAGTTATGATGCCTCAATAGTCACCTCACAGCCACAGCATCTTATACCTGCTATGTCTTTGCTGATTAGTACCTGTACAAACACAGAGAAGACTCTATCAGAGAAAATAAAAGGAACTGTAGGTTTACATTTGGAAACTTTCTCAAAGCTAGCTGAAATCAGTCAATTTGACTTTTTCCAAGTTGCGAGGGATTAAGTGGAGAAAAAAGGCAAGCAAGAGGCTAAAACTAGACTGGCATTATTGCCACTATCAAATGAAATGTCGGTAGAATTGAAATATCAGTGGAATTGAAATGTCAGTGTCTGAATAATACACTTGATCCACTAAAACACACCTTGATAAAAAAGCATTTGGACATTTAGGTGGGATGTGTGCATCATACCTCAAACACAAACCTGTGTACTTCAGACATGAATACAAACACAGGTATTCACATACCACCACAAACATCCTGGCTTCTTGTCATTTTCCAGAAAGCCAGTGATCTAGATCTTAAAAGACTGAAACAACTGAAATATGTTTAAATTGTACAGTGGCATGGTTGCAGTCAAAAGTAGCAGCCAACATAAACCAAACAACTTCCCACACACAGATGACCACATTAATGCCTACTGAATTTGGGACTCATTGTCAAGAATATTGGAAAGACAGAAGTTATTCTGCATGGAAAAATATCAGCATCAACTAGACATCTTCTCTCGTAAATATTAAAAGAGTACTCCTAGTAACTACTGAATCTTCACATACCTCTGAACTCTCTAGCTAAATACAGGGAACCCAAATCAGACAAAAGAAGAAACTTTTCTACCCTGAGCATGGTCAAACACTGGCACAGGTTACCCAGAAAGGTTGTGGCATTGCCATCTTGGGAGATATTCAAAACTCAACCGGACAAGGTCCTAAGCAGGGGTTGGATTAGATGGTCTCCAGATGTCCTTGCCAACCTCCACAACCTCTGTGTGGTTCTGTTAGCAGGACCTTCCCATCCCTTGGGCATAGCACATCTTGCTCCCAAAGTGTGTCTGGCTGCTACACCAGCTGCTGCACAAGCAACGTCAGGTCATTCCCACAACCTCTTCCCTTTGTGGTATCTCATGTGGAATTTACGTATTCGCAACTCATTCTCCCTAAGGAAAACAACACATAGTGGAGGAAGATTGTACATCATCTTTAACAAGAACCACTGACAAAATTAGACCACAATATTGAGACTTCATGCTGCCTTCTTTCTCTAAGGCTGGAGGAAAGTTATGGGTGGCCACAAGCATATTCTACAACCCACGAGACACCCCAGGGACGCCTTTCTCTGAAATCCATGTGGCTTGGCCATGCAATGGATCAGTGGGTATCTGCCAGCTTTACCAATGTCTTTGCAGAGCATCAGTAAGACCCAATGATTTTGAGCTAGAATATATCAAGGAGGCATGTTTTATGACATTCTATGGCAAAACAAACCACGTTGCAAAGTATTGGTTTGAGTATCGTGTTTCTATCCCTCATTTGTTCTTCACATAAAGAATGACTGAAGGTTTTTTTGTTTTGTTTAAGAATATGAGAAATATCAGTTTCTGCTTTTTGCTTCTCCTGCAGGCCTCCTTGGAGAAGGTCCTCTGGCTTCTTCAGTGAAACTGTATTAGCTCTGACACTTTAATTACAGGAGGTGTCAACATGAACAAAAAAAAAGTCTTTTTAACATAAACTGCATGTTGCACTTTAGAGTCAAATGTATGCAAATTGAAAAAACAGCATCAAAGCTTTTGCCTTCACACAGTCCATGAACCTGGGCAGCTTTCAGAAGCCCACATCATCTGAACATCATGAGTTCTCCAGTTTCCAGTAGTACTGTGGATGAGATTCAACGTCCCAACAAAAGGACACTAATAAAGAAGCAAAACACTAACACAGACCCCATATTTGGGACACTTTGTTTTGCATTCTACAACTAGAATTTTCCACTCACCTCCTAATTTTCCTGTATCTTATCTAATAAGATCAGGATTTCTGAGGTGGTGGCTGAAATAGAGAGTGAAGCCCCACTGCTTGTCTCAGGACTGTGTAGTAAAAATATTGATGAAGTCTAAATTCTCATTTTGGCTCTGCCAACCCCCGGACCTCTGCTCAATGCACAGTCTGAACTGGGGAGGTCTTCAGCAAATCAAACCATTCCTGTGACCTGTCCCAGCAGCCCTAGGCCCTGGCCATCTACCACTTCTGTTCAAGATCCAGTGATGTTCCCTCCAACCAGAAGAAACCAGGACAACTTGGGAGGGAGAGCAGAGCAGGAGGTCACACGTGCACGGTACTTGCCCAGCTATAATTGCGTGGCTTATCACTCCTCGACTGAATGATCCCATTTTCTCATTCTGCCTTTAAAAAAATCACCTACTTAGGATATACAATGTGATTAACTACCTATGGTAGAACTAATAGCATTTTTACAGCCACGCAATGAGCAGTAGTACAAAGTGCCCTACACTTTCATGAATCAAGCTTAGTACAACACCAATTGCCTCCCTGCCTGCGCTGAGGTGGACCTTTACATCACTTAGGCCAGACTAGCAGGCAAGTCACGAAGAACACATGCAGTCTGTCTCACAACCAGGTCACAACCTCGGTAAAAGCAATGGGATACACTTCTGCCCATCCTTAAATTGCACAAAGAAGGTACGTAGGACTAGGAAAGGATAGAAGGGGAAATCAGGATTGGGTTTTGCAATCACAACAATCTGGCTCTAGTTCCATTGGGTCATATTTGCACACCAAACCCCAGAGCAAACGGCATAAAACAGAAGCTTTTTCTTCCCAACAGTGTTCACTGACAAAACATGGCATATTCCCACTGTCATCCTGCCTAGCATTGCTTGGGGTTCAAACCCAGGAGTCCAGGTATGTGTTCAGTGTCTGGTATCCAGCTGGGTTCTGGTGTACCACAGGTCATGGCCATCAGCCACACATCCATCACTTGGATACTCCAGATCATTTGAAATGGAACTGGGCATTAGTTCAGTTCAGACAACTGACTTATATATTCAGTTATTAAATATTTATTCATGAGTCAAACCCTACTTCCCTCATCTTTGGAAGCAAAGAGAGGCGAGCATGACTTGCCCTTTAACATGAGATACATTTGTCTTTTCAAGTATAAATGACTTCCTGAAGGAAATGGTCAGGTCATCCCAGATAAACATCCCAGTCAAATCCCAGTTTAGCTAATTGCTAATGAATGAAGCTACAGAGCAATCAGTGCATCCCAATGATACTGAAAGGGAAGACAGAAGTAGCAATGCTCTGAAATGAATTCACAAGACTCATTAAATGAGAAATGATTACAAAACCTCAAATACTATCCAAAACTTATTCCCCTTGCTCACAAAATTCCTTCCAAGTTTCCAGCCACAGACAGGAATCCCTATGCTTCAACATTTTTAACTCACATTTCTATCTCAGAGCACTGCAAATCAGCCCAACCTGGTGTGTGCTCCTTCCAGTGTCACTCCCAGGTGCATTCCCCACACCCACTGCAAACTGCTCAAGCTCTCTTCAAGTTTCACGTATCTTCCTTTCCCATCCACTGCCACAGGCACTACCCCTCTCTGCTACCCCAGGCTGCTATTAGATGCACACAACATGAAGTGTGACATTAGTATTACGCTGAACCTTTGGGTTGGTTCTGCTCCAGGCACACTGCCCTCTCCACTTGCCCTTTCTCCAAAGACACACCAGCAGCAGCCAAATATTACCTTTGTCACTGCAGTGTAGGGCTGGGGACACAGCTCAGTCTGTACAGCTGCCTACCCACCTCCTCAGGAAGAGAAAGGCACAGGGTAGAGCAGAAAAGAGCTGAAATGTATGTTGGGTCAGTACAAGTACAGGAACTGCAAGAACAAGTCAAGGGAAATCCAACAAGGACAGGAAGAGAGGATCCAACATCCTGGGGAGATGGGTATTTTGTAGCCTTCATAGGAACTAAAATTTGAAGGATAGGTACTAGTCTCACAACCAGACCTCCACCTCTGCTCCTTGACTTCTCAACTTCTCCCAAAACTATGATTATTTAATAGTATTGTCCATGCTTGAGGGTGTCCTTTCTGGTATCCATGTTGTGACAGATCTGTTACTCATTGTTCTGCCCCAGATCTCCAACATCAATGTGGCCTGGAGGTTCTTTTCCCCTCCAGACTTCACTAAATTGTGCAGTAATTTTATATTCCACCTATGTATCATATGGACAGAGCATTCAGAAACAGCCACAGTGATTTTTAGCTTATAAGCACACCTTTCTTCTCTAATACCTTTCTCTTTCAACTACCTCTTCTGAAACCCTTTCAAAATGCTGCTGAGATAATTTCCCTCTCCTCTCTCTTTCTCCCCAAACAACTCCAAGTCTAACATGCTTCTGTCTCTGACACTTTCCCTTCAGTTTATAATTTATCTTATCATGCAGACTCTTTTATTCCACCACAGTTCCCAAGGCATTCGGAACATAAAGGAAATGTTCCCAAGGAGTGTAAGGATCAAAAATGTGATGGCAGACCACATTATCCCTAAACAATCCCACTCTTACATAAACAGAAGGCAGCACTCAACAAATGAGTAGTGAGAGGAAAAAAAGGACATGGAGAAGTAATTATGATAAAAACATGTGAATTTGCTCAAGAATACTGAAATAAAAGGAATTTTTCATTTCACCTTTGAAAAACTGTTTTTTCTCTACATACTTTGAACAAGAAAGAAGTCTTTGGCCTCTTTTGACCAACATATCGGGTTCTCCTCCAGCAAATCGCAGAATATTCTGAGTTGGAAGGGGCTCACAAGGATATTCCTGGGGAGGGGAAAAAAAGACACACAACACTTGCAAGTTATCACTGCACAACCCCAGGAGATTCCTCTCTGAAGAACCGCATAAAGGAAACTGTCACAGAGCCAAAATATTCTCTTGTGACAGCCAAGCTTCTTGCAACTTCCCAAATAAGGCCATGGCTTTAAAGAGCATGTCTCTTCAAAGCCTCATTGATTTTCATTGCCTCGTGAAGAAGCACATTGTTTATGTGTCTGGGTGCACTGATATTAAAACAGGATGAGAGGGGCACAGCTCCGTGGTTTCAAAGCCTGGTTTCTAGACAGAATGAACCACAGGAAGCTTCTGCAGGCTGACAGCACAGCTTTGGCCACTATTTTGGAGTGATTCTTTGTGCAAACTGAACCTAGAAGGTGTGAAGACGCTAACAGGCACAGCCAGCATTTCCTAGGACTCTGGGGATAGATCTCCAATGAATTTTGAAGCACAGTATTATATTTCATCCCGCCTTCCAAAGTTCAGAAACTTTTGTATCAAAGTTAGGGTTTGTGCTGAAATTTATGACATGTTTTGCACAACTTCTCTGTTTTTCAAATACTAATTTACTTGTATTGAAAGAGAGGAAGGGAGGGAGGGAGAGAAGGAGGGAGGGAGGGAAGGAGGAAGGGAGGAAGGAGGGAAGGAGGGAAGGAAGGAAGACGGGAAGGTGGGAAGGCAGGCAGGCAGGAAGAAAGGCAGGAAGGAAGAAAGGAAGGAAGGAAGAGCCTCAACCTATAGAATTAGACCATCTTTGCTCTGTCTAGTTCATATTTATTATCCATGCTTCTCCTGAAGGCTTTCTGGTAGTTTCAGCTTGTTGAAAATGATCAGATGCTTCAGTTCAAGTTTTACACTTGAAGTACAGCACTATGAAATCAGAATCTTTTTGCACAATCCTTTGAAAACAAAGTCAATCCTTCTAAAACACCCTACACAAAGATTTACAAGTCTCAGCCACTCCAGCTATCCCAACTTTGCAATTATGGTGTGTCCATTCCCGCAATAATCATACAGCAAAAAATAAACTCACAGAACTTCAAAGCCATGGACAGAAAAGGAAGAAAAGCAATCAGAAAGTGGGTCAGTAGAGCTTGTGTATATTGAGGGCACAAGCTACTCAGGTGATGCAGTTCAGAAAGTACAAGCTGTAGTACTATATAGGCACAAGGAGAGGAAAAGCCAAAGGAAAACAGTGCAAGCCAAAGCCAAGCAATACATCACAGTTGTACCTAAACACCAAGAAAGTGAAATTTGGTGGTATGTGACTTTAAGCAACTCCAGCAAAACTTGTGTCTTCTGTCCATGTGCTATGTAACCCAGCAGAGTGGGTTTCCAGTACTGCTGGAAGCAGAGTGTCTCCTGCACAAAGGGTTGACCTGGGGTGAAACGAGTCCCCACCCTCTTCACCTCGATCACACATTCACACTTCTGTCTTTACCCTTCAGAGCATCATGCAGAAACAAACCAGGTGAAAAAGTGACTAAACCAACCGATGAATTTTCTTTGCCTGAATAAACAAATTAACAGAACATCCCACAACAAAATGCTCAGGAAGTCCCCCATGAGGAGAGTGGTGGGAAGGTCATTCTGGAGCCAAGGGGGAATAAACACGCAATTACACCAGTTTAGGCATAACTAATAAACTGTCCTGTAAGGTTTATTTACACAAGAAAACTTTAGAAAGGTAATCTGAATTAACATTTCTGTAATGAATCAAACCACATTAGGTCCCTGCAGACACACTCATTATTAATTAAATCAACCCTATTTCATATTTAGTATAATTTACTTTGATGTGAATTAAGCTTAATCAAATTAAGGTCACTTGAATGCTGAATCAGAGAATATATACAATGGTTTAATTTAGTTTACCTAATTTACTTTACATTCATATTTTAGGTGATTTGGATTAATTTTCATTCACATACTTGTTAAGACAGCTTTAGAATAGAGAGACACAGAAAAAAACAGAGGAGATGCTGGAAAAATCCCCCCCAAATCAACAGTTTTGAGCTGTCAACGAAATCATTCCCCATTAAAGGGGTACTTGAAGCTGTGTATCCCACTGGGGACACACTGGCAGGGCTGCTGCATGGGCTGCTGCATGGGCAGCATGAAGGCTCTCCCCTGTCCCTGTCTCTATCTTTTCTAAAGTTCCTCTGATGCCCAGAGGCTGCAGAGAAAATCAGACCCTTCAAGTCTTCATCCTCCTGCTTTTGCAGTAGCTGAACAGATGTTGATGGGCCATGAGAAGTGCATGTCCTGAAGGAAAATGAAACAATCCTGATGGAAGCTGAGGCACTTGATATGGTTACTTTTTAAATAGCAGGTCACTAAAATATTCTACATGTTTTGTACTATTGGGAAAACACAGTAGCTATCAAAGTTCTTGTTTGTAATAAAATAACAAAATATAAAAGCCTTCTTCTTTAGGCAGATGTGCTAAATTCACTTGCCACATTTATTCACAGTCTTAAGATCTTCTAGGGGTTGTTTACCCTGCTCCAACACTTAAAAAGTCACCACCGAGTCTTCCAGCAAACTCCCTTCACATTCCTCTTACGTGACTTTGCTTTTTACCATTAAAGAGATTTTTCTGTATACACAGATGTGTAGACAAACGCACTCTGTCGTATTTAGGGCACTAGTCATCTAATATTTTCTGTGATGCAGGTACCATCTGTGAAGTTGAACTGCAGTTCAGGCCCATTATTCGGCCATGGGCATTGGGGAATCAGAGATGGAAATTGATATTAGATTATAATCCCACTGCATTCAAATAGAAGACGAGAGCTCTAGCAAGGTCAGGCTTAACCTCAGACTCTAATACCCAGGCATACCTCTAAAATGTTTGTTCAGGGAACCTTTAGCTGTGTTGTTTGCTTTGCTGTGTCCACTCAGGATTATCATCTCTTAAAGGTCACAAAAGGTGTCCAAACCTCTGAAGCAAAATGATGATGAAGGGACCCTGACAGCAACAACTGATGACAGCTGGTATCAGGGTGCAACTAAGGCTGCAGTGACAGACTTTGACCAAAGTGACAACAAGATCAGAGTCTGGAGACCAGTGTCAAAAATAAGAGGTCATAGAAAGCATTCCTGCATAAGGAAGAAGGACCATTGTTCTAGCAATTTAGCACGGAAATCCTCAGCAAACCACTGCATTAATCAGACCATGCAGTGATCTAAATGTGAGCTCCTGGAAGCATGAAGTCACCCCTGAGAGGAAGATCAGACACGGAGCATCATTTCCACTTGGGCTGCCCTGGTGCACCGTGGCCGCTCCACAGCCCTCTCTCCCACTCCCACTGGTGTGGTGCTGACACACATTTACACAGCTCCGTGGTGAACTGGTTCAAGAGACTGAGCCAGCTGGAAACTGGGAGAACAGATTAAACCAGACCTGCATCAGTACTCAGGACAGTGGTAACAGCTAAATGCATGATGAGAGGCATTCGCCCCGCACACCTCTGAACATGCTTCATAGCTTGAGAAATGTCCCTGTGTGCATTACTGCTCTTACAAACTTGTTTCCATATTCCCTAGCTTGCTGCCTGGCCCAGTGTCCCCTCTGCTATTTCTGTAACACTCTCATATTTAATACCATGAAATTTTTAAACAGTATGCTGGCTCAGGTTTTTCTGAGATCCTGCAAAGAGTTGCAGTCATGCAGTTCTGGCAGTATTTTTGTTTAGCAAGCCAGGACAGAAGAGACAAGCAGGCCCTTGCAGCTCTCATGGCCCTTGGGCAATATCCTGAGGACCATAAAATGAGGGGGTGCTCCCTGGAATCAATACAACAAGCTTTGGGGGACTCCCCTCTACAGACACATACACACACACACACACACTCCTAAGTTACACTAAACTCTGACCATCTTTTCTGTTCACTTTTTACTTCCATTTTTGCCTGTGAACCCTCAAAAGGGAAGGACCCGCCCCACCTGCCTCACCAGGATGGCTGCACCAGCTCCAGCCCTCCACATTATTTCCCAGCAAACCAGCTCCTTGTACTGTTCACCTGCCTCCTCTGCTCCCCCAAGGGCTGCGGTTGTTTTTAACTCACTGTCAAGTCTTCAGTTAATAACTGTTTATTGGGGGCTGGGGAGCACTTTAAACAAGAGATGCTTACGTATTTGTATATGCTAAAAGTGAGGATTTCCATACAGAGGATAGGAATAGGGCAGCTTTTGTCTCCCTCCCTAAAAGCTACAAATTTCCCGTGCTCAGTTCTGCCCTCGAATGAAGAAGCGAGCCTTCACTGTTCCATCAGACCCTAACCCCATCAATACTTGCACATATACTTAAATTTATTACGGTCAGTGGTCTTATTACAACGGCCAGTAGGTTCACAAACATCAAGGATGCTGTTCCCAGTAATAAGGTCAAGAACGTGTACAAGTCTTTTCAAGATTAGGACCTTAATGCCATAGCATCAGCTGGCTTTCTTCATGCCTCCAGCATTAGATGTGGGCAGCTGAAATCCCCAAGCATGGAGGTGGACGGCTGTCTCCAGGCTGAGTTGCAGATAGAGGCAAGTGCCTCTGGACTGCTCCTGGGTGTGTGATGAACTAGACATCCCTGGGCATCACCCATCACCATGGCAGTCTTGGTGGCAGCTGTGTGTGATTCCATATACTGTGAACTAGTGTTTGACAGTTCAGCTCCAATTAAAACAAATAAATACAAAGCCAAACGGCAGCAGGCCAGGCTCCAGGAGGATCCATCACAATGCTGGGCTACCAGCGAAGTCCTAAGACAGCGTTGTGAGTTACAGATCACTTTGGTGGCAGCTGACAAAGCAGCACTTCAGCAGCTCCTCTAATGGACAACACTGCTCGTGCCAAAGTTGATGAAAAGGTGTAACTCCTCGTTCCACGTACTCACATATGGTTCTTACCACCAGACAAGTGAAACAGCAAATAGGGAGAGATACAGGATATTTTATTAAGTATACAGGTGAAATGAATATATAAGTCCATGTTTTCTCTCTTCCACTTACCTGGCTAGTCAAAGAAATTAACTGCCTGAGAAGGCTGTTAATTGGGATGATTCAACCCTTACTTCTCAACAAAGCAGCTGTGGGATCAAAAATTGACTTAGATTCACCTAGGTGATGTCTTTAGTTATTTAAAAGAAAGATCAGCATGTAAATGTGTTGAAGCACTCAACACTAATTCATGACAAAGCCATAATATTAAAGTTACCTCATTCTGTCAAAATATGCTCGTCCAGTATTTCTCTCATTTTAAATCACAAATCCTTTTCAAAAAGGAATTCATAGATTATCTCAAATCCCACTACTGTTTGGCAGGTGGGAACTAGAGTGACAGACAAAACAGAGCCATCTAATAAAATAATTACTTTAGTATCAAAAATATTTTAACTGGGCAGTAACAGCAAAGAGCTAACAGGAAGGGGTTACACACATACAAACTGCATGAAAAGATGTGCATATGGGGATGATTTAAGCTGCCTTGTTTCTGATTTTGTAGGCATTTTTTGATCTCTCTTTTGATGTCCTCTGGGCCACAAACCGTGAATTGAGTAGTGCTGGTCTTCTCAGTGCTGAAGACATATTCCTACTCATCCAGCACACATGCAACAGACATTTCCCACTACAGCTTTTACACTTGAATGTACACTTTTAAGCTCTCCCCTTCATCATGAGCATTCAGCAGTCGTGGGTGTGTTTAGCTGTTCCTGTTGCAGGTAAATACACACTCACAGAACACCACTGCAGCCAACCCCCTGAGCTGTGTACAGCTAAGGAAGAAGAAAGGATACAGCGTGCAGTTAAAGGATTATGGTGGCCATGGCCCTGCTTCTTGCTGATGCCATTTCACTGTGTTTTCTAGATCTCCTCGTTGCTGACATGGGATAAAGGAGGGAAGCAGAGAAAGGAAGCAACACACATCCTGACTAAGAAGAAGCGAATTATGGGAATAGGAAAAGAAGAGGAGGAAGGAATGAATGGACGGCAATACACAAGGAACTTTGCTGCAATGCTTAGCATTTATTATAAATATGCTTGTCATCCTCAGAAATGTTACTTGAACAGGAGACTCCAATCTAGTAAAGCAAGGCCTTTAACAGGACCCAACTTAAGCCTTAATCCTGTGCTAGACTGAGATCCAGCTACTTAATCATCTTAATTCCCTCTCAGGCAAATATTGTCATCCTCCAGCATATAAAGCAAGGAAGCCAAAAAGGTTAAGAGATTTAGCAGCCACAGACCAGCCGAGGAAGCACAGCATGCCTGCACTATGGAGCTCACCCCAATGACAAGGACTGGGCCTTGCTGCAGAAACAGATACAAACTGGTGGAGCATCTGCTTGTGCCTGCACCTGCGGCACGCTACTGCACAGCTTGGGGGTTTTTTTGTTTGTTTTTTTTACTTTTTTCTCACAGAAAAACATGTCTATCCATCCTGGCACCTACGTGAAGCTGAAAAAAGAGAGAAATAAAACTGTGAGATCTCAAGCTGCAGGAATGACACCTACTGCCTGGGAAATGAACTGCTCACCTAAATGAGATCTGTGCTCAGTGGGGAAGGGCTTCCACAGAACAAACCAGCACATGACATGACATGGACATGACCTGGCATGGTGCGCTCACAGCCCAGAAAGCCTATTGGATTCCGGGCGGCATCAAGAGCGGGTTGGCCAACGGGTCAAGAGAAGTGATTCTGCCCCTCTTCTTCACTCTGGTGAGACCCCACCCAGAGTGCTGCATCCAGCTCTGGGGTCCCCAGCACAGGAAAGACACGGACCTGTTGGAGTGGGTCCAGAGAAGGGTCTCAAAGAGGAACAGCAGGATGGAGCATCTCTCCTGTGAAGAAAGGCTAAGGGAGTTGCCTGGAGAATGAAAGGCTCCAGGGAGACCTTAATGCCCTTTTCAGTACTTAAAACGGGCTTATAAGAAAGAGGAGAATTTTTACCAGGGCCTGCAGTGACAAGGACAAGGGGCAAAGGTTTAAAACTGAAAGAGGGCAGATTTACATTAGACATAAGGAAGAAATTCTTTATGAGGGTGGAACAGGTTGCCCAAAGAGGTGGTAGGTGCCCCATCCCTGGATGGTGCTTTGAGAAACTTGGTCTAGCAGAAGGTGTCCCTGTACATGGCAGAGAAGCTGGACCAGATGATCAAAGAAAGACCCTTCCAACCCAAACCATTCTGTGATTCTACACAACAGGACCAACCCCAATGCTGACAATAAGGGTGATCACATGAAAGCCTGCAGGAAATTCGGTCCCAGAGAGTGGTTTATTGATTTGAAGAAAGGTGTTTTAATTCCTGGTAAACAGTATACATGACCCAGGGGGAAAAAAACACCTCCACCACGAACTCAGGTAAAAAATACCTTTTTTGGACAGGGAACATGGCTAGTAGTTAGAAAATGCTCATTCATACTACCAGCTAGGCTACACAGTTTGTAGCTCAAAGCACTTAAGAGCCTGAGTTGTAGGGTCTGCAGTGCATCAGAGGAAGAACAGGAGCATTATCTCAGCAAAAGACAAATTTGAATTTGTAGTAATAGCATTTCCTGAAGAAATTGTTTCATGAGCATTTCTGGTGGTGTTAGGGAGGACTGCCTAAAGCTTTCAGCCTCCTGCTTGTTCCTATCCTATATATACACCCTTTGCATATGGAAAGTGTAAATTTTCTTCTGTCTTTTTATGTAAAGACTTCATGATCCAGTTCACCCTACCAAAACACGAGTGTCTAAGTTGACACAGCCGAGCAGAACAGGAATGGGAACTTAGAAGAAATATTTAAACTCACACTGAATTTGAAACAAATGTAAGGCTTGAACACCTACATCAAGAAGGAAAATCAAAAGTTTCTGGCCCCCACATGTCTCTGTGACTTCAGGACTGTTGAGTATCCAGTGAAATGTAATGCTTCAGTGGTTGTTGTGATGTTACAGAATGGCACTTTGGATAGTCAGAAATGTGAAGGAGGTTTCCAGGCTCAATTTTTTGGTAGGGACTTGCCCAGTCTGTCTCCTCTGATTAATAAAAATAGATATCCTTAACGCTTCTATAACTCTCAAATGATGAATAGTTTTGGAAAGACTGTCAATACTATTCCAAGCATTTGCTCAATGCAAAAATGCAAAGTCTCATATGAAGAAACATTCTGCAGTGCTAAATACTCCAGCAATGAAGAAAAAAATAAAATTTAAACTGTTTTCAGTTTCACAGGGTCACAGCCCAGACTGAAACATACTTTGAGCGCTACTGGGTGATGTGCACACACACACACGAGCCCAGAGCCGCCTCTGTGAGAACCTGCTGCTTGAACCATGAGGTTCCTACAGCGCAGGGTAGAAATGTCTCCACCAGCCCAGTTCTGGGAAACAGCCTGCCCTTACAGTGCAAAGCTCCCCGTGGGCTAATTAGCCAGGAACAAGGTAGAGACACCCAAGCAAGGCTGTGTGCTGCCCTGCTTACACCCCAGAGGCCTCCTGGCAGCCTGTCTGGAGTTCTGGTGTCTTCCCCCTGGGCTGCATCAGAGCCATACTGCGACAGGGACAAGGGCTTTACTGGTGTGCCCATCACACGTGCCTTGGTGGGAGCTCTGAGCTGCAGCGGGGCAGTTCTCGTCGCTTCCCCTCATTACGGCGCATTAGATCAAAAAGCAGATGAAATGGAAGTCCTGGATAGGTGACTGAGGATGAAATGTGCCTGAGGGTGAACAACGGGGTAAGGTGAAGAAACAGTGACACAGTCACTCCACCTCTCCTCCCTGCTCCTGAGAAACTGAGCCCAGGCAAAAGGCTGAGAAAAAGGAGGGGAAGCACTGTGGATTCCTAGTGTTCTGCAGTGGCTATGAAGAAAACAAAAAATATGTGGGACCAGTACCAGTGTACACTGGAACAGCTCTTACTGCTTATCTACTGCAATGAAAAACAATACAAAAACATCAGTATTTTTTTAAATTTAAATAAAGAGCAGATGAGATGATACTAACATTCAGGTTCAGCAAAGAACCCTGAAATATGTATAATGACCTTCTCAAATAAAGAAGAGATGTAGTTCATTCAACTTATTTTATTTCAATTCTGTAATTATTAGGACTGCAAATCAGGTAGAACTCACTTCATTATGGCAGCAGCTTTAGAAATATTTTCTAAAGAGGTTCCATACTGCTTCTTACACAGTGTTCAGAACTGAGCAAAACTATGACATAGCAAGAAAGAAGAAAGAAATCACAAATCTGCTAACTTGCAGGATATAGTAAATTTTTTGAGACTGAATAGTGCTCGCACTTTGGAAAGATTTTGATGATTCCTTAAAAGAAATAAAAACATTTAAAGAAAAATACTTCAAAAGAGAAAAGTACTGTACTTCCCAAAGTACTCAGCCAAGTACAAAGACAAACTAAGCAGACACCTTTAATTGTGACACATTTCTAATGGAGCTGTTCTGCACGAGAGTGTCTGTTGTTTAACACAATCTGAGTGATCCAGGAAAGGACAGAAGTGATATAGCTCACAAAACCACAAGACTGAGTTAAACAGACCTGCAAATATCTGAAAGATTACCTTCAGCCTCGGTTATACCACTAAAAAAATACAGGACAAAACACCTCAAAAAATGAGGGAACGCACAAAACTATGTCCAGGGTCTATGCCTTATTTTAGAGAGGGGGAAATAAGTTTATTTTTAAGTATACAGAATAACAGTTAATATGACAGAGGCACAACTGACCTGTCTGTTCCTCAACCTGACAGTAAAGGTTTGCTGACGGAAACCCAGCATCACGCGGTTCTCAATCAGCCACTGCTGCTGCCCTTACATGGCCAGAGCCTTCAGTAACCTTCAGCAGAGGTCCAAAATTTGCTGACAAGGGGTTTGTCTGCAGCTAGAGCTAAACTACCCCTCTAAAAATCAAGGCTGAGCTAACAAAAGCCGTTTTCTGTCAGCAGCATAGTATCCACACTTGGGATTTTGCTGACAAAACCATGACAGCCGAAGGGCTGGCTGTTTTGCTATCGAGTGACGTTGGCAGAGCTGTGTAGCACAGATTCAGGTTGAAAGGCTGAAAACCTAAACTTATTCTGCAGAAGGTGGTTTAACAACTTCCAGCTGACCCCAGGAATACACAACGAGGCACACCGCGATGCCAAGGTGGGAGTCAGAACATGGCAGGAGAGAGTTCTCAAATGAAACAAAAATTAGGTAGGTTACAAGCATATTGCTCCAGCTCAGAAAGTCACTAAGTGACAAGGTTAAATGATATTTTATAAACAACTTGATTTTATTAACCATCTCAGGGGATGCTGCTGCTTTCTACCGCCAACTGGGCTACAGAGGCCATTAGTCCAGTTGAGTTGGTAACTTTGATGACATTATAAACAAAACCAACACATTCTCTCTAGTTTTTAGAGATGCAAACAGAAAGAAACAGTAAAGAAAAAGAAAAGTTAGAAAATAGCACTGCATACATACAGCTCCAGTCACCCTCCACTCAAACCCAAAGCATCGGCAAGACTCTTGAGTTATCTCATCAACTGCTTAATAAATAGAAAATGTGAAGGATACTGAAATGCTTAATACATTGTATAAAAATGTAAAGACTTTGCTTGCTTATGTCTGAAAACAAAAAGGGTTAAGAAGAGTATACACCTTCCTGTTACTAAAACAGGTTTGTACTATGAATACTCAGTCCTCTTTTTCTCAGTGTTCCTCCATGCCTTCAAATTAAACACAACAGCTTTTTCAGTTTTCCAGTTGGTGGCTACACAGAAACGTCAGAACAAAAAGGTTGACTTTATCCAAACGTTAAGGTGCTCATTGACACCACTTTCCCCCATAACTTCGATACTGAACTCATTACTTTGGTCTGGATTAAAGCACAAAGGAGTAAGAAGGTATAGTTTTAACCTGAATAATCCTGTTTAGAGGCCGGTTCCATCTCTGGATATTCACTGTATGTTCTGTTTAGAAAAAACAAAATGCTTCAAGTGTGAGGCTTCCCCCCACCACTGCCCTGGGACTGCAGCACAGAGAGCCAATGCACACTCACCACAGCCTTGGAAAAGAGAGAGATGGATTTTTTTCAGGGATACACCCAAAATGCTGTATCTGGTTTTTATTTTTAAGAACAGAGACCACTGAAACACAGATGCCTTATAAAGTACAGGTATGACTAAGAAATGAGAGGTTACACCTCTGTTAACAGAATGTAAAAATTTTATTTTCATCTACAGTGATATTCAAAGACATTTTCCCAAAACACAAGCTAATTCTGTTACTTCCAAGAATAAATTAATATCTGCTGTCAAATAACCTCTACATTTTTTTACTAAAGCAATATTTTTATGTACTAAAAAGTAATAACACCTCTGCACTTTGACATTTTCCACCAGGGATCCTAATCCACTTTTGAGACAGAACATCTATTATAATCTGGTTTATTACTAAAATGTATGGTACAGCCACTATTCACACACTTTATACCTTTGAAGTGAAGACATAAAGAATTATCAAAAAATGGAAACCATCACATAAATGCAATAATGCAAAGAATAGCACTGTAATCTATTCACCACGAAAAGCGATATAAATAAAACACACATGGCTAAGCAAATGTTTCAAGGAGGTTTTTATTAAATGTTTGTATAGCCTGCCAGGATCTTTTGGAATTATAGAGCCTATATTTATTAAACAAGAATTGTTACTGGAAAACGTTTTAGGTGATTTACACACATATATTCACTGACAAGTACAACCCATTCAGAAATGTCTGTTTATGCAAGGGGGAAAAATGGAAGCCTTTAAAAACAGGAACTCATTTTAAAAACCCCAAAATAATCATGTACATAAAAGCATAAAAGTGGTATTAATAAGAAAAGACTACACCTGCAGATGCCAAGTGTCACACGGGGAAAGCAGGAAAGGGCTGCTGCACAAGGACACGCCCAGCAGCACACACAGACCAGCTCTGGGTTCTGGCTACCCCACTAGACCAGAGGCAGCCTGGTGCTAGGTGTGCAACCCAGAGAAGCACCCCATCCATCATCGTCAAAAGTGAGGATATGGGGGAAATCCTGAAGCCACTCCTGCAGTTAAGCTGCGTTTTCTTTCCAAAATGCCCTGTGGCTCACCTCCTCTGAGAGTGCCCTAGGTCTCATGGTGGGAATTACTTTGGGTACATTATGATACCCTAAATTCACAGACTATCTTAGTGGGCCTCTCTTTATTGCCACCTCTTCCAACAAAAAGCACAACCACCAACTAGGGAAGTTCACATGGAGCAGGATACCTGCAATGGGAGAAAATCAAAACTGTTGCAGCCTTCAAACCTGCCCATGGTGCATTCTCAGGGTGAAAGATGTGCTTATCAGTCCGCTTTCCTTCCTCCTACGGAAAGACCTCTCCCAATCCTTCTTCATGGGGGGAGAGCTCTCCCAGCTGGGCCACTAACAGAACAGGAGGGAGCAAGGGAAAACTTCACTACCATCTGTAGTGTTTGATGACTTATCCCCAGGGGTCTCTGAGCAGCATTGCGATCAGACCAGGTGAGACTGATACAGACACACCTTTTGTATGGACACGGGAGGGGTCCATGCCACCAGACATGACACAGCAGCCTTATGTCCTTTCGGCTCTCCCCAAGAATGCAATTTTAAGCAAATGAAGAAAACTAATGCCAATGTAAATGGCTAAATAAACCGATGCAGCTCCAAGCCTTTGACACATGACAGTGCCAGGAGTAAATGTAACTGTAAATGCAGGCGAAGGTTTTTTTGGACTCCCACTGTACTTCCTAGGAGCACTGCCAACCTTGCAATTCAGGAATCAGGCACCACAGAAAGATATACGGCTTCAAACTGTTATTTCCATTTTTAAGGTTTCCCCATGCGGTTTTACTTTGCTAAAGATAATAATTAAGTGGAAAAAATCACTAGTATTAAAGATGAATCAGGGGTTGGGTTGCTCCGAGATACTGTCAGAGCAAGCCAACTCTTGAATAAATGGGGGAAGCGAGAGGTTTGGAGGATTATGAACCAAAACAAATAACGTTTCCCCTCCATCCTTCCACCAGGAAATCTGGGTTGGTGGGGCTTTTTGCCTTTCCTGTTCACAACCGACACACCGACCTCGGCAAAACTATGAGTTGTAGCACCCGCTGCATGAGGGAAAGGGAGACTCCGGGTAATCCAGCACGACCCATGCTGGATGCTATCGAGAAATATCCTATCTCCGCTCCTCCGGTGAACTCCTCGTTTCCCTTCCTTCCCCGCAGACGGCCCTCCCCGCCCGAGGGTCTTTCGCCCAAGGAGGGTCTCGGCAGAATCCCCGGCTGCACCGGGCAGGATCCCCGTCTGCAGGGCACGGCAGCAGCGGGCAGGATCCCAGCTGTACCGGGCAGGATCCCCGTCTGCAGGGCACGGCAGCAGCGGGCAGGATCCCAGCTGTACCGGGCAGGATCCCCGTCTGCAGGGCACGGCAGCAGCGGGCAGGATCCCAGCTGTACCGGGCAGGATCCCCGTCTGCAGGGCACGGCAGCAGCGGGCAGGATCCCAGCTGTACCGGGCAGGATCCCCGTCTG
>JAWMRA010000161.1:51849385-51925046 GCA_035584735.1 Pseudotriccus pelzelni | reverse complement strand
TCCCACGCGCGGCGGGGCCGCCCCGCCCCTCCCCGCACCGCCCCCGCCGCGGGTGGGCGGGGGGACCCCCCGGCCCCGCCCGGCCCCGCCCGGGCTGCCCCCCGGCAGCGCAGGTGAGGCGGGAGCGGCCGCGCACCGGGAGCGGCACCGACCGGCGCCTCCGGGCTCCTCCGCGCTCCCCTGCCCGTGCCCGTGCCGGGAACCTGGTCCCTGACCTGTTCCCGGCTGGAGCGGGGCGGTGTCGCGGTTGCAGAGCTCTCCTTCTGCACAGTGCTGCGGGGGTCCCGTACACCGGCGCTCAGAAACGGTGCTTTTGTGGCAGGGCGCAGGAGCAGGAATGGTGTTTCCAGCCATTATCGGAGGCCGGCTGTGCTTCGTGCTCCGTCCCCATTCCCACTTGTCCCTGTGAGTGTCCCTCTCACCTATGCGAGCTCTCTCACCCTCCTGTCAGCCTCGTCCTTTCCGCACACCCACCCGTGGAGCCCCGGGCTGCCTCCCAGTCCTGTGCTTCTTCCATGCAACTCTCCTCCCTACTCCACATCCCCGTCCTGGCCCTGACACTCTGCTTTTCTCCTTCCAGACACCTCCCACCAGCTCTCTTGTCCAGCCTGAACCACAGGGGTGATGATATCCACACAGGGTGATGATATCCACCAGGTCCAGAGCCCGGAGATTCCCTTGTCTCTCTCAATGTCTCTGCCTCTTCCTATGCACCACCCACTAGAAAAAGATTATGTTGAAAGTGGTATCACTTGGATATTCTCAAGGATCCAGCATTAAAAGGGACAAAATTCTGCTGTTGTTTCTCAGGTCTTTGATATGTAGGTCACCACAAGCTGATTGACACTTCTCAAGAGCAAAGGCTCTTCAAACTGTCAGTGAGTCCATCTCCCACAGGTCTCTCCCAGTTCCGCATCACCCAACTGGGACACAAAAAACCCCAACAGCCACATAACCCCACAGCAAAGCAGTAGGTTTCCAGGCAGCTGGCATGTGTGTGCACATTGTGTCTGGAACAGAAAAGGCTTCTGGCCCTCTCCCTCCCTCCATGCGTCTGTGTCCCAATTAACACTGCTCCAATCACTCCCTGAGACTCACCTCCATCTGCACATGCCGTGAAGGGCAGGGAAGCTGTAGCCCCTGTCTCTGTGTGCAGCGGCAGTTTTGGGAAGGTGCAGGCAGTGTGGCTGGGGAAGGTGGGCTGTGGGCAGCGCCAACGGCAGAAGGTCATGTGAGAGCTCAGGGGAATATGCCCATGGTGCGTGGTACGGAGCAAAGCAGTGGGGGACATTTTTAATAGAAATATTTTACATTTTTATTTCCATTTCTCTGAAAAATTTCTATGCTCACGCCAATACAACACTTATTTTTACTATAGTAGTCACATGTGCCACATGAATAAATGTTGCAAAGACCAAGACCATAGATTTGATGCCCTACAGAGCTATTTCACCACTGGCTTGTCAAGCCTTGCTGCTGCCCACTGCAGCTCCATAGCAAATAGAATGTACAACAATGACAACAACAATAATATGACATCAACAAAACTCATGGTAATAATAATGTGTATGCCTTTTATTCAAGGCCATGCTTGTTTCTTGGTAGCTTATGCATAGCTGATAACTGCTGTTTTGAATTATCATTAAGATGTTAAAAAAATAATTAGGGACAGAGTTACTGAAGGGCCAGGGGTAGGGAACTCCCGACCTCTTCCGTGCCTTGTAAGCACAGATCCCAGCTCGTGCCTTCCTTGTCCCATAGCAGGTCAGCACCATCTTCTTCCCAAGCCACCCCACCAATTAATCTAAGTTCATTTCAGACAGAGAGGGTCCTCTAAAGAAGCTGCTCCCCCTATATCTAAGGGGCCTCCTTATTTGTTTGAAACCAAAACTTGAGTTCTTTCTTATGAGCAATTACCCTAAATCTCCTAGAAGGCACAATATATGTTGTTTATATAAACAAACAACTGTCAGACCATAGATCTGATATAGTCTTCCGCAAGTGACAGTGGCTTGGAGAAACTCATCCACATAATTTGTGATGGGATTGCTGAAGGAAGCAAACTTATGAAGAAATAATGAGCAAAAATAAAACCTATTTTCTTATTACTATCATCTGACTTATCCTTTAGAGTGTGGGTCACTGACCAGCATATGGAACATATGGGAGACAGCATAAGGCTAGGAGGATGCTTGTTAAACTAGAAAGTTTCACGGTAATACTACAATTTAAAACATGATTAAAATAGCAAATCCATATGTGAGTTCACTGATAATCTGGGGGGTTTTAATATAATTTCCTTAAGATAGGTTTACACAAGCACAAATCAAGCAGGCAAAGAAATTTATGTAAATCATGCTATGGTTGAGATATAAAACTAGAATGAGCAAAAATGTCTTCTGGGTGTGTCAGCTGCACAGCTGATGTTGCAGACAGAGTCATGAGTCTCAAAAAGGAGCTCAAACTACAGCCACCTCGTGCCCCAGCACTGACACATCCAGCCCCAGCAGCTGCCCATGAGGAACTGCAAACCACCTGGTAAAGCACGGGGTTGGCTTCCACCACTCACAGCTCTGTACCTGCACTGCCTCCTGAGCACAGGTACCATCCCTGGGCAAGTTGCAACACCTCACTGACCATAAACTTGTGCGATGCCTACCCTTGCAAAGGGCTGGGGGGCTTCATTTCTCATTAGGTGAGTGAGAAGGGATGCAGAAATGCAGTGAGGTTACTGGCCAATTATACTGGCTATTTCTTTTATTCTCATAGAACAAGGCAAGAGAGAAAAGAAGAAGGTACTTTAAGCACTGTTACAGATGCCAATCTTACTGGTCACTAATGGCACAGAAATGGGAGAAAAGCGTTAAAAATCTTTCTTGTGAATCAGAATCCCTGAGGCTTCTTCATCAACATTCAGGGGTTGGCCACCAGATCACTGTGTTGACAGAATGAATTGACTGCATCATGTAATAATTGTTTTGTTGGGATAAGTCTTACACTATATTGCAATCAGAACTTTATGTCTTCTAAGAGACTTAAAACTGTTAATTTGTATGGACACATCTGAATGTAGGCTTGTCAAGTTCACCTGCTCTTTGCCCAGATGGGAATCCCGACCCACCAGGGTCATCTCCACCCTGCTGGCCTCATTGGTCTTCCTGCTCCCCATTGCACCTCTCCCTAATGGAAAATTCTCCTGCACAGCCCAACAAAGACCTGCACGAGAAAACTGGTACCCAGGGCCGTGTCTTTCCTGGCTGGGAGCTCCTGAATGGCAAACCCTGATCGATTTGCAACTCTGGGTCCTGTTGCAACAACTGCTTTGGGGCCTGCTCTGTTTGTGGCTTCAGAGATTTCATGTCAGGAAGACACCCTGCTGAAACAGGTACACAGCCTGGGGCAACATCCTCTGTAAATATCCTCCTCTCAGGAGCTCAAGGTCATCCAGTTGTTTTTTCAGAGAGTTAGTGCCATGTCTGGAGCTACAGGCTGCTGCAGCAAGTCTTGTGGTCATTTTTTCCCACTGAATTTGTCCAGCTCAGAGCTTTCACTTGGAAATTCTAGAGCTTTCCTGTGGGCTTTTCCACAAAACTACCTCTTTTCAAGGAAAACAAACATTCACAACAGTTTGCTTTACACACTTCTTTTTGGAAAGCTTTCCCTATGGATGAAGGATTTAGCCGCGTGAGTCACCCTTGAGGGGAATTCATTATATTCATTAATTATACCATGTCTACTAACACATACATGCATTTATTTCTAAAAAAAATTTTTCTCAGACAACAACATGACTTGTAATTTTGCCAGAACTGAAGTTGGGTCTCAGTTGTACAATCCCATGGGCACTTGGCTGGGACAGAGAGCACGCAATTACCAAATTCAGGTGCAAGGTGAGATTCAAAGATTCCCAAAATTCAGAGAGGTTCATTCCGATCACCATGTCCCTGCGACCTTTGGCAACATTCGGCAAGGGTCTAGGTCCCATCTCAGGTTTGTTGTGTCAGCCCAAAAGAGCTGTGGTGAGGCACTGGCAGTGAGGGAATGCACATCACCCACCGCCCACAGGGGACCTGCCAGAACGCCCAGAGAAAGCAGCTGCAGCAGGGCTGCAACTGGAGAGCCCCCAAAACCTGGATTTCTTTAGCAATGCTTCATCCAATCTTGGGGCGAGGAGGAAAGAATGAGGAGAGGGTGGAAAAAGTAGTGGAAGAGAGGGGGGAGCTAAAGGGAGTAAGAGAATGGAGACTAGAATAAAAAGAAGGAATTACAGAAGTTTGGGATTTTTTTATCAAGAAAAGGAGAGAAAGGGAAATAAGATGAAAAGGAAAAATGAGGAAATAATGAAAAAGGGAAAGAAGATGGGGGAAGTAGTATAGGAAAAGGCAGAGAATAAGTAGGAAAAAATACACTGTTGTTATACTCCAATTCTATTTTATTATATTTCCTCGAGTGAAGATGGGAGTTGAGGAGAAGGGTCCTCCAACTGCACTCTCATGGGAATAGTCAGTGCCTTCTATCGGAAAGGGAGGAGCTCACTGGCACTTTCCCTTTTCCTGTTATGCCTCTGGAAAGCAGGGTTTACAATCACTGGGAAGGCTGAAGCAGGAAGCTGCAGCCTTCCAGGCAGCCAGGAGGAGCTCTGCCTTACAGGCAGACCCTGAGGACCTGTCACAGTCTTATCTGTTCAAGGCCAAAGGTGATTTTTCCCTAACAAAAGCAGCAGAGGTCTCACCCAAAAGTAGCGTTAAGGGTCTAGGCAGAGAGGTAACTCTGTGCTCCTGAGTCAGAGGCAGTCGGGACACTCCAGGCTGCTACACTGTGTGTGGCCAGATTTTCTGCTGAGCAGGAGCCGCACATACGGGAAATGCCACAGGGCTTTTCACTTCGGCTGAGCCTCCTGTCAGCTCACTCTCCAACTGTTCAAGCTGTAGACAGAGACTCTCAGACAGAGCTCAGCTTCTGCTCTTTTTAGGTGCTGTAAAGGAGGCCAAAACACATGAACCTCTGGTGTAATAACCGTTCCTGTAGTTATACACTGATGTCAAATCTGATATTATGATGTCAATGAAAGCTGATGAAAAGGAGAAGCTGGGCAGGAAGGAAGGAACCCTAAAATGCTGACATTTATCTTAATGAGAAACTGAATCCAGGAAGAACAGCCAGAGCAAGTGATTTTGTAGAAAGAGGGGTTCTCTTCAGGCTGCCTCAAGCAGACGGGTTCCCTCTTCATCACATCTCTGCAGTGTGAAGGCAATGCAAGGCAATGGCAAATTACAATAATCTAACATGACTGAAGAACTCACCCAGCCTTTTTAATTTTTGCTTTCTAACCATAATGACTGAACAGCCTGAAGGAGATTTCTTTAGCCTACAACCTTGAATTCGGAGCAACTGTAGCTCATGTAGCGCTGATAGAATCCACAGAGCAGATGAATTTCCTTCCCTCTGGCTACAGGTTTATTCTAGGTAATTCCACGGGGCAGATTTTAAAAACGTTCATCTCTTAGAAGCTCATGCTAAAAACCCATTCACTTGCATGGAGACTCAGAAAGCAGGTCGCCATTCCCACGGTTATAATTTCAGTACCTCAGGCCAGATCCAAAGAGGCAGCCTCTAAGGGACAGACATCCATTACAAATAAATGGAAATGTCTAAATTCACTTAATTTAGTTTGTAGTCAGCCAAAAGATGGTAAAATCAAATCTGTGCTAAACTGGCACTGTGAAGCTGGTGGAGAGGAACCACTTTTCATTGGAGTCCAAGCCATCAAGCTTTCCTAACACCACAGACAAAACGCAAGGTCAAAGAAGTGCCTACGGTGCCTGGTGACACAGCGTAGCAGCTTTGTTGAGAGGGGGCACCTTCTTACACTTTAATGTTCAGCAGCAAATGGGGGGACCCACAGTGCTGTGAACCATCCTGATTGACAAAGGTCCCCGGAGTGGCTTTCAAGGATGAGCCCATCGCTATTACTCTGACTCAGACAAGGTCTATCAAACTCAGTGCTAGATGGCAGCTTTGGCTGCACTGCCATCCATACCTCTGTGTAAATTAACACTTAGTCTTCTGCAATTATTTGATGAATTCAGGTGGCAAAGTTGTTCCATTAAGAAAAATGAAATTGCCTCAGAAGTGCATGACTAAGGAGAAACATAAATCTCTCCCAGCAAGAGCATGAACCACTAACGTACTCACTCATCCGGGAGCCAGCAGCCTCCGTTCAGGAGCAGACAGACCTGGGAGTGATTCTGTCCTTCCTCTCAGGAATCCTCACGTCCCATCTTTTGGACAAGGCGACGTCCTGACTTGGGGCATCCCTTCTGCAGGGCAGGCTGCTGCAGCAAAAGCAGCACGGCCACGATTGGACGGCCCCAGCGTGGCTGTGAAGCCCAGCCAGTTAGGGAAGAAAAAGATTTCTGCTTAGGCTTTGCATAAGTCTGTTCTTTCCACTAGTAATTAAAGTGACATTTTCCCTGCCATCTGTAGGATTTTTTGAGGATGCAATCGAGTGATCTGTCAACAGCCCAAGTTCCAGGAGAAAACACAGCAAAAAGAGGAAACACAGCCTGCTTCCCTGAGAAGAACCCGAAGAAATGAAAAATGCCAACCCTTGCAAAAAGGAGGCTGTTTGCCCTTGCAAGATCTTGTCACATGAATACTTTTGATGGGAAATAATATCCTCTAATACTAATTCTTTTGAAGAATTAATCCAAACATTTCACATAGGAAATATGACCTTGAATTAACTAATCCTGTATTAACTACAATAGTAAAAAATGCATTTTAACAAAATTGATTTTCTTCATGAGGATTTTTTTTAATAATTGGAAATGGCGGGGTTTTCTTAGTTCACTAGCATTGAAAAAGAACTATTTTCTCTTACATTTATCCCCTTCCTTTGTTTTTTTTTAAATACTTTTTTTTAACGTAGTAACTGGTTTTTGCAGAGCTCATCTGTTGGAAATTGTTAATACCTCGCAGATTTCAACAACCTGTCAAAACCAAGCACTATCAGAAATATCTATGTAATAATCATATTTCAGGAAATAATTCAGAGAGTACATACAGAATTCAGATAGAAAAGGTTGCAGTTTTAATACCATGCAAATATGCATCCTTTAGGAGTAAAATAAATAGATGAAAACAGGCAGGAGAGGTAAAATAATGAAAAGCCTCTAGTAGGGAATGGGCGATGATCCCAAAAACCAGACTGAATCTATGTTTGTTTTACAAGCATATAGAAGAGAGAAGAAGTATTTTGAAAGCATTCGTATTGTTTTCCAAATAAATTTAGACTTAAGAGAATAGATGTTATCAACTTCAGGAGCAAATCACTTCGAATATCTGAACACAGAAGCATTACCTGAATATGCATGGTCATCATTTTGGGTCCCAAAATCCCATTACTAAATGCCATACAACAGAGGAAAAAATCCCTACCCTAAAAATTATTCAAAATCTATGTGATACACATTACAGACTGCCCACAGACAAACAGAGACAATGAAGAAACAATGAGACAGTGCTGATCACCTCAGTGCACTCACACATGGAGGTGGGAGGGCAGGGAAGAAGGAGCTAAAAGCAGATGCACTCACTGATATTGTAAAGTGCAACTCATGGAAGAAATGCGGACACAGATACAGTAAGAAAATCAGGAACTCAGCCCCAAAACAATCAGAGAAGGAGTCAGGGCCACTGGTTTTATAAGCAGGTAAGGGCAGCAACACGTGCCAGTAAGGGCTAAGATGGATGCAGCCCTGGAGGGTGAAGTCACAGGAGAGTAATGCGGGAAATGAAGGGAAGAAAAGTAAGAAGCAGGAAAAGAAAGTTGAAAGGGAGTAGCTGAAAGATTGGTAGACAGCAATACACAAAAAACACAAAGAGATGAATCTCTTTTTTGAGCAGCACTGCACCTGCTGCAGCCAGGATCAGGGGAGGGATGAAACAGAAGCGGAAGCCCAGGTGTTATCTCCAGCCATAGACTTGAGACCAGCCCTACACTCACTCCATGGAAGCACAGGAAAAGAGAGCTTCTGCAGACAGAATATCACGTGAAAGAAATCAGGTCTTGCTAAGAGAATGAAATATGCAAAGTTTAGGCATAACTCTCTTTTCCTTTTTTTTTAATTTATTCTTTTTTCTTTTAAAGTGAAAAAGAAGACACTCCTGAGAAAGCAAATAAATGCAAGAAGTAAAGATCAACGGTGGAAGAGGGGCGAGCTGAAGATTATCTGTAACAATGGCAAAATTGTGTAGAGTTTCCTGGATGAAGAAAGGAGAGCCACTTTAACAGTCATCAAACGGATATTTGGCTCAAAACGTTACCATCATTTGCCAATTCAGCAAATACATTTGTCAGGTTTTCATAGAGGAACAAAGACACATTTTACAGCAAAAGTTAAAAACAGAGGAGCAGCAGAGGCTGATGGGATGGGATTGTTGAAAATCCCCTTTGATCAGTAACCCTAGGGATGAACTTGCAGTATTCCTCATCTATGTCTTGTAAGGGATAACAGCCTAAAATAAAGAAAGGGATCACAAACGCTTTACTACATCCCAAGAGTAGCACCATGGGAGGATGAAAAGAGAATGAGCTAACCCAATTTGCAACTCCTGTTTTCTCTGTTGCAAGTAATGACAAATCACCTAAAATTCCGAAAGCAGAAAATCTGAAAGCACCCAATCTGCAAAAGAAAAAAAAAAACCAAACAATGCCCCCCAAAATATGAACATAAGGTATTGTGGGATAACCAAGCACCCAGACACAATGAGAACCTGTCACCTGTGTGTTATGAACTATTATGACTGGATTAATCTTAGAAAGGGTAAGATTATGCTTTAGCTTCATGCATTTCAAGAAGAGGGAGATTGACATCACTATCAAAATAAGTTGTTCCAGTGCTCCTCTGTCCATTTATTTTCTTTTCCACATTGCTCCTTCCTCTGTATAAACTCAGTACAAGTACTCATACAGCTGCATACCTAGAGCAGATGAGGAAACTGGGGAAACAGGTTTTCTGTTTGCAGTAGTTGTTGTCTCCCAACTGGCTTCTCCCTGTGGTCACAATAACTCCCGTGCTGCTCCATAGGTTGGAAGTAACCAGCTGGGAGCGAGACCTCTGCCTTCAGTGACAGTGCCAGGTAACATCAGCGACCCTGGAACCCTGGCCTTCAAAGTTCTTGCCTGAAACAAGTTCCTAACACAGAAACTGCCAGAATTCTTGCCATGAGCATAACTCTGTGCAGTGGAACGACGCTGCACCAGCCAGGTGCTCGGAAATATGTGATGTGTGCCAGGAGGCAGGACCAAGGCAGTTCACAGGTGAGGGCATTTGGCATGTCCTTCTCCCCCGCTGCAAAGATGGAGTTCCACTCTCTAGGTGTGCACTGTCATTATGTTCCCAGGGTCATGGTCACGTGAAATTATGTACCCCAAAATCTAGATCTTACTGGCAAATATTTTCAAATGCAGCTCTAATCGAGAAATCACAAATGTGTGTTGTTAAGTAAAAGTCTGTCCTTCTGAAAGTATTTCATGTTTAAACAAAGATACCTTACTAAACAGGAAGAATACATTGAAAATTCACTTTAATACATGTTTATTGGTGTCCTGCACTTTCAGTGTAGGAGGTTGGAGATGTAATAAAAAAGTTTCAAAATTTATTGATTCCATTTCATTTAAATCACTCTAAACAACCAGTGCTTTAGAGTTTAGAGAATTAACGTTTACTGTCCTTTTACAAGCAAAATTTTAATATTACCTTTTTTTTGAGTTCGCTTAGAACTCCTCTTTTAAAATTCTTCAGATACATTCCTCATAGTAAACAATACATTTTAATCTGTGCCACAATCAAAATTGATAAGGCCTTCTTAACCATTTTATACCACCTCCACTGTTACTTCATTGCAAAACACAATCTTATTTCATACTATAAATACCCATCCATGCACAAAACACAGGGGCCAGAAGTTACACATTAATATTTCATGTAGGCTTCCAAGTCTTCCTTTACCCTCTGCAGGTTTATGGTACACTTAAAAAGATATCTTTAGACTTGGTCTACTCGGTCTTAAAATACAAATATACAATATCCATAAGCATAAAAAAGTAAAGCTAGATGGCCTTACCATTTGTTATGAATGCTAAAATCTTATACATGTACAATATAGCAACATGCTGATTAATATACATATTAGTTAAATATACCAACCAATAATGGGGATGTGGCCAAGCTTTTTTGTTTTGTTTTCAAAAAGAAATTGTTCATATACAAGTAAAAAGATTTTTAATTTAAACTTATGTGGACTACCTGAACCACACAGACATCTGTAAGCCCTACTGAGATATTCAGGTCAAACTGGGACACAGCTTGCTGATTCATTTGAAAGGGAACACAACTCCTCATGGGTAATACCCACGGTGTGCTGTTCCCAAGAGAATGCAAATTTACCAGCATTCACATTTTCAGGTCTAGAACACTAATTTTTGCATCTTACATAGCAGTTTATATTTTTTGTATCTGTTCATCAGCCTCCATCAGAAAGAGTTCGGTACCTTGACATTGTCATAGATTTTTCTAAGTAAGTAGATATACAGTACAAAGTGTAGATAGTGAAACAAATAAGCACATATATACAGTCTTTGAAAGGCATTTTTGTGACCAGTTTAGCAGTGTTTATAGAAAACATTTAGGATAGTCACATTCTGCTGATACCACTGTATTGCAAACTGTCAAGCCACATTTCTTATATTAAACTTGTACTGCATTGTATATTGTACAACAGAGAATGATCATTCTTCAGGTGTGACACAATGAGAAAAAAAGAAATCACTGTACTGAGTAAGGTAACCAGCACTGGGCTTAATTTTCCTGAGGTCTGTAAGAATTTTTTAAACAAAAATCACAGTGACCAGGCTAAACTGCAAACATACTGTTAAGTTTTAAATATACAGTTTATACATAAGTTCTGTGCACGGTCGACTCAACTGTGTGTGTTCATGCTGATGTTTCCTTTAAATGACTCGCCACTGCATAATACTTGTATCTTTTCCGCCTGTGGAGATGAGATGGGTGTCTTCACAGAGAAAATCTACATTAGTTACATGACTACTATGTCCACCGTACACATGGCTTGGAGCCTAGAAAACACCATATTAGCGAGAATATAAGCTGTCATCATATAACATTCTCATTATAACATTCATACAGCAGAGAAACCAAGGCATCACATTGTTCTCTTACGGTATTTTAATATTAAATTAACTTTTAAATTTAATTGCTGTCTCAACCAACCCTTAGATATCTAAATATTCCCATTCTTCCTGTTTTGACGTGTTTGGTTTTTTCTCTGTACACAGGAAAGCAACATTTAATGCACTTGTGCAAATTACAAGAGTAAATTTTTGGGAAAAACCTTACCCTAAACTGTGAACATGGATATGAGAAGAGATGTACTTTGCCAAAATCATCCCCTGTTGATAGTAGTTTTCTCCCATGTGATCGACAGACAGCGTTGATATCTGTTCCATCTGAACCTTCAGGCCATACACCTGAAACACAGAGGGACTAATTAAAGGGTTTTATAATGGAAATAAAATTGACAGCTTAAGCTTTTGTTGAAATATTAATAAAGGATTACCTGTTTAAAGAAAAGAAAAAAGAAAAAAACTACAAAAATAACTGCACCTGAGTCAGGATGTGTACTTCAGTACACCAGCAAAAGTCCAGATCCTGATAGGAAATCAAGCACATAAAAAATACTTTATTTCCTCTAGTCAGCAAAGTGATTTTTACTCTGAAAAAAGAATTCTGCTGAAGTACAGTCATGTGCCTGAGCCTGAAAGAATTTTCATACGGTTATGTAGAAAAATAACAGTTACTGCTTTTATTTTCCCTTCTGCTTATGTACAAGCTAACACACTTTCTTCATATTACTGCAGTCTAAAAAACGTACCCATGTATGATTCAAAGTACTTTCTTCATATTACTGAAAGTCTAAAATCTCTGAAACAAGATGTTATATAGTTTAAATTATTTATTAATATATCTCTAGAAAAGAAACTGAACCCACTTTAAAGTTTTTAAATGCTTTTGTTCTACTCTAAGTACTTCTCTTTCCTCACGTACTCTACTCCTTGCTGTTCTTGCACAAAGTGGTGTTCTAAAATTAAACTGCAGGATCATCAGTGCAAAGACCAAATCTGTGCACCACATCTTTAAGGCCTCTGAATACTTGCCTGCAATACATTGTAATTGTACTAAAATCCATCCAGTTACAGAAATGTCAGGGTTTTGTATGCCATATTGTGCGCTGCTTTTTAAAAGATTTTTGTAATTTAGATTTCCTCTAATCCCTACTCAACACAAACAATACCAAACTTTCAGAGACCCTTTCAACAGCACTATGAGGAGGTGACTCCACGTCTTTAGAAGGAATTACAAATTGCTGTAAATAAAATACAAAGTACTGATTTGTAGACTGCTCTTAACTTTCCTGATGTGTGTGGAAACATCTCTTTGCTAGATCAGGGATAGTAAAAAAGAGGCTCAAAGTAACGGAAAGTGCAAAGAAGAAACAACAATAATTGCTGCTTGTGGAATTATGAATATGCAGAACAAAGAGACACAGAAAAGCTGTTCTAAATATCTGCCTTGACAAAAAGGAGGCTGTATGAATATCAAATGCTGGCTGAAAAAAGGCAGGAGTCTTTCCAAGAGGTCACTGTGACAAGCTGTGAACCCCTAAAAGCAATGGTTAAAGAAACAAGATTGCCATTTTGAAATGGAGAAAGGAGGATAGCAGGGTTTTTGTTCAAAACTTTGTGCTCTTTCAAAATTTATCCCAGTGCCGCTCTGCCAGTTTTTATGAATATGCAAACTGAATCCCCCTTGACGAAAAATTAGTCTCTTTTTTTTTTTTTTTTTAATCCCTATGCTTTGCAGACATGTAAAGAGACAATTTCTTTTCTCTCATTTGAGGATTCATGCTATGCCTTTTTTCCTACTCTTCTCTAAAATTCATTCATTACATCTCTTCTCCCAGCATAATATTTAGTTGAATAATTATAATTATTCTTTCTAGTCAGCACATTATCTGTTGGTCCAATGTGCAAAAACCAGAAGCAGCCATTCCAGCTGTGACCGAAGCAGATAATGATAAATGGATGACTGCTTCACATTTTGCATGGCATCCTTTTCATTACACATCCTACTAATGCATCTGCCTTTCCTACAACAGCATAATGCTGTTGACTCATGTTCAGTGGGTATGCAAGAGTAATCTGATCTTTTTGTGCAGATCTACTCTGCTGTCTGCTCTCATCCGTTCTGTATTTGTACAACTGGGTTCTGCCATTCTAGTGTCGAACCTCCTATTTGGCCCTATTGAATTGCCTCCTTTTTTCATACCACTCCTCTGTTTCTCAAGATAACTTGCTAATCCTGCAGCTTCATGCCACATACAAACTATACATGCTGGTTTATCATAGGCTATTAATAAATATATTCAAACATAATATTCAATTTATAGTGTTCTAGTCAGTTTTGAACCCAACCAGCCTGAGCTCTCCTTTGCTTGCAATGTTGTCAGGCTTTGTACAGCATCTTAGATTTCTTCTGTTCCTGTTCTTCACCTCAAACACCAATTTTTTTCAAAACTGGGCATGTGCAATGAACACTTGGTTGTGTACCCAGCAATACACGGCTCTTGAAAGAACATACAGATCATTAAGTGTTTTAAAGTCTTTGCTCCTTCACATTTACATTTGTATTACACATTTGTGTCACTGAAATATACTCCCTCAAACACACTTCTTAACATGCTGTTGATTTCCAGTTGAATCATCTCTAAACACTTCCAGGCTGACTAATCCGTTCCCATGCTCCAAGACAGGTGTTCAACAGACCAATGTTCATTCCCCCCCCTGCACTGGTTATGCTGATCTGTGAGTGCTATGCACAGTTTGTGGTTTTTATGTGGTTCCCCTAGAATGAAAAAATACTGCTAGTTTCAGTCAGCCAGTATCTACTGAAGAGTCAATATACCAGAAGCTTCACATCCTGGATGCTGTGATCCTTGCTTCTGTGTCCAGTGGGAAAATCCCAGAAAGCATATGAAGACTGTTCTAACTGGCTGCTCTAAGGCCCCAAAGTACTGAACAGTAAGAGTGACTTCCAATATTAGCAGGTTGGTTTCCAACTTATAATTTGTGAGCTTCTTCAATTTATTATTCTAGCCACTAACTTTGCACTTTATCCTCTACTTATGGGCTGTGAAGGTAGATATATGACCTGCACATACTGCATTCATCCTTCTCAAGTATTTCAGTACTTTGGCCGTTCTCTGTGAGGCCCTGAAAATAAATACTAATGGTCTCAAGATTACATTAGCCAGTTAAGTTTTACAGATACAACAAGGCTGCTCACCTGTTGCAAGGCATAGGGAAAACCCCTCTCAGGTGTGACACACCTCCATCCTCTGACTCTCTGTGCACCCAAAGCAGCCCCACATTCTAATGGCATTATATTTTGCATGAATCCGAATCAAAAAGTGAGGAATACTCATATAAAGTGTTTAGTATCTCAGAGTACCTGAACCTGAGATGCAAAGACATTGTAGCTCTGTAACTATGTCAGGTGTACTCAAACCCCAGAAACGTTAATAGTTCCATAAGGGCCTCCAACCCTCATATGGAAAATACTTTATGCCAATATGCAGCCAATCTTCCAGGATTTCCTCCTTCCACCAAATCTGCATACTGTAGTGACATCTAAGCACTGCTTGTCAGTCAAATGATAGAAAATTTGAATGTGTTTTCCCAGCATACTGCTACTGCCATACCATCTTTAGGTTCTGAAAACATGTCCTTTCTGGCTGCTTTCAAGCACATCACTGCATCTATTCTGCTTGAAACACAGGTGCAAATCTTCCTTGATTACCGCTTATACTACAACAGACTTTTCTCTCAACTTTTACCATGGCTTCCTAATTTCTCTTGAGGACTCAAGAATTTGAAGCTTCTCATACTCAGCTTTTATAACAATCTATCCAGTTTGCACACACTGTGAAATGAGTACAAAGCTTCAGACTACAGTGGGGAAAGTGGATCCTTCAAAACTGGCAGAAGACAAGCCCGATGAAAACAAACCACACTGATTTTGTTACATTTTCCTTCTTGAATTCCTTTCACCTAATTTAACTGTTACAGACTCTATCAAAATACGTGATAAATTCTTAATGAGGGAGATTGTCATCCATTTTGTGTCTGCACAGTAACCAAAGCAAATGAAGCCATTTCTGGTAAGGGGATTTGACTTGGTAACTGCTTAAATACATGACAATTCCATAGAACTGGTACTTTAAATTAAAAATGACGAGAAGCTGCTCTAATGTGACAGAAAGGGCAGCGTGTGATTTCTTCCTTGTCTCCCACTTATGTTGTAATTTAACATTTGTACTTGAAGCTAGCAAGAATATCAAACCAGCATCTTTCTGGATTGAAATAAGAAGACAGATTGGAATAAAAATGGTATAACAGAAGTTCTCTATTTTTCCCTGAATTATGAATAGTCATGTTTCATAAGCAAAAGTTGGCAATCCAAGTGTTTGTTAATAAGAAGAATGGTAAGAGCTTGTAAGAGGCTTACAATACTTACCAAAAACATGGAATCCTAGAGTACAGGTGTAAGTGGCCCATTCTATATCTCTAGTTGTTTCAACACTCACGACTTGTTTACAAGCAGAGGGGATCCCTAAAAAAAAAAAAAAAAAACTCCACGTGATTTTTCATTCTCAAATTGTATAGATTTTTGATTGCACAAGATGAATTAAAACATATGGTCGATCTTGGCAGTTATACGGTCTCATTTAAATTTTAAATCTGTGTTAGACTGCCTGAACTTTGCACAAAAGGACTAAATATAATTCTTACTCACAGTATAAGATTTCATAGTCTCCTGAATTAGACACAAGATACTGTGAATTAACAGACCAATCCAGATGAGTAATGAAGCTGGAATGACCCTACAAAGATAAAAAATATTGTATTAGCTGCACTAACAGTATGTCTCAGGATGACAGCATTAATATTAAAATAATATTAATGAATAATAATTAATATTAAAATAATATTCTTATATTAAAATAATTACTATAATTAACAGATTTAAGGTGTTAATACTGAATCATGAAAAAAAGGTTACTTACTGAACATTTTCCAATTCTAGTGTACTTTCTTCCGTTTTCACTTACACCATATATATAAATACAGTTGTCATGGGAACCTATTGCCAAGAAGTTTCCATCTATAAACACAAAAGTAAACTGCAATTATTCCTGTAAGAAAGAACTCAGGCTAATTTTGAAAAGTCTGTATGTCACAGAAAGAGCAACTGTTCTTAAAGGCCTTGATACTGAAAAATGAAAAAATGGAATTCTATTTTTACTTTTTCAGTTGCATATTGATGCATCATTCAAGACCACAAACCAGCAAGTTTATGCACGAAATATTACTGCTAAAAACACATGACATCTCTGGAGGCAGCTACAGTCCATTTCGGGATAACCTGATTGCAACAACCCAAGTAGTTAAATCTTTTCTTTTTCTTTTTTTTTTTCCCCCACAGAAACCATATTGAACATGTTGGGCAGGGAAAGAGGGAAAAGAAAACTAGAGCTTATGACACCACCCATCCAGTGTTGACAATGTTTCATGGCATATTAATTTTCAACTTCAGTATGGTGAGCAGGGAATTATTTTAAAACAAACCAGCCCCTAATTTAATTTAATAAAAAAAAATCAACGCCTTTTTTTTTTACCCAGTAAATAAATGCTCTCAAACCTGGTGAGTAACGCATTACAGACAGCTGTTCGTTTCCATCTGTGTGTACAGTGACCAAGTCTTTTGTTTCTGTGTCAAACACAAACCACCTGTTGTAAATACAGAAAGAGGCCAATAAATCATTCCATAAGGAATTTAAATCTACTGTAATCTTGACCAACTTTTCTTCTGTCAAAATAGCATAAGTTTACACCAAGAAAAGAAAAACAGCAACTGCTACTCAGTTTGGTCTATTTTTACTTTAACACAAGGATAGTTTCCTTTCTATCTTTTTTAACCAGAAAAAAAAGAAAATGATCAGGCACTGACCTGATATCACCCTTCAGATCTTAGTGTGTTTTACTGTGTGTCATGCATTAGAATAAAGTAAGCATTGCTTATAATGACCCTTTTCTTTTAATGACCCTCCTCTATGCTATGTTTAAATGGATGCCTATATTAAATCCTAGAGCAGAAGAAAACACAAGCAAGAATTAGGACCATTCTCTTCTGATAGATAAATTATATTTATTTATTAATTTATTTTAAAGTGAAATGTTAATTATTTTTTGTTAATTTAATTTTTAATTAAAAAAATTAATTTGTGGAAATGTGTAGAAAGGACAAAGACAAAATTTGCATTTCGGTACTTGCATCAGATTACTAAAGACAAAGAAAATATTCCTCTCAAAGCTTCTCCTTTTGATTTTTTTTTTGGTAGTAAATAAAGTAAATTCAGTAACAAAAGTGAATCCTTTATTTTGGATTGATATACCATCTGAAATAATCTTGGCTCATACCCTACAAGCTTCCTGTATGTTCTCAGTTAAGTGGAACTGTTTTCAGTACTAAGGGCCAAGTCTGCCCTCAAGTGACACTACAGGAGAGCATCAAGTTAGGCAAAGGCGCTCCCTCCTATGACAGATAACCATGCACAAACCCAGCGTCTGTCACTGACCCACTGCATAACCAAGGGCTCAACCTGCCACGTAAAATGGAGATACTAAACTTTGCATCCGTTTTCTCTGTCTTGTTTACACCTCACACTCTTCACTCAGAGCAAATCTCTCAATATGCATTTTTACGTCATGTCTAGCACAGGGGAACATTCATCAAATTTTGTTAAAGACTCTGGTTGCCATGCATTAAGGATCATGAACCACTTGCTACATTCTCCAGCACATAAAATTTTTCAATGTGATTTCCTCCAAGCTGCCCTAAAGGCCTCAGAAAAAATCTCTATCCACACCTGCAAAGTTAAGTCACAATCTCAGATTCTTCCTTCAGCCTCTCCTGTGCCCTGATGGACACAAAGAAACATTTAACATTTAGGTCACTGGTTTGGTGACAGTGCCTCCGACACAGGGTCTCTCTGCCAACCTAGACTTCCTGCCCTGTCCAAATCTACCTCCTCCCACTGACCCTAGATTGTCACCCTCCCAGGGCAGAAAACATCTCTTTGTTTATGCAACAATCAGCAAATACAGGGTTTGTAGGCAATAAGGCAATATAAATAAATTTCACTCTGAAATTCAATAGCAATCACCAGGGAATGAAGATATGTCAGGCATACATTTGCATAAGAAGAACATGAACTTGGACGTGAGCTGGAAAAATCAGTGTTTGTTGGTGCCCAAGGGGTAGCTCTGCACATCTTACCTTCCAGTCAGTGTCCCCACTGCAACAACAGATGCTGAAGGATGAAAACCTGAAGACTGTGCTGGATCCTAAAATGTTTCAGAAAGAAGTATACCTTTTAACCAGTCCGAGTTACCAAGTTATAACAAAAACACAATTCAGTTATCTGCCTCAGGAACAATCTCTTGTTAATATTTAGGGGTTGGTTTTTCTCTTTCTTTCAATATAAATTTGAGGGGGAAAAAAAGCATTTTTAACTAACTGAAATATTATCCAATTAACTTTTTTCCCCTCTATACAAGACCACTTTTTTCTTTTCTTCACTGTCTAAAAATAACTTGGTAAGTGATTTCATAACAATAACATCAGCAACAGCAGCTCCCCAACAAATCACAAACAAGTAAGATAAAAATAACTTCTTAAACTAGAGCTGACCTAAGAATTAAGTATCAAAGCTGCAGTTTACCTACAGTCTAAAAGGACAAGCAAGCACCTTGTTCAACAAAGGTACATGGCATTTTGCATGGAGGGGTAAAGCACAACTTCTGTGCACACCAGCACCTTTTTCCAAGCATCTGCCGAGCTGCAGCTTAGTGGGAGATTAAGGGCACAAACTCGGTTTCCTATTTTGATATGGAATTTCAAAACATTTTACTTTGTTTAGTGCATTGTTGTGGAGACAGGTAGAATTCCAGCGTTTTTCTTGCAATTTAAATATACGCCTAAAAACCAAGGTAAGCATTTTCTTTTAATATTTGTTCAGTTAAGAATGAGCTCCAGAAAGCTTCAGATTATAGCACAAAATACCAAAATAAATAGCTTATTTTTTTCTGATAACATTAAAAATTAATTTTAAAATGTAAGCAAAAAAACCCAATCTAATAACAAATCTCACAGAAATGCTTATAGGCTTGATTTTCTGTATTTTAAACCAGTATCACATCATAGCTATTGTAGTACACCTGTTGACATTTTTAGTAATTGGTAATTACTATCCCTACTGGCTAGGTGGAAAGGATATTCTCTTTAATTTAATCAAGTGACTAATTTAAAAGACTTTACTGACTCTAAAGAAATTTCAGGTAAATGTTGAGATCCAGGATTCTAAATGTGTTCTAAAACGTTACAGTATTCCAGAAAGGATAATTTTCAAATTATATTTTCAAGGTATAATTTCATAGTAAATGCTAAAATATTCTACTGAATAAATCAGAGCTTCAAACAGTGAATTTAATCTGAGCAGTAGCTTGTACTCATGGTTACATTACAAAGCTTTTACGTAGACCTCTTGACAAAAATAGGTTAACAAGAAACTATTTATTTTTTCTAGATAATGTAGATCACTGATCTATGAAACAGTCTGCGACATTTCAAAGAGCTAGTAAGGACATTATTGTAAAAGCTGACAACAGAAGTCTTGCCTTAATGAAATGGTGTGTACTTGGAGGGGAAACCTATCTTTTGTTTAATACTCCCACTGCTGTTGCCATCAACCTTTTCAAGATAATCAATGTAAACAAAGCTGTTTCTTAAACATTTCAATAACAACAGTTTCTTGCAGAGTCTTATACTTGCAAAACTGCAGCTAAATATTAATTGAAGCTCACTCACTGTTAAGTCATAATCAGCTAAATTCCCGTTCTGCTTTTCAGAGGAAAATTATGTCCTTTTTTGAGTTGATGATGGCTTAAGTAACTTCATTTCAGAGGTAGCAGCTTATCTGATTAATAGATTTGCTCCTAACCCCCATATTGTACTTATCTCCACTAATGATGTTTCACTATCCTCCCACACTTCTAAATGCTCTTGTCTTTAGACTGCAAGAGAGTAAAGTGCCAAATTTTGCACTTTTCTTCATGACTATAGGCCCTCCTCAGTATATCCTTCCTGTAATGAGAAACATATTAGAAGTACTAACTTATTCTCTCAGGATTTTTGAAAGTGTATGCAAATATACAAAAACACACACCCTTACACTAAGCACAGGGTCACATTAGTACCTGCAATTAAATTATGTGATGATTTTTTCCAGTAAAAAAGAAATGCATTCGAAAAGCAAAAAATGGTACCTATGATTTTACCCTCCACTTTGATTTATAAATCAAACTTGCAGATAATCAGTTGTGCATAATTTCTAAATAATCAAAATAATCTCAAAGAAACCCAAACATACAACTATCCTGAAGATCAGAAAGGTTTACATAAAAGTTATCAGTTGTGTCATTGTTAGTCACTCTGAATTGCATGTGAAGGGTTTTTGCAATCTAGTGTGTTCATCCTCCATACCGTACAAATATGTTACACTGTTACTGCTGCATTTCAAAACAAAAAACCCCACAGATTTATCTTTTCTTAGAGAGACTACCAAGACAGAGGTAGGAAAATTTGGCTTATAACTCGCTCACCTGTTTTTAAAAATATATTTTATTGTTGAAATTTGTAGCCTAAGTGTGATGCTATTTATTTGATTTGTCATCTTGGGGGCATTTCAAGACATTTGCAAGCACATTCAGATTTTGGTGCATCTCAAGGTTTGACCATTCCCCCGAGGCCCACCTATCTAGAGCATCTCGAAAGACTGAAGGGGAGAGAGCTTATTTTTAAATCCAAATCACATTAACATACCTTAAACTCTGAAATTCTTAGGAAATAGGAAAACGCAATTACCTGCCTGCTTCTCAGGCCACGTACTTAGCATTACTGATTTTTTTTTTTTAATTACCAGAAATACTTATATTTTCCTTTATTTTAATTTCTGATAATGGCCAATCTGTCTTTATAACTGAGACACTGAACTGTGAAAATATGGCTCCATCCCTGGGACAGAGGAGCTGTTGTTTTGTTCTCTCCAATTAATTTAGAAGTCAAGAAAAATATGGGCTTTTGAATATATGACCTTGGTTACACAGAATAAATTCCAGCTTCCACATTCACCAAGCAAGTATGATTTAACAAGTGCATGTAACTGGAGCGGGATACCTTGAGGGAAAACTTGGCATAAGCAATTCTGTTAAGAATTCAACCTGATGCAAGAATGTACATTTATTTCAGATGTGTTGTTTTCCAGAAGTCTTATCAATACTAGCTTTAAGTTAAAGTGTTATGTAGGCCTGAAAACCAAAAGCCTTTTTATAAAAAAAGCTGTAAAATAAGGTTTTTCAAAACTTCACGTAAACTAATGAGGGATTATTTGCTATATGACAAAGAAAAGACTTTATTCGGCAACACGAGGATTGTCTCTAAGTTACTGGGTACAATCTGATTTGCAAACCTGGGTATTTGGTACATATCTACACCAGGTCCTGTTTTCTTTTCCTTGCAGTAACTTTTGAACTTTTCCACTGTACAGAGGGCAGAGAAAAAGATTCAGAAATAACTTGGTTATTACGATCAGTACATGCACCTCCAAAAAAACATGCTCACACATCTATTAAGAAAATGTGAAGAGAAGAATGTTTGAAAGAAGGCCATAGTAGCATGTCATGGTTTGAAAAAAGGCGATAGAGGCATCTCAGAGAGATAAAAGCACTGTCTCTAGAAGATAAGCAAATGCCTTCTTGTGGATAAACAATTAGAAGACTGATCAAGTGTCCAAGAAATGTACTCTGAAAATCAGTTCCTGGTGATGCATATATTAAGCAAGATCACTTGTCACCACAAAGTCATCAGCAGTTTGCAGATGCACAGAGTGCCTAAGTACAGTAAAAAACTGAGCCTCCACTCAGTATTCCTGCAGTACCTAAATGCCAAGTTTCACACCAGAGATAGAAAGGGAAATTCTAAACATTTATTTGTGAACCAGATGTATAAAAATGAAATAATAAGGAAATAATGATATTCCCAAAACATTCTTTTCCTACTTTATTCTATCATGCTCAGAATAGGGGTAGTAGTATTAATCCTGATCAGAATCACTTTTAAATGGTAAATATTCCTAGATTTATATTTGTGGCTCTCCTCCTAGTAAAAAAAACATAAATGTCAACAGCACTGTACACTTTCATATGATACAGCATATAGATTCGTATAGCCTAGGATTTTAAATTCTTGTTTTTAAGAGTTTTACATCCATTTTCAAAAAGAAGACAGTTTTAATCAATAATGTCAAGAAAAACAAAATTACTGTATCACATACAGAGAAAAATTACAGAATTTCTGTAACAGGAGAGCTGTGTTCAGCAAATTTATACCTCTATAATCTTGTCCCAGATAGGATGATGGGTGGTAGCATCCCAGAGAGTAATGTGTTTGTCATGTCCACATGTGAAGAACTGAGGTTTAGAGGAATGGACTGCAAGTCCCCAGAGCTCATCAGTGTGACCCTACACAAGTAGAAATATTTCTTGACAAGAAGGACAGACCATCAAAACTAAACATGATTAAACAGTATTAAAATAACCAAACTATATATTAAAACATTTTAAAAAAATGTTAGTTCTAGATAGATACATATTTATAATGTTATTTATTCCCAAAAGGACTGTAATAATAAATAAAATAGATGCATATTTATGAAACTTAACTTTAAGCAGTATCTTTACTGCTATTACACACTTAGAAATGTTCCTGTAAGGCAACCCAACTTACCTGGGTAATTGGGAAAAAATTTCCTGACAGTGTCCCCTGTAGGACGAAGTTTCTAGTGGTTCCTATTAATACAACGTCCCCTTTTCCCTCTGCTACTGTTCTTATCGGACCAAATTGCTCTGGAATCTGTGGTCGTAACAGACAAAAGGATAGGTAAGTCAGACAATCTGTCAAGTGTTGCTATTTTTAAAGACACATGGCCTAGCAAATGTGTTTTAATAAATGTTGCACATAGAAGGAATTAAATAGATTAATATCTGTGCCTGATTTGCAAAACTTTAAAACAACTTGCATCAGCTCAGTAACTGTTTTTATAACACTACAAGACAAGACATCCTTGTCTACAGAACACTCCATTTGTACAGATAAACCAAGTATTTCAACAAACAGAAAAGGTTCCTTCATGCTGTGTTAACTTAATCATATTTATTTGCAGTTCTGGTATCAGCCTAAGCATTTCTACTCAGGGCACTTTCTTGTAATGAATTTTATTTTAGTTGCAGCCTGGATTCTGAAAGACTCAGTGCAAATCTCCAATATACTGTTCAAGGTAAGGCATAAAATAACAAGGAATACCAAAGTATGAACAAATAAAAGAAAAAGAAAGACACAACAGTTAGAAACAGTACAACAAGCACACCTTGTGCTGTGTTAAAAAATTAATTACAAAAACTCCCATGCCATTCCCATTGCATATTTAGTATTTGCAACATTTAATATTATGTAGTAGAGCTGAAAACTTTCCTCAGGTTTTATGCTGATTCCTCTCTTACACTCAGTATGTAAACAGTCATGTAGTTCTGTCCAAACAAATTCTGCTTTTAAGTTCCTACACAGTAACTGGATTAAGTTTCAAATTTTTTAAATTATATACAAAACCCAACAACATCAACCAAGAAATTAATGAAAAACTGAGTATTAAAACCCCCCAAAAAAATCATGATATCATTTTGAGAAAGTACAAAAACATTTCCATACTGTAGTACTCTGAAGTTAAAAATTACTTCAAATTATTAATTGCAAAGAAAGGAAGAAATAATATGAAAATATATGAATACAAGATTTGTTTCCCAGTTACAACAGAACTTTAAAAGGAAATATTATGTTAATGAATAGACAATCATAAGAATTACATGATGGCTCAAATAATATTGCATTTTACCATTAGTTTGCATTCCCCCAGAATACATATCCATAAGAAAACAATTTGATTTAAAAAAGCTGTGTTGCGAAGACAGCTAGAATTTCATTTCGAGTAGCAGAGTAATTTCAAGATAGGCGACATCACCTCGGTTTTGTGAATTTTTTGGTAATTTCCATTCCAAGATATCAGCTTTCTGTCTTTTCCACCTCCTGATACCAATGTGCCGTCTCTCAGCATACACAGCGCGAATATTCCACCCTCATGTGCCCCTTGAACTGCGTGGCTTATTCTGTTGGTACCTGGGCAGAAGAAAAAAAGACATTTACTACTGAAATACTTGGCTTAATAGCTCCTTTTCCCCCAGGTTTTTTGCTCTATTTCTCTACTGCCTTTCAAGAATTATATCTAAACAACGGTAAAAGTGTTGGACCAAAACACACAACCCCATAGAAGAGGCTGAATTAGTACATCTTAGGATGCATTCCCCCATCTCAAAAATTAAAAGGACACATACTCACTCAGTCTAGCTCAAAGACAAAGTAAAATAGGTTCATTTAAACCTTTCACAGGCATTTAAGCCAAATTATTTGACATCCCATTTGACCTGCAATAGCACTACATACCTTATCAACAAAGAAATGATAACCCAATCACTTGTCATCCTCCGAGGACATTCCACAGCCTCCAGACACTGAACTTGAACCAAAAACTAAGATACACATCCTTGTACATCTGGCAGAACGTCCTGAATCACCCTCCAAAAGACCTTGTACTTCTTTATTGGTGAACTTGGCTTGTTCAAGTACCTTCTTAGACTCAAAACAGCCTCAAAACCAACTATATTAAGTATATCTCTAATTTCATAAAACATTACTATTATGAAGTACAAAGAAATGATTATTATTATTACTAGTGCTATTACTGAAATGTGCACCTTGCATCAAAGCTTGGCTAACTTGACGTACAGCACGAGTGAGGGGCTGATAGAAGTTAGGCTGAAACAACTGCCTTTTCCTTTACGAATCCCATTTGCTTTCACAAACATATCTGTGGATATAATGTGTCAAGTACAATTGATATCTACTAGGAGAAGTTTTTGCTAAGGGTACTCTGACCTGGTGGAAACAGCCCTCACTTGAACATTGAGCTCTGAGTCAAAAGCAATGAAGACATAGAAAGTACACTCTACTAGGAGAGAAAAACAACATTTTTGCCCAACCCAAAAGAGCTGGCAGAAGGTGAGGAGAACCTGAGCAGGCTGAGAATTCCCTTTCATTCCTGAGAGAAAGGGCAGAAAAGGCTCTTCGCAGTCTACCGGCATGACGGCAAACGGTCCCCTGAGCGGTGCACTGACCCTGCCATGCCAGCAGCTGCCACTATCTCCCTTGTCTACTGGCAGTCCAAAATAACAACAAACAACAGAGAGATGGGATTATGAAATGCCTAAAATGAAGGAAAAGCATTTTGTGTCTTGCTTTAAATTACCATAGGAAAAGGGAAAGGGTTAAAAAAAGAGGAGCGGACTTACAAACACCATATCCACCCCTTTCCTCAACAGCAGTGGAGTGGTCAAAAGCACAAGGAGATAATTGGCTGAAAGTCCTTGGACGAAAAAAAAGTCTGTAAAAACAGCTCAGCAAGGCTCAACTGTGTAACTGATTCACTGGGTTGTTTTCTGGGTCTTATACCCTTCGAATATCTTGGGAGAATGCACTGAGTAAATAAGAAGCAGCTGTCATCCATCTCCCTTCTTCCTTTACTAATAAAACCTCCTTCAAGGGATTCTCCTTATTCCTATGCATGGCATATCATGCACTAAGCAAACGTTTAGGATGTTGCTGCTGTTTGCCCTCTGGCAGGCACTGCCTTCTGCTACCTAAAAAAAGTCTCTCCTTACTAGGAAGTGCTTTTTTAAGAAGTTCTTGCTATCCATCTGTTCTTTTGAAATAAAGCTGGGGAATTCAATTAGATCTGAATATATTTTATCTTGACTTCCCAGGAAAACAAATAAACCTATTTGTTGTCTTTTTAAAAGTGTATGTCAATAGGCATAATTTCTGCAAACAGTAGAGTGACATTATAGGAGATTGGAGGTCATCAGTTACATTAACAGTGTTTCTTTCTATCACATTCATTAAGGAAAAGAACTTTTCCTGCTATTTCTTACATCAGTAAAATGCTGGCACAGCTCTGTGATTCGTTATTTGACCACAGGGAACACATGCTACAGAATTTTGTGCTCCAGCAGTTAGGCATTGATGTTCTTTAGGTTCTTGTAGAAAAGAATCCAGGCACAATCTGCTGGATTAGTCTTGGGAAAGAATTCAAGATAAAACAAAATTTATTTTTCTTAAAATGAACCTCTACACTCCTGTGAGATTTCACAGTGTTTAAGATTGAAGTTATAGTGAAGTTTTATCTTACCTTTCCCCCATACCAAAATGTTTCCACTTGAGTCTCCTGTAATAGTATCACCATTTTCAGAAAAGGTCACACACAGGACAAACTTTGGCTTCTCTTGTTTCTGCGTGGTTATGAAAAATATACACTCACAGCGACACACAACCTGTTCATTTTAACTTTATGCATTTGAGTAATCTAGCTTAGTCTTATACAGCTCTATTATTACTTGAATATCTACACAGGAGTTAAACACATTCCTATGGTCTAAACAGTTAATTTCTGCAAGGGAAAAAATGTAGCAGTGAAGGTTGGTGGCCCAATCTTGCACTCTTTAATTGCAAGTTGGGGACAGAGTGAGAAAGCCTGTCAACATTAAATACAAGACCAGAAACGCTCTGAGATAAACCAAATCCCCCAACCAGCACATAATTCCAAATACTTTAAATATTTAGAAATTGACAAAGATGCAAACAAGCTTTATTATTATAATTTTTAACTCCAAAGTTTCTAGGGGAAAAAGTATTACTAGAGAGTTTAACTGTAGTGTAAGAATTATGGAATCATCTCTTGAAAGACTCCCAAGATTCAGTAATGGAAATGTTGCTTTGAGACCCTGCATTCAAGATATTGGCAGCAACAAAACAATGAAGTGTATAAGGAAACAAAAAATTCAGTAGTAGTGTCTAAGGATATTATCTGCATTCCTTGTGTGTATGAGCTCTTTCTGCCTCAAACTAAGAACTATTCTCAACTAGGGCCACCACATTTCTCCATCTGCAACAACCCTCAAGAGTAACAGGACCAGAACAGAGGGACAAATTTGCCCAAGAAGCTCAGAAGTTAAAAATGCATGGAAAAAGAAAATGTAATAGAATTTAAATGCATTATCTCAGCAACTCCTCCTGATTCCACACGAAGTATATTAACTGAGACTGCAAAAAAGTTGTTTTGGCTACACTTGTGAGCCATGACTCCACAATCAGCTACCTAGGCCCTGCTGGAGTTATCTGCGGTCACCATTCCCTGCTGTAGAGCTTAGCCTATATGTAAGAACAAAACAATATCAAATCTTGAAATCAATATTATATTTACCAAATAGTGGTCAGCTCAACCTGTATTTGGCTTACATATGTGTACGTCTCTGAGCAGAACAGAGGAAAAGGGAAGAAGACTCATGTAAACATTTAATGGGGGTTTTGCAAATCTTTCATTTAACAAAATAACAAAAACAACCCTCCAGAATATGTCACTCTCTCTGTTTTTGTTTGTTTTGTTGGTTTGGGTTTTGTTTTTTTGGTTGTTTTGTTTTGTTTTTGTTTTCTGTTGTTTCTGGTTTTGTTTTTTTTTCTTTTGGCTTTTTAATCCGAGGTAATCACAGAGATTTTAAGGAAATTTTATTTTTGTGGGGAGAGGGGGTGTGGTGGGACCATGGAGCTGCGTACTATAAAGAATATAGGAAAAAAAATAACAGCATGGTAATTTCATTTGAACACTTAAATGTGGAAGTTTTACCATAACATGAATGCCACCTGAGCTTCTGCAAAATTTCAAGTTTAATAATGATCAGTTGTTTTGATTTACTCTAATCTTACTGAACCTTAATTCTATATGACCGTACTATTACTGTAAACATAAAATTAGGGAAATTTTACCTCAAATAATCCTTGCTTTTTAATAAGAGAATTTCCTTCTAGTGTCCAAAAATACAGATGTGATTTTCCACAAGTAACTATTATATTTGTATCAGTAGGGTGAAAATCTGCAGCAAATACAGCCTCATTAGAGCACTTGGAAGGAAAAAGAAAAACATTGTATCAAAATCTAAAATTCAAAGAAATCAAAACAGTATTACAGGTTCTCTAGTCAGATAAACTGATACTTCTGATTTAAGAAAAATTCTGAGCTATCAATTTACTGACATAGTCTGGAATGCTTTGGTAGAACACTTTGAAGTCAAAAGATTGCATGACTTTATAAGTCAGTACCCAAATTTACCCTTCAAAACCATGTCAGATAATGAGAAGCTCTACACAAAAGATTAGTTGAAGACATTTTGTTTCTGCACATATTATTACATTCTATGCTGTTATTACTGCTGCCTAGAATTTTCTAACCAATTTTAGAACTACAGCAATAGCAAAATTAGAACAAGAAAAACTACTGGGATAGTCTCAACAGAGACTATGTTCATTTTCTTTGCCTTTTATAAAGCAAAGCCGTTAAAAAGGCACAAGAAGTTAAATATAGAAAGACATTTTATGACAAGAAATCCAGATCTACATACAAGCAAGTAGTACAAAATATCTTATTGCAACACCTTGACATCTGCCAGCTTTTCTTCTTTCTGCCAGTCCCACACAGAAAGCACATGGTCATTTGAGTCATCCACAGAGCACAGGCTACTTCCTCCATTCTGAAGCAAAACATGGAAAATATTAATGCACCAACCAACATGAGGAACACATAGACGCACATTCAAAATCAATGCTTCTGTGTAAGTGTAAATATTTATACATATTTACACTTTAACTGTTATACTTTTAGTTATCCATAGATCTACATAAATTATAATAATTTATAGAGTAATTGAAAAACAGGGCTAAAATGGGATCTAGAAAAAGGAGTCCTGCAAACTGCAGACAAATGGCAGGAATGAGGTCTTTACAAACATGCAGTGGTGGAAACTCCAAAGGCAAACTACACACTATTATACAGTTTACTAAGAAAGTTTTTCCTGATAATCATACTGAGTTTCTTTCTTTGCAATTTAAAACAATTATTTCTTTCAGATCTATACGGACACAGGGAAAAATTTACTCTTCATATTGGTAAAATGGATCAAAATCAGGGAATGTAGTAAGAAATTAGAAAACAACTTATTTTTGACAGGTGTCTTTTTATAGTTATGCCTTCTATCACTCCTCCTAACTTAATTACCCTAATTCCTTCAGTCTTTCTTCATGCATCATATTTCCCAGACCTTCAGATGTTGGTACCCCTTTTTCTGATGTGTGAATCCAGAAGCTGGATGAAGAACTCCAGCCAAGATCCTGCCTGAATTAGGGGCTGACTGACATCTGTCTCAGTAGTGATAGGAACTGCTGTATAACCATCAGATTTTTTTTCAGTACCTATCTGAAAAGAACTTTTTGGATCATTTTTCACAATCTCTTTGGTGTTTCTTCCTAGCTGAGTGTACAATGGAATAAACCATCAAGGAATGTCCAATTGCTTTCCAACCCAGGATTTTTTGTATCCTGTTGCTCCTGGCATCAGTTACATTAGTTTTGACTTCAGATGAGCTCGCAGGAACAGATCGAACAGACAGAACACTCCTCCCTCTGCCACCCATAGCACAGCTGCTTGTTGCTGCTGCTTGAGCTGAGTCACCACAAAAGTTTGGGCTATCATAGTGTGAGCCTGTTTGGGGAACAGATTAATTTTGTGGGGAAAAGAAAAGCCAAGTAAACTCTGCTTCGTTTTTTTCATATATGAGGTTGTTTAGTTGTCCCCTGATGAATCAGGCCCGTGATACACATCTCAGGCACAGCTACAAAAATAAGTGTGCCAAGGCAACTCAAGAGGTGGGACAGAAAAAGGACTATAACTGCCTAAAGTGAGAGAAGCAGTACTGCTACAGAATGGGAAGTGATGCTCAGAACAAGCCAAGCTGTGAGCAAAATCACAGCATAAAGCAAACATATTAAACATTTGCTTTCCCCTGGCATATGCCAATAGCAACCTTCTGTTATTAAGCACCTCTGTCCCTCCAGGGAGGTACTTACAGAGCATTTGTTCACTTTTTTTTTTATTTATCCTTCAAAAGGTGATCTTGAACTGCATTAGCTTTCATGTTTGCATTCTTAACCAGTTCTCCCAATTCACTTCTCTCTTTTCTACTTTCTATAAAACATTGTCATCAATGGATTTCAAGTGTTTGCAGAAACTTTCACTGATGTGCATTTTGCCTAGGGAATACCCCATTTAGTCCTCTCCTGTTTAAAAATGGTCTCGAGACAACCAGACACCACCACATGCACTGCTTATTCTGTTGTACACAGAGGGCTTTGAGACTTGCACGTGTCAGGTGACAGACTCATGTTTTTATATGAGACTTGAATGCTGCCTGTATCAGCATATGTTTTAATTTTTTATCTCTCTGATAGATTAGAATTCTAAGGATAGTGCCAAGAGGCCAACACCAGGATTCTACTTCTTTACAATCCTCTATCCATATGCCTTTGCTGTTTTCAAGCAAAATACTTTGCTTCTGCCATGGGAGTTTCCATTTTTTAAAGGTCATTTTAGGCAGAGCAAAGGGGTAAAAAGATGCAGAGAGCGTGACTTTCTTATGTAGGGAGAAACAAATTAGGATGATTCAAGACAATTAAGGATACTGAAATTTCAAGTACACGAGTATTTCTGCAATTGCTAGTCCACAAAGAAATTATTTGCAGTTTATTTTAAGCATAAGGTAGATCTCTGAGACTGCTGAGATATTGTTAACTTTAATACCAACCTAAGCTGTTGGAAACAACTGGGTTGCAAACTTTCCTCCTCTAGAGAGGAACCAGAGAGTAAAGACAGACTGGAAGTTATTTTGGTCAAGGAAGCTAAATTTGAAAGACTTCAAAGACCTTTCCTGCAGAGTCTTCACATGACTATTCTGAAGTTTACTTTACTTACAGATTTGGAAAAAGCAATGCAAGTGACAGCTCGGTCAAAAAACCCCATTCCAATGACATGCAGCGTATTCAGAGTTACAGAATCCCAGACACGCACATGTGGTGGCAATTGCTATAAAAGACACAGAAAAAATCAGCTGAAACAATGATGGCAAAAACCCATCAGGGTTTTAAAGAATGAGAATGCAACTGAAAAAACCCAAAATATTTTATCAAAATTTAAGGTATAAAAATTATCAGAACTTCTCTAAAGTCACCCACATAAGCACAGATACACTACAAATGGTTTGCTGATTACTGTGTCTAGGACCAATCTCTGGGTCTGGCTATCCAGAGTGTACAGCACATCAGGTCTCACTGATCTCAGTTTGTTCACTGAAGTTAATGGCCACTGAGATATTCTTTCAGAAGTGAAAATTGTTGATGACTTTGGGGCATGGGACTTACTGGCAGGTCCAGGAACAGTTTAAACTGTACCAACTGAGATAATTCTGGTAACTGTCAGAGAACAAGTGCAAAAGGAAGCTTAAAAATTTCTAAAATGTAATTAATTTCAATGTCATAAAAATGGCCGGAGAAAAGAACTGTATCTTCAGACTCTTCTTTGCAACTGTAATCAAAATGAGATTGGTTTTTGTAAATGGAATTCTAAGCGTACATGCTGGCCCAAGATCAACTCCCTATGAAAGCTCCGTGGTCCTCCCTCCCTCCATTCCCTCTGCCTTTGGCTCCGAGAGCCCCACGCGGGCTCGGCGGCAGCGCTGCCTCCCACATCCACCAGGGGGCGGCCCCGGGAAGCACTTGCTGATGGAGTTTAATCCTAAACACAGTGAGGAGTTGAACGCAGAACAACCATCACCCTTCAACCTCCGCAGGGAAACAAGGGCCATGCTTTATCTCCCTTGTTTTCCTATCCATTTGAACGGAAATTAATAGGCTTTATTACCATATCAGAAGAAAAAAAGCAACAACTATCAGTCTTTTCCTAAGTAGCGAAACTGTCCTTCAACATTATATATATATATATGTGTGTGTATGTACATATATGTATATTTAAAAAAATCAAGGCCATAACAGTACCTCAGTTTTATAAATGTAAGTTTACCTACATAGCACATTCCTCTCAAGCATAGACATCAAACCTTTAAATTTTATTTCACAAATACAATGGTAATTGCATTTATAAAGTTAAAAAATAAACGCCAGAGACTTTAGTTTATGTCACTCAGCTAAGTTATCTTTACATAAACATTATATTGCATAACTGTGGTTTTGTTTTCCTCATCGTCCTCACTTTGACTGTGATAGTTATTTTTTTTGTAGAAGCTGGTAGAGAGCTGCATTTTGGATTCAGTATGAGAATAATGTTGATAACACGGATGTTTTAGTTGTTGCCGGACTGTGCTTACCCTAAGTCAAGGACTTCTCAGTTTCCTGTGCTCTGCCAGTGAAGAGCTGCACAACAAGCTGGAAGGGAGCACAGCCAGGACAGCTGATCTGAACTGGCCAGAGGGATATTCCACACCACAGAACATCATACCCAGCACATAAACTAGGGGAGTTGGCTGGGAGGGGCCAGCTGGGGGACAGCAGGTGATGAGCAACTGTATCACACACCACTTATTTTTCTTGGGTGGTATTTCTCTTGTTTCATTGTTTTTATTATTGTCATTACTATTTTATTACAATATAACAGTAATCATTATCATCATCACCTGTTCTTGTTTCAAACCACAGGATTTACCTCCCACTGGAGGGTGGGATGGTTTGGGTAAGTGGCTGTGTTGTACTTAATTACTGGCTGGGGTTAAATCACAACACTCAAAGTAGTTAGCATATTGATAATTGCTTTTTATCCTAAAATTCTTTGTTGGCATCTACCAAAAACTCTCCATAGTTTGGTTGTGACAACAGCTGCATACTCTGGTGAATAACTTTTTCCTCATGGCTTTCCTGGCTCTGCTTATTCCCATTCTTTCTCACTTTTCTTAGCTCTTTGGAGCAATGTTCAACTTCTCTGTCCGAATAAATTCCTAGCCTACAGCTAAGCTTATAACAACACAGGTAGTAGAGAGAAAAATATTCTCGCTTAGATGACGGCAAAAGTAAGAGTTTTTTTCAGCAAACAACCCAAATACATTCTTATTTGTAGTTTGGTTTGATAGCTGTGATGAGAAATTAAGTTGTATTCTGTATGATTTAATCTCTTCCTTTTCCCCATATCCATCTGCCCTCTCAGGTCTCCTTTGTAGCTTTATTCCTCCATGCCTCTCAGAGACCAGCTCCAAATTTACCTTCAGTCTAAGTCAGTCATGGGACCAGAAGCCCTGACCAATCTTGATAATGGAACTGGGAGACTGTGATAGAGCACAACAGGCACTCTCAAATTAAGTTTTGCTTCTGTTCAGTCCAAAAATGCAAGACCAATTTAACTGCAACATGAAAAGAATACAGTATGTACCTTCTTAATAACATATTCTTATGAAATATATGCAACTATACATCAGCAAAGTGGTCACTCACTTTCCCATCCTTGGATGTCCCTGCAACTTGACCTGTTGCTATAGTGATCCTATCAGGATGAACAGCCAGGCTAAAAAAGAAAAGAAGGAGAGGCCAAACTTAGAGCCATTTACTATCTAGTACATCAAACTATTACTTGAGCTTTTAAGAAATAGCCCTGTTTTAGTCACATAAAGCACACAGCATACATGTAAACTTCTTAAAAATAAAAAACCAGAACCGATAAAGCAATTGGCATTCTCTTGTATTCAAAAAACTCTTCTTCCCTTACGGACAAGGCAATAATTTACTTAAGTCCTAATACCTCAAAATATGTATCAAACAAGCCCCAGGATTCACCTCACCTAGATTTAAATGAGTGCAATGCGTAGGGAGTTTTCAGTTTGAGCTACTTATTGAACTTCAGCTGTCTCTGAACAGTGGTTGCAGAGATCTGGTCAGTCCTGTAAATGCTGTCTAGTGACAGTCCTCCAGAGCAAACAGATGTATCCACTCAAACAGTGCTCTTCAGACTGTATGACCAGATAATCAGTGACTTTTACAGGGAGATACCATCTTCCGCTAAAAATTTTCAAAAGGTAAAAAAACTCCTTTAGTAAGAAAGGATATAGAAATTAGGAATTTTGATTCAAAAATTAAAACTGAAGTTCTAAAAACTGTGATCAATGTTAACTAATGCCTCTAAGAAAAAGCAACCTAAAATTTTTCATAAAGCCTGTAGTACAGTCTATTTTTGCCCTAAAATCCTCTAAATTATTTTTTCATTGCAGATGCTTTGCATGCAGTTCTAGAAGCCAAGTACCCTACAAAAGGAACTGTGGCAATAATTCAGCTTTACAGTGCAGAAAGGTATCATCTTTCCAATAAACCTGAAAGCTTTGAAATATCTAAAGAGACAGAAAACTTGAAAGAAAGAAATGAGATGGAACAGGTCCAAGGTAAAAATCTCCTTGTAAAACAAACAGATTATACTAACAATTCAATTCATGAAACATGCTCACAATTCAAGCAAATTCAGTTGTTTGGTCTATTTTTGACTTTGAGGGAAAACAGGTGTTTCATAATGCCTCATCTGAAGAAATGTCATTTCATACCTTTGGGCCCATCAGATAATCTAGGTGCTCTTTTACAGCTACACTCTGCAAACCGACTGATATCATCAAGATAAACCGTATGTTTATTTAGATTTTAATCTAGTGAAACTGATATTTGCTGATATCTACTATCCTCTGGGCTTCAACACAGTTAAATCGCTTTGAAGCCCAAGCGTGCATGGCAGCAGACAAACCAGGCTGCTCAGGATTGGTTTACAGGCTCTCTGCCATTGTGTAGCCATTCCTGAACACTAACAGGAAGACCACAGGTGAGATTAAAACTGTTTTGTTGGTTAGATTGAACCCAAAGAGCCTCTACCTGGCACTCAGGCTCTCATGAAGGGCAATAATTCAATCCTATTTTAAAAAGGGAAAGGAGCAGATTCTGAGGAGGTTAAAGTTCAATCATCCTAAAAGAAGAAGAACGAAAATGAGTGTATCTATCCCAAATAATGTTTTATGAAGAAAACAAGAATGCTTATTAGGTAACTTACCACTTCACATCATCATTATGACCAGTGTAATGCCTCTGAAGTTGCTCCTCAACATTGAATAACACAACTACAGACGCGATGAAATACACGGTTTCGCCCGTTGGAAGAAGATAGAGATTACTGCGACAGTCCCGACCCCTATATCCATAGCTAGTGTGTTGGTCAAGCAGCAATAACATTATCTACCAATGAAGAAGGTTAAAAATAAGAAAAAACCAAGATGGATTCTCTGCCCCTGTAGTCTGCACCTCTTGGTTTCAGGACAGCTTTATCACTTGACAACCTGCAGAACTCCCTCCCTTACTACAGTAGAGAGTTAGAGTATTTTACACACTTAAAAACATACTTATCCTACAGAAAATCCATGGTAAAGAATACAGGAATTTGTAGTCATACTATCCCTTTCATATCCTCTGGAATTTGTTAAATACCAGATTAAGGCAATGTTAATTTTGTCCCAGATGTATTTACTATTTACACTGCTTGACTAATTAAAATAAAAATTTAGACGTGATGGAAACGCTAACAAGTCATTCAGCAGATCTCCCTGCACTACAGGAGGATTGACTGCATTACCCTGTGTGCAGGTTGATTGATTTCATTATTGTGGACATGACCAGCCAGATGGATACGAACCATAAAAGAGTTACATCATCGGTTCCAATTTATTTTTGTAGTATTTAAAAGGCAGTGGCCCAGATTCTGATGCTAGTCATATCAACACGAATCTAAAATTAATTCAATGAAATAACTGGAATTAATCTAGAAATAATCTCATTTAGACTGAATGTTAATTCAGCCAAATTATGTAGTTTTATTCTTTTGAAGAGTCATTAGGGACTACAACTATTTTGGCTTTCCTTTTTCCATGGTAACAAAAAGAAACAGCATTAGCAGGATCTTGGCAAAACAGAAGTGCACTTTAATGCAGTCAATATGGAGAAACTGGCTGTCAAAAATATATGGAGAGATAATGGAACCCCAATTACATGATATAAAAAAGATACTTGTGCACTATTCTCTACACTCAATGATAACCCACTCAAACTAAAATAGTCACGTTAAAGTTGTTGAAATAGTAAGGTCAATAGTTGTTTTATTTAAATTCCCACTTTAGAAAAACAGCTTGCTGACTTTTTCTAATAAATGCAATAGTACTACTGCAGCGTGCCCAGTCACCAAAATGTGAATTCTGAAATAGAACTTTTAGATTTCTCAGCCGAAACATTTCAGGAAAAGTTACTTCAAGTTTGAGATATTAAAATTTGAAGATATTGAAACAATCAATATCTTCAATTACAAAGAATTTACTATCAATTTTGAATCTGTCTGCGAAGGTTAGTGTTACTACTCTAGATTGCTGGACAATGCTTTATTTGTTTAAATTTATTTCTCTCTCTAAGGCCAGATACTATTACCAACTGAAGCAAACATAATATTTCCCTAGTTCAACAACACATAATCAGATTTATAGTGAACCAGCAGCTGAAGTTGGCAAAAAGAAGAACTTCTTGAAAAAGTGAAGCAAAAACATTACACAGACATTCATTAGGAACAAATCTCAGTGCATAAAAACAGCTATTAAAAGGGAAAGCTTACATTCTTCAGAGAAAATCTTCTTTCTTTACTATTTGTCCTGTGGGGAACAATGCTGCATTCAACCCTTCACATGACTGCTGTTGTCAAACACTCAGTTTCTTTCTATCAGCCTTTTTTCTCAGATGCAAACTCCTGGGGTTGATCCCTCCTTCTCCTCGCTGTTTCCCACACTCGGATTTGGTGGCTTCAACTTGGATTTGGTGGGCTGGCACTTCAGAGAATGTTACCTTGACCTTTTCTTTTCATTTGGCCTGCAGTTTTTGTTTCAAACGTCCTGCTTGCCAAATGAGTTGCTCTCAAATGCATCTGGGCAGGCCACTGCCCACTCCCTGATGTCCCCAGCGCTGATTTCTCTCGAATTTTCCACTTCTGCTCCTGCCCTCCCTCACACTTCATCACTCAGCATTTCTGTTTCTGCATGACTTAGTATATATTATGATATATCAAAGGCCTGAACCTTTTTCAGCTTACCCAGATACCTGCTAACATGACTGCAATACCCCTTTATGGTTCTGGTATGCCCTGAAATCTACACACATTAGATTTTCTTCCTTCTGTTTCTTGTTGTCACCAGCTTTGCTCTTTCCAATTGTCCACCCCATCTCCAATATCTTGTTCCCCTATCCCCATTCCTACATTATAGAGCATTTCTGGCTGTAATCCCACAGCCAGGCTCATTTGTCCGCTACAAAGATGTTTTCTCCTACTTGAGTTCTGTTACCCTTCAGTGAAACAGCACGGCTTCTCCAACTCAACTAGAATGAATGCCTTCAATACTAGTTGGTTTTCTGCTGTCTTTGTGTTTCTTCTCATCGATACAGTCTGTAAATCTGGCATTACCTTCTCCCTCTTTTTTTTCTATTTTTTTTAATACTTCATGTACCTAGTCATTGCTGTAACTTTTAAGTATGGATATCACGATTGGGTTTAACTGCAAATAAATTAGAAACTGAACAAATTAGCACAATATTTTTGGAAAAATTTGCCTCCCCTCAATAACCATATAGGGTTAGTTAGAACATTTTATTAATTAATACCTCTTATATTCATATACAACCTTTATAGATAGGATTCTGCTGGGTACACGGACACACACCTGGAAGGACATATGAATGTTCAAGCTAAAAATAAGAGCCCATCTGGCAAATAATCAGTCACTGAAATAAGCTTAAGTGAGAAACTAATGAGACTGAAATCATGACCTACTGTAATTATAATTTCTTATAATAGTCTGAAATATTGGCTTCAGGTTCCACCTACACACTGCTAATGACAATCCGTTTTGTTTCATGGCTGGGTTTTTGTTGTTTCAGCAAGCATTCTAACACTTTCCCCTGTATCATCCTCAGCCTCCCGAAGTGAGGGGTGCCTTGCAACTGTAGAAAGACATAATTCAATTCTGTTATGATACGTGGTGAGAGCCTGTACAACAATTAGATGGTAAAATGCTGCAAGCAGCATTTATCATTCTAATCTCACCTGTTTTATTAATTTAGTGGATTTTTTGTCTTTTTAACACACCTTCATTTATTTGTGTATGCATTATCTATGCAGTTCCAGCAGACTGGGATAGAACCTACAGGCTCAGCTGCAACAGGAATAATAAGAATGGTTACTAAATCTGTCATTAATCTCTTGTGAATACAAAGAGACTTTTGGAAACCCTCTGAATATTCTGAAACCACATGCAGTTCTATTTATATAACTTCGAAAAAGACTATATCTCCCCTGTCTTCTTTTTCATAAAGATAAAGCAACTTCCTATTCACACTATTTGGGACCAAAAAAAAGTCTTTTTCTTAAAATAGAATACCTTACGAAGATTTCATCTCTCTAAAGTTAATGCATATTACAAATAGACTCTGATCTTGTTGTGTTTATATCTTGAATCATCTACTATATAACATTATACAAAAATGAAATGTCATTTCCTCTTTTCAATAAAGAATATATTTTACCCTTATACTTAAAAGTGAAATGTGAAAATTTCTGTATGTAATGAAACACTGATGTCTTTCAAGTTAGAATTCTGTAGTTATGTCCACTCATGGATGTCAGTGGAAGATTCTGGTTGTTCGATATTTAGTGTTTAAACACATTTGAAAGCATAAATTCAAATATTATTTCATAAATGGTATTTTATTAATTTGATTGCTAAGCACCTATCTGTTGCAAAGCACTACTCAATTGAGGGCTTACTCAAGTACTGAAGTTCAATGTAGCATCCTCTTAAGGACAGTGGTGCACAATTTATAAAACAGTTTAAAATGATAAATTAATGCTAAGAACCAGAAAAAAACCCTGAGCTTCTTTTATGCATACCCTAATTAATAATCACAGCTCACTCCATTCTTAGGATATGCCTTGTTTAATCTTTGTTTAATTAGCATGCTTCAGACTTAACCTTCAGGCAACGTTTAAGCAAAATCTTTCTTAAGCTGCCACCCTGTTCCTCCTGTTCCTCACAAGGTGAAGAACAGCAGCCCCAACGAATTAATGCCTACTTTCAACTGAATGTCACTGCACGGATCAAATGAACCCTATGACCTTAATTCTGCTATACTTGAGCTCGAAAAGTTATTTAACCCAAATCATTAAGGAATGATTGATTTCCAGTAGTCTTCCAGCACAGAAAGGATACACCCATTCCAGTTTAAGCCTCTTGGCTGGTAGTTCTACTTTTGCTTCCAAATTGTAAGATTCCACTTGCTCTTTGGGCATGTACATGGTAACAGGACGTCCACGAAGAAACATTTTTACGTATCCTTCCTCTACAAAAGGTCAGAAATGTTTAATGTTACACAAAAAAAGCCATCAGGGAAGAATTCCAGTGCTCCTCCATCCCTTCCCACATAACAGCTTGGTGCATTACAATTACAGAATGGCATGCAATCTCAAACTTTGAAATTTAGCAGGTTATTTTATCCTAAATCATAACCACTAAGCAGATTTTCTTTAAAACATACAAAATCCCTTTTCCTCTAAATATTCTGAGTAGCAGAATTAGAACTAAACAACATCATGAAGAACTACAAACTGAAAGGTCTGAATAGAAAATTTTTTTTTTGGTGAAAAATAATATTACAATATTACATTTTTTAAAATATTAAAAATGAAGGGGAATACATCAAAGATTACAATTAACGCAGAAATGCCACTTAAAATTAATTTTATTTTTTAATCAATGTTTACAGTTGAGCATCAGCATCTAAATTATTTTCCAACACTCAGTTGCATTCTTTGCATCTCAGTGTAAAGATACACTTTACACTTGATACAGTGCTAGAGATACATTCGAAATAAGAAACACAAACAATTAGTAAGAGGAATCATGCTGATGTACATGCAGAAAAGATACGTGCTTCAAGAATTACTAAACATCGAAAAAGGAATGACAACAATGACAGCACATTAAAAGAAAGGAAAATGACATACAGGAGAGAAGCTACAAAAAATTGGCTGACAAAAGTAAACATTTCTAGAAGAAAATACTAAAAGTAATGTGTTGAACTGGTAAGAAATATTTTGGGGGGAGAAAAGCAGGGATTAATAACAGATCTGGAAGTACTGACTTGGGGACTTCATGGGGCTTATAAAACTAGGAGATCTGGGAAATGCCATGAAGGTCTGACTAGGACTTTTGGGAAGTGGCAAGGCCAAAGTGGGTGTCCTGTGAACTTCTGATGAAGTTTGTCCAGATTCAGAACGTGCTGGCTCTTGCTGCTCCATCGGCAGATCAAGGGGTTCAGCCTTGTTCGCATGCGAATCAAGCAGTTTTGGAGTCAGTGACATCTGTAGAGTTACTAGACAGAATAATCGTGGGCACAGAGGAAATGGAAGGGCAAAAGTAACAAAAATCATGTAAATGAAAAAAAATTATACAATTTAGGACTGTTAAAATTATGCTATGAATTGTTAAGTATCATTAAACTATATCATTATTTTTTTAATTTGAAAACTAAGGCTTTATTTTAATTGAAAAAATGCATATGCTACAAATCCTGACGAATTCAATAAAAATTATTGGTTGAACAAATAAACATCATAGCTATGCTATATTACCTAAATCTGTATTTTGCCTTTAGACTAACTCACATGGGAAAGAGATCTACCTGATCTGTCACAGTAAAGTTACGGCTAGGTCTCTCTAGCTTCCTTTACAGAATTCAGACATAAAATGAAAACAACAGAAAACTTAATGTTAAAAAGAAGTGATAATAATGGTGAAATAATGACAGAAGGTTGGAAGTTCAAGATGCCTGTTGAAAACGACAGAATATTGGAATTGTTTCTAAAAGTCCAATAGATTTGTATTGGAAAATAAAATAGAGGGCAGAGCATTAAATAGCAAAGCATTACAGCACTATTTGTATGCGCATGCAGCATCTATTTAATGAGCTTGAAACACATGCCAGTACTGCTGATGCTGGTGCACTGGAAGTCAACAGATTTTCAGCAGTGACAACTACTGACATATCAAAGACTGGGAATGAAGGAAAGTTTAATTCACTGAGCTGCTTTTCTCACCTGAAGCTTATGGGACTCCTAAAACTTGCATTTAGCCATCTACAGCAGAACTATTTGACCTGGTCACTCTAGTCTAGGAAATAGCAAGTGTAGTAAACTCTACCAAGTATATTATAACAAATCTATAAGTTACACCTTCAGAATGTTGTGTGTGTGTCTCTTTCTGTTAACTTAGGCTGACTAGGTCAGGCATGGGGCACAGAACTCATACTATGTATTAATTTCTAACTTTTGGTAAAAATAATGCTTTTCATTCTAGTCATAATTCCAATAATTTTTGTTCCTATTCCAAATATATTATCTACACAATTAATCAATTTTCATAATTTTCTTTGTACTTTTCTTTAAAAAGTTTTTAAGACAGAGAAGTTCTAAATGTGAAGATATAGATGTAAAGACAGACAATTATAAAACTACAAAGACAGACCAAAGGTGAAACTTTTAGACAAATGTATCTTTTACATCTGCAGTTTTGTAAATTTGAAATTGTTGTTGCAAAAATTAACAGTTACTGAACTAAAATAAGGCACATGAATGCCAGTCGGATCTGCAAAGGAGACCACCACTGACTGCAGGTATAGATTTGTACGAAGAATACACAGAGGTAGAGACTTCCTAAAAGACTTTGCCTTAAGACGAAACTTTTTTTGCTTTATGAAATTTTACATGTATTGCAAAGCTGAAAGATGCTGATTAGTGGGAAAACTGTTAGGATATAGCTATCTCTAAAAAAGCAGATAAATTTGTGATTATACCACAGATATAAACATGCATCCAAAATGTGCATATTTACACTACCATTTAACTAAAGCTTTAGAAACCAATATGATTTGTTTACCAAATGTAACTCTGCTTTATGACATTGAGCAAAAAGCACTGAGAAATTAGTTGGAGGCCTAGGTCTGTTTATTCAACATTCAGAAAAACTACAGCCTACTCAGTAAGAAAAAGCAAGGGAAAAACCAAGGCTTCTATGACCATGTTAGGCTAAGAGCGAAACAGCCAACAAAGGGGCAAATTCTATACGCATTTCAGCAGAAGTGCAGAATGCCACTTCAAACACAGTGAACATCCACGTGTTGCCATATAGCTCTCTCAACATTTTTTTTTTTCTAATTCAAATTCTTCAGCATAAGTCCACAGGAATGTAAATTATAACCCATTCTTTTGATTAAAGTGCACCTGAGGGTTATAATTCAGTAGACTGTATAATAAATGGTACAATATTTTTATTTAATTCAAAAGAACTAGACGTTTTAACATTGCAAAATGCGCACAAGTTGGAGAACAGCCGTTTACACATTGAGCTTTTATCCCACCAGAACCATTTTGCTTCGAGAGCTATGAGGTTTTGGAAGTGAAGCCTACCTTTGCAGTGTGTCACACGGCGCTTCCCTTGTGATTACAGAGACAGAGACAGAAGGGCTAGATAAAGATGTGTTTGAATACAATAAACTCACTAAATACCTGCTCTACGGGTTGTCCAGTCGTATTCTGCTGCAGGCTAACCTGAGGCTTGACAAAACACTGAGCCACACGTTGGGAATTACCTTCTAAACCCTTTTCCTCAGCTAGGGGCTCTGTTTAGTTCTACCATTAAAATACTAGCTTAAGCTTCATTATGCAACTATATGCTTCAGTAAAATACCAAGTATAACCTTCTTAAAAAAATTATTAAATTCAGTAGAAATTTTGTCCAGGTGAGAAGGGCACTCGTGTAGTGTCACACCTGTTAAATTACATATCTTTACCCACGGGAAAAATATCAGAAGTAAAAATATTCCAAACACCTTTGCTTACATGGTGTAAGGGAAGGAGAAATGTTAGGCAAGGAAAGTATATTCTGTGCAAATCAGAAGTTTTCTGTTTCTAAACCAACAGTTTCCATGGAAGGGACACGAACTGTGATTATATTGTCACAAGAGACTTAAGGGCTTACTTAGTTTCATGTATTACTGACTTCAAAATCAGTTACATTAAACCTTGAAGTATGGCTTAAGAGCTTTGTTGGATGCTGATCAGTCAAGGCAGTAAACAAGATCTTCAACTTTTTCAGTTTAATGTATGGTTACCGTCACAGAACTAGGCATAAAAATAATATGATACAACTGATAAATCAACAGCGCTTTTTCTTTTCCTTATTTTGTTAAAATAAAGCTTTATTTTAGTGGTCCTTGGTTTTTCAGAACAAAAATAACTGTTATATGTACTATTCAGCTTCATATTTTTATTGAGATTTTTCTAAAGTTTCAACTGTCTAATGACAAGGACAACTCTGCTTTCACTTTTATCTACTATTTCACTTTCAAATCTTTTAGCAGGGATAACACATAAATAGAAAAAAAATTAAGTGCTTTTCAAATTAAACATAGACTACTAAAACTGTAGTAACAAAATACTCTTTTATTTGTAATTTCACAAATTATAATATAAGGCATTGCAACAGATGTGGCATTCTTCAACAGTTGTAGAGGGCTCCCTTTCATGATTAAATTAACATGGCAGCATCATACCTGGAACTTTGCATTGCTTTAATTACTAAAACATTAATACTGCTTTGAAAGGGAATACATGTGAGGTAAGAAACACAGCCTTTTTTGTTCTTGTCTTCCTACAAAGAAGAACTGTAAAATAAACCTATTGGGTCAATAAAAACTAGAGCAGACTGATCAGCTTGTTAAAAGTATGTCACCAGCAGCCTGTAAGTATCATGTTCAGATTTCCAATCATAGTTTCTAGGCATTCACAAAAGTGGGAAGTGGGGAAGAAAACCCAAACAAAAAGCCCTAAGATGTTATCACAGTTGTTACTACTTAAAAATTTTTTAAAAGTTCCTACCTGCACTGAACATTGGTTCCTTGGGTTTGCTGTGAAAATAATGAAGAAATTACCATTTAAATGCATGCACATACATTCTGTACATAAATGTATCAATATAAAAATAAAATCTAATATAAAATACATAATTTTGTGTGTGTGTGTACATATAAAAATACTTTTTCAATTAAATTATTTACAAGGTAAATCACCAGGCAGACACAGTTAAAAACAGTAAACATTGAGGCGCATTGATGGCAGTTGTTAAAACTTGTATATACAATTCTCCTTACATTCTCAAAATTACAGATTTTCCTCCACTAACTACCAAATTCTCTTCTTCTGCAAAGTTAGTCCAGTTACAGGAGAACACAGGAACTGGTCATGAGCAGCTGCATCATTTTTGGTTTCCAGTCAGTGAGATTCATTACTCTAAAGCAACCTACAACTGTAATAAAAAGCCAGGAATATATTACTAACTACAACATCTCTTTGCATATGTGGAGCAAGGGAAGCAGGGGCTACTGTATCACTGTATGTGTGGGTGTTCACTTTCTGCATGATTTTGTTCTCCCCAGATTCAAGGAGCAAACCAAAGTTTGAATCCTGGTTTTCGAAAGAGTCCACATAAAACATGGAACTTCCCAGTTGTTCCTTGGTGAATGGCAGTACTTGTTAAAACACAGAAAGCACATAACAGTGACTTAAATGCCTTCTCTCTGTCACTGCACTGCTGCCTGGAAGACAATCCAAAAATTTGTCTTTTTGTCTTGAGAAAAAAATTCGGAAAACTTGAGAGGAAAATAAAGTGTGTTGAGAAGGAAGAGGCAGGAAAACTGAGAAGCATCCTGGATAGTACTACTCTAGCCAAAAGGAAGAAATGCTAGTCATTTGTTTTCTTTGTCCTCTGCCCCTGTAAATCAAGCTCGAGGGTGTTGTTTCTGAAGAAGCATGAAATGGACAAAAAGCCATGTTATGCAGTTATTTTTTCCTCCCAGTTCCTCTTTTTTTACTCCAATAAAACTTTTGAAATATCAAATTACTGCTGTATGTTTCTTAAGGTGATCCCAAAAGCACTGAAAGCTCTATCACTGTGATGGAGAAATACTGAAGCATGAAGTATTCCTCGAGCTTGATGCCATCTCCACATCCGCTCCTAGATTGCAGTGAGCAGATATGGAGAAACCAAAAAAAAAAAAACCCAACAAAACTGTTTGGGATTTTTGCACACAGCTTTTTTACTAAGCATAAAAGATTTTCTCTCACTACAGTAGCAGTTGTAGCAAATAATTTTACAGTATTTTTCCTTTTGCCTAGATTTGACAGTTATATTGAGAATAATATATTTACTAAATGATAAAACCAAACCAAATTAATTCTGATTCCATTCCCATTTTAGCAACTTTCCATATCAGCCTTCATCTTAATCATGCATCAAAATTCATGCTTCAAGCTGGCATACACAGCCAATGTCATCTATATAAATAGCATGATGTGTTGCTATTGTTAATACCAAGATCAACATTTTCTCTTGCAAATGAAGATATTTTTAGGAAACAAAAAAATTCATGGGATGGAGCAATAGTCAGAAATGCTGCCATATTAGAGACAAAAGAGTCCCTAGCTCTGAACAGACCATGCTGACTTATTCAAGCTAATCAAGCTAATGTGAAAGGTTGATTCATGACAGTAATAAAGTAAATCATGTGTACTTTCTAATTATACAAATCCTAACCACACACAGCTCAGAGCTCTGGCTACCCTTTTGCATGAACTTGAGTCACATCCTACTTATCTAACCCTCAGGAAGGCTTACCCCTGGCTCATAACCACAGGGAGTTGGGACACTTCATAGAAGCATAAGAGATTATGCTCATCTCCTTACTCCTTATGCTTAAAGCCTCTTAAAAGAGCTTTCTATAGCATTCTGGTTTTGCATAACAGCCTATAACTCTATATACTTTGAAAAACAACGATTTCATGATTGTCTTTTTAGACTCCTGCCATGCATTCTGCTTTAAGCTTCATCTAAGAACCATCTTAATTCTAAGAATCATAGAATAGAATCACAGAACACAGAATATCTCAAGCTGGAAGGGATGAAAAGGGATCATGGATACAAATAAAAAGACTGCGAGTAGATGGCTAGGTTAACACTTTCTTCCTCACTCTTTCACATGACAGTTAGCCCCCAGCAAACAGAATCCTCATCATTTGCCATCTAGTCCCATGACTCTTGCTTTGTATTTTGCATGGTGACCCAGCTTCAAGAGGAAGCACCAGGCAAGCCTCTTCCACAGAATAGGGACACTCTTCAAAGAGATGAAAGCTGGGGTGCTGAACAGCCTCAGGCTGCATGGGATAGAAATAAGGGAAAGCTCTCTAAACATACAATGATTGTTTTCACAGCAGTACCAGCATCACTAGCTCAAGTAAAGGCATTCTAACACACGCTCTTGATTAGTTCCTTGGGATACTTGTACTTTATTTAGGCATTGCATCATTTGTGTGCTGGACCTCCTCCCCAAGTCAGTTGATTTCTGATTAGTGCTGTTGATCAACCTTTTGTGGCCTAAAAACTGCAGAATGACCCAACCACTGAGTTTCTGTTCAAACAGTATGAAAAAAATGCATCTGAAGTATTGTGGTCAACCTCAGAGGAGAAACAAAATTTTGCAGGTAATCATTATTTTGTTGTAATGTTTTTATTTCTCAGTTATTTTGAAATCAATTTTCAAGTGTACGGGACATTTGTGTAGCTAGTAGAAGTCGTAGCTTTTCTTAATTTAAGTGAACAACCTAATTAATATTCTCACCTTATCTCTTTAGTAGCTTTAACACATAACTAATTTCAGGCAATTGTCACCTTAAGCAGGTAGCAGGATCAGGGATATATCCATAAAACAGTTTTTGCAAGTGTATTTAGATTTTGATGGTAGATCTTCCATTGCATAACACAGACTGAATTCCCGTTTTTGGGTACTTGATCTAATGAAATTTTTTACGTGAGATAAAATACACAGAGCAAGGGCACTGAAAGATCATTTTTGTTAACACTTTTCCAAGAAACTACAGTAAATTACTACAGTAAATTGAAAAAGGGATAAGATTCACCACTGGTAGGTGAACTATGCTAGTTCATATTCCAGAAACAAGTCTACCCATCTAATTATAGAAATTTGTTTTGTTTGTAGAATAGAGGGCTTTTTAAATCAATGAGGCCTCAGTTTAAAGGCTGTTGCTATAATTTGATATGTGTGATAGAGTCAGAAGTTATACATAGATACAAAATAAAAAGTAAAGCCTTAGAAAAAAATCCGACCACTTCAACAGATCAATACAGAAAACAGCAGTTCCACGTTAATGACTTCACTGAGGCAAAGCAGCTGCATGAAGTTATGCACTGTTGCAGCACTTCACAGAATCTGCGGCTTAAATTAACAGCAAGCTGTTTTCTTAGCAGTCCCTTCACCGGCCATTAATTTTTTTGCTTAGTTTTGCCTTTTAAAACTTCCAGGGTCACTTGTCCCCAAGAGTGTTGATTTTTGGTTTGCTGATTCAGATGTATCAGGTAGACATTCTCTTGTGCTCTGAGGGGCTAAGACATTTAGAAAAAATTTTGTCCGAGTCCGTACATGCAGAAAGAGACATGGCTGCTAAGTAATCTAATAAAAGACTGGTTTTCCTCTCAAAAGTAGTATTTATTTATGCATATTATGTATTGCTACAGTTAATTTGTTTTTCAGTTATATTTCAGTCTTCTAGAAATTCTGAAGTACACAAGTCTTAGAAACAAAACCAAACCCACATATATTTATTACATGTTGTTTATAATTATATTACATAAAATATTAAGGGGGGGGAAATTTCAGATGCTGAAATAAAGTAAAATTTCCATAAGTATCAGAAGGTCCAGGCCCATGGAATTCTGTCAGCTTTTCAAAACTTCATTCACATGCATAGATGCGCGATGCCAAGAAGACATTTAGTCTGGCTAAATTTTTAGTTTGTGTAATTATTACCTCTTCCTTGGTTACAATTTTATAAACTTTTTTTCTGATAGCGTTCTAAATTTTTTCATTATTTCCATAATTTGCTAAGCCTATCAGAGGGTTACAGAACACGTAAGGTCGGAAGGGACCATGCCTTCCAAGAACGTCCTGGACTGTTTGTGTTTTGCTGTGTTGCTTCTCCAGCAGATGTCAGGGTACTTAAAATCCCTCACCAGAACCAGTGCTTCTGACTTTGAAGCTGCTTCAAAGCTGCCTGTAAAAGGCCTCATACACTTCCTCCTGCTCAGGCAGCCTGTAGCAAACAGCTACAAAGTGTCATCCTTACTAGTCTGCTCTGTTATCCTAACCGGTAAGTTAGAATTACTTTCATTACATTTGCACACTTGCTACCTTGCTTCATAATTGAAAACATACGCCAGAAAACAAGCTATTAATAATATAATCCCCTATATTTGGGCTGCCAATTAGGTCAAAACCAGCTCAGTCACTCCTTACATCAAGCAAAGATGCTGAAGGGACTTAAAGGGAAGCATGTTTTGTGCCACATGATTGGCTCATGAGCAGCCCAATGACTCCTATAATGGCACTGCTGCCAAGGCAGAGCAGGTAAATTGGGTTTTTATGTGATCTTCATTAACAACGTGTTTTTATGGTCACATCATCCGTGAAACTGGGTAACAGTACCATAAACACCACTTCTTACACAGGAAACTGCAATAGAACAGTGAGATGGCCAAGACTATAATCTGTCTAGGAAATACAGGAAAGAACCATTTGACCTACACTGACAACACTGACAAACCTCAACGGAACACCTATTTGTTCAAGGCCTTCGTAGGTCTGAAACCCTTGCACAGGAGATTCTCTTTTTCTGCACTGCCAGCAGTACAAAGAAGCATCCTCAGAGATATATAGAGAAAGGTATCACTTTATTTTGCTTCTTTGGATAGCACTTACACGCAACCCTTCTCTTGATTTACCTTTAATCTGGTCCTCAGATGAAGCAGTCATGGCTCAGAGACTGGCTGGGCATCGGGCTACATGTGAGGTGTGGTCAGTGATTGCTTCCCAGCAATTCTTTTGTGTTTTCTTCCTCTTTCTTTCACTTTCCAAACTATCTTTATCCTGACTTACAAGTTTTCTCACTTTTGCTCTTCCTATTCTCTTCCCTCATCCCACTGGAGGAGAAGGAGTGAGTGTGGTACTTAGATGCCAGGTGGGATCAATGCACCACAAGAAGGAACTCGAAGAAGTACATGTCAGGAATATGAAGACCAAGGGAAGCCACTAAGATACTGGAAAAGGCATGTTTTTTCTCTAACTTTCCTGGGAAACTCTAGGTTCACACGCTGTTTATGGTTTAGAAATAACACAAAAAAATTTAATCTAAATATGAAAATCTGTTTTACTTGAAATGTTTAAAAATATATTTTTGTCCAACTCTTGGAGCTTTGTAAAAAAAGAAAGCTCCCAGTGTTCGCTAAATAGGAGAAACTAAGTTCACTAATTAGAGTAGTAGGCAGAGAAAGGAGATAGGTTTTAGGTAACATTACCTTTCACTGTTCTTTTTACCACTAGATGAACTGCTGGTGGAACCAGTGCGGTTGCGACTCCCTTTGGAATCTCCATAGCTTTCCCTCCGACCTCCTGGGGACACACGCTCAGCTGAACTGGTTCTCTTAATGGTGCTAATAAAAAAAGGAGCAAGTTTTACAGTGGCACTTTTAAAAGTATGTCTATGATAAATATTTTTGAGAAATGTATCAAGTAGATTGTTGACTCCAAAAAATAACTACAACTTTGGTTTTAAATATAACCTGATTTGTTGAAGAGCCTACATAAGAGTTTTGCTGAGTACCTGGTACAACAGAAACAAACACACTGCTCTATCCTTAATCATAAAATAGAAGATAGGCTAAACCAATTTCATAAAATTAGCTGCAATATCTATTTTTCCAGGTCCCATTTCAAATCTCTGATTACGACTTCAGGCTTCTGAACTTCTGGATTCTCTTAATAAGAAGTGAAAAATTTAAAGAGAAAGCATATTACCTGACACCTCCAGCCATACAGACAATGCCATAAGTAGGTCAAAATTTGAACACAGGCAAGCTAAGTTTAGGCCTTCATTCAGTATCAATTATTCTATAGTTCAAAGCTAGTTTAAACATACTCCAGATTGCAATTAATGGTGAGGTAGCCTGCATTTTTTTCTAAGCTTGACAAAAATGTATGTTTCCTACTTACATGTATGAATAGATTAGGTTCCCCACATCTCCTGACAGGGGATTTCTCAAAGGCTTAAAGCTTGCCTTACCCTCTCACTCTTCAACCATCCTTTCTGCCAAGATAGCTATCAGGGAGCTCTTGTGAGATTTTGCAGCACCCTTTAGACATCCAGCTCTCTCTGATGGAAAAAAAGTGGGCCAAAACACAAGCAGTGTTACGTAGTAAATTAAGAGATGCTCACTCAGAGCTTACACCTAATAAGAGAATTTATTCTGGTTATTCCTTAGTCCAAAGCACTTCCCCCTAAAGCAGTGCTTCCTAGCAGGAGAGGGAGCAGTTAAAGGTGAAGCCCCAGTATGGGAGACTCTTTTCACTTTGCTGCACTCCCTTGGCAGCAGAGGCTCAGGCAGTGGTGCCTGGGCCGAGGCAGGAATCACCTGCAGCAGCTGAACCACAGGACTCAACATCAGGGTCTCATTTCCCTCCACTCCAGTCCTGTGCTGTTTTCTCTCTTCAAAAAGCAGAATGAAAATGTCCTCTTTACCCATAACATCCCCATACTAAATAACCACCTTCAGCAGCTCTCTCACCCCAGAAGCCATGGAGACCAATGATTGCTTTCAAGCCCACATCTCTCCTACCCAAAATCCCAACCACTGTGAAAACTTCTGTTCTTTCTGTTCTTGCTCCTCCAAGGCCCAGTCTCATCCTGTCACACCTTTTATCATCCCCAGCCACCTCCCCCTTGACCTTTGTACACCCCCAGGAATGCTCTGCTTACCAGAATGCTCATCTCAAGCATCCTTGAGGACTACTCCAAACCTCCCCATCAGCCCCTAACAACTATCCCTACCCTGTTATATCTCAGTCAGCTCCTCTCACTCTGCCCCACATTATGTGTGGTGTAAGTCGGCTCTTCATAACTACAGGAAACAAGACAGACTTTTCTGTCTGGTCAAAAAATGCTCAGCTTACCAACTGTACACTACCGTTGATACACTTCATTGTTTGGGGTTTTTTTTAAATCTATTTATTCCTGCTCCCCCATGTATTTTTACCAGCAAGGAGGGGAATGTTTCAACTCCTTAGCTGAAACTCAGCTACAGAAACAATAGGAACACCCAAACCAGAGTCTTTCTGCGAAGCAATCACCCTTCTGAAAAGAAGGTAGCCCCCATCCAGGGGCAGATCTGCAGAGCTGATGCATGTTAAGATGCATCTCAGGTAGCTTGACAAAAAAAAATCCTTCTGGAACATGTGATGGTAGGACAGATGTTCAGTGCTGCATTCTTGTAATAAAAACAAGCTTCAAATGATTAGGCTGAAATTAAAAAAAACTCTTTCTGCGGAGAAAGCAATGTAAAAGCAAGCAGAATGCAAAATTACACACAAGCACAGAACAAAACACATTCATAGGGCAAGGGAAAAGAAAGCAACAAGAATGTAATTTCAGAAATACGTCTCCTACACTAGCCTAACATTATCCAAGTCATCTCAATGTCAAATGCATGAAAAAACCTTCGCTACTAAATTAAAGAATATTGTGTTAATATTTAATTGTTCTCCTTGCATCTCATAACATCATCCAGTTTAATACTACTCCAGTTAAAAAAAAAAAAAGCCCTGATACTGAAAATGTTTATTCCACATAAAATAGCTTTATTAGCACGAGTCCTTCCACTATTATATGCAGTAATTTCAAAAACATCCTCTCCGTGTGATTTTGGAGGATCAAACCTTTATTTTGGCACCTTTTCCTGGTTAAGGAAATTTCAGTGTAGGCTGATGTTGATGCATATTTTTCTGGTTAAGCAAAAGAGGCGTCAACATCAGCCTACACTGAAATTAAATTAAGGAAATTATCAAATTATACTAATCTCAGAAAAAATGTAAGTTACAGAAGCAATTTGAAAATAATTTTAATGTTGCCTAGGGTTTTATTTTTATAGTTATCAACATTCAAAAGATGAACTAGTGGATAAAAAAAATGAAAGGGTGGGACTTAAACATAAAAGTGTAATTCTATCTTCTTTCTGAATAATGAAGGCTCATATCAGTATAAAAACCACTTTTACACAAGGACAGAATTCTTTTAAACCCTTCTGGCTTATGTCCGTTACTGCTTAAACTGATTACTAATGCCATCTTCTGACAAATTTTATTTTAAACTTTCAACAACAACAAAAGCCAAGTGAGAAGTATTAGCAGGTGGTTGGAAAAGAGGATTATAATTCCATTATTTTAACTCAATTTTGGCATATACACATTTTGGCAGCTATAATGTTAAACACCAGTGACTATATCCATGGCTACAGCAGATACCCTGTCACCTGAGGAGAAATTTAAAATTAGAGAAAGTATTAATTTAACTTACAGGTTTGTAAGAGCATAACTGGATTCCAGAATTTGAATTCCACACCAGTGATACAAAAGGAGAGCATTTTCAATTATTTAAAAAGATAACATTCAGTAACATGATTTTTAACTTGTTTGAGACAGCAATGTGGTCTAACACCTCTATAATAAAAATTATGTTAGTATAAGATAATTCAGATACTATCATTATTACTATCTAAATTTTGCAATGCACTTATCAATGATGAGAAAGTTTTAAACATGGACTTGTGAAAGTGTTAAAAATGGCAATAATAATTACAGTTCTACCATGTTAATGCTTGTACTAAAACAGCCACTTTCTACGTGTTGAAAAGAAATGGAAAGGAAAAATAACCGAATTTCAACACTACAGAGCTATTAAGGATCCCTCACCTTAGAGCAGGTTTTTTCAGTTTGCATGCATTGAGAAGATTCACAGACCTGCTTAATCCAGGTTGAGAGGTGCGTAAACAAAGCAGAATAAAAAGTGAATGCAACAATAAAATGTGGAAACAAGACATTTACAAGACTTACATTAAAAGACATAATTGCATGCTTTCAAGGTATGAAGTCACGTGCAAGAGTAAACAACACAGTGCTTACTGACTCAGATGTTTGATCATTTCAAACCATACATTTCAGAACACCAATGTATCTTTGAATGACAAAATTTCAGCAGTGCCCCAAGAGACTGACCATTTGTAAAGTGACTCAAAATTAAAATAAAGTAAAAATCAAAGAGGCTATCAGAAGAAACAAGACAGATGATCCAGCTAGGAGACAAAGACCATTAAAAAAGCAACAATAAAGACAAGAAAAGAAATCCTCATATATGTGTGTATATACACTGCACAGCATGAATGCATTACTGAATTGCGATGCACAAATCCGGCCAAAATTATCCAGTATATACCTAATTACCAAAATAATTTGGGAAAATATAAAAGCTTTTTAATAAAAGAAATTAAAAACCAGCACACAATGCTCTTAAGACAGTAACTGATGATATTAATATTTTAAAACTTGTCTAGCACTCATTCTGACCCTCATTTAAATCAATTAGAATAAATTCAGGAATAACATATGACTTTAATTTCATTATGCCTTTGAGCAAAATGCTCTAATAACTTTAATTGTTAGAGATACTGTGAAGTGGCATAATAGTTTTGCCACCTGAAGTTCAATGGAGAGGAATTTCTTTTTTAATTTATATTCTGATTATTTTAAAACATTTTCTTTGAAAGTCAAGTGTTAAATAGAACACTTAATTGCAGGTTTGATAAAGAGTTTGTGTGTGTGCCAGTTACAAACCATCGCTGCCCCCAGAACAGAAAGCAAACATTAATTCCAGGCGACTGAACAATTTCCTAGGGGCCATGTGTTTAGAGTTTAGAAGAACAGGAATTTATCATATTAAAGTATTTTATTCTCCCTACAAACAAAGCTCTTTATGTTTTCTTTGTTCCTGCTTCTTCCTTTTGATCTCCATTGTCAGAGTTTTGCACCATTGTAATACTTCGCAATCTGCTGGGGGAGAAAGAATGACTGATTGTCTTCTTTTGAAAGGCAAAGTATGTGCTAGCCTGCAGCCTGCAGCAGCATCCCTACTGGGAAAGGTACTGTCTGCATTCTCCTCCCTTAATTTTTTTTTTTTCCTTTTTCCCGCTCAACTCTTGGAAACAAAGCTACCCTAGTCACAAAAACCTAGATTTTAATAGGGAGCACAAAACATTATTACTATGCACTGGCCAAATTCCAAAGACAACTTTAGTCTTAAGCAGCAAACTTCAAGTCACATTACATGCAAAAGGAAGAGTGCAGAGGGATGGGAGAGTTCTGCTCACGATATACTAAACTTATCTTATTCAGAATGAAAATTTCAAATAACTTTTCTAAGCTCAAAGTTCAGAATAAAACTATGGCAGCATTCAGAAAGCTGGTACTCAAAATAGTCTATACACTTCTATGTCATAAAATTAGTAAATATATTAAAACTAAAATCAAATCCTCTGATCAAAGGGGTTTTGTGAAGGTAACACGGAAACACCTTACAAAGCCAGACAATTCTTGCTTGTGTATCTGTGTCAGGTGATTGTTCAGCCCATCTTAAAATCACTTCAGCTCTTCGTTAGCTGGCTTACACCCGGAGCTGCCCAGCTCTGTTCACAGTACCTGAGTGCAGCCGTGCCTTTGGTGCTCAGCCAGAATTTTTGGTCCCAGGACCACCTGGCTTTCCACCTTGCACTGTATTACCACCATATACTTTTATAATCCAATTGATCTATAATCTGGATTTGTGCTTTTGCTCTGTTCAGGTTATTTCATTCCTTCCTTAACTTGGGTAATTGGGTACTGACTATATGAGATCTGAATGCTGAAGGGGGTTTGGTGCCCTCAATTCTAATTGAAGTCAGAGTCAGTTGAGGTTACTCAACACTTTGCAAGATCTGGATCTAATTATCACATTAGACCCTCTAACAACCTACTGATATCCAGAGATACACATTTTACATATGGAAAAGCAATATGCATAGAGGTTAAAAGATTTGCATAAGGTCATTGAGAGAATATGTGGCTGAACTCAAATAAAAGCCTCCTAGTTCCACCCTTTCAGCCTGGAGCCTTTTTTATTACCTCCGATTTTACATTCTTGCCAGAAGAAGTCATTTCCATTTCAAATATTAAATGGGAAATCAGAAAACGTAGTGAACTCTGAACCACATCTCCTTGGTAATCCAGCAAGGCAGATAAGCCGTATACCAACCGGTGGGTTCAAATGAGTTAACCAGCACATTTAATACAGCTATTGTATGAACTGAGATTGTGTCTGCACACATACCAGCAAATACATCCATTTCTAAGCAGTGGAATGTATGGATGCACACTTAGTACCCACGCAGACTATTTGCATATATTTGCATACACAATGCACAACATACTGTTTTCAAGACACAGACTGATGTCATTTCAATTGGACATCATACACTCAATCTAAATTGTGAAAGTATCAGAGAACAGAGGAATCAGAAATTGTTTGATTGTAAGCCCACTTTTCACATGGCAGTTCTGTGAAACATGTGTGAAGGACCCCATTCACCTGGATTTTCTTTTGAAAATAAGGTCACAGGAAAGAAAAAACATGGAAGAGGGTATTTTCTACTACAGTAATCCTAGCAGATATTTCTCAATCCCAACAGCAGACCAAAAGTTTAGAAGATGTCTCAGCAAAAAATTTTTTCCTTTCTTACTTTTGTTTTTAACTTTTATTTTTCAAATTTTATTTTCTTTCATATTTTTAAAAATTTCAATATTTTCAATTCTGCACCTATGTCGTATAGGAAAACTACTAAAAGCATCCAAGCAGAAAACAAGTTTTAAAACATCTATAAGCACTTAATACTATTTGGAGCTGCTGTGCCACCTGACCATATTCTGGACTAAAGAATACCTACATGACAAACTAGCTATAGTTCTGAGATCACTCTGTAAGAAAAGAGCACTGCTTAGCAGACTCCAGAACCGAAAAAAATAATTCAAAATTTCACACCATCTATAAACTGTGCAACACTGAAAGAAGCTTCTAACACAAATAAACAAGCCCTACTCCTTGAAAAAGGACACTGTTTGATATTACTGATGTATTTCCATTACTCTTTTATGCATAAAATAGTAATGAAGGAAGAAGGGTCCAGTATAAATATGTGAATGAATTCACCCTAATAGATGCATAATGAATTAATCTACTTGACTGTTTACAAGAAAGCTATTCGGAACACGTACTGTATCATCTTTGAATACGGAATACGTTGAGCACCATATACTGTAAAACCATGAAATCCCATCAGTTATTTTAAGGTTCGTTATCAAATAACTAGAGAATAATTTACGAAAATGAAGTTTTGTACAGTACTTCCTTACCATTCCACTCTCTTCCTCTTGAAATATATTTATAGGCAAGACTCAGAAATATGCTTTAATATAATTTAATGAAGGTAACATTAAAGAACAACATTTGCATATTAAAGACAATCAACACAGAACTTTAGAGTGTTTGAAGGGAACAGTAATTCCACAACACCTGAATTTACAACTGCTTCTTTCAGGATGTGGAGTAACCTTGCTCTCCTAAATATTTTTAATAAGTGTCCACCTAGTTCAGCAAAACTGCCCAAGTGTATTTTTACTTTTGCAAAACTGAATATGTATTTTCAAGCTGCATATTTAAAGTAACTTCAGTCTAGCTTCTTCAGCAAAGAGAAGAGACAAAGCACAATATAAGGACATTAAATATTTACCCTGTGAAAGAATTTCTCATACAGGAACCAAGACAGTCTAAAAATACTCCCTAATGATGCTCTCTAAGGACTTTCCCACTCGCACTCTGGGTATCCAGACTGCACGTGGGTTAGGTGGAAGGGCTGCACGGTGTCACTTATCCACAGGGATCCTAAGCTAGGATAATGCCTACAGGCTGCAGGCAATACCAGATGGACCGCTTGAATTACGTAAAGGATTCCCAGAATAGAGAAAGCACAAGTATGATCCTGATCTGCACTTCACCCACCTTACTCTGGGGCAGAAAGTCCTAGGCTGAACCTTAGAGACAGAGCATAGAGACCCAGGAATCACACCCTCTGTACACAGGTGAAGTCTGCCAATGCTTGTGCTCCCCTGTGTTTTATAATTATTCTTGAAATTTAATTAGGGAGAATGAAATTACAAGAATTATTAAGAAAAAATACTTTGTATAGAAAAAAAGTGTTTTAAAATTCATCCTATACAAAATAGTACTCTTTTTTAAACACAAATTTTCTTTTCTAAAAGGCAAGTTCTTTCACCCATTTTCAAATTTCTGATAATATAATTCTGATAAAGGAACAGTTTAGCCAGTATTTACTTTCCTGCTCTTATCTTAAGGGCCTGTTTAGACCAACCTGCCAAAACCTACAGCTGCAGTGAACTCCAGCTCATAAGAGCTCAGAGGAGTTCATTTCTGCGACACAAACAAATATGGTCTTTTCCATTTTTTATTGTGCACAGGATAGCTTCTTTCTTCTCTACAGTAACAAAACCTGGAGTTTCCTAAAAATCAGTCCCCTTCAACACAGTAACAAAGAGTCTTATATCCTTAGTCGCCATCTCTCCTTTACGGAAAAATTCTCTTCATGAGAGAGATCTCAGATCTTAGGAGGTTAATGCTCTCATCTCTACAACCTGCCCTCCTCAGAGCTGACAGCATCATCACTACAAAAAGATGAGGATGACACACAAAAGAAATGTACAAAAAAAACCCTCAAACCCCACCCTATTATCCTCTACAGACAAACCCTGCAGCAGATTAGCACCACAATAACTGCCACATATAACTTGAACTTGCTTCACCCAGTTCATTCCGTTCCTTATAACCTAGATGTATAAAACATTTAGCCTACTTTAAAACAACTACACACAAAGCAAACTGAGACAAGGTGGTAATTTTTAAAAGGACTTAAACACATGCTAATGAAAAGATATCAAAAGATGGATGTTTTCATTTGCATAAATATGTGCTAGGCATAGAATTTTCCTCCTCCCCAAGATGCTTCTAACACTGCACATGCAGTTTCTATGATAATTTTCTTAGTGAGAGGAAACCACCAAAGGCAACATACTGATTTGTAATGATAGCCCAGTTTCTCTGCAGACTATGTACTTTCTATTAGCTACTATACGAATTCTTGCACTACTTTTCACATCATGTTGAGCAACAGCACAGTCAAAATGCTTTATTTTCTTTATGCTAGACCCTACTAGCAAGAAAACAACACAAACCAGCAAGACCAAGCTTTGTGCATTCTTTCAGTACTCATGGTAAAAAGCTTAGTTGTAATTAGAATGAATAAATTTAAACCCTCTTAGAATGAAATTCATCTCCTTTTCTTTCTGAACCAAATATTTAGACTGATGCTTTGCAAGAAAAACTACATATCTAGAAGGTCAAAGGAGGAGCTATACCATGTTTTCAATTCTGTGGTTATAAGGTTTCTCATAGATGCCTACCTTTTTGCTGCTGGTGGTACAGTCTCCTTTCTGGTTCCTGATGGAGAAGGTAAAGAGCCACTTGGTTTCTTTGGTAACACAGTTCCATTATTAACTGTAGTCCTTAAAGGCAGGGTTTGTACCAGTGGTCTTGCTGTAAAACAAGCATAAGTTTTATGTATATAAACTGTATGTATTATAAGTAAGCTCCCAGATCAAGGAGCTTACTGGTAAGCACAAAAGCAATTGTTGCCACCAAAAACAATCCTGCTCTCTCCAAACAGCAAAAGTCTGGATAGTGTCCAGACGAGTGCCAGAAATGAAGGCAAGTTGTCATCCTAAGAACTCCTTCTCTTCACTCTTCAGTATTCCTGAAGGTTTTCCACAAGCAAATTACGTATTAAGAAATCCCTATTCCCCCCCCAAAAAGTGTTCTTTCAAAGAATGTGGGCTTATGTTTGACAGAAAGGAATTGTAGCCTTTATTCAGAAAAAGCAACTGAAATCAGCAGAACAGTGGAGTTAATAAGCCAGCATTATCTACCTACATTTTTCTGATCAAATGTTGGCTAAAAAAAGAGATATACATGTCATAGCTGTAATTAATATTAAAATAACAGAAAAGTTCCATTCAAGTAAAAGTTAGTTACAAAACAGTGTTTAAAACTGCAAGCACTGAGTACAAACGTGAAAACTACTGTGGATCATAGCCTCGAACCACAGACACAAACATAACTAGTGCTCTTTCTATGACAGGGAAAAAAAAGCTTGAATCATTTGAAATTTGACAGGACTTTGTATTACAAGCCTGTTTTGTAAAGATGCCAGAAATCTCTGGGTTCAACCACCACCTGAGAGAAGGCAGCAGTCACGACCCACTTTGGGAACATAAGATAAAATTTCACTGAACTTGGAGAGGATGGCACAGAGAATACCTATAAAATGTTCTTTGAAAAAAAGAGGATGAGAGAACTAAAAAGCTAAACTGAAACAGTATCAATTGTACACAATTCTAGATTATATTGTAGCATCTTACTGTAGCAGCAAACGTTTAGTGACTTGTTCACCTGAAGTTTTCATATATTGAACAAAAGATACATGTGAAAGCCTGTGCCTTGACAAGATTAGGTCAGTAAACATATCTACTAGGGAATGCAACTTTCAAGACAAACTGTCTCTTGAAACTTTGTTAGAATACACACTTACTTGTTATGTATTCATTATTTATTTATTCAGAGGAGAGAAATTCAGAAAACAACCTATATGGAAATACCAAAGGAATGAGGCTCATTTGGCTTAGAAGAGAGAAGGATTACAGGAAAACAAGTCAACAAACATAAAAAAATAATAAAATTTCCTTCATGCTCACTGAGGATGCCTTCCAGCCTTCGCTTTCATGATCTATTTTAACAGATTAATTCTGTCTAAAATTTACTTGGCTTCTCATGCCTCTATTTTTTTTATTAAGAGATTCAGATATCATAATTCCATTTACTTCTACAGTATTCATTTTTCCAAGATACATTCTTTTTACAGTCTTGTGCTGGATGCTCTGCTGCTTATCTCCTGACTAATTGCTGCACTGCAGTAATTAATCTGCATGTATAAAACTGAATCTGCTGCATGCTACAGAATCACAGGTAGCTACAGTTGAGCAGTTGTGGACTTGTTTCCTGGCAAACTTTCTGTAGCTCACAAAACTTTAATGAGGCTTTGAGATGACAAATTAGAACAGCAATTAAAGTTATATAAATAAATGATTAAAATATTTTCCTTCTTTATAGTTATATAAAAAAAAAAAGGCCTATTAAAAAGTAGCTGGAGCGAACCAGCTGGAGTGTGCTTACTCTCCTAACCTTATGAAATCGAAACTAGCAGCAGCCAGGAATAAACCCTGCAACCTTTAACAGAGTTTGCTTCAAATCCAGCAGCAACCCACAATCCACACTCCTGAACTAGAGGTCATCACAACAAAGCAACACCCATGAAACTCTTCCATAGCACACAGAAAAGCTATGCATTATTCAATTAATCCTCTATGTACTCTGGAGCTATTTAGTTTTATTTATGACACCTAATTCACACCAGTGGAAACCGGCATCCAAGTCACACAGCCCCAAACATGCCACTGCTGTTAGAAGTCAGTAACTCAAACACGTTGTTATGATTGGTTTGTCAGTAGTGCTTATTTTGAAGTTCTGGTGCTTCAAGCTCTTACCTGTGGTAGCAGGACTGACAAGTTTATCAGCCTCAGCAGCAGCTTTTTTAATCATACTCTGATCTATGGATTAATAGGGCTGTTAAGTTTACAAACAAACCAATAATTGCAAAAGGAAAGAACAACAAACACAGATAAAACAAAGGCAGGAAGCCATACTGAACTCCACCAAGTAGTTGAATTAAATAAGGAAGGGGGAAAACATTAAAAAAAAAATCTAAAAACTAAAAACACTATTAGTGAAGGAACTCCAGAAATGGACAAGGTAAGCCACTCCCTTTCCATGATGCACACTGCTTTTAAGCTGCTTAGCTCAAGTCTAGAACAAAAATACCCACAAATACTGACAACAAGCTCAACATTTTTCCACTATAGCTTTCAAAGTCTGAAAGTTTAAATCTTTAAATCAAGTTTAAATCTGAAGTACTCAGAAAAACAAAGTAATTTGTCCCATGAAACTTCTTGTTCCAGACTTCAAACAATACACTGGGGATCCTGTTTTTCCAAAGGCACAGACGTCCCCAAACACACACACACTTTAATCCTCAGCTACTGCACCTATGGATCAAATGAAAACAGCAGCAGACAGTACCCTTCCAGCCCCAGTTTGCATGGACAAGAATTCTGTGACAACCTGAGGCCTTATTCCACTTTTAAAAATTCCAAAAGTGGAATCAGTCATTAAATGATAAAAGTAAACAGCTCTAGTCCATACAGCCCAAGTGGTAAAGCATGAGAAGCCACCACTCCAGCTCCTCCTCTGTCTAAGCAAGCCCCTCTCCTACCAGTTTCCATCAGGAGTCTCTGTAATGCTATTCCACACTAATCGCATATAATTTGTTAAAAAGTAGTTGTGGCTACTATAGGAAAGATAGGCCATCATGTAAAATCTATCATAGTTGACCAAATTGCTGGAAGAAACAAGTGATCAGAATACTTCAGATTCTCTTTTATGTTTATAATTCATGTTTAATATGGTTGACTACACTGATACAACTGATGTACAGAAAAATTAAAGTTATTTACATAAACTGTCACAATAGTAATTATTTCCAGAAACTAGGTGGGTTTAGTTGGCAAGTACCAGGACTCATCTTGGTAATTTGCAATGGAAGAGCAATTAACATTTGTAGTCCTCCGTTTGCATCATTACAGCAAAACTTCTTACACTGTAATTACACACACATGGTAAGAAGCAGTAATGTTATATATACATTTAAAAAAAAAACCAAACAAACCACAAACCAAAAAAGGACCCACAAAACCAGCTATAGAAGGCAGAGGCAAAGGCTTACAGCAGCTTTTCTTCAATGTATGATGAACTATGGCTCTAACGATCTGCCATGACCAAGAAAGCCTCTCCTGATTTAGAGCTCATCTCTGCTCACAGAATCCATGAAAATCTGGTCTGTATTTTGCTAAGTAAAGCCAGTGGGCAAGAAGAACAGATTTGGTTACAACTCAGTAATAATTACTAGACTTTATTTCCTCCGCGCATCAGATAATATCTATTTTACAGGCAACATGAACCCTCTTAATCCCTTGTACAACCAGATTTGATGGAACATTTTATCACATTGGAGGCTATCTTTAGTAACATTTAACTTATCTGATATTTAGTATTTTTCAATAAAAGACAAAATGAGGAGATTACAACAGAAAGGGAAGAGAACACGAAAACAAGATAACAGATATTTACTGCATATTCCATCTGACAACTAGCAAGATATGCAACCAACTAATAATTTGGCTCTGTAATTATGCCCCTTTCACCTTTCCTCATCTCTGGACACAAAACTTTGTGACAAACACGACATCTCAGTTCAGCAAATTAATTAAGCAGTTCCCTACCTAGTCTGTTAAATGAATGCCAAAACTGAATTTGAAAGTTGGCTGTTGCAAAGTCACAAATACATAACTGAGATGAAAGGAAGTCCTAACTTCCAGCTGAGAAAGGTACTAATCCATAATTGCATAACATACTTCTGATGCAAATTAAGGTTTTGCCTTCTATTAATACATATCAGGACCCCAAAAGAAACAACTTCTTAACTTAGACAACAGCGAGCCCGTGAAGTCAGTCATACTTACTTTCTACTATTCTTACTCCTAAGACGCCTCAAAAATACCTTGTGCATTTCTGCTAAGCTGAACATAGGCAGTCTCCCAGGCCTGTGTGGCCTCACAGACCACAGTACATCACAGTGGTTGGGTTTTACCCAACCTTTATAACTGTGAAGTGCTGGATGTTCAAGTCCAGCTTTCCTGATCTGTGCACAGACAAACCTGCTCCTGCAGAGCAGGAACCAGGAGAGAGCACACTGTGACACAGCACAACACTCTGTCACACCTGGTACCTTGCTGGCTCTTGATCTGCTGCTCTGGAACACGGTCAGCGACAAGCACAGCTCTAGCTTTCCTCCATAACTCAGCACTCGGTGTTGCACCATCTCCTTAATCACATCACCTCTGTGCTGGCTTAGAGCTGTCTTCTGTCTGCACCATTAAAAGAAACTTAAGACATTTTCAATTTCATTTTAATCCTATTTTACTTAAATTTAATTTATTTTTTGGATTAAAAAAACCACCCAACTAATTAGGAGTTTCAATCACAGAAAACAATGCACTCCCTGAAGGAGTTTATAAACTAATCTTGATCAAAAATAAAGAAGTGGTAGCAATAGTTAAATGCAGATTGTGGATTAAGCACTAAGAACACGCAAATGCTTTACTGGTTCATGTAAACTGTAGAAGACCACAGATTTAAGCATCTGGATTTTTATGTGTTCTCTTTCACAGGTTAAACTCCAAATATATTTTATTTAGAGTTTGGTTTGTTGATTTTGAGTATTTCAAGATGTAAAGAATAACCTATTTTAATACGCACAAAACACTCATTGAATTGCACTACCTATTTTACATCTATTTGAAATGCAAACCTTTGGTAGGTCCTTTCTTGTTCTGCATGGCCTGCTGTTCCTCTGTAATATTCAAGCGTCGGACCACATCAGCAAGGGCAGATTTGAGCAGCTGGATGTCATCTTCCTGCATCTGGACACGCTGCTCCAGAGAGGCAATGCGATCTGTTACCTCCATACTGCTCGCAGCAGAGGCACTGTCATCTGAGCAAAACAGCAAAAAAAAATGCATTGTCAATAATGTACAGCCATCAAGGAGTACCTTCCATGACTGGGCTGCAGGTAAAAAGAAGGCTTTTCTCAGACCTGATGACCTCTTGAGGAAGAAAGTTTTTAACCAAAAGGAAGAGATGGAAATAAAAATAAATAATCAAATAAAAAAGATGAGCACTTGGGTAAGATGTGATGACAAGGTTGGCTTCAGGGTCACTTGTTAATTGGGCCCCACTGCCAATTATCTACATGTCTGAACTGCAGTGATCAATCATCGCCATTCACTGTTCTGCTCAACACAACATTCTGACGCTGCCAGGCATTCAGAGAACTACATTTTCTGACATGTTACATACCCTTCCAGAGTTTTTCTTCTCATATATGTGACAGAGATACATTATACACATGTAAGCAACAGATAGGCTTACACTTTTTCAAGTTATCATCCACAGACTGGAGAATGGATACTAACCCCATCTGCTGACTCCTAGTTTATACCACCAGCTTTGAGAACATTCCCTCTGACTGAAATAAAAACCTAAATAAATTCAGAATTAGTCAGTAATTGTACTCTAAGCCTGCAAATTCTTAAAAGGGTATTACTTTGCATACAATGAATGCACCCATTATTTGGAAATAACCCACAGAGGCTTTAAGCCTCCAACTCCCCGATGAGGACTACATGTTCTTTCCACTCAAAACTAGTAATAAGAATATTTTTCCTAAATGAGCACTTTCGTTCCACTGCAGTTCCTATCACATAGAAATACTGTCATTTCTTACAATATTAAGTTAGGAAGAATAAGAAGAAAGGAAGACAAGAGGAACACCAGAGATGTCTAAGTCAGTACCAATTAGAGAGGGAAAAAAGTGCAGCTTTTAAAGAGAACTGCAAATTTTTATTTAACTAGGTGGCTTTGAAACCTAAAAACAAGTTGGGTACTAACTTCCTGGATCATCTTCAGTAATGTTTGTCATGGATTACAACTTTCAACTGATGACTTTTGATAAATTATACTCTAGAAAAATGGATATTTAAGCTACTATCTGCAATCATAATTGACCTCTCCCTCATTCCTAATGCAAGTCTGCAGCATGGATTTCTTCTGTTAAAGCTGAGCTCTCTTTGTGAAGAAGCTGGTATTTGTTTTCACTTCTTATGTCCTTATTTCTCCTCCATTGCAAACCAGAGTTTTCCACTTATTTTGCAAAAGGGCATAAAGCAAAAGTTAAATGGTTTGTGCATAATAACTCCTGATGAATTTTAAAACAAAGTGCTTCAAAAAGGAAAACAACAGTGTCTGAGTACATTTAAAAGCATCTCCAAAAATGTTAATGCATACATACTTTAAATCATAAGGCTCTAGGGAAAAATTGCATTAAATTTTTTTTTTTAACAATCTACTCATCTCCAAACCATCCCAATACAGATTGTTTTTGACATCTGTTAATCAGCAGAGTTTTGGCTTCCTTACCCTTCACACCCCCAACAGCTATTTGTGGTTTCCAAAAGCTGAATTAAAAACAACTCAGAAACAATATAATGGTATTGACAATCCATAAATGGCCACAGGCTAACATAGTTTAAATTTTGATTGTTAATTCTGTTATAGGATCTTCAGGACTTATTTAAAATGTCAACACTAGGATATTATTAGGCTGAACATAATGGCAAGGGAAGTATCTGGTTCTGAGTGAACTAAATCAGAACTCAAGTTCCTGAAAAATGTTGAAAAACTTTCTCCATGACAAAGCTTTCCAAACTTTGCCCTAATCAGACTTCTGCTCAGCACAGGACTCTGTCCTGCAGCTGTTACAGGTAATTAGTCCCCAAACTCAGATTAGCAGCAGTGCTGGCAGCAGTATGAGCTGCCTGCAGAACTTAACCTTTCCTCATACAAACAAAAGCCCCACGCTGCTCTAATGACTTTACACTTTAACTCAGCTGGAAATAACACGGATTAGCATACTGGACAATAGGCAACCAAATCAAAAGCTTGATTTAACCAATACAAGCCAAATTCAAACTTCAGCCATTCTGCCAAATTCAATATGATCAGGCATAGTTTTCCTCTGAATTCAGCCAAAAAGAAAGAGCCAAATCCCCAAATCAGGGCAGAGTAGAAAATCCAGGGGAAAATCAGTTGGTGTTAAAATGATTCTAGCCCTTGTTAAAAAAGAAAACATCCTCACCGAAGCATCAGTTTCAGTAATTTTTAAATGTGTAGAAACAGTAATTTTGTCCAGACATAAATCTTCAAATGTTAAATCAGTGGCACTGGTTTATTTACAGTCCTCTAAGAAATCACTCCCACTGATAACGATTAAAATGTCCAGCTCTCTCCCTTCTTCCCCTCCTCCCAGCTGCCACTGTGACTCTTCCCCTCGCTGAACAACAAGCACCAGCAAACCCCTCCTCTGGTCACAGCGTGTCAGTGCGTTCCTCTACCATCATTCTTCCGGGTCCTTTGTAACGTAACCCTCATCCTTTTCTGTAACCTACAGTTTGTTTGGTTTTTATGGTGGTTATCCCACTGGATGCAGTTCCCTACCAAGAATGCAGAAAAGAATAAAATCTGTAACAACTTTCAGGACGATTGCAACCGAAGACAAGACTTCTTCCAGTTCAGTAATACTTCACTTTGCCTCCTCTTTACATGCATATACAAGTAAGCTAGAAAAGAGACAGAGAATAAAATAAAACTATGTTTTCTGAAGAATGCAAAGTTCAATTATAAAATAAGCATAACCTGTTTGTTATGCAAGTAAAGATGGAATGTTCTTGCCATTGAGATCACTGTATCCCAGTATGTTGAGCAATAAAGCTGCAACTTCAATACAGCCAAATAAGCCAAGTGATATGGTATCAGAAGAGAAAAAAAAATAATTAATGCTACAAACTAACAAAACAACAAGAATGTCACAACAGATGTCACCTACTCTGCCCATGCTAGCAAGAACAGTATTGTTAGCCTAATTGGTGACCTCCCTCTGCAGTGTGCCTCTCATCCTCACAGCAAAGGACACTTGCAAGGAGTATTTTAGCACATATTTGTAATGCAATTTGGAAAGGCGTATGAAGGAAATTACAAATCCAAACAAATTGTCTTTAAGTATTAGATCTACTTATCAGTCACCACCACCCCTTTCCCATGGACAGGTAGAAAAGACATCGTATCACCTACATGGGCAGCATCAACAGAATTTATCATTACTTCTTTTTATCGGTGGGAAGAAAAAGGACTTTACAGCAAAGTTAATGCAACACATTTTTAGAAATCTTCAGTGAGTCACTTTTTACAATCATTCTTTTCTTTTCATGGATTTTAAGACAAGTCTAAATCATAAGTATCAAACATAAATTATAGAATGGTTTGCGTTAGAAGGAACCTTAGAGATCCCAGCCCTGCTGCTGCAGGCAGGGAGTAAGTCTACACCTTGTGAGATAAATGCCACCTACAACATCCAAAATTAGATAAAACGAGGAGGTATCAATTCAGATGCCTGAATTTTCATGGCAATACATATTTATGGTAAAACTTGGAAGGAAGAGTCATTTGTCAGTTTTGCTTTGCTGAGATTCTGCAGGTTTTAAAGGGAAGGCAGCAAAAAAAGGGAATGTACTACATGCCCCTCTTTAAATTTTCCAACCAGCTAATCCATGATCTCATAGATTGGAAAGATTTCTAGTGGCAAACTAAAAGACAATACTGAGTCAGATGATTAATCTGCTTCCAGAGTGTATTCCAGTTTTTCAGCAATTTATTACTTGAGCTTAGCCAAATGTGAAGAAATAGCTGAAGCAAAGCCAACAACAGGACATGTATGCTGTTTACAAGAATGAGTTCAATACTATTTCATTGTATGTAGGTTAAAGAAAAATTACGTACTTACACTATTAGTTAGAAGGAAGCCTATTAAAATGCATGCTATTTTCTATAATTTTTACCTTCTGAAAAACCTAAATCTGGACTGTACCTTAACGGTGTAGGAAGTAATTAAATAGACTTGCCATTTCCCCCAGTTCTCCCCCCACTCCGAGAAGAACTATTTCATTAAATATATTCCACCTTTGAATTATGCAGACATTAATTTTGAGGCTGTCTTGTCCAGCTCAGACCATGGCAGCTGACTATGCAGTGGAAACATTAGGTACCAATTCTCAAAAGACTGGCAAACAAATTTGAGTTTATCCAATCTACATGGCCTCTTTGGAGCACCAATTAACAGGATAAAATTGTACACAAAGTCCTTCCAAACTTGTTTGCAACTGTGGTTGCTAGACACTTTTATAAAACATATTAAAAGCAGTATCTCAACGTCTTTGCAGAGTTGTCCCTTTATTTAGACACTCTGCAGGATATCAGGAAAGAAAATGTAAGCCTTCTGAGCATAGCAAATTCCAGCAGTGGCAAAAACTAAAGGTAATCCACATGATGGAAAACATGGCAAAGGATGGCAGTGAAAAGGCAGCATCACCCACACACAAAGAAGCTCTTCTGGTATAAAGATACAGATTGTGCCAGCAAGCCTGAATTGAGCTCAACCAGTAGGAATACTGAGAGATATCAGTAAGTGTGTCACGTTCTGCACTTCTCCTGAAATGGGTTGGTACAAGTATTTACATTCCTTGGAAATTGCTGTGAAACTTCAGGGCCACTACTAGAGCCTTATGAAACACACACGGACAGAAAGGAACTCTCTACCCCCAGCATGCAGCAAACTCTATGGTAGAACACAGTAGCTGTTAAGAAAGCCGTGCCACCAAAGGAGAGAAAGTTAAAAATAGTATTTAATAAAAAATAAGCAAATAAAAACCTACAATCTTGCAGATTAATTCCTACAGGGAGATCTATAGACTGAATTTGACCCAATATACTAGCAAGTAATTAAGAACACTAAAGATGCTACAATTCCAGAAACACTTTTCCACCCATAAAGGCCCATGGTTTTCTGAGTCCACTAACTGCAGAACTGTCAGATGTGGCACTTGTCGCTCAGCACACATTTGGCAGCTTCCCCTTCTTCTGCCCTCATCATCCCTGAGAACTCATGCAAGTAATTGAGAAACTTGAACTATTTTGTTCAAGCTCCCCTGGAGTCACACCATCACCAACTTTCAAACAACCTCTCTATTTCACCTCTCCTGCAGCTGCATGTTTAGCCTGCAACCCTAGGAGTGCAGAAAAACATCTCTCTGTGGCAGGCATCTCCCATGTCTTCAAGATCCTGCCCTCCCTTTTTAGCTCATTTCATGCATCTTTGAGTCTGGGGCACAGAAGTCAGACAGACAAGTAACTTGATAGATCCAGTGTGTCTGAGTTGACAGCAACAGAGAGAAAAAGGAGAACGGGGAAGAGAGACAGCCATCCAACTTCTCGCAAAATGAACACAAGCAGTTCACTGTGGCACAGAAACAGGGGAACGCAGCCACAACATTGTTGCCAGGCTTCAATGCAAGATCTGGAAAATACCAAGTATTCTCCTTGTGGCAATATCTGTGGCATACTGGCAGCGGTCATTTGCAGACCAGAAGACTCTCTGTACAAGAGAACAATGGGGAAGTAAAACAGCAGGTTTAGTTTCCTTTGACAACGCCACGCCAAGCTCCTTTGTTTAAAAGATTAGTGTCGACGGTATTTCACAGACTAAGTATCTTTCCTCCGTTAACTTTTCTAATGCAAAACATTGTACCATACCTGAAACACAGTAGCAACCCTCCAGGCTTGTCTCTTGGGGACAATGACAACACATATGGGCAACAGCTTATGATAAAGTCTTGGTACATGCTGGACTAGTCTGCTAGGCTCTGTTTTGACCAGATTAGAGCTTTACACTGTGAGAAGCAAGTGGATTTAATGCCCAAAATAATGTTATCCTATTTAATCTTGTTATTTTGTGTGGTTAGGGGGGAAAAGAAAAAAAAAAAAGACATATTTTTTTTTAACTACAGATAAAATTGCAGATACTATTGCTTTACCTGAAGTTCTGGAAATCAAAACTGGTTGTCAGCTGAATATCTAATCTTCTTAACTGTGTTTTGCTATAAAAGGATATATAATAGGATAAAAATGCAAGTACCATACATGCTTTTTTATCTGGAAAGTTTTGATTATGAGGAAAAAGAAATTACATCTAATCTATATACACATACCATTTCTGAACAGGTAGGACAACTTTTCAGTTCATTCCATATTCTAATGCATGCTCTTAAGAGCAATTAGCAATGCAAGGAGATGCCCTAGTTGGGTACAATCAGGTACATCTCACATTAAGTAATCTGAACAGACAGATTAGTTTTTCCATGTCCTCACAAGGTATGTATATGTAGGAGGAAATGGAAAGGAGACAACTCTCACCCACACATCCACCCAATGCTCTACTCTGGACTGCACTGGGAACCATATTAACAGTAATGTAAAGCATCCTCTTTTGAGAACAAACCACTTCTAAACCATTCTAATTAAAAATTAATAATAAAAATATTTGTTCATCTACTAATATGAACTACAAATGGTTACTTTTGTGAACAGTATATTCCCTCCTCTAATACAGATAGCAATTATAGTCCAGTATTTATGAAATCTTATTACTGTATTTCCCAACACGCACTGAGGAATAACTTGTCCTTTTAGTTTTACCACCAGAAACTTAAAGACAGGGAACATAATTTCCTAAAATTAGAGTCAGAATTTGAAAGGATAAATCCATAATAGCAATCATCACTCAGAGCCTCACAGCTGGGTGCACTGCATTCATTAACAAAATGAGAGAGAAGAAAACAATCTTAACACTAAATTCTCAGAAAGTTCCTTGTGGCTAAGTAGCCAGGAATCACTGCAGCAAAATTATAAGCATGTGCCCTTGACCTGACTGTAGCTCTTGACCTATTGCTAGCAGCTTACTAGCTTACTTACTTTTTCCCAAGCAGATGGCAGATGAGCTTCTACTTGGAAACCAACCAGTTAAAAATTATCTTTCCCAACAGTGCTCAAGAGGAAGATGGAAGGAATTTTTGACACATCAGTAAATTAGAGGAATTCTCCCTAGAAGAGGTCTATCAGTGTAAATGCTTTACAGTTCAGAGTTACTGTGCTGGCTCTGTTGGACAGAGAAATCCACAGAAAATGTTTTAACCAGTTATAATTCCTCCACATTACACTCGGTTCAGCCCATACCATTAAAATAAATGCCAAAAAACCAGCATTGTGAACAGAAACCAGGGGATTAAAGACGATCTTCCATAGCATAATATTAACAAGGACAGCAATCTGAAAAAAGTGACTCCATGGGATCTGCCTGGAGTTAAGAAGCTGAAGACACAGCTAACACAAACTTGTAAATAAAGGACCTAGTAGGCTAATTAAGGCATCAGGGTAGAATAATTGGGCGTGTTTTATCATCTTCTGTTCTCAGTGATGTGCTGAGGATGTGCCTGTATGACACCCTTAAGAATAAGAGAAGGAAAATAGGCTGTGGAACATGGGAGAACATCTACAGTGGCTCTCATCTCCATGTCACAGCTCAATGTCCAAGTCATCCTACAAGAGCTTACATGATGTAAGGCAAAAAGACTCCAGCTTTCATTTAGCACTGTTAGACAAAAAGAACCAATTTAGGTGCAAGATTTGCTTCTCCTAAATGTGTTTTAATCCACATGAAAACATATCAGTTCACACAAAATGTTTTCCTAGAAACTTTACAGTGCTTATTTCAGTATCTTCTCATTGCCTTTACAAAGACTGGATCTCTTCATCTGATTCTTCAACTATGTGACACACGTAAAAGCAGAAAGATTTACCCGCGGTCAGGAGAGATTCAAAAGGCAAGAAAACTGACTTAAAACACCTTTTAAAAGTTACTGATGTTAGCCTGTGAAAACGTATTACAAACCAATTTATTTTCTTGTTTGTTGTGTACTTCCTAGAGAAATGTTGATTCATGCTATCAAGAAACTATGAGATATATCAGCCAGTAGCTGATCTGCAGTTAAATGCAGCCTTTATGTTACATTAGAGACATCACTACATAAACACTTAAGAAACTACTTAGGTCAGTATACATTTCGTCACTTTCCTAATTTCCATATTCAGTATTAAAATGAAAGTAATACTCAAATTTATTTGGACTATTAACCTTTTACCTTTATTTTCCTATAATTTGTATTTTAATGACGTGTAATCATACTGTGTATGTTTTTTAAAAACAAATTGAAAATAGTATTAAACTTCAGAAATATACAAGCGAATAAAACACTTTTTCATTTAAGAAATTAAAAATTTAATAAACTGAGGCTGTATCAACAGCAAGTAATCCATAGTTACCAATTTGAAATGTTTTGCCTTATTTCATAAGCGTGTCCTCTGAGAAAGAAGAATTGGAAAATCTCAGCCTCTAATCAATGGCATTTCTTCATAAGATAAAACCCACTCCCAAATATTCTGCATTTACATTTCTTAGATGCTTATCAGCTTTATTACTTGTTTTCTGTAGACTCAAACTAAGGGACATAATACAAAAAGAACAAAACATTCCTCCTGTACCTGCAGAAGGGGTCATTGATGTCTAAAGCAGATTTATCACTTTTGCAAACTCTGGTTACTTGCTCTCAGCTAACGGCTTCACTTTGGCACTGGTCTGACTTTCCTTCAGAACTTCTGTAACTCATGAATATTTTAGTTTCAGAAATTAATGCAGCATAATATTAGATTTCATTACAGGTTGTCACAAAGACAAATCACAACCTAAATATTTAAAGGAAAAATTACTTCAAATTTGTAAAACTATTTTAAGTCTTCTTTTAAAACCTGTCTTGTTCAGTATTGTCTCCCACAGTATACGCACAATTTTTTCACTACTGACAGTTAATCTAGTGCTTGTGAGAAGTACTTGAATTAAATAGTGACAGCCTTGCTCAGATTGAAGAGGTAAAACAGTATACAGGATGCCCATATTAGACTGGAGTTTCTCCCATATTGTCCATCATCATCTTCAATTAGGGTTAAGTCTTCCTTTCATTTAATTCAGACAGATGCATATAAAAAATTGTAAAATAAAAAAAAATTACTATTTTCCCATCACATATTCCCCACTCTCCAGAAAAAAATCTTTACTGATATTAATGCTGAAAAAACAAACTGCTCTTGCCAAGGACTCAAACACAGAGATAACACATTTGACAGTGTTAGATGTCCTGGTAATAACCAGGAAAATGACTGCTTTAAGTCTGTTCAGGAGAAGGAAGAAAAATCCCTTTATTTGCTATCCTTAAATAAAAAATGATTTTGTGTTTATTTCAGGAAACAGAGAAACATACATAATCTGAAAAATTATCTGGTTTCAAATGCAACTCCTCTAAGTGAAGACAATTCACATTCTTTTTAGCTGGGTTCCCTAGCATGAGATCATAATCCTATTTTTACCACAATGGGGTGCACAACATTGTCCCACATTTCACCCAGCTGTGATGCCATTCCCAGCACACTGTGCAAGTCTGGCCCTGCTGCCCTGTGAGAGCAAACAAGTTGTACTGCAAGGCTTGCCCCATCCTCCACAGCATTTGGCAATGCTACAAATGCACGTTGCCTATTTTTGAAAGAAATTCAGGCTTTCTTGGAGGAGGAGACAGAGAGAAACTATTTCATAGCTTTCACCGTGGGTGAAAAAAGTTTACAAATACGCCTTGATCAACTAATGAAATATTGTATTTCCCCAAGGATACAGAGAGCCCTCAGTAAAAGGGGGAGAGGCAGAAGATGTCTGATCTGCCCTTGGCTGAGAACAAGCCCCAGGCCAAGGTCCAAGAAGAGCATTGCTCATGAGTGTTCCTCTCCTTCAAGGACTTTCTGGGACTGATTTCCTTCTGGCGTCAGTCAGTACTTCTTGAAACTATGAGTTTTCACCTGAGCGATTAGGTGGGTGAAGGCTGTGCAGAGCAAATCCTTTTCCAAAAGCCACCTTCTAATAGCACTGTGCTGAAGGACTAGTGTGAACAAATCCTGCAGAAAGCCTGGCTGATAAGGCTCTTGTAGCCCTGTGATTACCGAGCATCTGAGCTTCAGCCTTCAAGATAAGGTGGAGCCTATCAGCAAAGACAAACCTTTAAGGCCAATATGACCACTCGGATTAAGGACAAAAGTTCTCTTACACTTTCTTAGCTCTGAATTTGGGTGGACCTCGCATACCTTCTGTATCCAAGTGTACAAGGTAGGGCAAGCATAGCCATTTGAACTAAATTAATTTAATATTTTAAAAGCACCGTTTAACAGTACAATCTTTATTTACTATTCAAGCAGGCACATTTTTGAAAGCAGTCCTGAGCACAGATTAGTGGTCTATAAGTATGTAAAGATTGTTGCAGTGATAAGATTTGCCCAAAACAGCATCCAGGTAACAGTAACCTTTCCCAACAGAGCACAGAGAAGTGATTTCCACAAGCACCAAGCCTAGCACCACACTGAACTTGAAAATCACTAGATTCACAAGAGATGGAAAAGGACTGAAACTGATTGGAAAACATTTCTCCCAAATGCACTGAAGAGACAGTTCAGAAAACAGTATCACAGCACATCAATTTTGTAAGTCAGACATGGCAAACAGGAGATGTCTTTTTCAAAATACCCTTCAGTTTAGCAGAAGACAGTTGAGATTAAAGCTTAGTGAAGCTTTATAATAAAAATATTTAGTTCCATAAAAGACACAAACATAATAAACAATCACACAGAAAGATACATAGATCAGATGGTCATATTCCCAAAATTTAACATGACCATTTAGGAAACACCCCAGAATTCAGGCTTTTTCCATGGCAGACAAGTCTGACCCCCAGAGCTACAGCTTCTCTGGGCCAGCGACCCACCCTCAACCGTCCCATTTTTAACAGTGTCCAAATGTTGACTCTTCACCAAAAGCAAGCATTTCATATTTGCAAAGCCAAAAGCTGAAGAAGGAAAAACCATCTGGCGGATCAGACATTCCCAGTTACACTCAAGCCAACAAGCAAAATCTGTAGCGGTGAGTGCCACTGAGGCAAAGGGGTCACACACACTGCAGCAAATCCACACCTCTCCTTTTTTCCTCTCTCTTAGCTGGAAACAAGGCAGCTCCACAAGCTCCCTATAGAGTAAAAAAAAAATACAGAAATGGAAAGGGAAGGGAAGGTTTGGGAACGTTTGGGACGGGAACGTTTGGGACGGGAACGTTTGGGACGGGAACGTTTGGGACGGGAACGTTTGGGACGGGAACGGGAACGGGAACGGGAACGGGAACGGGAAAGGGAAAGGGAAAGGGAAAGGGAAAGGGAAAGGGAAAGGGAAAGGGAAAGGGAAAGGGAAAGGGAAAGGG
>JAWMRA010000161.1:51814131-51844710 GCA_035584735.1 Pseudotriccus pelzelni | reverse complement strand
CGTGCCTGTGTCCTGTTTCTCTGGGATCTTACACGTGGAATTACAACTCAGGAAAAGGACCCTCCGTTGGTCTGGAACTGACCCCTGTCCCATAACCGGGACAGATCTTCCTCTTCCCCTTGCAATGAGTCTACTGTAATCAAACGAAATGCTTCACCTGCACTCAGCCAGATTTGATTCTGAGAACAGAGCAGTAGCATCACACTGATGTTGTTTGTAACTGATTCATTCTGGTTTTAGGGTATGCCTTTTCCTAAAAGGTTGAGGAATAATCTGATACACGTGGCCCTGAAACCAGTATGTTCCCAACTAAGATAACATAAGAAGAAAGACATCATTATTCTTTTGACAGAAATGTTACTTCTCTCTCAAAAGTATAAAAGAAAATGATATGAAATACATATTTACAAATTTACAAATTGCAAGAAAAAAGATGCATGATATTCAATTACTTATTAAAATTTCTATGTAAAAAATAGAGTACACCTGTGTGCCTGGGGCAATGATTTTTTTTTTTAAAAATCAAATGTGATGTCATACTCTGCAAAGCACATAAGAAGAATGACAAACAAGACTGAGATTCATAGCTTCCAAGGAAGGAGAAAAAGAAACAACAAAACACACAGACACATAGAAAGCAACTATGAAAGCTAAACATTCACCAAATAAAGGCAGGAATCTCAATGGTAAGATTTATGTTAGTCCACTCTGCTTAGAATGCGTAACTGGATTGAAAATGAAATTTATGATGCATAGGTCATTTTCCACATCTATGAACCTTTAATTCAATTTTCAATCATATTTGTGGCAGTCAAAAAGTACTTTCCCTCCTTAGTACAGCCTTTTAGCAGCTGCCTGTCTCTCCCTTGTATTGTCTTACACATTATTTTAAAAGTTTGCCACCACCACTACACCAGTCACAATAGAGAAAAAAAGGGATCACTTCTACCTGCTACAATACATAACAGATGGGCAACACTTCTAACTGGAATTAATTTATTGATGCTGTGCAACACATGGTGCCACAAGCAGCTGCAATGACAAAAGCAAGGGTCCACTTCCAGAAGGCACAATGGCCAATCTAGAAGCCCCCAGCAGCACCCGCTACTCCTCCAATTTATCTTCTGCTGCCTCTGGAAGCTGATTTAATTCTCCAACTTGGCAGAAAACTAACCCAGCAAAAGCAAAACCTAAGTACCACACACAGATACTACATACTTTTTTTTTTTTTCCTGTTAGGTTAGCATGTTAAACTAACTCTGACACAATTTAGTCTGTCAAGTGGGTAAAAACCAGACAGCTAGTGAGGGAAGGGGAAGCAAGTCCTTCCTCCCAAGCAGCCGCTCAGTGCAGGATGGCTTGTCAGCCCAAGCTGTACATCAGCAGATTAGCCTGAGCTGAAAATGGGAATGGACAGTGGGGTGGGGGCATCAGGTTTGCTCCTGAGACCTGAATCCACTTAACCTCAGTCTCCTGAATTTTACACTACTATCTTCCATTTCCCACAGCTCTCAGGTTTATTAACCTTTACTCCTAAGCTACCTTATACACCCTCTTATCACATAGTATCTGAAGGACGGAGCCTGTCATCTTTAAAATCCCTTAGTGTCCCCATCTATGTTACTTTGTATTCTTTCATTTAATTGAAACAGTTGAAACATTATCACACAGTTCTACTCATCTTCAAAGTTAGTAGCATGATTTTATTACATCAGTATGCATCAGACACAAGGTAAATTTTATTTGAAAAGAGAAGATAAAAGGAGAAAGGGTTCTTTCAGTTCAGCTTTGCCCTGCAGGAGGGTGGGGAGTGGTAGGTTGTCTTGGTATAGACGCCTTCTATTTAAGCAAAATTTAGAAATAAGCACACCAATCAGCCAGGGATATGCCTTCACAGAAGAAGCTATGATCCCAGAAAGTGTATCTTACCTAAGAATGACAGCTACATAATGGAATCTCTCAAATAACTTACACATGAGACAATGCTGAAATAAACCACACTACTTTGTTCACTGCTGTAAAGTTTCACCTTAATGCCTTACAACTGTGTACTCCATAAAAAATGAGTGAGTAGATACAAATATATTGCTCTTGGGAGACCATACTAACACACATATTTTCCAGCTTTCATGAATTTTAGTTATAAAGCATTCACTTAACACAACAGCAAACATTTTTCAATTCCATAGCTGAACATTTAATCCCACAACTCAGTTTTTTAACTCTTTCCAAGAACCAAAACAACACATTCAGGTCATAAAAGCTGAAATACCATTCAATTAATTAATGATTTAATTCAACTGTAAGTTTGTTTCAAAAGACTACTGTTGTGATAGTCAGAACCAATTTCGTTTCCAGGCTTGCACAGCTAATGGGCTTATTCTAAGTCTTTCAAATAACAGATTGTCCAATGCAGCAAAAATAATGTAAGCAAAACCCAGCATGCAATAATCATGGAGGAATTCCCATAACCAAAACCCTTAATATTTGTATTATGTTTATTCACCTTTAAAAACAGAGGTAGAAACACCAAGCTATTAAATAACAAAAAGGACAGGTAAACTGCTACACCCATATTTCCTCGCCTCCCCCCCCCTCCTTAAAAGTGACTGGGCTTAGATCTCTCAGTAAAGCAGAACTGTTGTACACGTAAAGCCTTGATTTTAGTTCCATCTGATTCATTAAACCTTGCTCAAAAAGAAGTCTAGAGATTTTAATTGTCAATTCTGAACACAATCAATGCCCATAATTATCTTTTTGATAAAGAAATTGTTAATAAAGCTTCGGATCTACAGACATGCAAGCCCAACACAAGTCCTGGGGTCACTTCTGCATGATATCCAGAATCTCTTCTCAAGAAAAAGAGAATGGAACAATGAGTAAGCAACTTCTGCATTGGTGTACCCACCATATTACTTCCCAAAACAGAAGGAATGATGGTTAGAGACTAAAGACTGGGAGAAAACATCTCTCAAAGATGACAACAGCACAACTGCCCCAGCTTCACCTGCCACAGCTCATATTTCAGTTTGGACCCAGAGGGTGCTCATGCAGTGATCATCACCCATCACCCCTCTTTGGTTCACGGAGCATCCAAGGCTTGGAAGTGCACTGCAGGAGCATTGCAGTGCTGATTTGTGTTCGGGGCACAGCATCAGGTTAGAGCTAGTCCACAGTAAATGCAGAGACACTTGGATCCCTAAGTCCTCACCACAAACTATTTTGGGTTACAGATTTCTTCCTCTTGTCCCACAGCTCCAGCTAATGCAGACACAGTGCTAAAATACAGCATCACAGTGCTAATGCACCTTACATGTTACCTCTTTTAAAGTACTCAGCCCTTCAGCTGCAAGATCCTGCAGTATATTGTTCAAGAAAAGGCTTACCAGTACCTGACCCCAGCCTACACATCTGCCAGACCCCACGCCAAACCCCCTAATTTTAATAATGGATCTTTCCTCACTTCTCAGCAGAGAAAGGCCTCAAGCCTCGCAAAACATATAAATGCTTAACTTAAAAATTGTATGTATAAAATATTTGGTCCCAGAGGACCCCTAATTAGTTCATTAGAACTTCTGAACACAGAGGAAATCACTTATTTCCAAACTGAAATATGGCTACCACAGGGATTTCTCTGTCTCTCACACACACGCTGTCTAGCATAAAAGGGAGAAAAAGAAAAAACCTACCCTCACACCTCTCTCTGTGCATGGCACTACACAGAGTTTGCTAAATTACAGTAGTGTGTATTTTTTACTACGAGAACCAAAATTTCTAAGAATCCTTATTTTCTTAGACTCAACTGGAGCTTGCCATAAGTATTTCCACAGCTTGAAATTGCAGTCCTACTGAAGTCCACAGCCAAACTCTTATCAGCTGCACAGCATGTGGATTTTGCCTCTTACCCAAATCATCAGTAATTGTTTACTGTTTTACACTGAGGTATTTTAAATGTGCTTTACAACTCTGCCTCATATAACGAATGGACATAAGCTCCTTAAACTCAATTGTAAAAATTAGTATAAAATTCAACTTTTAGGTTCACAGTTAGAAACCTAGAAAGGATGGCCTGATTTTTTAGATCATTTGAGCATAGTCCTGGTTGTCACTGCCCTATAATTTTGGCCTATATTTGGAAGATGTAAAGCAAAAAGGCATCAATACAGACACTGGTCTGAATAAAGAGTGGCCCGAGCCTCAGGATATGCTAATGCCTGTAAGGTTTTTATCAGTTTGGATAAAGACCTCGTTGCCCCCTGCAGCCCAGCCAGCCTTGCCAGACCACCCATGTAGCCACAGACCTCTTCCACCTCCAAGATCCCATCCTCCGCCACCATTCCAGCACATGCCATTCATCAGACGCTGAGCCGTAGGACCATGTCATGTAACACATTAAGCCTGACTTACTTTAGGGTCAGAAGGAGGCCCCACCTGCCAGCTCCTGCAAGCTCTTTAAAGTGGGATCTCCATGTGGGAGATGGAAGGATGCTCCCTAGGCAGCAACAGGTCTGTGTAAAACAGCTTGTGAAATGCTGGACAGGGAAGGGGGAAAGGAAGCAACAGAGTGGTAACTAGTTTTAGTAAACATAAAATACATACAAAACTGACTGGCTGTCAGCATCTTTCTCAGGTTTCAGGGTGATTTTTTTCCCCCAAGGGGAAAAAATAAAATAAGAGCTGCTCCTAATGCTCCTGACTTTAGGGTACAAAACCCTTCAACAGCCTCAAGGAAATTCTTGACACCACTGCCCCGTCATGCCCAGTAGGGAGTACAGGGGCCACAGTGGGAAATGGCAAATGCTGCTTGAGTTTGCTGTGTTTTTCAACACAGTTGTAAGAAATAGGAACATCTAGTTTTCATGAAATACAAGGTTCTTTACAAAGTCTTAATTTTAAAATATTTGCCTTTACTAACTTGAAACAAAGACCGTTTCTACATTTACATACTGAAATGTGCTCATCTGTACCTTAGGAACCTCACATTTCAAAGCTTAGCTTATGCTCCTGTTCACACAGAGTACTCAGATGACTACAAGTCAGTAGCAATGTTCCATATACTGGCCTGCAAGAGATTACAGAAGTTACACTTAAAAACAGAAAACATTTCATCTTTCCTGCTTGCAGGAACCTTATGAAAGTTTCCAATCAAATACAAGGCCGATGCTGTTAAGAAATGCAAACTGCTTTTATCACAATAAGGGGTTTATTTCAGATTTTAAATCCAAAAATGCGATTAGTTTTTACATTCCACAATACCTAGAAACAGTGCTAGAGATCTCCAATACTAGTTTTCAAGTGAATATATTATATTTATTCAATAGTCAGTCATTTCAAAGCAAGACAAGAATATGATGGACCATGTCAGACTTTACCCTTTAGAAGTAATGGAGTGTGGACAATCTCACTTAATTACTTTCCAAATAATTAATTTAGGGAAATCATGTTAACATATCATTATCCCCACCACATCTTCTTAAAAAAACCTCAGGGAGCTACGTCCACATTTTAATTATGTAATGGACGAACATTTTAAATTGTGTTTCATGGAAGAAGAGCATCATCCATAGCTCCTTCTGCACTCCTTCGAAGCATTCATAATTCCTTATGGTTGCCCAATTAGCATCATTTGCAGACAGCAAGCACCCAACAAAAATGTAGTCATTATACTGTTTCATGCAACCTTCCTACTTATTCTCTCACATCACCCTTAAGATTTTAGTGATCAAAAGACAGGTTCTTCATTACAGCTTCGCAACATTTCTCTTGACAAAGGAACTGCAGCATCAACCTTAAAATCTTCATCTTAAATTTCTAAGGAAAGGAGAAACAGGAGGGAAATCAGGATAAAACCTATTAAAATGTATGTCACCGATTGGTGTACTCCCTGTCTCCTCACGTATTCACTTTTTAATAATGTAGTTTTAATATAATTTTAATCCTTATTTGAATTGTTTGCACATGGTTTAAGCTTCAATAAAAGAATTTGAGTTTTGCTATTCTTAATTAGAACTTAAAACACATATTTTATCAGCTCTGTAAAGTCCTATTAAATTTTTAAAAAACTCCTTGAAGATCAGATAAAGCATGTTTTTCTGCTGAGAGCCCAGTGCTTTCATTTGCAATTCTGTATGTTGTTTTATTCATGATAAAATACTCGATACTTGTAGTTTCTCTCCATACTGCTACCACTGACACATATTCTCTATTGAGGTTTGACTATCACTGAAGGATTCTTTCATGACTGGTCTACATTTTCATTTGTTTTTAGAAACTTAGTTAGAAAAAGAAAAAAAAGAAAAAATTAAATTCCACAAACTATAATTAATGCCATTCATTCAACAAAAACAAGTGTTAATAATTCATGATTTGGAAATAAATAGCTAATTAAAGGGCAACAAATCCAGTTTACTTATACAGTGTCTTACTAGTAATAATAATTTGAGCTTTAATAGCCTAACAATATATATTGTGCAAGTGTCCATTACAGCAAGTTATTCTTAATTCATAGCATACTTATTTATTCTGCATTCAATTACTGCATATGCAGAAAAAAACAAAAAAGTATTTCTGTATGCCACCCCTCCCTTTACTCCAGGATAGAAGGAAAAACATTCTAGAATCAGCTTCTAGTCCATGTAGCTCCAAAATGCATAAAACTGACACTTCATGTAGAGTCCAATTCAGCGTTACGTTTAAGAGTTCAACTGTAAGGGCCAGAACAAATTTCACTGAAACATAAATCAAGAAAATGCTGTCCAAGCAATGCTGGGCAATAAAATCTTCCACTGTCCTACAAAACCAACAGAAGTTTCAAGTAGGGTATCACCTCCATTCCTGAATTCAAAACATGCTGCTGTTCTGGAGAGAACAGGTCTAGAGATGAAACATGAGAAAGCCTGGTTTGTCTGTCTGTGTTGTTATGGACTTCTGAGAATAACAACATGAGTAATGCTATTAACATTTTTGCAACATCTTTTTGAACATGCTTGCAACACCTTTTCATACACACAGTGCATCAATCTGCCCAGTGAGAACCAAATGAAATCCAATTTTGCTTTGCATTATTCCTAGGAGGTGATCACAGTAAAACAAACTACAGTCTCTTCCAGCCCTTGAGGATTTGAACCAGTGACCTGAAAGCTACAGGCTCAACTTACCACTGTTCGTTCTCCAACCCATTCTATACTGTGGGATTTTGCTCCAGCTGTAGGAAGAGGGTAAGTGGCTGCATTTCAGAAGGTGAGGGAGAGGAAGCGCGAGAGTCAAGCGGGAAAGAAGAGACAACTGCCAGAGTAACACTGTCCACACAGATTTCCTGTTTGTGGCGTTCACTTCCTCGCTGACAGGGCATCGCTCCACTTGCAGACACAGGAGTTGCAGAGAAGAGGTACGTGTGTTCAATTTATTTTTGGGAATGGTGGATAAGGACAGAAGGAGATGATTCAAACTGGAAATAAGCTGACAAAAACTGAGTCACACAGTTTACTTTTCTTGACTTAAAAGGAGGAGTGACTGACAGTTATCAAAACTATTACCTGTCAAAATTCCTAATAATATGATTAAGTGATTTTGGCAGGAGGAAGCAAAGAAACCATTACTTTTCAAGAGTTTTTTTTATTATTCTACGCTTTTTTTAAATAAATGTTAATATAATTTGCATAATTTTAAAATTTTCTCAAACTGTAAATTTTTCTATTAACAATTACACCTTGGGTAATCTGTTGAACAGAACTGTAGTTAATAATACGGAATCCCTTGCCAAATAAATCAATTTCATTAAGTAATAATTTGTTTCATGCCTTTTTTTTTACTACTCTACCCAGACACTCTAAACTTGAAGTTTCTGTCAAACAGGGCATCTGTGGTTGCAGAAGTGGCTGTTTGACAGCTATGGTTTTCCCACTGGCCATATGAAGGATATCAAAAATACACTGCAAGTTCCAAATGAATCACAGATAAATTCTCACTTCCATCTCTAAGTCTACAGAGGCATTTTGCAGGAATTCCAGATCTCACCCTTTACATTTCACATACCTAATAATCGTGCCCACAGCAATTGCTGCTGTGGTGACGGCTGTGCAGATAGAGAACAAACAGCTGGGGAATTGTGGTCAGAGGACCCACGAACCTCTGCCCACACCCCACCTGCCTTTCCAGCCTGTCTATAATCACTAGTGATCACTCCTGCAGCTCAGTAAATCAGCCGGAGGCGAGATGAGCACTGTCTATAATCCCAGTATGTGTCTTGTTCTGTAGAGTTCCATGTCCAGCATGGTTCTGTCCATCAGTTTTTGATGCTAAAAACCTCAACCCCATCTTGCCTTATCACCTATACCTTCAGCTTAAATAACACATGACTAACACTCTGACTAACTGCAGATAAACATAATGGCCTTCTACCTAAAAGTTACTTCAATTCCAGACATGGTTAATATTATCTAAGTTTTACTTTTCAACGTGCAAAATAAACCCACAGTGTACTTCATTACAAAGAACGTGAGATGTAAGTTGAGAACTGTCCTTGGGCATTAAGAGGAGTTATTTTAGTGTCTTTCTTAAAAACAAACAAACAGGACAGACACAGACACTAGCAAAATATTTTGTGCACCTGAAGACTGTCCCCTGAAAACAAGGAGAGAGATATCAAACAAATCAATAAATATGATAAACTCCTCCAAACTAGGTATACACTTTCCACTGAGTTTACAACTAAGGAAACTAAGGCATCAAGAATGAAATAACTTGCCTAAAATCACATAGGAAGTTTGTATTTCTTGCTTTGATGTTACCTCAGACTGACACTCGTGTTCATTAACACAATGTTTCTCGAGTGCCAACCCTACCTTTACTGCTCTGTAAAAGAGTTTGAAGAAACTAGGTGTCTTTGAACCAGCTGTGCTAAATATCTGCCCTAGATTTTAGACATGCAGCTCAAAACTAACATATTTTCCTCACCTCCTTCCTTCTCCATTTACCGTATTTTTTACGCATCACAAACCATAGAAATACACCACTAAACAATCATGCAAACTCGATCTGCATTTGAGCGAAGACCCAAATTCTTCTCCTGAACCCAGGGCCCTTTCTATAAAGAAAGGGAGTCTTGGGGCAAGTTTTCTCTTACATTACTTTTTTCCTCCCTGACCAGGTCCTCCACCAGCCAACATCTTGTTCCCTCAATCCCATCACAACCTCCTGCCCACCACTGCTCCCTTCTTCCCCATCCCCTCTTTGGCTCCCTCTCACTCCAAACAAGGAGAATGGATTGAGAAGTGGGAGAAGCTGCAGCCATCCTCGGCCCAGGCTAGACCTCAGTTGCCACCCTACAAGTGATCTGCAGTTATTTTTATAGGAGCACAGCCTTTGTATCCTGATCTTTTGAAACAATATTATGCCTGCCCCACTCCCAACTTCGCATCATCTTTCATACTACCCAGTATACTTGCAGGAGCTTCCCACTTCCTTGTAAAGAAGTTTTCCTTAACTCTTTTCAACCTCAAAACTGGCATCCTCTGTCTATATTTTCTTCCTCATGGGTCATGTGTGAAATACCTGATCAAGGCTGTACTAAAAGGCCTTATTATCTTTAATTCCTCCTTTCATCTACCATAGTCTCACTGAAGGTTAACTCACAAAGAAAAAGGCCTCTGAATTCAACCACTTTCTTTCATAAACACAGAATAATACAAGTTTACAGTAGCCCTTGAGCTCACTATGTACAATTAGATGAGAGCTAAGCAAGTAATTTAATCAGAAACACATTCTAGAATATAATACTTCAGGATTAACTAAGATTTTAAAACCTATGTACAACATAAATACATATGGCTTATTTCCAGAAAGCATAATAGGTGCTCAGATTTACTAAATCAACACAAGGGACAGTGCTCAGGAATAAGTTACTCTTGCTTTTCCAAACTATTCAGAAAGTACTGCTACTCCTGCTCTCACATGCATGCTACTATCAGGATCACTGTAAAAGCAAAGCCCAGGGATTTTTGGTAGGGAGACAGCTTGCTTATAAATGGCTTAGAGTATAAACTTTAAAATACATTGCTGTGTGTTTTCTTTTTAAAAATACTTACAATGAAATATTGATTAAGTTTGAGCAAAACAGGCATCTGCTATTAGCGTACAACCCCCGTACACAGTCATAGTTTTCTCTCCTGAAGAGCTCTGAAAATACAGCGTCACCGCACAATGCACAGCCCACACACACAACTCATGACGCCCTGAAAAACTGCTCCCACAATCTCAAGGTCCACAGCTATTAGAGTTTTCTGCAAACCTGTCTCTTTCTTGCATCACACCACAAGGAAAATCATGTAAAATTTATTATCTTCATATCTTGCAATAGAAGAAGCAGCTATGTCTGATGCAGTTGCTGTCATGAAGCAATTTAATATGAACCTGACTCGAGTTGTTCAGATAGCAGCAGAAAGCCAGACCACTACTAAAAGGTGGAGGAATAAGAGATCCGCAAATCAGTTTCCAATGAAATATGAGACTACAAAGGCTCGCAGTTTTGCTGCTAGAAAGCAGTAAGTCAAATCAAAACAAAGTATTTTGAGATTAGAGTTTACCATGAAAAACTCTGTTACATTTAGGATACCTGATTTATTTTCCTCCAAATAACAGTAAACACTATCTAGCTGAACAATCCCAAATACTATGCAGGCCAATCTCCAATGCCTCCTGTGAGCATACTTACAGCTCCTCACCTCCTCTTCGCTTTTTTACAACCCGTCACTGCAGCCCGGCAGCTCCCCCGTCATTCTGCCACCCAGGTGACGCCACCACCCCAGTAACCCCTACCTTGAAAAAACAGCAGAAGGAACAGCCAGTAACTGCAGGCCAACTCTCATAACTCCGCACAGGCATCTCACACCTCAAGAGGGGCCGGGGGGGCTCTGGGAGCGGGGGCGGGCAGGGGGCTGAAGGACACCTGCCCCCGCCGCGGCGTCCTACTGCGCCCCTCGGGGTCACGGAGAGTTCCGTCCTACACTTGTATGTAAATACGCCACCTATACATGCGCGTGTGTGTGTATATGTATCTGTGAGTATGTGTATATACATATACGTGTGTCTGTGTGTATGCTGGCAGCGGAGATGTAGCGCTGGGTGACCGCTTGGGCTACCAGACCTGTCTCTGAGGCAGATGCACACACACACACACATCCATAGCATAACACATACGCACACAAATCTCTGCATATACCAGAGAAGGAGGTGCACAAGTTCCCCGCAGGGGCGCCCCGAGGGCTGGCAGGTTTCCCGCCGTATAATGGGGGAGGCTGAGGGGGATGAAGTTTCCTCCCTCCTCCTCCTCTTCTGCCCGAGTTACGCCGCGGAGCCGGGCGGCCCTGGGCAGTGCAGACGCCACCGGCAGCCCGGGCCAGGCCCGCTCCCGGCGCTGCCTTCCCGGCGCCGGCCTCCGCCTCCGCCCCGCCGGGGCGCCGGGACCCCGCCGCTCGCCGCGGGCGGCCCCCGCCCTTACCGTTGCAGAACTGGAGCAGCGAGGAGGTGTCGTAGAGGCTGCTGTAGCTGGAGAAGCCGTCCTCCATCCTGCCGCTGCGCTCCCGGCGTCCCCTCGGTGTCCCGGCGGCCGCCCGCTGCCTGCTCGCCCACACGCTGCGGAGCGGAGGCGGCTGGGGCCGCGCCGGCCAAGCTGCCTGCCTCACTCAGTTGCCATGGCAACCCATTCACTCCGCCGCGGCTGGGGCGGCGGCCGCTCCGCTCCGCTCCGCCGCCGAGGCGCGGGGGGAGACCCGCGGGGCGGGCCGGGGCGGGCCGGGGCGGGGCCGCACCGTCACGGCGGGGCGGCGGGAGGCGGGGGGGACCCCGGGGCGCGGGGAGCGAGCGGGAGGACGCGGCTTTCGGCCGGCGCGGCCATCTCTGCACAGCTGCCCCGCCGAGCCCGGCCCGCCGCTGAGGGGGACGAGCCGCGGGCACCGTGCTCTGCCCCCGCGGGACACGGCGGCACCGGGGGGCCCGATCGGGGCGACGTGGAACCGAGACACCGCCCGGCCCTGCGGCGGGAGGTGCTCGCCGGTGGCCCGGGGCTTAACCCCGAGTACGGTCACGGACGGAGGTGCGGGCCGGAGCAGCCCCGGGTGCGGGGCAGGAGTTTGGCGGTGGCGGCTGTGCCCCGGTCAGCAGCGCACGGCACGGCACGGCATCCCTCCCTGCCGCAGCACCACTCGGCTCCTCTCGCTTCTCCCGCTGAAGCAACAGCCTGCCTGTAATTGCGCCTTATGCCCTCCGCCGATTTCAGCGGCGATTCTGCTGGCTACAGGATGGAGCTGTCAAGATAACATTGTAATTGATGCTCTCTTACAAAAATGAACTATACATACTGTATACTTCGTTATGCCATTTTATACAGTTTTAACTGTGTAGTTTGAAGAATGGCACACCTTTCCAACACAGGATACTAAAATAGCTTTAACTGTTTAAAATATATTTATCTAGGTATGTTCATTATATCTGTTCATGGTGACACAAGGGCAGTGGTACGAAACTAGTGGCCAGTAATATTATAAAATAATATGATGGGTTTTGAGCTTCATTTTCTGTCCTTAGGGATGTTGAAGCGTCCAGTGACTGAAAGGCATTTTTATTTAAAGCTCCTCAAGGGACATGAGAAAAATAGTGCATTGCATATCTATAGCACCTTTCACCTTGAAAAACACCAAAGCATTAACACATCATGTCTTCAGGCCTCAGTCCTTTCAGGAGCTTTTTGCAGGGCTGTTCCATCATGTGGATCGATTTACAGGCGTGGGTTTGGTACATGTGAGTCTTTTCACCAACCACTAAACCATGGCAGTGCTAACACAAAAGTATGCTATAAAATTAGGCAGAGATATCAGTTCCATATTAAAGTGGAGTGAAAAGTGCTCCCTCCTGAATTGCCAGTGCCAATATCGGTAGAGTTGAAGTCATCTCCAACACAAGTACTTACCCAGACTGATGTGCTTAACTTGTGTCTCACAAAAACAACTGCATTTTATAGCTGTGAACTATAAACAGCAGAAAACTGTGATAGTTTAATTATATACTAGAAAAAAAGCCTAGAAAATTACTTCAAAAATACTAAAGCAAATAGATTTTCTAAGTGGTTTAAATTAATCACAGTTCTTTCCCTTGTTTAACACAGAGCCCTTAGGTTTTCTCATGACCTTTTCATTCATAAGCCATAAAACTTTTCAAAGATGCCGTATTGTTCTAAAAAATTGTACACACAGAAAGACATATGTGCATGGGACTTTTGGCAGAGGAGTTCCAATAACAGAAAAATTAAGCTCATTTTTTAATACAAATTTTTATAAAGAATTTCCTTCATTTTAAAACATTGTTGCCATGATTACTTTTTGAGGTTGAGAAGTGTTTTAATATGCTCATTTTCTACCATCTTGAGATAGTTTCAATACAAGAGGTTTGCTCACTGTTAGATGTCAATGTTATCTTAACTTACACCTCCTTCAGATGTGCAAGTTTTGGCAAAAGATCTATGAAATATAGGTTATCTAAAAGTATTATATTCATAGTAAAATGTGTTGTCATTGAAAGTGCTACAAAGATAAGAGAAGTAATAGCCCACTAACTTCTATGACATTTGCCAAAGCATAGGAAAGGCCCAAAAGAGGCAATGCAGCTCCATTTCAGAGAGTGGAAATTAAAAGTCACTTAGATACTCAAATCTAATCCAACGTTAAAGGGAGATACAACATCTAAAACCTTCCAATAGGTTACCCACTGAAACTAGAGGTGAAGGTTTCGGGGAAGCCTTTCAGCTCACCACGCTGCAAATCAGCTCAGAGATGTGACAGAAAATGGTCTCGCCACCAATCTCCAGATGCTGATATGATGCCATTATGCTCTAAGGACAAGGGTTAGAAAAGGGAAACACTTTCATAATTTAATGATTTTGACACCTGTTACAATCTCATTACACAAAACTGCATGACAAGGCACAAATGGAGAAAGAAATTCTGTCTGGCTGTGGTAACAATAGAACAGTGGATTACAAAGATGCACTAATGTGTGTCTGGGAATTCTGCTGGTGTGGTGAAACAATAAACCCACTTCTTTTAATTGTCCACTTTTCAGTAAACTATAGCCTTCATCATTTGTACAGATCAGAGCTAGTTCTTTGGAAAATGGGAAAGCATGTATATGGAATATGGCATCCTGAGCAGTATAGTGGGGCTGGGGTATCTGGGAGGGATTTGTTGGTGCACATTGATGCACACTGACTGCAGGCAGTGTCAGAAACTGTATGATGTCACATTTCTGAAAGCTTTATTTTATAACGTATATATTTATTCACTTGTCTTGAGTAATGTAATGCAAAAGACTGTTTGCTAAGTGAGAACAAAAGAGCTTATACCCATCCCTAGCTGAATTTTCAGGAGTGTTAGGACAAAGACTTGCTTTCACTCCCCGTGAATGACCTATAGTAAAATATCTCAGAATCACATAATATTCTGAGTTGGAAGGGACACACATCAAAGTCCAGCTCCTGATAATTTTGATGTTTCATGTATCCCTGTTCCTGAAAACAGCATCAGACTGCTTTCATCATTTGGTGGTAGCTTGGACAGTCCTGTCCCCTGTATCTGCACTGAATGCCTCTGCCTCCAGCGGGCTTGCTCAAGGAGTGAGATGGTGGCACTTGGTGAGGGAAGGACACTGGGATTTGGCTGTCAGTGGCAAAGCCTGTTGTGCAGAGCTGATAATGGCATCAGGTGCAGTGAGCCCTTCTGTGCAGAGTTTACAGGAGGTGAAGGCTCAGTTCACCGCAGAGGCTGGAGGGCTCTTCTTTCAGGTCAGTGCAATGCCTGACTGCTGAACACATCAGGAAAGCTTGGATGGCCACTGCACACTCTGACCATACATTGTGACTAGAGAAATCAGGCAAAGCATCTAGCACCATCAGCAAATGTGCTGGTTTTGCTAAAATTTATCAGTGGATATAATTATAGCATGTATTTTACCATGACTAACTTTGGAAGATCGCCTCAAGCTCTTTAGCAATCATCTGATAGGTCACGTTTACTGCAGCGTGATCAAAGAGAGCTGAGCTCAGTTTTGTAGCTCACTGTGTTTACATTTAAGATGTAAGAGTCCATTTCACCATTCACAGTCTTACTTAATGCAGCAGTCTCTGCTGGAGCCTGGAAGGTTTTAAATTCTGTGTTTGTACTAGTTTTACTTTTCCTCTGTGAGTCAGATGTTTCATTCATTAAAAAGCTGAAGAACCGCAACACTTGGTGCATGGGCCCAGATAACAATCCAAAACACAAGGCACCACGTGTGTACTTCTCCCTGAATCATCTATCACTCATTCAAAGCATAAGAAATGGGCACCTCTTCCAGCTATCCATCACCAGCACTCAGAGTTAGGTGGTCTGAAGGCTGGTGTCATAGCACAGGCACGGTGCTTTGCCTCAGTGTTGGAGGACACTGTGCTTCAGCAGTAGCCAGGGGACCAGTGCTGGGCAACACAGTGCCCAGCAGCAGCAGCAGCAGCAGCAGCAACAGCAGCAGCAGCAGCAGGAGGCTGCACACAGTAGGAGCCCTGAGGAGGGAAGAGCCAATGCCTGAGTTTAGGCACTAATAGGATGAGGTCAGCATTTAACAGAGGTGGGCTCTGGGGTTAAGTTTTGAATTTGGCTTTCGAAAGTCTGATGAAATCCTGATTTATGCTGTTTGGTTTTTTTTTAATTTGTTTGTTTATTTGCCCTTTCTCTTCAGTAAGCAGCAGCAGAGGTTGTTAGGGTTTTTTAAGAGAATTTTATGTAGTGAATTTATTTTCTTCATTCTTCAGAAGTGACTTTTCCTCACTGCTAAGACTATCTCCAGGTATTAGAGCAGGGTGCTCTGTCAGGGTCCCACCATAGGCTCAAAAAAGGATTTCCTCTCCTAGTGTGGTGTAGGAAAGGAAGAAGTGCCTTGCCGCCCCACTCTCCTTTGTGAAAAACACTTCAACCACTGGAATAATCATTCATTCTAAATAGCAGGACTCCAGTGTTTCAGCCACAGCAGGGAGCTTCATGAATGTCACTACAAAGCACAGTTCATGCATGTGGGAAAGATGGGGTATGAGAGGAGGATCACCATTATGCCAGCACAGTCTGAGTGCATTAAAAATACAGTATAACAAATGTGGGATGAAACCATCAAAGGCATGGATGTTTTACAATCGAAATGAAAATATGTTGCAATATGGCTATACACATCCTGTTGTTTTGAATGACATATATTGGAATTGTGGAAGTTTCCCTATAATTAGTAAGAATATTCTTAATCATACTGCCCAGGAAAAGAAAATATTGCTTTACAGATTGGTTAATTTAGAAATACGAAGAGAAGGCTTTGAAGATGAAAAGAATAATGCTTTCCACATCTATGACTCTTCCTATTCAAAAATGAGAGGCTGCTCAGCAAACACTGATGCCTTCAGACTTGCACCATCTTTTTGAACTAAATGTTGGCTTTATTTTGCTTATTTGGAAAATGAGAGGGAAAACGTGACACAGTCACAGTCCTGCCAGGAAGTCTGTGATGGAACCACACCAGAATAACAACCAGTCGAGTGCACTACCCTGCCTGTAAGGACTGAAGATATTACTTGTATAGTTTACTGTGAAATGCTTTCAGGCAGAGTGCCTGCAGTAGAAATACCCTTATTTTCGTAAGGTCCCCTAACGAGTTGAGTTCAATACACATCAATGTACATAATGGCAACTGCAGATTTGCCACGTCCATAGGTATAACATTATGATACTAAATAGATGAGAAACAAAATACACTACGGATACACAGGCACACAACTTCTTTTCCATCTTCTGTGCAATCTGTGCTGATGGGAAGAACATTTCTGAGATATTAATACCCTGAGAGATTGATGTGAAGAAGTGCAGTGATGGATGGCATCACATGAAAAATGATCCATCCAGTCTTCAAAATTACTCCTTAAATTTTTCCATTCTAATTCAGCTCTGCAATGCTATTTTTGGTGGTTTCAGCCCTCAGTAGAGGCTGAAAGCTTCCACTAGCAGAGCTCTTTGAGATCTGTGTATTCAGGAGCATGAATCCTACCTCCTGTAAGAACAGCCTCTCTGGTTTCAGGTACAAGGGTTTTGGCACAGTTTCAGCAGGTCACCATTAGGAGCATAAGAGGATCCTCCCTATAGGTCTGTGTCAGTCCCCACGAGGAATTCCCTCCCAGCAGAAGGACTTTTGCTGCACCCACCGAAACCTCAGGGAGCCCCAGACATGTAGGTAGCCTTCAGTGAGTATAAAAATATGATTTTTTTTTTAGCTAGCACCCCATCAACACCCTCCTGCACATGGCTGAGATCACTGGTTTTGTTTTAATTTTTATGCTATGATTATAAAGATGTTACTGTGACAGTAAATATTCCAGAGATCTATTTTATGCATGTATTTGTCATATATTGTTACAATTTAATATCTGGTTTATACAAAACCACAGCTATACAAATCTGTGCCTTCTAAATCATAGTACAGAAGGATGAGACTAGAGTAAACTATAATGTAGATATATTTCTTTAAAATGACATTTAAATTACAGCATAGCACATTGATCATTTAAGGTGTACACAAAAAATGCCATTTTTTAACCAAGTGGTACTACAGTAGTCCTTCTGGTCACTTTTTAGAACAAGCATTTTAATTGGACTGTAACAATCCACAAGAATGTCTAAAACCCAGAAGCAGAAAACAGGATATATGTCCAAAGGATACATCAGCTACACTGTGAGAAAGAAGTCTCTTTCTTCTGCTAACAGGTACCCAGAGCATCTGTGAACAGAGGGAGGGACCTCAACACTGTATTTTACTTTCTATGGTCAGTAGGATGGTGGTTTAGACTTGTGCCTTAGCAGAATTGATGTTTGTAACTTCTTATCTTCCCATGTCACAGTTTCACTGTTTTTGGGATCCCACACAAAGCATCTCGTGGAAACTGATGCGTAACAGGAAAATTTACTGTCAGATAGGTAAATAATAAAGCACGCAGAAAAATGTATGGGTAAGACAAAGCACCAGATCAGTTCAATATATTAATGGTAGGAGGGGCTAGGTAATCTCATTTATGGCACTTTCTATGCTTGCAGTTACGTTGCTGGAAATTTGCCCAGATGTGGAAAATGAACTATGGCAAATATCTTCTGATAGATCGCTGGAAAAAATACTACATTTGTTTTAGTGATTTTATGTGTTATGCTTGCTTTTACTGCACAATTTATTGGAAAAGCTAATTTGCACTGCTAAACAAGTAATAGAAAGTAACTGCAGAGAGTTTACCTCCAATCTTAACTCCTGTCATTACATAAACCCATTTATCACCTAAACTAACCTAGCTTCAAGTTCTGCTTCTCCATCCCCTGTATCTTTCATCAAATACAATATGAATTATACCAAAAGAGGTAGGGGAAGAAAGAAGACAATATCCCGTTTGTACGGTGTGGGTTATTTCTGCAGGGGACAACAGAAATTCCACTGAACTCATTGAATTTCCATGAGCTTTCCCTGAGCAAGTGGAGGATCAGGAGAGTGGAAGGCAAGATGACCTATAAGGGCCAGGCAGAAAATTCAGCACACTACACTTGCAGATTCCTTTGATATCTTCCAGAGCCCAAGACCACCTACATTGAGACCTTCGTCCCTCCACTGCTTTTGCTGCCTCAGCTCATTTCTGCTTTCCCAGTTCAAGATCCCAAGATACAGCCCAGGGATGGAAGAAAACGGTTAAATCATCAGCTAATCTAAACTTGGCTGGATGCAGAAAAAGCAATAGGCAATAATCCTTTCCTACAGTTTTCAACATTACTTTACACTAGTTTCCAGCAATGTCAGTATCTTTTATTTTTGTGGGTAACTATAGTTTTGAATTAAACTTTTTTATTTACTTTGGAACAGGATTTGCCTTGGAAGAAACTTTTTTTTGTTCTAGTCTGTGCAATCACCCAAGGCCCACAATGTGATCAAAGCAATTTTGTGTTGCATGTTTTTTCAAAGTGATTTCCTTCTGCAGGTTCATAGCAAGTGCATCCAGAAACTTAGATGAATTCTGCTTTTGATCTCCTTTGGACATATAAAACGTAAGAAACAAAATGCATGAAAGTAAGTGGTTGAACCAAAGAAGCCTCCACTGAATTGCCCAGAAACATGAATAGGCATTAGCGTTTAAATGGCAGGATCAGGTCCATACAGTAATAAAATATTTGGCTTTTGGGGAAAGAATGCCGGCTGTTCTTAAAACACCTCTGTTGGCCACTGCAAGGTGTAGGATTACTAATCCTTCTCAGGGGAAGCCATGCGTAGCATTCTTCTCTTTGGTGATGGCATTCAAGAGAGTCCCGGACAGAGGAAAAAGTAATAGGGGCAATAATGACAGTCTCTGAATGAATCCCTGAGAAATATTCCTGGCCCTGCCGCCTGGCTGCCAGCCATCCAAGCATGAAGAACAATCATGCATTTGTTTCAGATACCAAATTACCTAATTTTAAAAATGCTTCCTGATGCAGCCCTTTAATTCTTAAGTATTTCACCACCTGATGTTTCTCTCTCAAGCTTTCAAAGAAGCAAGAGAAAACCAGAGCTACAGATAAGGGAAAGAAGGGAATCGAAAAGGATTTTGTCAATAGCAGACATAATTCAAGAAAAAAAAGGGCAAGAAGACAAGTTCTTTTCAGCCTTGTGATGCCCAATAGCCTCTCATTGTCCCACCACTTTCTGACGGAATAATTGCTAGAATAAAGAATAGAATGAATCTCAAAAGAAAAATATGTATTGTGTGCCATAAATTATACAAGCAGATGCAGCCATGAACAAGAGAATTAAGAACATAAAACCCCTGTGGTGTGCACTGGCTGATGAAGGACTAGGGGTTGCCAAGGGACACACTCTGTGTGACCACTGTGCAGTCCAAGCTAAGAACTTGCTCTAAACATCAGCCTGCAGCCCTGTCATGCAGCGGCCTTCTACCTTTCCTTTAGATTCTTCCTCTTAAACAGCTCTTTTGCCTATTAGTCACAGCTTAAGGAATGTTTTGGCCATAACCAGCTTGTGGTATATCTTACAGATCCCTGAGAAATCTTGCACTGCGGAATTTTGCATCTTCTCCCAAACAATCCCTTCAGACAAAAATTGCCTGATTAAGGTGAATGAGTTCCCCTAGACTAAGGGATGGGTAGAATAGGCCAAGGGACAATTCTTCATGTGATGTAATCTTGAAGAGTTCAGTTTGAACTAAAATCTTGGTTTGGTTCCTTTTCATTTGTTAGAAAATGTGTTACATAATTTTGTGACACTATATACAGGAATAATTACAAATAACCTGACTGTTTAGTGCTCGTCAGACACTCCATTCAACTCAACAGTCTTTTGCCAAAGTCAAAACTCTGGATCCAGATTTGTCAGATTTAAACATCCATAATCTCTTCTCATTCCTTCATGGTAATTTTTATTCTGACAGATCAGCAGCTATGTTCCTAATCAGCAGTCATTTCTTCAGGGGGAAGAATATTCATGAAATTTAGTGTTGTGTGAACAAATAAGAAAATAAAGATATTTCAAGGAAGTTGATGGCATTCATTTCATATGAGTAAGGTGTTTTAAAGAAAATCCATATAAGAGTGTGGCAAAGAAAATTTTTCCAACTTTACAAATGACATTAAATGTCATTCAGTGACCATCCAGGAATAAGAAGCAAATAATACTTTATGCTGGAAAAGAATACATATGACTCATGATTTTTCAGCTGTCATACATGTGAACTTATGGAAAATGATGCAATTAGAGGACAGAAGCAGAGCAAATATCTGTTTACATTCAGCTCTGCTGAGCAGGCCAGAACTGCTGGAGGGCTGGAGAAAAAACGTCCTTTACTCTCTTTCTCGTGTGCTGGCCTATGTCCTACTTGGAGTTACCTCATACTCACGCAGTACAATTGGAGGAGAGTCTTGATATGATTTAGCATTTTGTGCTTTTTCCATTCATCTAATGAAGAGTGTTTGCACTGTCATTCATTTGCCATTTCCTTCCATGTGAAATTAGGAAATATGTCATATGAAGACTGAAACACAGGTTTTTCCATCTCTGCATGTTTTCCCTTGGAGCTCAGAAACCCAAGTTATGCCAGCATAGAGGAAGCATAGGAAATGTAGTAATAAAGTTCCTGGCTTCATCATAAACCCCTTTCTGATCTGACTAGAGGAAAGTATGTGGAAAAGGATTGAACTACTCAGCATAAGTATAGATGAATGGCAACAGTATGTTGATATAAAATCAGGAAAAAAAAACACAAAATGAGATACAAGTAGGGACAGTGAGGTTACAAGATGTCATGCTACAAATGCATAGGAAGAAGGCCATGAGAATGCTGGTCCACTACTCAACGGTGCACAACAACTGTTGACAGATGACATGAAGAATGTCTAAGTGTTTAATGATTTTTTGTGTCTGTCTTTACTAAAGTTATATTTCAACGGACATTTTAAGACAATGCTGTTGCTGAAAAATGTAGTTACATCGTCTTTGCGTTACTTCATTTCCACCTCCTCACTGCCTTCCTTCATCCCACTGCCACAGTGATTTGTAAGGGCATGCAGAGGTCTGGATGGGGGACTGATCCAGCTGAAAATTAATCTAGCAAATAGGTGACGGTTATTAGGATCAATTAGTTCTGCAGTTTGATTCATTGCATGGCTGTACTGTAATCAGATTTTTTTTTTTTCAAATTAGCTAGATGTATCAATTTCATCCTATGCTGTTTAAAGGGCAGACTGATCCAGGAGAATCTCTGAGTGACTAGATGTTTAGGTTGTCAGAGAATCAGAAGTAGAAAAGCACTGGACCTGTCTTCAAAACTGGGGAGAGAAAAGAGTAGGAGATTATAGATCAGCCTGATTAAATTAAATTCCTGCCCCCATATTTGGGATTTTTTTTAAACAAACTATTTACGGGTGCCTAGATGATACAGGGGAAGCATTCAGGTTTCATTATAAGAACCAAGTCTGTCAAAGCAGCTTAGTTCTTCCCATGCCTGTGTTGCTCTGTGGACAGGGGAAAGGCAGTTGGTGTCATGTAACTCAGCTACAGTAAGGCTTTCTGCACACCCATGGCACTCTTAAAAGCAAATGAGGAAACACAGCCTTGCTGACTCTGCTACGCCCATAGCAAGGTGTAACACTGCTCAGGTAATCATAGCAAAACAGTGTCACAAAATGGAAGCAAGCATGAAATACTATTCTGCACGGTTTTCTCCTTAGTCCCATTATAGTCCACATTTTCATTAGTGACTGAAAAAGAAAACGTAAGACATACTTAGTAAATGTGCCGGTCACAGCTTGGAAGCTCTGAAAGTATGTTAGTCAAAAGGCAGATTAAATTTTTTAGAAGATCTTGGCAGCCCGGAGGAGCTATCTGTAAAAGCAAGATAAAATGTGCTAAGGACCAGTACAAGGCACTACATTTAGACAGGAATTATCTGCTGGAAGGTGGGTAATAACTGGTTAAGAAATAGCTTGTCGGAGGGTAGACCACAAACCAAACACTAAGCTGTGTTATGCAGAGTGGAAAAGGCAAGCAATATAATGCAATGGATAAATAATCCTGAAAATGTATGAAGAAAGCCTTCCCCCCCTATTCAGCATTGATAATGCCTCAGTTGGCACATTAAGTCCACTTTAAATCATATCAGGAAAGGTCCTCATTCAGGTTAGACACTAGAATAAAAAAATCTTTCCAATATTAAGATCAGTAAAGCGCTGTGATAAGTTGCCTGAGGAAGTAACAGCACCAGTGGAACACCTCTGAAATAATTTTAGACAAATTTATGTCCTGTTTGATGTGATATGGCTGGTCCTGCTTTGGGTGAGATTGACTAGATGAACTCTAAAGATCTTTTCCAGCTTAGATTTCCTGAGAGTTATTGCCCAGCCCATTAAGTTTTCTGGGGAACAGTAGCTGCAGGCGCACTTCCATGGACATTTTGCTGTTGTTCTTTTCACATGAGGTTCACAAGTAATTGACTGGTACACCTGATATAATCCCAATTTACTTGAAAAATCTCTCTCAGTTGCTGTCAAGCTGGAGTAATACAAATCAGGCTATTACTCCTTTTTTATTTTGTTCTGAGGCAATCAATTTTTCTCCATTTGGGTCATTGGCAATGTATTTCTACCACCTCTAAGAGCAGGTGATGAAGAAAGCAGTTTAGTTAATGTCATACCAGAAAATAAAGTTAATATACAAAAAAAACCAAGTCGCTTTTCTGAGCACTCATGTGTAGAGTGCCACTATTCTGGGGGGTAATGATGGAGAAACAACCTCTCTTCTCACAGTCACTGGTGTATGTCAGGTCAGGTCAACACGAAACAAGTCCACTAGTGCTTGTTATAAAATGAGGTAATGCCTCTTTCCCTCTTATGAAGGTACAAATCAGAGTCAAAACTTGGCAAAAACACTGTCATAGTTGCAACAGTGAAATGACAAAAGCCTGAGCAGTCATTAGGACTGAGGTGTCCTCACTGTCCACTTCCAAAACAGTACATGGGATGCCTGGAATTTAATTTTTCTACTCTGTTCCCTTTTTTGGATCCACTCCTATCATGCTCATGTGGATAAGCTGATGAAGTAAAAAGGTAATTCACGCTGACTGAAGTATTTACTTTCATTTAAAAGTGACTATTTGCTATTTAGCAGGCAAACATGTACACCCATGAAAAGGACAGTTCTTGTGGTGTTTGGTGCTCCTGAGCATCTGTAATCAGCACATCTGAAAATATTTTAAAGTAAGCTCAGCCTATATTTGTCTTCATATCATAAAGTATTGCTAGGGACAGAATCAAATGATTGGTGTGTTTATATTATTCCTCTGTATGAGATGAAAGGCATTTATGCCTCTCTTTTTTCCCCATTCAGAAACACCTACACATAAAAGCATTCTGTCCTCCCCTTGCCTTATAAAGAGTGATCATCTACTGTGATTTATTTCTTAGTGGCACAGTCCCTTAAACAGGCATTGAAAATTATCATTAACCTTGAAGGTTAGACTGTCTATTTCCTGGAATTGTCCTTCACAGTGCTAAAAAAATAGTTTCTACAAGAGAAATTTATCCAAGATATGCATTTGAAATAATAAAATATATTAATCTTTTATATATTCCAGAACCTAAACCACAGTTTAAAATGATATCTTCATACTTATGAAACTCAGGTTTGCCATTCTGCTTAAGTGTCGTAGTGTGACATTTGAGAGAGCTGTGACATTTGGATCTATGTCCAACAGAGGGAGGTGTTCAGAAACACGAATTTGGTCCAAACTCTTTCTAAGATTAAGGAATTCCACAGAAGGGCAAAGGAGGACATGCACAAATGCAAGTGAGCAACACATACTTTACTATTGCAGTTCAATTTGTTTAGCTGCTCCGTGAGAATTCCAGAGTGGAGTCATGGCTACTTACAGACTCAGACCTGCTCGGAAGATTTAGGATCAGAGAACTTTTAGACCAGACAGGTGACAATATCACCTCTGTACCAGAAGGGAACTATGAATCACTTAAAAAGAAAAAGCACTATTTATTTTATATCACCCTCCTTGATGTAAGACAAAATCAAGCAGAGGTCCAGTCTGGCAGGCACTTTGGGTTCAGTAAAAACCTGAAGTTACTTGGCTGTGCTTTCCTCACAGGCAGTCACTATGGCAATGGGAAAATATTGTGAGGTATAGGAATGATGGGAATATGACTCAGAGAGTACAAAAAAGGGAACTTTCAGAAAACATAATTCCCAGTAGACATAGAGTACAGTTTTAAAAAATACACACAGATCAAGGAGAATTTGGTGCTGCTTTGCACCGGTGTTTATTGGGGAATGCGACTAATAAATAAGGAACTGTAGTGCTGCATATTTTCAGTCCCTTTATTATCAGGGGGAAACAGAAACTGGTGGTGAAGGAAACGGCAGCACCCTGCTCTGCTCCTTCCAGTCCTGCACCCTTCCCCACAGCACTGCTGTGCAGCTGGAACTGCATTTATCGGTAAGGGACATGTTTAGACAGACTCAGTCATGTCCGTGTGGGACTTCTGTGGCCTTTCCAAGTGGGAAAGCTTCTCCTTTCACTTACAAAATCACAGAGGCCACAGGGAGCCCCTGTGTGAAGTCTTCTGTCTCACTGACCCTGGTCCCACCAAATTGGGATTTGGCCCAAATAAAAAGGCAGTAGCCCAAGGCCAGAGCCATCCTTCAGGGAGACATCCCTACAGAGCATTGCATGAACAAGAACTATGAAGCTAAACCAAATCTGTGCTCTAACTGGCCCAGTACCAGCTTGCCACACAACAGGCATTTATAAAATAGCTTGTCCTCAGGAGAATTTCCTCCCCAGTTTTGCCCTTTAGGCATTTAATCCCAGGAAGCACATACTTAGAGATTGATACATGCACACAAGCACTCAGACACACACACACACATATATATACATGAGGCAAAGTCAAGCAAATATCTGTATATACATGATTTTTTTCCTTGTTTAAAAAATATCTTCTACCTCATGCAGCTAATATGTGGCCTGTATTAGTGCTAGTCATTCTCCAAATCTGTTATGCTTTTGGCCTTGATAACACCTTGATGTAGTTAGCCCCACAGATCAATTATGCATTGCGCAAAAACCTTTCTTTTAATCAAATTTATGTTCTGCCTTTTACTTGGTTTAATGACCTTTTATCCTTGAAATTCAAGAAGCACCGGATTAACTCTCTCTATAATATTCAATTTTTTCCTATATCGCTCTCAAGCTTCCCCTTCAATTTAACTCAACTCCTTCAATTGTTTTTGCCCTGAAGGAGGTGAGAGCTTCCTTTCTTGTGAGTTTCTGGGACCTGTGGATTTTGAGGGTTATCCATAGCTTCCCCTGCTGACCTGCAAGCTGCTGCTTCTTCATGAGAAATGCAGTGAGCTGCAGCAGTCCTGAGCACCCTTTGATCCTGCTCCCCCGAGTTTTACTATGGGAGGTACAACAGAGCCCTGAGGCATCAACATGATTATACTGTATTCTTCTACTTTAAAAATACTGGCCACCAGTATTGTTGCTCAGCAACATGCAACTGTGTATCACTGCTGGCTTCATTAAACTTTAAAAATATTTTTCCTTGCCAACTCAAATAAATAATTGACGATGATTTCAGTGTATATTTAGCATGTCCATTCAAATTCCAGTAAGTAGGTAAACCAGTTTCATACATCTAAAATTAAGAAAAAATTACTAATACCGGCTGTAAAATAAAATGCATAGCTGAAAAATACTTTCACTTACATAGCAATGTGTATGTAGCTCAAAGGTGCTGTATCAAATAAAAGTCAAAACCCTATCATTATTTCTTTACTGAACATGCTGCACCTTCTCTTATTTCAAAGATCCTTAATTCTTATTCTATAGTTTCTCACTAAAAAAGACAACAACAGCTGATCTTTCAACTATTTATATGTTATGATGTGCCTATATTTGCTAATATAGGGAAATGAACACATTAAATATGTATAAATAGAGAAGAACAGATTTCAACGCCGATGTTTTCTGGTTGAGTAATAGTGCCTGGGGTTATTCAAAGGGAATGGGTTGTAAAACTCAAGTGTACTTTTTGTCATCTAACTGATGGATTGCTTGTTACTCACCTCTAGCATGGGTCCCAGCAAAATAAATTGCTGCAATCCTTATCAGCAATTTCTTTTCTACTATCTGTGAGAAGTCACAGTTTTATCTAATTGGTGGCATTACCAGAACGTTTTTCTGCAAACACAGAAGCCTCTTGGTAAATGCAATTGCTACTTTAACCCATAAGAGGTGCAGTTAGATGCATATCTGTGAGCAGAATGGAGAGGACCTGAGCTAGGGAGCTTTGGAGATCTCTAAACTAAATGTCTGCCAAAATAAACATGACTGGAGATAGAGGGATTAATCCTATAATCCTTGCTTAAACAAAATTCCTGCTATCTGCAGTGAGATTCTCACTGGGGAACAACTGTAGAAATTGGCCCAAATGAAGCGGAAATGAGAAAGGCCGAATTCTGCCTCTGGGTGTGCGTGTGTGACTTCTGTAAAACCTGAAGTGTGACACCCTGGACCTGGGATAATCAGCACACAAATTCCCACCGAGCTCTACAGTACCAAGACTTTCCTCAGCATAAATACCAGGCACAGCTGTAGCCCCACAGGGAAACTTTTCTATCCAAGTCTTGCTAAGACGTGAGAACCCAAGTGAAAACTGCAACTAACATTCAGAAATAAAACGTACATTTTATTTTAAATTGTCTTCCCTTTTAACCAATCCTAGGAGGTTTTGGAGTATCTTCACTGAACTCCGAGTTATTTCCCCCATTTTCCATCTGGGAGGGAAAACCAACATGCAAAGTTAAGTGATTTTCCACAGACCACACAGCAACTGATTACTATCATGGGGATGAATTAATCTTGGGTGTAAATCCATAAAGATTAATGGAGCTCTAACAGGGATTAATTTGGCCCATCATCTCTAAGGATAGCAAAACCAATTAGATGATGTCATTAATCTTCTGGTTTGTAAAGGGCTGTTTCTTAAGCAAGAGTGAAAGAAAGGCAATAAAACAGGAATGACCAAAGGATCCAGTATAAGGGATGAACTGGTCACTTCTTGGCAGAGGATTTGCAGCAGGAGCCTGAAATATTGACAGCAGCCTCAATGTGCCCTCAGACTTCCATCCCAATGGACATGCTCTGTGGCAATCATTAATTTGAGGATTAGAGAGTCAGTCCAGATTTCAGTCACTGATTAGGTTTATGTCTTTTCATAGGCCAAGACTTCCGTGAAACTGATTTGGAGTCAAATATTTTTATTATGGCCCTGGGATCTTCAAATCTTTGGGAAATACTAAGTGCCCGATGTCCTATGCAAAGTAGCACTTGAAAGATTCATAAATTTTAAAAAGTTCTGCTTTTGACCTGACAAAATGTGAACTCTCCCATTAAAAGGAAGCCTATAAGAAATAAACATTGCAAAATCTACGTAATTGACTTGTTCTAAGATTTTGGGGAAAAAAATTTCCTTATTCATGGATTTGGACAATACACAATTTTCCATCTTAAATTTCTGAAGGTGTTTCTGATGCTTGCAAAAGGTCAAAATTGGCCCACAGCAGAGAAGGATGTTCCTTCCATTTGCCTCAGAAATTTTATTTTAAAAAGCAGAGAAACAGAAAGGTTTTTGTTAAAGGGTAATCACCAGCTATAACAAATGCACACAAAGCAGAGATGAACAGAACAACAAAAACCGTGGCTTCCACAGCATGGTTGATGGAATTTACGGAAAAAGAACATCTGTGACATTGGCAGGGTCTACCATGAGGACACTGAATAGGAGATAGTGAATTTGTGCCTGAAAGTTGTGTGCATTACCTAATAGGGCTGGTAAAAATGTTCCACTGGGATGTTGAAAGAAAAACTTGGCAACAGTGAGATCATTAAAACCCTACTGCATAGAAGCCCTCATTCAAAATGTAATAATATGTATCAGGATTTTCATTATTATTAGGAGAAAAAAAATATTCTAGCTGTAATAGGGATCTTCCCGTCAATAGTTCTGCCTGAATAAGTGTTTCACAGCAGAGACCTCATAATCAGCAAAATTACCTAAAAATCCTTTCATGGGGATGTTCTTGGATAAAATAAAACCTCTTCCCTAATTTTGTATACTGTAGGAGTTCAAATGAGGCGACGTGCTCAGGCTGGAAGCACAGCTCCATTCCGGAGGGACGATGTCCTGGTGTTGCCTTGCACCCTGGTAGAGAAGCAAGGCTTTGTGGGGCAGGCCTTTCCAGCTTCCTTCCCACCCCAGTCGGCTGAGCACGTTTTCAGAATGCAATGACACACTGCTGCATCCATCTATGAACAAAGGATGCTGAAAAGAGATGTGGCAGAAGCATCTAATGAGAATATGAAAGAACCTTGAACTTTGGCGAGGAGACTTAAGTATGGAAGATGGAGTGGGACGATAATGTTTCTGAGTCAGTGCTGATAGTGTGACAGTGTGATTGCACTTAGGGGTTGGTACTGCTAAATATCTATGCACATAAGCCTAGAAAGTGTGATGTGGAGAATTTAATCAGCCAAAAAGAGTAAATGAATGTACCAGGGAATGTTCCTACATGGTGTCATCTGTGTTTCAGAAGGGCAATAAAAACAACAGAAAAGCTTAAGAAAAAGCTGTCAAATTAGGCCCATAATATATAAATAGATAAAGAATTCCTGTTTTAATATTTTTCTTTGACAGATGGATCTAAAGAAATATTCTGAAAAACGCTTCAACACAAGCCTGTGCTTCTAGAAGACCTTTCAGGCTATAAAATGAAAATATATCTGTTTCACTGTTTGTTTCTGACTACTGTATTCAGTGATTATAAGAGGAAGAAATGACAAAAATATTTTTTTCATAAGTGGGGATTATAAGGAGCATTATAATTTCTAGGTAAAAAGAAAATTCTGTATGTTAGCAGTTCTATTTCAGTAGACTAGCTAGTTTAATGTTATTTTTACTTTTAAAAATTAGGCCAACTTTATCATTAGTGATTAGGGCAAATGGGTAATGATCACATCACCATTTAGCCAACCTTTCTGAAGTGCAAATATACCTGCAGCGTAGTGCTGTAAACATATGGCCATGTAAGGCCAGACAGTAAATGTAAAACTGTGCAAAAGCAGTGCAAAAGAAGGGCAGCAAATGTAAACCTAGTCATGCTTGCAAGTCTCGTATGGGTGAGGTAAGAGGTGGAAACAGGTACCTTGGCTCATCTTCCGTAGCTAATGTTTGTTGTAGGAACAACATAACAACAAACACAGCATCACAGAAATTAGCCCTATGCAAATAAACTTATATTAAAAACAGTATTTGGTGTTCTGGGGAACAAAATCAATACTTCAATGCTATAGTGAATACCACAGTAAAAATAGCTGTGATTCAAACCCAGGTTAGTTCATTAAAAAATCACTGCACACAAATAAGTACAGCCCATCTGGTTCATGCATCTTTGTTACTCTATTTGAAATGCTTGTTTCAGAAATAATTTATGAGGGAAGATATATGCATATATGCAGTAACTACTGCTTCACAAGTCCAGTTGTTGTAAAGCTGGAAGATCTTGGAGAATAAGAGAAAAAATTGTAGTAATGGCAACTGCTTCTAAGCACTGTGCGGCAGAGTGGAGCCCAGACTTCGTTCTGGAAACACTGTGTTAGCTCTTTGCTTATCATCTCATCATTGTGGCCACTGCTGATTCCTTGCCAATTAGCTCTGGTTTTAGGAACAGAGTAACCAGCATCCAGAAATGCATGTATTTATGGAAAAGTCTTCTATGTTTTTGTTTGATGCTATTTGAAGGCGAATCAGAGCTCAAATCAGTCCAGCAATTCAATTACCTGGGAAGCATCATCTCCTCGGACGGTAAGATTGATGCAGAAATAGACAACAGGTTAGCGAAGGCTTACAGAGCTTTCGGCAAACTCCATAAAAGAGT
>JAWMRA010000161.1:51751614-51814031 GCA_035584735.1 Pseudotriccus pelzelni | reverse complement strand
AGGAGAAGAGACAGCGCAGAAAGAATCGTGTCTTGTCGATATCACCTGGGGAGTCTTTCTGCTGTGCCTTTTGCAACAGGACTCGTCTGTCTCACATTGGCCTTTTTAGCCATCAGCGCGCTTGTAGCAAGCGTGGGTAGAGCCCTTCCAAATCTTCGTTCACGAAGCCTAGCCATGATGATGATTCGAAGGTTTACTGGGTTCTTTTTTTCAGATTGCAAGCACAACAATGGAAAAGTTTGTTCCTTGGCTTGCAAACACATTTAGTGCTATATATATGGATTGTGGACACAAATGAAAAATTTGGCTTACATCACCAGAGAAATGTCATCTTAAAATCAGAACAGACCCCACACAAGTATGGGAAATCCTGGTAGTTTTCACATATCCATTTTACTTCCTGTTTACAGCAAATTAACAGCAAGATATCTGCTCACCACATCCCTTCTAAGAAGCTGGAGCTTCAGCTGTGGTGGCAGCTTGTCCTCTTTGGAGGTACCATCTCAATATCTTGCTACCATCCCACAGTTCCCAATGTCACCTTGAGGGATGTAAAAAAAAAATCATCCCTTAAAATGTTTTGGAAAATGATTCCAGTCTGAAGCAGCTAGTACAGGTCTGCCCCTGCCATGTCCCTAGGGAAAGTACCACCTCAAGCCCTGTTTTGGAGGGAGCACAGGTGCAGTGCTCAGAAAACAGAATATTGGTGCCCCAGCAAGTCAAGACAGACAAAATCCCCTTGCTTCAGGCACACAGCTGTCAAGGGAGTAAATAGGAAGATGAGACAGACCACAGTCTAAAGTACATCCCACAGAGTCAGTGTCCTTAGAGCATGAGCAGCTGGTTAATCTGATTAAAGGAGATAGAAAAACATCTTGAGGATGGCATGGCCGGGAGGAGAACATCAGTGTGCAATAAAAGCCAGATAAGTGCCTGGGTGCACACATGGCTGTGTCAACACCAGAAGATGTGCAGGAGGCAGCTCAGCACGGCCATTCCCTGCACAGCTTTGTGGTACCCACCAAAAGCCACTGTTCCCACCTCTCCCAGATGCTCTGCAAGCTGGGTGTTCCTGTCCCACACGTGCTGGGCAATGTGAACTCCAGCAGTATGATAAAAATAGCATCATTTATCCACATCTAGCTATCTTATCTTTATTTTGAGCAAAGAAGAACCCATGAGAATGGATTCGTCACAGAATCTATTACAGACTACAGGCAATACGTGACCCATGATCTTCTCAAAGATTTTTGTTAGAAAGAAAAGATATCTGCTCTTTCACAAACCCTGGAATTCAACCTCCCAGCTGGAGAGTGTCAGATTGCCTTAGGGATCTCACTGTACTGCTGCCTTTCAATAGATCCTGGATGTCTGACACAGCACTGTGCTTGGCTTGTGCCAGTATAAAATGTCTTAGTTCTCCTCCATCTTCAGTGTGCCTGTTCCACAAGAGCAAGCACAACATTTTTGTGAAGTTCTCTCTGAGTGAGACAGCCAGCTCCGAAAGTGTCTTTCTACCTGGGCTGTCTCAGCTACTCACAATTAATGAGTTATATGATATAAAGTACAGCAGTGGGGCTGTCAGAAGGGGTTTGAACCTGTTCTCTCTGCACAGCTCAGGTTTGATATGTGCATAACACAGATAATACCCCTTGCTGCTGAGATGCCCACCCCCAGACCTGGGCAGCTTTGTGGGATCAAGTGAAGGCAAGGGCTTCTGAGGGTATTGGCAGTGCACAGCCATCACTAACAGCACCTCCCAGGGTTACACCTACAGACCACCAAGCCACTGCCAGTTGCTGACAGCACAGCTCCCCGTACTCTGGGACAGGGGGGATGCTATTTCTGTGGTGGGGTAGAAATGCAGCACATTCTTCTGTTTTAAGTCTGGTTTGGGGGTATGCTGCCAAAACTTGCAATGCTGGGAGAAAGACAATACAGCTATTTAATCTACATAGATTAGTCTCTGCATGAACTCCAATCCTAGATTTTCTTGGCTACATCTCAGCATGTGGATTACTTTTGTTAGCTAATGAGTAACATGAAAAGATCTACAAGTTGACTATTTAGGAAAATAAAACATATTTTATATTAGTTATATTGATAGCTTACCTTGGTTTTTTTTCCTTATTGACTGAAAGTAGTTATATATAATGTCAAGCTGGTAAGCAACAAATCCTTTCTTATTAAAGTTACTTAAACCATTAATGGCATTATAGATTGCTTTAGATTTGTAGTCCTTTTTTTACCACCTGTCTACTTTTCAGTTTGTACCCAAGGAAAAGGAAAGCTATTTTCTGCTCTAAAATCACGCTAAACTACTCATCATGAGCAGGTAATACTAAAAAAGAAAATATGATCAAAACAATTCTTCTTGCTATAGTATGGTATTTAAAATCAGACTATATGGAAAAAGACCCTGTCTTACAGTAACAATCCAGACCACAGAAAACATCGCTGTACTGTCCCAGTCTACTTACTACTTAACACCAAGACCCCATCACAATTAAGGAAAATTAATTACTTTGTAGATTAAGTTAAAATCCCAGCTGTTATAAAATATAATGTAATCATCATTTCAACAGCAACATGGAATTAAGTAATGGAAGAAACAAATGACCTGCACAGAACTCTGGTGCTCCACTGTGGTCTGCCTGGGCTGGTTCCTCAGGGATGGATTTCATGTTCCTCAGGGATGCCCCTGGAGCAGCTGGTGGGTTATGTCCGGGATTCAAAGGGCTCTGCATGAGAGGCAGCTGAGTGCCTTCTCTTCTTTTTATTTATGTGGATGTTACAATGACAGCAGACAGCAATGCATAGACACTAAATTAATTAAGCTGTTTTTAAGCCACAGCATTAAGGTGATGTCATAAGAACATGCTTAGGATGGCAAGGTCACTGGAAAGGGAGAGTACATGTCCCACAATAAAAGATTTTGTAGTTTGGAGGGCTTGTGTTGGATGTGAATTTTTTAATCCCCCCTTTTGTCAAACTGGACATCACCTGGAGAAGTACGTTTTCTAGTACTGAAATATCCAACAGCATCTCTGATTTAAACAGGAGAGGAGCTGTTACACCTGCTTCAGCTCTGACCAATGCACATTATGTGCTCAGAAATGCATAAATTAGACATATTTGCAAACACACGGAACTGGGAAAATATTTTGATGCAAGATAACATAGTTCATGTAATTTATGCCAGACTGAGTTTGTGTTTGCACACGAGCATGCTCAGAGAGGCACATGTTGGGCAACCAGAAATCAGCTCAGCTTACTGCTCCCATTAACGTGGATTTGCACTGCCCTTTTGCATTGATAGTTTGATTATATTGTACTGATGAGCCTGAGATTTTTTCGTCTATTTCCTAAGTTACTAGTTTTGTAAAAATCAAAACCAGCAACAATTAGTTTTTATTTTCTTCATCGCCTTACACAACCCCCAAAACTTCCAAAAAAGAATAATCTAACAGAAGAAATAAAGCAGATGCTGATGCACTGCAAACTCTTAATGATGTTATAGCTTCACTGTGAAATATTTTAACTAGGAAATGTTGAGTGTCTGAACAGCAGCCATAATCCTCTCATACAGAAGCCTTTTCTAAGGCTCGTACAGAGTAAGTGCAAGGCTGTGTCTTCAGCGCTAATGGGATCAGCTGAAGTGAGTAATGCTTTGTGTATGCTAAGGCCGTGATCCTGTACACGTGGTAAGAAGATGGCAGTGTTGGTTTTTCTAAGCAGTCAGTCCCACAAGAGGTGAAGTGAGTCAGAGAATTCGAGATGGATGAGCAGATCTCAGAAAGGACCTTTTGTTCCTTGTCTCCAGTCTCTAACAGTCACAGTGGAATTGTCTCTACCATCTACCTATTAGCATCAACATCACTGGGGCTGTTTGTGTGAAAAACACTGATGCATATAAGCAAAGGTCACACAAGGAAACTCTTAAATCAGGATACTTTTTTTGTACCAAGCTTAAAATGACCACACTGATGACCCACCACTGCCTCCCATAAGGAAAAGCTGGAGGCGGCTAGAGACACAGATGGGACTCAATTTATCACTGAGAGCTTTACAGTAACAACTATTTATCCTTGTCGGCAGTATTTGTACAAGCAACTGAAGAGAAACATTTCTATTCCCTGTGTGACAGTCTCCTACCCTTGCTTTGGCTGTTACTTGTAATTGCAGCAAGAATAATATCCTGAGGGCTTTACGCTGATCTGCTGGATTTGAACACCAGCCTCTCAACTTACAGCCTCTATATCCCCCACCGCCAGACAAGTACACGCTGTTTCTGCTATTGAATAAGAGCTTGGGAAACAAGCTTAGACCTGCATAGATTTTACCACCAATTGCATGCAAGGAATTGAATGCAAAATCCACTTGGTAATCATGCAAAAGCAGAAGGCAGATGAAATAGCTCTGTTTCCCTCTTGATGCCAGAGGGCACATTTTGTCCCAGTCTGTGGGTGATACAGCAGAACTGCAGGCAGTGAGCTGTGCGGGGTCTGACGCTGGGCAGCGCGTGCCAAAGAGTGGATGCGCTCTCTTAAGTGTTTCTTCTTGCAGCATCTCAGCACTTCTGAGTGCTCAGAGGTTATGTGCTAGCTATGCTTCAATGGTGCAGAAAAGCACTTTCCATTCAAAGTGAATAGTCATCAGAGTAATGGAGAAAATTGTTAAGTGCTGTCAATGGAGACATGTTCCCCTTTTTTATCGATGCATTAATGGAATGCCCTGCCACAAATCATAAGGGTTTTGCAGCCCGTTACTTACAAATGGTGAATATAATGACAAAACCAAATATTGTGTTACTCCTTGGTTTCCATTATTGGGCTAAACTATTGGATTAAATCATGATCCTTAGAGCTGAAGCCAAAGAATTTTGCCCAGAGCAATGATTAGGATATCAGAAGATGAAATCTCCCTGATCCTCACAGAGGAACTGAGGGAAAGCATGGGAGTGGAGGGTGTCAGCACAAAGGCTGCCTGAGGACTCCTATTCTACCCATCATGTGATGATGTATGTTGGGAGGAAACTACTATGGCATGGAGACACACACACTCACCTATAAGTATATATATATATGTGTATGTGTATATATATATAAATGTCTATAGGATCTACTGCACAGCCAAGCCAAAGGCACTCTGAGTCCTGCCCACCCATACAAGGAAGCTCAGCATTGCCCTGTATGGATTTTTAGTAGCTCCGTTCACAGTTTTCTGAAGTAAAAAGCAAAAGAAATGTAGACGCTGCTGCTAAAAATAGCCAGTTATGCCCTTGATGATTCATTTGTTGGTGAGAAGTGCCCATAAGTGCCTCTATCTAAACATTCTGTTCCCTGGCTTGGCATCTTCCATGCCAGCTTGTATATGTCTCTCCAGTCTTCCTTAGTCTATTTTCCTATGGGTTATATCTTCTTTAGCTAAATATATTAGGACAGTTTATTTATCTCCCTCCATGGCAGCAAGACCCAAGTATGACTTCCTCCTGCTGTAGGAATTTCATAAATAAATCACTGTCTATTATATCCCTGGGAGCATATAGCATTGCCAAAAAAAAAAAAAAAAAAGACCTAAACAAAAATAAAACTAAGGAATCACCCCTTTCTTTGGTTAGATATATTGGAACAATAACAGAAACACGAATATGCTGCAAACTTCAGTGGCAAACCTCTTTTCACTGCTCTGATTTATGCAAGTAATAAATAATTGCACTGAATGACTTCTAGAAGTACAACTAAGGAAGGTTTCATGTGGGAAGGAAAGCTTCATGTGATTTTACTACCCAGCCCCCAAACATATACACTCAGGGTGATGACCAGGTTTTAAATCACAGTTCTGCAAATTGCCATAGATTGGGAGGAAATTAAATTGGGCTCTTTGGTGACATCCTTTTAGTTTATGAATGTGTACCTGAACTTATTGATAGGCATTTTGAACCCCAAATGGGCTCTGTTTGAAGCTGTTGGATTTTTTTATTATCTGTTACAATATCACTATATTCCTGGAACTATCCTATATTATTTTTAAGCAAACTCTACCCATCACTAGCCACCTGAGGAAAAATGAGGGAACAAAATGCTTCTTTAGTTGCCCAATGGGCTTTATGTCTGCTCCAGTATGAAGAGCAGGTAAACTGGAGGTGTTTAGCTGAGAGGGCAGGGAAATGAGTCTGTGTTACTGTTACTCATGTAGGCCCTAAACACAGAGGAGCCAAAACGTGTTTTTCCTCCAGAGCATCTCTGCAGCTGCACATGGCTGAGTCAGGCCTTTCCCTGGACAGAAACCATCACTCACTACTTGGTGTGCCTATGAACACTATCTTCAGAGGGAATGAATATGGGGTGCTGTGATTAACGGTGCTTTACATCTTTCTTTCTTTCCTTTTTTTTTTTTTTTGTTCTAAATTTGGCATTGTTGGGGGGACTTACTGGTAACTAAAATACAGTTGGTTTTAATTTTTGCTGAAGTATTTAAGTTGTAGTAGGATAAACTGGGGAATAATAGATTAATCCTTTGGGCAGCGATACTTAGTTCATAGAACCATAGAATTGTTTGGATTGGAAGGAATCTTAGTTACTAACTATTTAGTCTCTTCAGTTTAGACAAGCCACATAAACAGATTTTTATACACTTTTTTTTAAACTAAATAATACTTTCTCAGTACATTCACTGGTGTTGTTTGGCAGTCACCTCTTTCATTTTCCCTGTAGACATAATCTGTCTTTGTTAGAAAACATTGTTACCACCAATGAAGGCAGTGATTTCTTTAAGCTGCACATAATACTACATGTCCTTACAGGAGCACAAGAGACATCAGCATATTTGTCTTCCTGTTTGTAAAAGTTTCCCCAAACACTTCCCTTCCCAACAGCATGTTTATGATCCATACTGCACATGCTTAGAGTACACATATCATGTTAACAAGGTGGCAAACTGGCAAACTTGTGATTTATCCCTGTTTTCCCTCAAGAGCCAGGCATGCACAGTTCCACACTCAAAGTGAAAAGCTGCTGGTTCCCAAGGCACAGCAAGGCTCAAGTGTTGTGGCTCCCTCTGAATGAGTAAGCAGCTGAAAATAATACCTCTTACATTTTCTTTGGCAACAGGGCTTATAGACAATATTTATCCTTCTTTTTAAATTTTCTGTGAACCAACTAGTGCAAGATCACAGCAAACAACTGGAATACAGACTCCAGTTCGTAATGCTGTAGCTGGCTCCATCTCCAACGGAGCAGCTTTGAAATGCTGGTAAATGAATACAGGAGATATTCTGCTCTCTTCTGCAGTGCATTTTGCAGCTAATGTTTCTCTTTTTATGTAATCTGACCCTATCTTGGCCCCATTCTTAATGCTCCTCACTACCAGCCAAGGCACTAATCTCAAGACTGTGTCCTAAATCCATTCCTGGAAAGGAGGTGGAGGTAGGTATCAGTGATATTTTTCAGTTCAAGCAGTACATGCCGTAAAGATTATATTTGTACAAGACACAACAGGACAAAGATGCACTTGTCAGTTGGTGCATGTTTGGATCAAAAAATTTAAAAGACAAATAATAGATGAGATCTTGAGATTTTAGGAACATAAGTTCAGTCCTAACAGCTCCCTGAAATCAATGAAAGTATGAGGAATGAGAGAGAGTCAGCATAAATATTTCCAGACGGGACTTCAAACTACCTCCAGACATCTTGCAAGTGATAATTTCTGCTTGCAGCAATGACACATAGCAGTGCTCAATGACCTTCAGGGGTTTGTGTTTATTCAGTGATGAGCACCTGGAGTACATCTCCTGCAAGAGACATGCTGGGATTGATTTCCAAGTGGTGAAGTAGCAGGCTGTCCCACTGGGGAGCATTAGGAGGAAAGCGCAACAGCTGGGCAGAAGGAGCATTATCATCCAGTGCTGCAGACCAGCCAAGTAGGGCTGGAGCTTGACAGGACCAGCAGTCCTTCCCGGCACAGCCACACAGCATCATTAGAGAAAAGCTCAAGGTCTGCTGTGGAGGGTCTAGCACTGGCTTCTGCACGGCTTTCTAAATGCTCCTCCACACCACCTGTTCACAACATCCCAGCCCAGTCAGTCAGGATACCCTCTGGCACAGGACTGAATCTTCTCAAGATGCTGAAGTACAAGCACCGGTGCTTATCTGCTCATCAGTGTCAAAACTCAGGTGTTTGTGTGGACACACAGAAGAGTCAAGTTGGACTGAAGGGTCTGAACTAGCACTATATCGAAGTTCCAGCACTCAGGGTAGGATCTGAGACTCAGGTACCCACACCTTTGTGCCTTCCTGGATCCTGAACTCTCTGTGGGCTTTAAAAGGCTTCGCAGCCAATGGTTCACTTATAAACCATGAAGGACCTCAGAGCCTAAATTCCAGCCATCCTGTGAGATCGTGGTTGGAACAGAGGCTAGCTGGGCCACTCTTTGCCACTGACTGGAGCAAGGTCTAAGTATCTATAAAAATTGGCCTCTGTCCTTATTCAGGGAAACCTTTCTTTCATTTTGTATACTTTGTATCTGAGTAGGGGCACAAAAAACACAAAACGCAAATAAGGATTGAATTCATTGACTATTAATACTATTCATTACTAGTATTTCAACAGTAGCATTCGCGTGCATGAAACTTCATTACAAATGAAAAAATATCTGTCCTTCCCATGTCTTACGAGCTCATTTATATGCAACATAGCTTGTCAAGTGATGGCAAACAAAAGATCTGGGAGGAAAAGGATTTACCCTGAATAAGCTGATAGCTACAAATGATTCTGAATTATATTGGAATTAAGTAACTTAGTGCCACTAATGCCACTGGCACTGCTATAGCCTTGACACTGGTGAGGGACTTAATCTAAGAGGCTCTTTTAATTTCTCAGAGGCTCCTAATGGTTAATTTTCTATTCCTTTTCCTTTTTTTTATTTCTCTTTCTTTAGGACCTGTCAGACAGAAAGGCTAATGTGTGAAAGGATCAAATCTAGGCTATGCTTATGTTATAGTAGGCAGGAGATGGAGGAATAAAAGGGGAGCAAGATAGAAAAAATATCTTGCAATTCAGCTGGGCCACTAATATTCGCTAATTGCAATAAATATGATACTGCACAGAAGCTCCTAATGAGCTTATATAAAGCATTTAAATGGGATGCTGTCAGGTTAAACACTGTGTTTAAAAATATAAACATCCTTAATAATTTCAGATTAAAACAGAATGAAGTTTGACTACCCTATTAATTTTCCCCCTCTTCCTGTCGTAATCTGAACCATATTTTACACAACTTGGCCACCAAAAACAGATGGGGCTCTATTCTGCTGCTCTCAGGCCGGAGCACTTCTGGATGACACCAGAGAGGACAGCGCACGGATGCGCCAGGCAGCACTGGAGGTGCAGCTGCAGAGATGCAGAGGAGCCACACCGTGTCCTGGCTCACCAGGCTGCCTGGGCAGCTCTTGTGAGCTTTGGCCCAGCTTCAGGCTCCAAGTCAGCAGCTCTGGGGCTTGCATGAGGGTTGTTGCCCTGAGACAGGAGCTCTGGGGCAAGTGTGAGAGGTTTCACCCTGGGACAGCAACTCTGGGGCTTGCAGGAGGGTTTCCCCAGCAAGCAGTGGCATCTCTGGGGCTTGCAGGAGGTTTTTCCCTGGATTTTAAATGGGGCTTTTGCAGCTCCACCAGGCCCAGCCCAGGGGTCCTCACATGGCACTAGATTGCACCATGCAGCTTCATTTTCTTCTTTTAGAGCATGACTTAAATGTTTCCATGTTTAGATTACAGGCCTTTCAGAGCAGAGTTTAAATCCAAAGCAGTGACTGTGTTGAGTTTAACTGAAACTGAAGGAAAGAGCCTGTGGAAAGTACTTCACAAAGAAGTTTTGTAAATAGTGGCTTGATACTATGGTGATGGGTTCCTAGAACTGCCGACTCCATTTTTCTGTCTATTCAATCCCTTGTTTTATTTCCAAACATGCAGATTCTAGTCCTCTCCTACATGGCAGTGTTGATTGTACATTTCTATGCATCAAACAAGTGCCAAGGAAATCCAACTTGGAGAACAGCAATGCTGGATCTACTTCTCAGCCACGTCTCTCACAGAAAATGTTGGAGAGGGCCAAATGCCTTTCACTGTCTTGGTATCTCCAGGGCCTCTGGATGTGCTCATTTACTCTGCATTTGGGAAAACCACAAAGAATGGTCCAAAGCTGAGAAGAGTGAGAGTGCAATGTTTGAACAAGAAAATCCACTCACAGACTGAAGGGCTTGGGTATGTGACAATACTTGAGGTCATGTCCTCTGCTGTTCACATCGTCTGCCTGCTGAAGGCTCCCCTTGGTGCTGGCCCTGCAGTCCTGCAGTCCACCCTCTCACCAGGATGAGCCCAAGGATGTTGCCTGCTCTAAGAGGAGCTGGACTGTGCTGGCAGCTTGGGTTTTGCCTGTGGATTACAGGTGTCTGATCCCAAAAGTCCCTGGGCTTCAGATCATGATCACCATGAGCCTGTTCTGGTAGGAGCAGCTGGCCTCTAGCACTGGAAGAATCTGGATGTATCTGTCCACACTTACCAGAAAGACACTGCAGCAAATACAGTGGGCTTCTGCATTTTCTGTCTAGCAAATTCTCCTCTCCCAGGTGGAAATATCCTCTGCTTCTTTTATACTGAAGAAGAGAAAATAAATGCTTCCAAATAAGCCACAGTCTGGACGGCTTTGACAGAAGCAAGAACAAGCACTTAGAGTGTGATAGAAGGATTACTGTTGTCACATAGCATTATCTGCAGAAGGACAAGCCCAGTGTGCTGAGAGCTTTGTAAATATTTCAGACTACTTAGAGAATCTGCAACACAAGCTGAAATGTTTGAAAATGTATTTTTCCTAACCCATACATTTCCCAAATGAGTATGGACAAAGTCAGAACTGGAACAAATCCAGTGAACATGTTGAACTAACATTAGGGAAGAGCAGAGGCAATTGTTTTGTGCTATCCTCTCCCTCCTGGAATGATGCAATATCTCCTAAATTCAGCAAGAGGGAAAAAAAAAAAGAAAAAGAAAAAGAAAAAGAAAAAGAAAAAGAAAAAGAAAAAGAAAAAAAAGAAAAAAGCCTATGCAATATAATAAGGTTGAAAGTTTCTTTGGATTTGCTCAGCCTCCAAGCCTGGGCACAAGGCTGTGTCAGCTGTATATGCAGTCTCCTGGCCGAGCCGATGGAGTGATTGAGTATGTTTTCTGTTTACTTCTTTTTCCAATCTCTTCTGTAAGCCAAAGATAAAGCCAATACAGCTCCAGCTGTACTTTTGAACCCATGTTTAAATGGGGTGGAAATAAATCTTAATGAGATTGTCCAGCCCTATTACCTTAAGTAGTATACCTCGAATGAACTCTGCTAAAGACTGTAATTCCCTCCTGAGATTTCAGTGGCATGGGCAAGTGGCTCATATTTCACTATTGTAGTTTGTGCCATCATCAGATGCTTAGTAGAATTCCACAAATATCACACAAGAATTGGAGAAACTCACCTTTATCAAAGATGTGGAAATAGTAGAAGATGCTTTCCCCTAATAAGCACAAAGAATTCACTGCAAGCAGAAAATAACTTGGCATTTCTACTTCATGAGTATTTGGATGCAAAAACTTTACTCTCATAAATTCTTATAATCTGTATTTTGATGCTTCGTATTTAATTTCTGGATAAAATCAAGGTATTTTCCCAAGATTTGCTAGTGGGCAGAACAGGGAAGGCAGCAGCAGATGGGCAGGACTTGAAGAACTGAGGAAAGGGCAGAGAGGTCTCAGACTGAGTGTCTCCAGAGAGCACCGCATTGCGGCAGAGACATCACTTATTTAGGATCTCTTGAGAACCACATACACAGTTGAAGAGAGAAAATTTTTAAGTAGTGTTTGCCGCAGGTAATATGCAAGAAAGGAAGAGGTGATCCTGCGTCTTTGGAAACCCACAGCGGCGTCCTTCACGGCACAGGGCATATGCCCTTCACGTGAAGGGCATGTGGAGCTCTAGTAGGTAGCAAGAAGAAATTAGTCTTTCTAGCCTAAACTCACTTGGCTGTGCAGCAAATGGTATTTTTAGCTCACATTGTGCCCACAGCAGTCAATGAGTAACCCACAAAATGAAGGTCTGGAGGAGAAGCATCTCTTCCTTGTCTAAATTTAGCATTAGGCCAAGCATCATCAGTAGCCAGAAAATTTAGACAAGGAAGATAACTCAGTTCTGCTAAGTGGCTTTTGGGTAGGAGAAACAGGGATCTAATAACCTTTTACTGAAATGAACTTAACCAGGTCTGGGCAGAAGCCTAGGGCTATCTTGACTGTAGTCTGGGCTCATTCCTTCTGATTTTTCACACCTTTTATAGATATTTGGTATTGGATTAACACAGAGAAATTTGAGTATGTAGGCTCATCAGATGCAATGAATTACTGAGAGAAGAGGTCTGGGACTCATTGCAAATAATGAGTGACTTTGCACAGGAGAACAAGACCAAGCCTGGGGAAGATGTGCTGGAGGGTGGCTACCAACCCATGTTCACTCCTGGGCATTCTCCAGGACTATGACTTCTGAGCAGGCTGGCCTGTGGCAAGGCCATGTGTCAAGTAGTGGAAAATAAATTTGACCTCCCTGAGCTGCCTCTTCACTACAAACAGCTCCATTTGGGTTCATTCCCGAGAATGCAGGCACTCCAGGTGGCAAAGACCAGATGTTTGGACAGGCTTGGGGCCATGCTGGGATTGAGTCGCACTACAGCCTTGTCTCACTCATGCTGCAGCCTTGTCTTGCTCCTTGCATTGACTCATTAAAGCATCCAGCTGTCTCCAGTTCTCCTCTGTCCCTCAAGGCAGCTTAATTAACAAGGCAGATTGTCAATTGAGCAATCACCTCGGAACAAGGAAATCCTTAAAGATTTGGCACCGTTATCTAGGGTAACTCAGCTGCTGAATTTCATTAGGAAGGGAAGCAAATGCAAATGCTCAACTTAGAGGCACATTTCTGTAAAGTAAAATTAATTTAGTGAAACTGAGTATTTTCTAAGCCTGTATCTCCCCCTTGGACAAAATGGAGATGTTCACCTCCTAGCTACCTTTGTCTCATAGCCATGGAGCACCTTGCGGTGCTCCTTTGCCTTCTTTCCCCTGCAGGGTCACCTGACCCCAGGAATGAGTGACATGTGGCACAGGAGCACAGGAAAGTTCCTGCACTGCTTCAGGAACTGCCTTTGTCCTGCTGAACTTCTGATGGCAGCATGAAGAAGAGAGATGCTCTTGCTCAGGGTTTGATGATTTCTCTTTATCCCCAGATCCCAAGGTGGTGCTGAACTCTGTACTGTAGGGAGTGAGACTTACTATGCTTCAACAAAAATGTGGCACCAGTCACTTTTCAGTCACAGTCTCCTTCCAGTACAGTGGGAGAAGAGTGAAGAGCTGCCATCTTACTATCCCCACTTTATAGGATGTCAGAGTAGGCAGGGAGTAGTAAAGGACAGAAAAAAGACCCTTCAGCTACTTTATGTGCCAAGATGCTCCCCAAAGACCTGAAGAAACCAAATAATTGTAGGAGAGGAGCTTGCTGAGAAAACAAACACTCCTCCTGTGAAAAACTCTGAGCAGATTGAACACTTTCCCTGGAGTTTTCCAATTTTTTCATTAAATGACTCAAAATGAAAACATACAGAAATATGGTTGGTGTTTAAAAATACAGTTTTTGTTAGAGAAATATTATTCTCCATCCTACACGTGAGAACCGTGTGCCTCAACCTGCCACATCTGTTCCAGGCACTGCACATTCTCTTGCACTTTCCCACATGATGCTTCTCCCTAAGCCTTAGATGTTTAAATACCTGACCAAAACATCTTTGAAAAAAAATCCTCACCCTCCAGTGTCGTAACAAGACTCATATGCTGCTGGCTGGGGAAAAATAGGCAATGCATAGGCATCTTGACAGTCACCAAAAACTCATGACCCAAGAAAGCTGGCTTTGTGAAAAAAAGAAAAAAATAAAATGAGGCTCATGATAAACATCAAAGAGTTGGCAGCACTAAGATGAATCAAACAGTTAAGGTGAGATTTCCCAGAGGAATTGCTTGCATTTCATCAGTGCACTGTCTGTTATGCCTGAATATACCATTTGGAATTTATGATAGATGAAGGAAATAGTAGTTTCCTTCTCAAAATCCTTTCCACATGTAGTCCATATGCCTGCAGCACTAAAGGATTGCGATCTCATGCTTAAGTCAGATGGGTATCAGAAGGCCCACTGACTCTTGTGGCAACAAGATATCCCAGAGACAAGTTGCCTGTAGCAGAGGTGCCTGTGTGTAAGGCTATCAACACTGTAGACCATCTCCAAACAACTGGTGACGTATCGAGTTATCATTATAACAAGTATACTTATTGATAGACCTCTAGTTAAGAAGTGTCAGAGTATGCATTTTATGCATTATTTGCATTTTAAGACATATGTGTTTCCAATATGCCGTTAATCATAACATCACAACTCACCCGTTGGAAATACTGAACGTGGTAAAGAATGCCCTTCCAGGAAGATCAAGGGCAATTTCAGATTGAGTTAGTTTGAAAAGTTCTGCTGGGAACTGGACTGCATGTGTGCCTCAGCTGCAGAGCATGTCTTGAAGGGAGAAGAGTTGGTACACAGAGCAACTGTAGAAATCACATTTTTCCCAAGTGGTCACTGATGGCATAATCCTTATCTCATCATACCAGACCAGAGACCACAGGTCTGATTTATAGACATGCCCAGTGGTCTCAGCTGCCAATGAAGTTTGAATATTTGAAATACAGTGCTGTGCTGGGCATTCTGAAAGAAGAGCTCCTCAGCATCTCCGATTACACACCCACAACAATGGGAACTAGTTTTGTCTTAGTCTTGATGTGCCTCAGTCCCTCACATATAAACTCTGAATAACACCACACACAGGGCTCTATGTGTGACTTATTGCTGAGTCATATCTAGCAATGTTTCAGCAGGGGAAATATGAAACATTCACTAAGTTTTAGTTCGGTGCAAACATAAATATATCTCTCTGAGCAATCATGCTGGGACAAAGTATGACTCACGTCCAGTGCTTCCCACACACCATAACAGTGCTTCCTGGTGGGGCCTCACCCAATAAACCTCCCCAGCCACACAGCACAGGGCTCAGGCTGCCAGTCTAATGAGAAGAACCGAGCTGACCCGACAACATAGTTTGCACCTCTAGGCCAGGGGAAAAAAGATATTTCTGAAATTTTTAAGACTTGTGATCCAAATTCATTGGAATGAATGGAAAGGCTCCTTCTGATTCCAAGGGGTCTAGAACATACTCCCAAAGTCCTTATTTCCACCAGAAAGTGGGAGATGTGCAAATTATAAGTTTAACCTGAAGTCAGGCCCTTCGTAATCTCTGTTCTATGATTAAGCACAACCTGAGATTCTCAGCTTGCTGTCACCTTTTAGATTTTCAAATCTCTGTGAAAAATTACTCAGGTGTTCAGATATTGGACACAGGACTGTTTTTGTGTGCTCTTATTTCTTGCATCAGCAAGGCCTCTTCAGACAAGTTGTCTGGCTACAGGAGTTTTCACCCAGCCCTTCAGGGTTCAGGCTGGAGACCCCTTGCCAGGGTAACTGGCTGTCTGCTGGGGTTTGACAGATTTGTACAACGCATGGAGCTTCCGGAGTGCAGGGTCATTCTCTCATCAGAGCCTCTGGGGAGAAACAGGAGAGACCATACCCATCCAACTGAACTAGGAGAGCTGCTACTCTCACAAACATGCCCCTGCCAAAACCCCAGGGGTTCCCCTCTCCCTGCTGGTTCACTGGCAAGGATTTTACCATTTTCACAGTAGCTATATTAGTTAGAAGTGTTAGTTAGAAATGTTCTGGGTGTACTGTGTAACTGAGGAGTACTGGCAAAGCCACATCATATCCTGCAGCTCCACGAAGAGCACATCACAAAGGCTTAGTGTGCACGTGTATATTTACCTGCAAAATAGGTGAAAACCACATGAAATGCCAAGTTTGCAATTAGTGTCTATGGATTTATGAGGGGATTTTGAACCTAAACCTTTCAAACATCTCTCCAAACTCTTACTTTCATGCCTGCACTGTACCTGGTGTGGGTGAAAGCCTGTGCTTTCCCAAGGAGCACTTAGGTATGGAAACTTGAGCTGTGCAAATAGTGATGAGAGCAGTGATGGGGTTTTGGAGGTTCATTCCTGCCTGGACAGTGTGGAGGATCTTCCTGAGATGAAGAGGCCTTTGGCATCCCTCTGAAATGCTCCCTGTTATCTGTGATGGAAACAACATCGTACTTCCCAAAACATTCTTGGAATTTATTGTGACTCCTCAAGGGACACAGCCAATTTATGGAGCCCAGTTTGGAGCCATTTGAGAGAGGGCTTGCAGAGACAGGCTTTTTTTCCCAAAAGAAAATTCTGTGATTGACAGACTGTGTGCAGAACCAGAGAGCAGCTCTTACCAGTCCCCATGTGCCCTTCTGACTCAACTATGACTTCAGCTGCTCCATGAAACCCAGGACTCCTTCAGGGAACTGATCCTGGGCGCTATTAACATGGCCATGACTAGCACTTGGAGTTTGTCAGGAGCCCATTCCTGGCCTCCAGATTTTCTTTCCCACAAGGAAGAAAGCATTTGGAGGATCTTGCCAGTCTCTTATGTGAATTTTAGAGGAGCCTTGAGATCTAAGGTAATCCTGAATGTTACGAATTTAACTGCACATCATTAGTGTGTGGTGAGGGAGCTGATCCCAGACTGCAAGGAAAGAAATAACAGGGACAGAGAAGCAACTGAATATGCTGAATGTGAAGATGAGGGACTGGGCACTCACCAGGTTTTTGGGAGGCCAAACTTGGCATTCAGTTTGCAGTATGAATGGCAAAGGAAGGGAAGGTGGCCCCACCCTCTAAATTACTGCCTGTAAAATAGGTCTGTAGCAAGAGAAGGCTCCAGACATTGTTAAATGCAATTATGGCTTCTAAATGCTGATGGCTGAACACAGAATATGTTGGAAATGCTGCAGATGTTATGACGGATGGAGGAGAATGGGAGAAAAAACATACTTGTTGTTTTTTGCACGCCTTAAGTTACTGTAAACATCATGGAATAAGACGGTTCAGAAATGTGCTGGGGCAGCCTGTGCAAGTGCTCTTGCTTACAGACCCTGGGACAAACTACAGCTTCCAAATATTTCTTTCCACAGATAAGGAAAATCCTCCCACTGGGGGATGGTGGGGGGAGGAGGGGAGGAGCACTTGAGAAATACGTAGCATCTTCTGTATTTCCTTAACTAGATCCTTAACCAGCATCCCAGCTGCAAATGTTCATACTGACTTCAGCTGTCTCTACTAACTGCCTGAAAAAAGCTCGCCTCCTTCAGCCTGCAAGATCTCTCACCCTCAAAGGAAGAAAACCAAACAAACAGCAACAAACCAACCAACCAAACCAAACCAAACAAAAAAAAAAAAAAAGAGGAAAAAATCCTCTGCTATACTCCCTGATATGATTTCAGTACATTCCTGCAAATGTAGGCTTCAGAAAAGGGTATTGATGTCTCTGCTAGCTCAAATACCTGCACTTGGAGCCCCTGCAGCACATAACACACATACTTACATTCTGCTTTGGAAACACTGTGAGCAGGCACAGCCCCCACCTGCCAGTCAGGTAGTGCAGTACACAGAAGGAAACCTCACCTCCTACTTTAAATGCAGAGGCTGGAGATGAAGCCCGATCCTGTTCTTATGCCCAGGACACTCCTGGAATACTGTCAGATCCCACCAAACCACCACAAACCCCCAGGGGCAGGGCATCTATGTCAGAGGAGAAAAATGGAGCTGGCAGCAGGGTTTGTCTTTTTCTGAATTCCAGAGGTCACGGATTTTTAACCCAGTTGAAAGAAATAACTTTATGAGTAGCGGAGGGGGTTGTACTACTCAGCTATTTACAGGTACACTGTTTGCCTAAGGTAGGCTAAACACTTGTGGCAAACAGGCCTGACTGCAATAGAGAGCAACTTCTCAACTTCTTTCATATTTGACTTGGATGAAAAAGAACCAGCTTTGCCATCCATGGCATTTTACCCGTGCAAATGGGATTACTTCATCCTAATTGGTGTTTGCCCCTTGAATGCCTAGCCTCCACTGTTCAAGGCACTGCCTGGACATGCTTCCCCCATGCTTGAGGACAGGCTGCCAGCCCAAGTGAGCAGAGAGCTCTTGGGAAAAGAGGGGAGAGCAGAAGGGAGCCACGTGGGCTTCAGGAAATTCCCTGGGATTTCAGCCAAACCAAATGGCACTGCTTCATGGATAGGATGCTCTCCTATGAGAAGTCACGTGCAGAGAGATGAAGTCTTCCGCAGTGAGCCTGGTTCAGTCAGTGGCTGAAGGAAGAGCACAACCCACTAAGAGAAAAAAATGCTTCACTGAAGGGGTTGTCAAACAATGAAACTGGCTGCCCAGGAAAGTGGCTGAGTAACCTTCCCTGGAGGTATTTAACGAAGGTATAGATGTTACACAAAGGGGCATGGTTTGGTGGTGGGGTTGTTGGTGTTTTTACCTTCCTTCTCTAAGATGTTTGACTCAGCCATGTCCATTGCAGCTGCAGAATATCTTTAAATGACACTTAACATGCAGCAAGTTATCCAAGAGCAAAGCTGGACTTGTAGACCTTCAGATGAAATCTCTGGACAGACTTTGGGCAATCTGCAGTGGCACCTAACTCCACTGACCTGAGCAAGGCTGCTCAGCTTCAGTGACAGTGCTGGAGCACTAGTCATTCACAGACATTATTCATCCAAGCTTCACCCCGTTCTATCCCAAATATATGGATTGTTTTTTTGTTTCTTTCTAAGGGTAGTGACTGCAAGGTTGCTTGTGCTTTGCTGTGCAAAGCTGGCTCTGCTAGTATGGGAGGCCCAGCACCATGGGCTCACATTGCCCTGGCTGGGGGATGCTCCTGGGGAGCTCTGAGCATGCAAGCCAGTGCTGGTGGGTTTGGTGAGTTCAGGAGTTGTCCTTCATCTTGCAGATCGCTCTCAAGATGCTAAAGACTCACCATTGCCTTTCTAACCTGTGGCAAGCAACTGGGTTGATACACTGGAAAAACCTTCCCACTTCCCTGCTTATCCCAGAGCACTAACTGCAATCTGCACAACCACTCTGCAAGGTGATTTCAGGGTGTTGCCTTTTGCTTAGGATCTCCCCCTGCAAACTTTAATATTCGTTGGGACAAGTGTCACATGGCAACACTAGTGTCTAAGTAAAGACCTTTTGTTTAAAGTCTAGTCTGCAAAACAGAACTGATGGTCCAGGCCTACGGGAAACATGGATTTATCTGAAAAAATATAGACTTTTTTTACCAAATCTGATGAAATACTAATTTAAAGCATAGTCCTATTCTAATATGAATAAATGAAAGTGGGGCAATTTCATTTGGCAGGAGTACTGCTTGTGCATGTGCTGAGTCATGGGTTTTGTTACAGAAATGTATGTGTGCCATATTTTATTCCCAGCATCTGTTTAGAAACAGCTCCGCGTGGGAGCTGGAGGTCTTGCTCACTAACAGCCTCTCTGACTGAGATAAATGGATTCCCCATGACACTGCAGAATATGTGTTGAATTTCGGGAAGTCTGAATTCCATAGGTTTCTGGGATATCCTGATTCTGAAAACACCAATTTTAGCAAACTGGCTCCTGCCTGTCTTAAAGACACATTTGAAACGTGTAATTTTAGGTTTGTAAGGAAGTATTTAGCTAGAGAGTCAGGAACATACTTCAGATGAATAGTCTTGTTTCCTCCTCTATTGAAACAGGGCCAATAATAGTTTGGGATGAAATTTAAGGAAATTCAGTTAGATTCTCATGCCACCTGCTGCAGAACAAGATCCATCAGTTCTGTCTCTTCTTAAACTGCTGCAGTAAACAATAGAGTAAGTATGTATGTATGAGACTCTTGGTGTCCTTCTTCAGTAATATATTCTTCATCTGTTAAGCTGAATACCCTGTGTTATTGCAACAGTCATATTATCTACAAAAAGTTACCCATGATACTCAGTCTGTGGCTGAAAGGAGAAAATAAGGAAAGAGGCACTTTAAGAACCTTTGCGTGACTTCAGAGGTTTTTCTGAAGTCTAAAGGATTTTGTTAAGAACCAGAACCATTATGACTCATATATTCCTAATCAAAATGCTGGGTGCGTGAAAAGCTGTTCAGTCGTTCAGAGACTGAACTACGTCCCTTACAAGAGAAAAATAATACACACAAGAGGAAGCACTTAAATAATTGATGTGCTTTTCTTTTATCTGCATGTCGGAGTGACAGGAAATCCATGTAGCTGGCACTAATGGATAGCATCAGTATGTCAATAATTGCTAATGAGGAAGAAATAGAAGTGCATTTGTCCTGAAGTGACTGATCTTTCTTTCTTCTTTATCTCCCTGTGTTACAATGGGAAATTAATAGTGTAAACTTTAGATTTCTGTTCACTAATACATCATTTTGATAGCGATGCTTTCAAAAGCTTTTTTTGGTATGAATTCAGTCCAAAATGACTGTACGCTTGCTTTAATGTAATCCACATTCTGCAATCCAAGATCCTTTCTTTGTGTCTTCTGTGCTACATTCAAACAACAAAATAAAACTTTGTTTTCATCACATGTTTAATTTTCCATTCCACATCAGTGAAAGAGTGCAACCATGATGGAACTGCACACAAACCAGAAATTTAAAAACACCCAATGCTTTCACCATGAAAAATTGCATAACTATTTCCAGCAGAGAAACAGAATACTCTTACTGAATAAAGCCTCTTGTTAAAAAATTATTGGTGTATCAAGCCGTTCATATCCAGTTTTTAATTCAGAGATTGCATTCAGCCGTTCTCCGCAAGTTGCTTGTCCGAGGGAACAATTACGCAGCTGTTCCTGCTGCATTCTTGTGCAGGCTGAAAGCAGCCTGAAAAACTCTGACATTAATTTCCTGTAACTAGTAAGTGCAGTTCTCCAGGTTGTTCATGAGGCATATCCTCTGCAAAGAGGTTACTGAAGCAACACACAGACTTGACACTAATATTGTGCTTTGGCTAAATTTATTTATAGCTGCGTGTATGTGTACACACGGGCACACGCATACGGCTGTACGGTTTGTGTTATAAGCAGGGCTCTGGATTCCAGCCACATTGCAGTGCTAATGATACCTGTCACTGCACCAACTTTTTTGCAGCTATGTTATCTGACTGCATTCGAAACCAAGGATTTTGAAAGTACAATGCCAGCCTTACTGTGCGTGTTGGATTCAGCAAAGGGGTATTTATGCGCTACTGGACACTAATCCGTGCTTTAGAAAGTTTGATGATGATTTTTTGCAACCCTTTTCATGCAGATTTCACTGCTAAAGTTTTAAACTTTGACCTAGCTAGTCAAAGAGCAATAGCCACAAAGAGAATTATTTCAAAACACATGACATGAATAACAAGCTGTCAGCAACTGGTTCAGTAAGATTGCCTAACAACTGCAATGGAGTACCACCATTTCTCTCTCCGGTGCTAGTTTTGTGTATATTTGTATATGCATATTTGCATCCACACATCTGTGCAAAGAGGAACCAGAATAATATACAATATCCATGCAGCAGGTGTGCATTGGGACTGGTTGGTTGTGTCTGGCATGGGACAGGGGGAGCCCTGCTGCCCAGGAGCGGGGCTGGAGGCAGGGCCAGCTCTGGCTGGGGGGACATGGGAGGATGATTAGAGGAACAGAGAGAAATAAACTTTTCCTCTGTGTATGCTGGGACATTTCTAATCCACATTCACATCTAAACATCACTTCATCTTTACCTTTTATTTCTGTCCATAGCAAACTGCTTCCTTCCCTCAAATCATGCGTCCATCCATGAATGTTTTTCTGGAGGAAAACTCTCAGGTCCTTTCAGCAGCAAAGGTAATTGAGATATCAGTAACTTCTGCACTCAAGATGCCATGCAGGCTCAGTATCAGTTTCATCATTGATATCAGATGCCAGCTAAATACTGTCACTGTCACCCTGAAATATCCCACCCTCAACTCAGAGTGCTTAACAAGCAAACTGAGGTCAGGCCCCTAAAATCAAAACCTGGAGAAGAGAAACTTTGCTGGTTAACAGATCAGCCCTTTGAGAAGGTAAGCACGAAATATTCATCTTCATCTCGCCTCTGTGGAACAGCATGGGGAATTGTGCATGGTGCAGCTCACTCTGCACCATATACATAATTTATGTTTTTCCACTCTAGTTATGAGTGTGCAGCTTTGGACTTCGGATTTTTTTTTTCTTTGCAAAATGGAAGCAGAGAGAGGAGGAAAAAAGATAAACACTGCAGCAGCCTTCTTCTTCTCCAGCCCCACTTTTTCGCCCAGAGCCTCATCTTTGACACACAGCCTTCACAGACCAGTGAAACCTGAGTGCTACACAGTATGTGTGTGTTTATATACATACATGAAAAGAGAAATGCTTGCCTTGACAAAAGGAAAAATAAAATAAAATAAAAGATGCTTCCAATGGGTCATCTCTTTATTAGTAAAATGCCTTGGCAGACAATTAGGCTAGCATTTTGACGAGAATTTCCTTTTGTACAGGCAGTCTAGAGAGGGTTTATGATTTCTATAGAAGTTAAAAAAATAAAAAAAAAACAAACAACAAAACAGCTGAGAAACATGTTTCTTGCTGATGTGCTCTTCTGCTCAGTGAAGTTTGACATATACAGCCCTAAGAGCTAGTAAAGGACTCCTTCCCAGATATAGGCAAAACATGTAAGGCACTTATTTTGAAAAAAAAAAAGACACATTTCTATTTCCTTTCAGCAAATAACTCCTCAGCATTACATTTATCTGCCCTTGCTGCGTCCGTTACTGTCCAGGAAGGTTTATCAAGGAGCAAACAGGATACATACACAGCGCCTGGTCCTGCAAGAGCCATCCCCAGAAACTCTCCTTAGTGAGCTCGAGAATATGCACAGTGATACCATCATCTCTCCGGACACCGACACTTCAGACCATCTGTCTGAATTAATGAGCCCTTCCTCCTACCCAGCCCCTGTGCCTTCAGAGAAAATCCAGGCATTACCAGCCACACCACCCCTCCACCACGGACTCGTAAGGCACCGCACCAGGATCTGCAGTTGGTAAAGGACTTTCTCCTCTCCCTGCTGCGGCTCCAGCTCCCTTCAAAAGCAAGCAGCTTTGCGTGTGACTTTGCAATCTGAGAATGTGAACTAGTCGGCAGGACACCGGGGTAAATATAAATCTGGCGCTTACCCACAGGCAGTCCCTCGCAGTCTGACATCGTGAGAGAAGTCCTCCTCACCGGGGGCTTAGGAAAACCACTGCAGGACCGCAAGCACGAGTCCTTCTGTTTGCAAAGGCAAGGGGAAAAAAATATCTACCAGTTTGTAGCCACCCTTCTCTTGCACTGTACATCTACCCACCCAGAGAGCTGTAGCAACAGTCCCGTCCCTGCCTTCTCATTATGGGATGTAAAGATAAGAATGTGCTTTTGTGCCAAAAGAGTGTGCTATTGGTGGATAAATTTGTTGTCATCCCTCCCCTTCGCAGAGTTTCCTCTTTAATGTCACAGAGGCACATTACCCTGTCGGAAAGGCCATCGAATATTTATGAAACAGCTTTTAAGGGCTAAGCCGCAAATCTGCGCTGGAGAACCGAGCTAATTGCTGTGCGGTGGGGCTGGTGGTGGGAACTGCACTGAAGGGCTCTCCTGCCTCCTGGGGGGCTGCGGGGGGAGGTGGTGGGCTGGGGCATAGGCTCTGACATCTCGCTCTGTACCTTCTCGTTCTGCAAGTTAAGTAAGGGTCCGAGTATAAACACTCACTGCTGGAAAGGGGGGCAGAAGCCAGTGAATATCTGTTTAAGGGGGAAGTAAAAAAAAAAGATCTTTTGTTTACATTGTAATATCTGAGAAATTGTTCTGTGACACTGTTACTGAAGGCTGTATCATGGTTTCTAATAATACTCTGAGTGCATGTTTTTCGTAACTGCGTGACTTTTCTTGCTTATAACAAGCCACATTAATGATACTGTAGTGGCTGCTCCTACAACTTATTTTGTTCAATCTTCGGAGATGTTTATGTGAGATTTGCTAGGTATGAGATTCCCAGACTGGTCCAGTCAGTAGAGAGTACGCTGCACACTGGTGTGCTCATTAGGCACCTTAATGAAGTGCAAGCACAGGCTCTGGCAGCGTTGGAGCCAGGCAAGGCTTGGCAGGGAGTTGTGTGGGACCCAGTAGGTGCCTCAGCACCCGGGGAGGGGGTGGTTTGCTGCCACTTTTTCTCCTGGAACAGTCAGGAACAATCTGGGCTTTGCCTGACACAGACCTTTAATGTCTGAGCCCTTCACAAATGTTGGGGTTTCAGATCCAGAGCCTGAGGAAAGGCTGGGAGGAGAGGGAGGGAAGGGAGGGCACTTCATGGGGGGGTCTCTGGGAAATGCTTGCTGACTATGGAGCCAGGCTCAGCACCTCAAGGTAATGAGACATTGGAGCCCCAGTATATACCCATTTTTTCAAAATGCCTTGAACAAAAAAGGCCTAATTTGCATGAACCTCAGTGTGTCCAACACCTCTGAAAAATCTGGACTGTTTTTACTCACATGCTTCAGTCTAAGCACCCAAAGGCTGATACTGCTGGCTCTGCCTGAGCAGTCTCTGAAGAGAAGCCTTTTAATACTCTGCTGGTTACTCAGCAGCATAGCAAGCCGTGGATTCAATTCAGGATGTCAGGCCAGTGACTAAGAAGCTAAAATAGCTGCAAATGCAGATAGTGACATGTTCCCAAAACCATTCCTCGGATTGCCTACATGGGGTTGGGCGAGCAGAGCCAGGGGTGTCCAGTGGCCACGGGGGTTTGCCAGCAGGAAGATCTGTTGGCACAATTCTGTCAGGGACAACCCTTGTCAGTGCCTGCTTTTAGGTCTGCTCGTGCAGCATGCATGGAGATACTCACTGGTGTGAAGGCTCATCTGGATGGCAGCTCTGAGGGCAAACAGAGCCTCAGGCTGTGTTCTCTGCCAAAAAGGGTGAAAAAGGAGAAATGCAGGGCATGGTGCTTCGCCTCTGCAAGCTGCTGCCACCCCCACAAACCCAAGGAGTGGCCACTTTCCTCAAAGGGAGGTAGATGTGGAGATGTCTGGTCTTGATCTCAGTATGCATGGGGAAGGGAAAAAGGCCTACACCAGACTGCAGGACTTTTCTTCCAGTGTCATTTCACTGCAGAAACATATTGCTCCAATGTGTGAGAATCAAAGCTTTCTTAGCTCACCCCTGTGCAAACTCAGGCTCCCAGTTCTGCAGGCACTTACGTGCCAATTTAACTTCAAGCCTAACTGAAGTTCCTGGAACTGCTCACAGTTTTAAAGTTAAACACATGCATAAGTATTTGCAGGATCAAGGGCTTACCATTCCTCCTTGTATTCACGGAGCAAACAGCTGCTGTTGGTTTTGAAGTTATCTCTCACAGCTGTGTGCTGGTGCTCCTCCACTGAAGGTTAGAGCCCTCCAGCAGAGCTGGACATGTGCCTGCAGGGAAGGCATGCCAAATCACAGACTGGTGTCTTAGCTCTATCTCGTCTTTGAGAGCAACTTAAGAAACCTCTGCCTCAGTCACCCCCATTACATTGTCCATGGCCAAGTCTCCTACATGTGATCAGCATCTTCTGGAAGGGGGGCAGAGAAGCCAGCAGAGAAAATTGAGGGGGGAGGACAAATACGTCTTAAACTATTACAGCAAAATTGGCAAGAGCTCATCTGCCAGAGCCCTTACTAGGATTTGGCCTTGGGAGGACTCTTCAGTGAAATGCTAAAGCATGAAGTTATCCACGGGGTCAAAAGTTGAACAAATCAGAAGACCTAATTCTTATGATACTCACAAATGCCTTCCTTTGATGTGGATACTCCAATTAAAAAATTAGCTTTGATCCTTGAATACTTTAGTTATAATGCTGGGTTTTGATGAATTATAGGACCTTTTTTGTTCTTTATTTTTAGTGTAAAAAATGAGTATTTCCTTTAACTTCCTGTTTCTCGGCCTGAAAAGAGCCATGCTTGCCCCTGGAGAAAGGCCAAGCCTGGAAAATTTAAGTCTGAAGGACAAAATTTTGGGAATTTATGAATAAGCCTGGTGTCTGTCTGGCAAAAAATGCAAAAGCCAAAAACTGAACTAAACAATAAAAGATGAGAAGTAAAGCACATATTATTTCAGAAAGTATTGAACTAATGTGAGAAATGTGTTAAATATTTGCTAATAACTGCTCTCACTTGAGCTTTCCAAGGAACCTGAAGGATGCTTATCCCTCAACACACAGTGAGAGCCAGTTATAAATTTCTCTGCTTCATTCTGCTACCTGACAGATAGTTGTCTGCATAAAATCCTTGACAAGTACCATGACTGGGGTGGTAAATGCAGTGTATGGAAGAAAGTCTCTGGAGTATCTCCTAAAGAAGGTTTGTCTGGACTGTTTGTTCTCTCGTGTAAGACAGTTGCACTGGCCTAAGGCATCTTGAAATACTTAAGCACTTGCTATGGTGTCCATACCCCTCTCTGGAGATTTCCAGGAAATAATATCTGCCCAGAGCTGTCATGGATGCCCCATCCCTGGACATGTTCAAGGCCAGGATGGGGCTTTCAGCAGCCTGATCTAGTGGGTGGCATCCCTGCCCATGACAGGGGAATTGGAACTAGATGACCTTTAAGGTCCTTTCCAACCCAAACCATTCTATGATTCTATAAAATACAGATGTCTTATTTGCTGTTTATGCCACAAATGCTTCAGATATGCCAGAATCTGGGCAGCGCTTAGGGCTTTTGAGATACAAAAAACCTGGGGCTGAGCTGCCTGGGAAAACAGGGCATATGTGGTGAAATATGGATGCATGACACAAGTACACAGTCACCTTAGTGCCCAAATATTGTCACCTACATGAGTGAGACGTAATGGGACTTGGTTTCTAACCTACACATTGACACATTCCATCTGATCTATGCTTGATCTAAGTGCCTAAATACCTTGGAAAATCTGGACTTTCAGATTTTAAACTCCATGGGGAGGTCGTAATTTTTCCTACCACCTGACAGATTGAGTCATCAGACCATGAAAAGAGCCCAATCCACCTGAAATCTCCCAGCTGGACCATGGCTTTTGCTGTTTCTGACTAGCCTCTCACTCAGCCATGGATGGAGCTAAATTCATCCAGACCTCATAGGAAAAGAAGGGAACTCTGCGTCCTACTGTGGGATCTCAGGCCCTGCCAGATGCTGGCCTCCTGCTGACATTATTGGTGGAAGGGCTTTGCTAGGCTCAGCACTGCTACAGAAACATGGGCAAGTTGTTCTCCTTCCCTCTGCCTTTCTCTCTCCTCACAGAGGGAAATCGTGAGAAGCGAGAATTATTTCTTTAGCTAGCCAAGTCAGATCTGATTATTAAATCCTCAATTTTCCGTGAGATTGAGGCATGCGCCTTACTGCCTGCTTTGGCAGGCATTTGTATCTCCCATCACTGTGATTTCCACGCAGTTTAAATAGAGAATGGCTGAAATGCGCTTCTCCCTTCTAATTTATGCAAATTCCCTTGGGTTTTTTCCTGCCATGTGAAGAGATTTCTGACTGTTGGGTACAGAGGATTCACGGCCCGGGGAGGGGGAGGGGAGGGATAGGGCTAGAAGCGAAACTGCAGGCTGATATAAGTAAGCTGGTGTCAGGATGCAGATGACCTTCTCTCAGAGCACTGAAGAACCCGAAATGTTGGGAATTTGTTAGGTAAGACAGGCTTTTCCCCCTTGAAAGGCCCTGCAGCTGGTGGGGATGGCATGCACCTTTCTGCCTCCTAATGTGAGAGGTAACATTAACCATAGCTTTTGAACTGCACCCAGTTAAAGTGCAGAGAAACAAAAGGGGAGTGCGCTGGCCAGCCACCACCAGCCCCACTGCCAGCCCCGCAACTCCTGAGTCACTGACAGGTCTTTGGCTAGGCCCCAGATGTACCCATGGGAACAGCGGGCCAAACCCAGGGCCAGTGGGATGCTGTGCCACGTGTAAATGCAGCAGAGAAATGACTCCTGAGGTGCTGGTCGGGTGGGCCTGAACCTCTGTACGGCCATCAGCAGGAGGAAAAGCAACCAGGCTTGGACAAGAAGTAGAGCACCCAAGAATTCCCAATAATTGGATTTTATTTCATTATTGTTTTCTGACGTGTTCTGTTCACATTTCAACTTGATGGACAGGGAGTGTAATAATGTAACCATCAGAGGAGCTGATGCTCTGACAGGATCTCATGTGGGTGCATCCGGAAGACAGAGAGTGAGTGAAAAAAGGCAAGATACAGCTGACAGCTAAACCATCCCTCTAGGAAACAATAAATACAGAAGTAATAGCAGCCCCCCCCCAAAATAACTAGGTATGTCATCATTTTGCATTAATCTGTACTTTTTATTATTTTATTAGCAAGATTTTCACCAGTCACAATTGAATCTGAGCTTTGTATTCAAGAAAGGAAATGTCTTCATCATCTCCTCTGATGTCACCCCAGAGAGAAGATTAGAAGATTAACTGTCAGGTGACACCAATCCAGCAGCAGGGAAAATAATTTTGCACATTCAAAGAGAAAATGAGGGAGAAATTCCAGCTATCTCCAAGAATCGTGAACCTTACCAGTGATAATCGCTGGCTCACAGAGAAAACATTTTATGCAAACGTGCAGATACACAGTAAATAAAAGAAGAAGATCAAAGACTTGGAAGAGGATTCATCTTAAAGAAGAAATGAATGGATAGTCTGAATCTCAGCGGCATTTTCATCCCTCCTAATTTATAAACAGTTGCATTCTCTGGGGAGGAGTTTTGAAAGGCTACTGAAATTATGTGAGGAAATAAAAAAACTACATCTGAAAGACAAAACTGGCTTCCAAGCTGTCTTAGTTCTGGCTGACAATTTCTCCTGACACACTGAGCCAAAATGAGCCTGCCATAGCGCTCAAGTGAGATGCACCTGCACAGGGATGGAGAAAAGCTGAGCATGACAGCATGAGCCCAGCTTTTGGCATCTGCTAACAAGTGAGTGGCTGTTTGCTGGTCAGCTCTGCAGGAGTCACCCAGCACAGGGACCAAGGCCAAAGCTGCTTTCCCATCAATACATGGTAGATTTTCATGCACAGCTGTAATTAGAGTTACTGGGAGTTGCCTCTGCAGATGTTCCAGGTGTTACCGAATAGTCTCCCAGTGAACATAAAAAGCCAAGAAAAATTATACCATTCAGTCTGGTCTTGCTGGTTTTGGTTTTAATTACATTATTGTTGTTTATTTCAGTGGGATTGAGTCTTGCACTGCTGAGTGAAGCTGCATTTGCTCCACACAGATATGGTGGAATAAAGTGTCGAGCCCTGAATGTAAATATTACGGTATCATGTGGTGGGTTTGAGGAGAAAGTGAGAGTCTTGCAAACCTGATTTGACAGCTGCAAAAATAGTACTCAGGCAAACAGATGGTCTCTGCAATAAGGGAAGTCTTTAAAAGATTCACAGATTAATGAGCTCTGCCAGGTTTTTAGTGGTTCCTACCAAAATTCCTATAAATCAGTCTAACTGGTCAGGGAAGTGGAGATGAGAGGGATCAATAACTTCCCTAGACAGCTTGTATATCCAAGGTTAGCTGACAAAGGCTTCAGAGCTGTAAAATCCCAAGAGCAATTACAGAGGCACAGTGTCAACCTTTAGGAAGGCAAGAGCCATAGTATTTGTCATGTACCCTCAGTGCTCTGGGGACTAATTGCAGTTGCCTGTGATCAAGGATATCAGTTCAGTGATAAAGAAAGGTGAGATGTCAGACACACTGAATTATTGGCTCGTCCTGGGAACTTTGAAATTTGTTTTGAGGGAATGAGAGAATCCTCTGTCCACTGCAGGTCAGAGAGAGGCCACACCTTCCCCTACTTATATTAAAAGCAGTCCCTGATTGCACATTGCCAAGGCAGAATATTTACAACACCTAAACACAGTCCTATCTTCAAAGAAATGATCTCTTATTTCCATTCTTGTCTCCAAGACTCTCTCCCTGCTCAGTGCTATGTCAGGCATAGCTAGACACTTTCACCAACTGAAAATAAGATGTTAAAATTATCACTGGCCAACTAACCAAAAGATGGGAATTCCCTCCCAGACTTGGAACAGCAGAAAACTATGCTTTTGGGAATGACCAGCAACAGAAACAGAGCACCAGAGAGATCTGATCTGATAATCCTCCATCTGATCATCTGTCCAGCTGATTTTTTCTAGCAGAGCAACTTTTTTGTCCCCATGACACTGAGTGAAGAAGGTCTGCCATGCTAGGAAACCAAATTGATTAAGAAATTGATAATGAAATCAGGAAAAATTATTCATTAGGGTATCTATGAAGTTTGTAACATGGTGCACTTCACAAAGTACTTTCATTTGCTTTTCTGCAAACATTTGTCACTAGTTTTTGACAGCAGGAATGATCTGGGAGGAGTTTCCATTCTTAGTAATTTGGAGCCGCCTCTGTCTTACAATAAACACAGTTACAATTAACGGAAGCGGTGACCTTGTTGGCAATTTCTGAAAAGAGGACAAGACTCCTTGGGAATAGTGAATTTAGCAGATTATCACCACATAAGTAAACTCTGTAAGTCACGTTGTTGGGTGAGTCATGTTGCTGGGGTAAAACGAAAGCTTGCTTGTGACTGCTCAAACAGCACAGAAGTAGTGTTTCCAAGCAGCTTCCACTGAAAACAGGATTAGATTTGGTTTAGGTTCTCTGATATTGATATTTTTAACTACAGGTGCCTCAAGCTGGCTCATGAAGAAATTCAAGACCACCTTGGTGTGCCTGGCACTGATCTCTTGGGGTTTGGGTCAGGTACAGCTGCTGCAGGACTGTTGGAAATGGGGCTTTAGGTATGTGACATCCTTTCATTTGACCAAAATCTTTGCCTCAGTGTCCTGAAGTGCTGCAGCTGGTACGGGAGTACCATTTGGACACTTGCCAGCCTGGCTGCAGCTGGGTGCAGCTTTGTGGTTTGCTTGGTGTCCACCCAGCTGGGGGTGATCTCTGGTAAGCTGCAATCACTTCTGTGCTGAAATATCTTAAACCATTTTTAAGCCTACATTTTAAAATTAAATTTAAATTTAAAATTGTAGGGGAAAGCTTCCTTGCCATTTCCTAATTTGATCCTTGAAGCTGCTTCTTCCTTCTCACTCTTCCAGCTCACTCATCAGTTCTCATCCAGGGAGAATGTGGGGACTGAATTTCTCCCACTGCCATTTCTGCGCACAGGCACCACACCCTCACTGGAGTGGAGCAGTGAGGGCAATCCTGGTATTTGCACATGCAGTTAAACAAACCCAAGAACTCTCATCTTAAGGCTGAGCCAGGATTGTTGCTGCCTCTTGACATTCCCTGGGGCTGCTCCATGCACGTCAGCAATGCCTTGTCCACACTGTGCCTTTTCTCCCCTTCAACACAAACCCAAGCTAGTATTCGTGCTTTATCCTAGATCCATTCCTCTCCGGTCACTTTAGTAATGAACAGATATGACAGGAATTAGTAGTAGCAGGTGAACATTTGCCTCTGAAAACTTGGTTTACTGCTAATCAAGAGGACTGGCACATAAAATCATCATCATGTTGGGCAGAGCAGATCCAGATGTGCTGTAGGGCCATCCCCAGGCCATCACTGCAGCAGCTAATGTGGACTAATCAGGGATTCTGGCCTTCTTGATGTATGGTATCAGCGTATAGTTAGCTACATTTAATTACAATATTATACTTAAAAGTTCCAAAACCTTATTAATGACTAGATGTTAAATTTGCATGGAATAGACCAGAGAAGTCCAAAAGCTGCAGAGCTGAAAATGAAACCACCATTGATAGTGATAGAAAACAGCAGAATCCTAAGAGAAATTTGTCTTGCAGCAGAGCCCACATCTAAGGAAATTCCACGTGTGGTCAAATGTCAAGCGGTTTCTCTTGCAAAGGGCAATGTGGCAAGCGTATTTCCATTTGGAGAGAAGTTTTTTCCTTCCAGCTGAGTTTTTCAGTGGGGGAAGGGGAGGGAGAGAAAGCAAAGCAAGCTTTTCCTGTCAGCACACATGCATTCAGAAATCTGGCTGCTCATTTTTAAAAGGTTATGGCTCCCTTCCCTGCTCCTCCCTGTGGCACAGCCAGGCCAGCCACACCTTTACCACCAGTCCTCCCTTCCTAAAGTGTCCCTTCTTCTTCTGCGAGGCTCCTCAGATAAAAGTAAGCCCTTGGAAAGGCACATACTGCTAGCACTGAAATAACCAAGACTCCCATACACCAATCTACAAGGCAGAGTTTGGTCCAGCACTTTCCAGAAAGCATCTGGATATTTAAAGGGGAGAGATTGGATTAGTTTAAGGCTGCCTGAGTAGAGACAGGCAGCACTATGACCCACAGTCAGCATGTGGCCTGGCTGGCCATGCAACACACACAGAGCCCCAGAGCTGGCCGCCGTGTGCCACCTCTATCGCTGCCAGTGGCACAGGCAGCATTATACAGAGACAGGAGGAAGGTGGGGATACAAAAAGGGAAGTTGGAGTGTCAGGCAGTACTGCAGTGTGGGCTGCTGTGATGTAGAGGGGATGCTAGAAATAACCTGGGGTGAAAAAAAGGAGTCATTGGAGGTAAAAAAGTAGGGAGGAGCAAACCAGTGCTCATTAGCAATGCAGGGATTCAGGGTCTCTTCCCGTTCCAGGCAGCCTGTGCAGGGCCCACTGCCCATTGACTCCCTGTACCCAGCAGAGCTGCGCTTGACCTCAAGCCCATCCCTATAGGGCTCAGCCCTTTCAGGAGGAAGCTGAAAAGACATGTCTTTGACTCTGGAAGTCACCTTCATCACCTTCGCCTTCCTCCCTGACCTTCCTGCCTTCACTGTCACCGTCCTGCAGCACTCAGAGGAGAGAGGCACAGCTTTCCCAGCTGTGAATCTGCCTTCCTAGCCATTTCACTGCTTCACCAGGTCATCACCAGTCTCAGAGGAGAGCCTCCAGCTATCCCCACTCTCCTTTCCATTTCCCCTGCTCGCTGCTATTTATTGCTCTACGGTATTCGCGGGAGGAATGCAGCCTGTCCCAGGGAAAGGGCTGCTGCTGCCGCCAGGACTCAGCAGGCTAAGTTTAGTTCCTGGCTCTGCCAGGGATCACCTCTGTAACACTAATCAAAGATTAGCTTTCTCCCTGCCTCAGTTTCCCTCTGTAGATAGCAAAGTTCCCTTTAGTAACCTGTCTGAGGTGGAACTTGGCCTATATGGCTTGTTCACAATGCTCCTGTCCCTGGAGCTCCTGTCCTGGCTGAGGTCTCAGTGTTTCTACAATCAATATAGTCAAGTTATGTTTTCATTTAGGGTCTTGTTACGCTTTTGATATGAAACATAAAAATATTAACTAGACTTGAATTATAATTCTTCACATTATGCTTTCTTTTTAAATTTTGATTCCAGTTCCACTTAAATTGTAATTCCCTAATATAAAAAATTGCTCTCACAATTCTAGATATGGATGTGAGAGTTTGTGTGTCCACAGAGGATCCACTAATCTTAGAGCCATTCCTGTAGGTTTCCCAGGAAGAAGTGAGCCTTTGGACGTGTAACCAGAGCTACTTACTGCCTGTGTTGTGGGAATGAAATGACAAGAGCCTATGAGCAACAAGAAAAGGAAACCCTCTATGTATGAGCTGAAGGCTTGGCTTCCTGCTGTCTCTTTAAAAAAATTGCTCAAATAATGCATTAAAACGCAAACCTCTTCTATCACATACATATTTCATCTGCACCTTGGAACTGTAATTAGTGGCACAGGAGGCTTCATTTGACAAGCTGTCCTCAGGGCAGACTTTTTATTTCTATCTACATCAACAGTGCTCCCTGCTACTGTTTCCCTTGGCAAAACTCCTCAGCTTCACCCCGCTCCATAGCGGGGAGGCGAGCAGATGTGAGGCTAATCCACGTTTCTCTCTCCATTGATGAATACTTCCCTCAGATACAATAGGACTAAAGAGAATAATTTTTCAAAGAGAGAAGAAGGCGCATGGGGACACACACAGCAGGAGGTGAAGAAAAAAAACTCCTGTTTGTACAGCCTGCCTGCTGTGTGAAATGATCAATGCTAATTCAAACTGAATACGATCGAAACTAAACACCAAGGGCCAAATTAGTCCCTGGTGCAGCACCAGTAACCCAAAGGCAGACGATTTGATTTCACTGAACTTAGGCCAGGAGTGAACTTGACCCCCAGTGTGATGTGGCATCTAATAGTACAGCCAAGAAACCTGAAATACGTCACAGATACCCAAACAGGGGGGTTCTGGTTGTGTCTGGTGCTCTAGCACATGTGACTAGTTTTCAAATCTCGAGCACTGTCATCCCTGATAACTATTTCTGGCGGTAATTTACCCCCATCTTTTTCATAGCAATGGTGATTATTTACCTTTGCCTTTATGAAAAGATTACAGGGGCTCTCTGAAAATATGAGGAACAATAAAGAAATTTGTTTATGTGCCTATCAAATATTGGATTAGTTGTGTTTTTCTTAACCAATTAAAATGGGGAAAAAAGAAAAAAAAAGGGAAAAAATAACCTCTATTGAAGATCTGCCTGATTTAACACGTGCTCATACAATGTGTACTGAATCCATCACAAAGCAAATCAGCTTGCAGCAGGATGGAGATGCATTGACATTAAGTCTGGGAAGAACTGAGGTGGTATGAACCATGGGATCCCAAAGGCTTTCAGACACTGCTTTGTGCATCTCAGGCTATGAGCAGGAAAGAATTTAGATTTCACTTTTCCTTTTGGGTTTTGTAGCATGTAAAAGCTCCGGCTGCTGAGTCTGATTTCTCTGTTTGAGAGGACATGCAGTGCTGCAGTGTTACCCAGCAGCTCTCTGCAGGGACATGTGCCATCGTGGCAGGGACTGTTTCCAGGCTCAGCCCAGACTGTTTGCACAGACTCTGCTCCTGCTTGTCCAGGGCCTGGGCAGCCACCCAGCTCCTGGACAAGCAAGAACTGAACTCAGTGGGAGCTTTGCCATCAGCTCTCAGGGTACTGGGCTGATACCCAACAGTAGGTAATACTTAGAGATTGATTATGGACCATGTACATTCCCCTGATTATGGACCATGTACATTCCCCTGAGAACTTTTAATACCCAAAAGCAGAATTTCATGCTTGGTGTTCTGGCTTCAAGATTTATCCTGCTGATCATGTGCATTTGCATTACATTCAGTTACTTCATCTAGAATCTGGCAATAGCTAACACCGCTATCTCTTCTTACCAGTGATTCAGATGCATACGTGCATTGCCAGGTTGGATGGGGCCCTGTGCAATCTGGTCTAGTGAAAGGTACCCCTGCCCATGGTAGGGGAGTTGGAACTAGATGGTCTTTAAGGTTTCTTTCAAATCTAACCATTCTATGATTCTATAAAATCTCAGAGGTGGGATGGCTCTGCAAGCTCAACCTATTGGGATGAGGTTTTATAAAACCATAGCCAAAACCTGGCTTTTTGCCTGGCTGTCTTTCTAGATTCCATCTGGGTTTAATTTGGCCTTTGGATCTTCCAAATAAGAATTTCGGTTTTTTGGGTAATTTATCCACGCCTTGTTATCCACCACTTACATCTCCATCACTATATAATTTAGCACTGCACAATACTGCTTCAAGCTTCTATTTACAGCCCTAGAAGCAGTTCTTTTGTGAGTAGCACCATTGAATTTATCAGTATTAAGTGTTGCAAGATTGAATATATCAGTACTAAATGTTGCAAGATTTGAAACACACAGGAATGAGAGTAACCATCAAACCTTGAAATTCTGAGGCTTATATAGATACTTGATGTTTCCAAAATGACTCTCAAAGCATGGGCACTAATATAACTCCATAGTGAGGTGGCACAGGTTATTAAATCAGTGATGAAGAACACATAAAAGAGACAGGCACATCAATATTGGGCAGCGGGGGGCTTAGAGGACAGAGAAGTAAGGCAACAGAAACACATAATTTCAAGATGGAAAAGGCCATTTGGGCCTGGTATACAAAAGCCACGAGAACTAACAGAGTTGTCATTTTCCCAGTCAGCCACCTTGTGCTGGGCAGAAATGAAGATGTAGGAAGATAATGAAATAGAGGCAGTGACAAGCTATAAAAGCTTTCTTAAGAATTCAAAGTCTCACATTTTTATAGGTAAGTGGATGCTGACTCTGGTCAGCCTAGGGATGCTGGCCTGATAGCTGGAGAGGCAAGGAGGTCCCTTGCATGGTGAACAAAGGGAAAAACCTCTTGGACTGTGCTAGAGCCTTGAGAGAGCCCCATCACTGCCACCACTTCCCCAGGCTTGGCACCACTGAGTAATTTAGGCACTGGGTCTGCTTATGTGCAGATCAGAGTTGCTCATACCCTGACACAGGTTGCACACTGCAGGCCTGGAGGGAGCTGGAAAGGAGACCAAAACAGATCCCATTTCCTTGACTGGCCCTTAGAAGCTGAGTTATTACTTTGCAACCATGCAAGAGGATCTGCACATCTCTGTGAGGGCAGTGTCACCCATGAAGTCACCAATGCCTTGTGGGGATGATGTGGGAGAGGAAGGGCTGGGACCCACCGGCCTGGTGGTAGCATGGCCCCTTCACCATTCAGCCCAACACTGGCTGCTAAAAGGGCAGGACAACAGCTGGATCTGCCTGTCTGGTGGGTGCCAGTGATGGTGCCTGTGGATCTGGTGACAGGGCGCAGCTGTCTCCATGTAGGCAGGGGGTTTCTCTCCTCTCTCACCCTGTCCTTGCTGCACTCACCCCACCTGTGTCATACACCACCACACACTCCTGCTCAGTCCCTCTATCACCTGTTGGAAAAGAACAGCAATGCCTGAGTGATTAAAGAAAATGAGCTGCTGATTAGCACTGGAAAAACACAACTGAAAACATTTTATTTCTATTGCCTTTCTTGTTGAGTTAATTAAAATAAAACACAAAGCCTCTCAGCTGTTACCATGCCTGCTTGGCTCAAAGCACTTTGACTGAACAGGTTTGCAATTAATACTTATGTTGACTTCCACCAGCCATTAGCACAGCAAAAGAGACTAATAGCACATTTCAGATGATTCCCAGTGATGTAGCTCTTGGACTCTTTGGACTAATACCTGCTTGCTGTGGGGATGCTTGGCCTGCAGGGAAGGTGTAGCACAGTCCTTTTTCTACAAGCACAAGACTTCCTGAAGAAGACACGCTATGGAGAAATGTCTGTGGACCGCCTGCTCTATGGCATTTAAATTGGGCTTTACACAATGCTCTAATATCTGTCAGCTGCTGGAGGAGGTTTAGGAGGTCTGTGGAAATTTTGGCTGCAGCATTAGGGAGAGTATTTTTCACCGCAGACTGACAGCTTGGAAAGCTCAGGGCCGTGATTTAGTCTGAGAGCAGCACTGCAATCAGTAAGGCCGTGCAAGTAGAAACAAATGTTCATATTTGTTAGATGACCCGTTTCTCTGTGCATGCTCTGAGTTTACAAATCCCTTGTAAACCCTGCGGACATATCTGACTGCCCTCTCCTGGAATGTGATGGGGTTGCTATTGCATTCTTACAACGTTTGACCTACAGAAGTGACACCTTTTGCTATTTTAGAGTTGTATCATGTATATGACATGTATTTAACACATATATAATATATATACTATGTATATAGCACATAAATATGATCTATAAGCTATGTATATAACATACACTGGCACACATTCATATGAGACAAAGGTATATATACCTGGTTTTTCTGCAATTCTAAGAGCATGGTTATAATGGATTTACTTCTTCGTGCAATGGTTCATAAATATACCTGCTCTTTTTACAGCTACCAATCTTATAATCTTATAGATCTACTGAAAAACATTTTTATAAGTGATGCAGGCACACGCAACTCTAACCTACATTCCCTCTCTCACCTATACGTTACATTAATCACAGTAATGACTGAGTTTAAATGAAGGATACACATAGATTTCTCGTGCTTTTCCAAATTGCCACCTATTTTTAAGCAATTAATACAGGGATTTTTAACAAAAAGAATTAATGTCTTTATAAATGTTAATTGTGTGGAGAAGATTGTACTAGTTTCTATTTAAAGTCACTTTTAAGGAGTTCCTTATAACCAGGAGATAAGAGATCACCAAGAGCCATGAAGTTTCACATTTTTACTACTAAGCATCATTGTTTTGTGCAGATATAAGCTTTTCTTCTGGGCAACTCAGAATCATAGAATCATAGAATGGCCTGGATTTGAAAGGACCTTAAAGATCATCTAGTTCCACCCCTCCTACCATGATCATGGACACCTTCTACTAGACCAGGTTGCTCAAAGCTTCATCCAACCTGGCCTTGAATGCTTCCAGGGATGGGACATCCACAGCTTCTCTGGGCAACCCGTTCCAGTGCCTCACCAACTTCACAGTAAAGGAATTCTTCCTAATACCTAATCTAAATCTACCGTCCTTCAGCTTTAAGCCATTAAAGAAAAGAAAACTCCCATCTGATGATTTCTATTTTCGAAGGCAGATTTCAAGTGGAACCCATGGCACAGAGCTCCACCCTTACTGAAGCAACTGCCTGGGCTGCTCAAGCTGTGCCCAGCAGAGCTCCACGAGGACTACTGCTGCAGCAGGATGTGTTCAGCAGGCTCAGCATTCCCGCTGTCCTGTGACTGGTACTGCACTGACCCACAGCGCTGCCCCTGGGCTGTGCATCACAGTGCCAAGGAACAAACACAACAGCCACTCACTGTAAAACAGGCCTGGTGTCCTGGGATGGAGGAGCGAGGCAGTAGCCAGGGTGTAACACCTCAGAGCAGCACAACTCACCCACAGCTGTGGAGCAGAAGTGTCAGGTTTACACCTTGGATCAAAATGTCCGGCCTAGCTTTGACTGCTGAGTGAAAATACCTAATTAGTCTGCAATGTGGGAAAGAGGATGTGTAGTTAATCATTTAGGGGGCTCATTAGGTTTGTCACATATTCATTATTACATCAGCTGAGGTCTTCAGGCACTGAAGGTGTCTTGCAACATCTCCTATAAACAGGTTGGCACCTCTCAGTATCAGTGGGTGAAGCGATAAAACTAATCAAGTTCATTATCCTTCCTTATGTTGGTATTACTTCATTAATTTTAACTGTCTCCCTTGATGTGTGCAGGTATAAAGGAATACAAGACACCTGCTTTGCTAATTTTGGAAGCCGACTTCAACAGGGGAAGGTTAGAAAAGCAGCTGTGGGTTTATTTAAACCTTCTTGTTAGCTTTTTTTTAACCTTCCAATTTTTTTTTACAGTATCTCATTTTAAGGCACTTTACTGAAGAAAGAACCTAAAGCAGATATATTTGCTTTAACAGAAAAGAGCATCGTATTTTAAAATTCATGTTAGGCAATGCTTAATTTCATGAGAATTAGGGGTCTGGCTGTGTCTCAGCCTTATGCATGTTTTTTTAAAATTGGCATAGTTACTACAGGGACTACCACAAGGACAAACACACTAAAAGAAGTAGGGATGAGCTGCAATAATTTGCTCCCTACTAACAGAGGCAGGGATGCTGCAACCCATGGGGTGGGAGAGCAGGTGCAGCCCTTTTCCTGCTTCCACTTACGCAATAGCTGAGGAACCCCATGGTGTCGACTGATGGTATGAACTGGGTGAGCTCAGAAGGGCCAGGATGCTATGGTCATGCTCCAAGAGCCTAATGGATGCATTACATAGTTTATGTAATGACTGGTTTAGTCATCCTTACAGGAAAGAAAAATCAAACCACAAACAAAACAAAAAAAAACCAAACCAAACCAACCAAACAAAAAGAAAACCCCCCCCCCCCAAAAAAAAAAAAAAAAACCAACAAACTAACAAGGACAAACACACACCAAAAAAAAAATAAAACCACAAAAAACCCACAACCAAAACAAAGTATATTAACTTGATAAAAGGAAAAACTTATTGACTATGAAGGCAGTCAAGGAGAAGAATTTTGCAGTCTCCATTCCTACAGGTTTTCAGGATCATACTGGATTAAACACAGAGCAACCTGATGTGACCTCATAGTTCAGCCTTCATTCAGCAGGAGGGGGAATGAGAGACCTCCTGAGGTTCCTTCCAACCTGAGTTATTCTATGCTCTCACAGGAAAAGTGAATGGTGGTCTTCCTCATGAGTTACTCATGAGTGGAAAAATCAACAATTAAAAGCATATCTTATGAGGAATTCAGAACTACCCACAGCAGACTAGAAATGCTTACCAGACAGGGTCCTTCACTCTTATCCGTCTCGTTCTTTCAGTGTCTAGAGAAGATGTTTAGAGGCAATTTGCATGCATAGTTCTTGCAATGGATTTTTCCATTTTTTATTTCTTTTATCTCAGTAATTCTGGTTTTGAAGATAGTTATACTTACTAAACAATAAAAATATTTCTGTTTTAGCTGATTTTTACATTTCAGAAAATACCAGTATTTAATTTTGGGCAGAAATTACCTATTAGGCTAAACTGCCCATTCCATCAGGATCCTGAGCAACTTTAACAGATTTAAATTCACTCTGTTTAAATTATGATGCACAAGGCTAAACAATCTTCTCATATGAATTTGTCTTTCATGCAAAGTAAGGTTTTCTTGAAAAAAAATGCTGTAAAACTAACAAAAAAGAACAAAGGAACAGCTGTAAGTCAAGAGTTCTTATGCCAACACACTGTTCAGCTGGGTTCCACATTCATTTTCATCCCCCATATCATGCTGATTACAAACTTAGATGCAGTTCGAATGTTTTCATTTAATTCATTTTTTCCATATTTTAAATTCATTGTATTTAGCGAACATTCAGTTTGAAACATGCAATATCAAAAGAAACCCCCGCAGATGCAGGGAATTTGAATAATCAGGTCCACATGATCCCTGAACCTCAATCCACTAAAGTCTCCCTGGGACCATTTTAAATGTGCAAAGGAAACAAATGTCCAAATTACTCTAAACAATCGTGAGATATCAGATGGAATAAGGCAGATGATTAAAATATTGATACTTATATTACAGTAATGCCCCATAGAGATAACATCTCTACTGTGCCAGGCATTGTACAAGCACACAGGATGGTGCTCTGCCCAGGAGGGCTTACAGTCTAAACCTTAATTTCCCGTCAACATCCATGTTATAACATCAGGCGAGGAATAGTCAAAACTGAGTGTTGGAAAGAAACAGAAATATGAAACAACTATTCAGGTTGCCCAGTAAAACTGCAGCAGAGCTGGGCATAATTCCCAAGCCTCTATAGTTCTGCTTTTGTGCCCTGCTTCCCAGACCTGGCTGTAAACTAATCTGTTTGTATGTTCTTCTGCCATCCATGGCAGCTAAGCACTGGCTGGCTGCAAGACATTTTCCAGCTTTGTAGGTGTTTCAATTTTCCACAAACTACTGTCGTGTGTCAGAATTACTTATGTTACTGGATTCTCCACAATATTTCTTAATTTTATAAGGGCTCTTTTAATTTCTTTTTTGCAAAACCAAAAATTCACAGTTTGAGCTACCATAACCTAAGGCATCTCAAAGATTAGGAGCAATCTTTAAGGCATCCCAAAGATTAGGAGCAAATGGGGATATGCAAAATGAACAATGTGATGCACAATCTTTTAATAAATTCATCTTCTGCACAATTCATTTGACGTATTGCTGAAGTACAGCCAATGGCTGAAAATAACCCAAAGAGCTGAAGGACAGCTTTCTCCTAAAAACTGGCATAGTCTGAAAAAGTAGGTGTCATAAAAGAAAACTTACGATCCATTTGAAACCTTTAATTCTTTGGTATGTTGTAGAAACATACATGCTGATGCACTGGTGAAGACACAGCAGTGGAAAATCAATAGCCAAACATCTGCAAGCATCCATACCTACATTAAAAACCTGATTGGCATATTGGGAGTAGAATTTTCAAGTGGTTTCTCTTGACAGTTTTATCAATGGGCCTTAAAGTGTGCACAGTTTCATATCTTCTGTAACTGTAGTCAAATATGCTTATTTTGTATTACAGTAATTTTTATGTTATCTATTTACCCTCTAACTGAAAATTCCTCTCACTGAGATGGGTGGAGAAGAGAAAGACTTTGCTAGATGATAATAAATATGATCTTGATTACTCCAAGGAATGAATTCTTTTAAAGCAATAATTGCTCTATCGAGGTGAAGAAATTTTATGCAACCCAATCTCTTGTTATCAGCTAAAGGTTTTACAAGCTAAAATACTAAGTAAAGGTCTATTCAAACCAAATTTGAACTAGAAGTCATCTGTATAATGCACATGTCCTTATTTGCATCCATATCACAGGCAAAAAATAGAAGAGAGGCAGAAAAATACCTGATGATACACTGTGCTCCTTATTTAAGAGAGTTTCTTTAGATATGGCTAAACCACTACTACTTGGTGTATTGTTGCAATATATCCAATGACTGAATACAGCACACACACCCAGTAATGCAACTAATAACTCTCTTTTTTGCTGGTTAAGTAAGAACACAAACAGCTAATTTCCTTACTCTCTACCTGTAAGCCAGTATTGGTTTCTAACCATGTCAGGCCATTGCCATTTGTATTTACTCAACATGCCAAAAAATTTCATTACACAGTACATTTTGTTGCAACTTCCTCTTGGACTTTTTCAACACTTTTGGTTGGGATTCAGGAGAGAGAGTTAGGATGGTAAGGATATTTGGATCTGAATTATTTCATAAAAAGCAAGAAAATAAAATTACGATTCCTCTCTATATTTACTTTATTACACAAGACGTTCTCCTTGACTCGATACTAAGCTCTTTTGTAAATCTGGCAGGTTCCTAAATATGGATTTAGAAGACTAAATTTAGGCTCTTGAATGTGAATTGTATTTGCCTGCAAGGTACCCAAGCTCAAATTCATCCTTAATATCAGGGAGTGCAGTTTCTCCGGCTTCACTTTTGCTATCAGAAAATAAGTGTATTCAATCTTGAGAATGTACTTTACCACCTGTCAACACAAATTTTTGGTTGTGATGTTTTTATAATGAAGCATTACCACCTTCCACTAATTTCCAAGTGAGCCCAACCTTCTCTGTGAACAACCAAAAGCTTTACAATTAGCTGTTGTCGGTTTGTTTCTTTTCAGAAATGTATCTTGCATCTCTACTGATTGCTGGGCTTTGGAAAGAGACTGAACATGTATTTATTGACTAATCAAAAATACAGTAAAAGTAGAAAGACACAGCAATATTTAAAATCTAGCTGATTACCCTTTGGTGGCAGATGACTAACAGCTTACCTCAGCAAAGCAAAAATTGCTGCCAAAGGTTTCTTCATAGAAATAATCCTTATTTATTATCCGAGTTCACAGCTGTATACACTGCAGGCAGTAACTAAAAACACTTAAAAAGCACGATGCTAAAAAAGCAAACCCCAAGCTTACGTGACCATGATGCTTATTAAAGGTCCAATTCTTCCTCATTAAAACCAACAGGAAGGGCTCTCTCAATGGTTTTAGTGGTAAAGGAAGTCATCTCATGGAAAATAGTCAAAGTCACAAAGCTCCATTCTACTTATTAGCAGTAAATGTGTGATTTTCTCTGACATGAACAAGGAAAGTTCTACTCAAAAAATTCTTAGATTCCTCAATAATATCCTTTCTCGAAATAATAAGACAACAATAAAAGCTCTTTTCCGCCCCCCAAAGCACACATGGAGCCCCAGCTGTCCAAACTCTAGTATTTCTTTCAGAAAAAATGTGATTATACACAACTGTTGTAATAGTTCTTTTGGGGCTAAATCAGTGATCTTTACATGGAACAGTATTTTTATAAGACCTATTTAAAATTCACTTACTAATAATCACTATTAACTCTGGTAAAATGTATGGAATAAGACCAAGTGAGTTCACTGAGCAATTCAACCACTTAACGTTGTTTGCTTGAAGGGAAGAACACAGGGAAACAGCCTACTTTTCCTCTCTGTGCGTCTCATCTTCCCCTCTCATGGTTTTTATTTGTCCTTCCTGTGCTGCAGTCTGCAATGTTTTCATACAGTTTGCAGGAGCCAAATGCAAAACCAAGCAAGCTTAGGTGACAAAATACCAGCCAGTGATTTGAAAGAGGCAGAAATGAGGTAGAATCAGACAGATTCTATTGCTTTTTTCTTGTATCACTACTACAGAAAATAATTGCCTTTAAAGAAAAAGTTCTGATCCCACTTTTCTCAACACTGGGTGCCTGTGGCCCTGTCAGGACTGGAAAGAGAACTATGGCACTCAAAATCCACCTGCCAGAGCCAGCAAGGCAGAGAAGAACAGAAAGCTCAGGAGTCTGGTTAAGGAAACAAGCCTCCTCTGCCTCCTCTGCCATGAACTGAAGAAAAGTTGTCAGACTGAGTATGAAAACAAAATTTAGAATAAGAAAATGTCTTGGATACCTTCATCAGTTCTCTAAGGTTAAACCTGGTGAGTGCCTAAGAGCTTCCGTGCCATAAGGTTTCCCAAAAACGTAGGTAACTGAGGGTGTAGCTGATGACCCACTCTGCTCAGAGAACCCAGAGAGACCTCTGACTGAATTAGCAGGCTGTCTTATATCATGCAGCAATACCAGCTCAGCTTCCAGAAACATGATGAGAGTTGTGTTAATTCTGGACTAATTAGCCAGGTCTTCCACCAAGGCTAATTAGTCCAGGTTCCATATGTGTGCTGACATGGTGGTATTGTCCTAGTTGAAGAGCTAACCCTGCAGTGCTACAGATAAATCTCCATCATGCAACAAAAGTAGCCTCTGAAGTAACACACACACAAGACATTTAAGATCTTAAAAGTCCAAACTACTGTCATAATCCATAATGAAAAAATTATATCAAGCAGTGCTGTTTATGAATGAGAGGGGACGGATGCATCAGAAACGTGGCCTACATAACTTACCGCAACAGGAATCAGTAGCTTATGAGGCATTTATTTCTAGGCACGGTACCATTGGCAGCCTGGAAGCCATTTGCCCACAAGCCCTCTGTGTAATCAGAATTAGATATATGACCAATGCATTGGCACAGCTGTGTGTGCACTGTGATTACCCACACCACATAAGTCCCGTAACTCAGAAAATTTAGATATAACCATTGCTGGGAGCAGGTCCCTAGAAAGGTACCATTTGGCATCATGGCAAAGAACTAACTGGGATCCCTAGAGCAGTTGGAGTCCCACAATTCAAGCCATTTTGTAAAAATTAAGTCTTTTTATCATTGTGTTGGTCTCCTGTCCTGATCTTTCGCTCCAATTCTTTTTCCAACAAAAGTTCTAGTTCGGTTTTCCCTATTTCAGCCTATTTTTTCTGCCTTCTTCAATACCCTCCCTGCCTATGTTTATAGCAGTCGAAATGCCATTCAGTCCCACAACTCAATATGTTGTAGTAGCAGCTGGAAAACACTTTTCAGATGTTTATGGCCAGTTCTTACCTTCTGGTCATGCCTCTGATGAATCAAAAACGTCCTCATTTTCCTGCACAGGAAGTCGCTGATGAACCCTAGCAACAGTTTGCAGTTGCCTATACAACAGCATATACTTCCAAGAGTGTGAACATGCAAGGCATTTCTTACCCTTCCAATTCATCTGCTAGTTATTGCAGTTGGATTTTTGGTTTTGTGTACACAGTGTAGTGATTTCTGGTGTATAAGTCAGTCCATCTAGTATACATGCTTTGTTTGTGTATGCACTTTTACTGTGGCTAAATCATAGAATCATAGAATGGCCTGGAATGAATCTTAGAGATCATCTGGTTCCCTCCCCCCTGCCATGGACAGGAACACCTTCTACCAGACCAGATTGCTCAGAGCCCTGTCCAACCTGGCCTTGAACACTTCCAGGGATGGGGCACCCACAGCTTCTCTAGGCAACTTGTGCCAGTGCCTCACCATCCTCACAGTAAAGAATTCTTTCCTATTATTTATTCTAAACCTACTCTCTTTCAGTTTAAGGCCATTCCCCCTTGCCCTATCACTACTTGCCCTTGTAAATAAACTCCATCTTTCTTGTAGTCTCTCTTCAGGTACTGGAAGGCCTCAGTTATATGCAACAGTTAGGTCTTTTATATTACAGTATGCACAAAGAAAAAGAAAACGAATTCCTGAAGGGGAGAATATGCCCATTAATGGTTGAAATAATTCCAAATTTGATTTTCTTTTTTCAGTAGAATTCTGGAGTACAAAACATCTACATTGTAAATGTGTTGCTAAACAAGCATATGCATTTTAAGTATATATGGTTTCCTTAAAGGTAAATGTAAACAAAAGGACTCTGTGAGAGTAAATTCATATTTGCCTATTCTGTTATTATAAATTATGTGATCTTTCCAAATAGAAGCACTGGAATAATTAAACTAATTTTCCAAAATTATTCTAGTATATTCAATTACAGATTTTAATTATTTTGGAGAAATAATTCGCAGTGTTAATGAAAGAGACAGTAGTTAGAACCATGGCAGAGTATGGGTTTCATGTCTCTGCATTCCACAAGCCTTATTAGAAATGTAAATCAAATATTTGATGAATACTAAGAGTCTATTGGGACATTAAAATGAATATTACCATTGTGACTCTGAGAATCAGGTTGAAGTATAACAGAAGTCAGTTAAGGTAAGTGGATTTCAATGCCAAAGGGAACATTAGCTGTTTTATAGAGGCCTCTAGAGTATTATCCTGTATTAAATATGAAAAAATAGATGTTTAAATAATACTCAGGTTGTGATGAACCAACAAAAGACACCAGAATTTCAAAGTTTCAGCTGTTACTTCATATGTATTAATCTCATCTCCCATGTCAATAAAAATTAACTGAGGACAGCAGGGTGGTGGGGAACATGCAGATGGCATAGAGAATTTAACTCTGAGTCTCCTGTGTCATCTTCTAATCATTCACTATTACGGATAATGAGAATTTTGCCACTGCTTTTGAAGACAGGAAGGTCTAATGCAGACCCTGGCTTATATCTTAAAATATGATTTTGTATTTAATGTTTAATGTTCAAAGCTCACTATATTCTACAAAGGGCATTTTGATAGCCTGAAAGATTAAACAGGTTTCAGTAATTAGGCCAGTTCTACATATTTATACTTTCTATAGGATATAATATTTTGAAAACTGTGCCAGCTGAAATTTATTCTTTCTAGGACATATCATGTTTTAGAGAAACGGTAGATGGAAAGCACAGATGAGCTACATCTCCTCAGGCAACAGGCAGAGGCTGTGTCAGGGAAACAGCCATTACACATTTCATTCCATCTAGGGTTTTCCACAAAGCACCATGTTCCATTACTTCTTATGAACATTTAAGAAATTATTTACCTCGATTTTATGTTCATTTAAAGGGACGGGGGAGTTACACCAGCCAAGGAAAAAAAGTATAAAAATTCTATGTGCTCTACTAAATCCTAAGTGAGGTATGCAAACAAACCCTACTGGTAGTCTTGTGGTGAAGAGGTGACTATGTATGACTTCAAATTTCTTTTGGCTATGGTGAAGTCTGAGGCTAAATTCAGATGATGTTTGTATTTGACAGAACCAAGGTGATGCCCTAAAGCTTAAAGAAATTTCTACATTTGAAAGATAGATAAGCTCGATGCCAAATTTTTCACTATTTGAGTGAAATTTCATGCAGGTGATAGTCCTTGTGAAATTTTGATTATATATGAGCTGAACTCAGAAGAACAAAAGAATTTCGTATTGTTCCAAATTGATTTTTGTACATCTTGTAGCACGAAGTCTATTTACATATTAGGATTCATATTCAGACAATTTTGGGTAGTTTTCTCAATTTTTTACATTCTTGTCTTTCCCTGTCATTTCTATAATTATATCTGTGGCCAGTACATTTCATGACCTATTTTTTAAGGAATCAATTAGAACATATTTACTAACAGAAAATGTACATGTAGATTTCCTCTGCATGATGTATTGCTTGAAGTACTCCATATTCAAGAGAAAGGGAGAACCAGTGTAATAAGCACTTTTTTCTCCAGTGCTTTGATGGAAGTTCTGGAAAAGAGCATCAATAAAGGAGACTATTGTCAAAATACTTCCTCATAATAGATTGCCAATTTCCTCTTTGACCTAGAAATATTGATGAAAACTATAAATCTTCATAAAATACAAAAATATTCCAGAGACTTTGCTCCAATAGTTTCTACAGGATTTAATGGAGTGGATCATAAATGAGGCTGTTTTGGTTTGGTTTTTTTTTCCCCCAGGATAAAGACATTAATAAAAATTTTAATTTTAAATTATTAAGTTCTTACATAGGCCCTTCTTGTTGCATTCAAATAGCCTTTCAGTACTGGAAAAACAAAATAGTAAAAGCAGCCTCAGTAACTGTATCTATCCTACTAGCATAAAACTTTCAACTTAATTTTTACAGAAATTCAGTCATGAACTGTTTCAAAACAGGGATATAAGTGATTTAAGTCATTATTTAATTACTTTCACATAATATTTAAGTCAGTGTGACAGTATTATATAAATACTTAAATGAAAGTTACTCTTATGCCTCTGAATCTATGACTAAGACCAATTATTTGGAGTGATGAGCTTAATTTAAATCAGTTTTTCTACTGATGTCATTGGCCTCTGGGTTAAACCTTACAAGCAAGGACCTGTCTGTATATTTAGAAGACAGTAGCATTTCAAAGGAAATATCTATTTGTGACTTAATCATTTAGTCTAGAATGTTTTCTAATAAAAGAGCTACAGAGATTTTAACCAACATTGTATTTAGCCATTATTGCATGTTCTTGGATAAGAAATGAGGAATAGTGCAATAGGACATTCAGATATAGGAAATAGCCATTTTTTTCATTTAACAGAAAATGTTTATTAGTATGCAATTGCAGAAATCCACGATTTTTTGTAGCTTTTTAAGTGGCAAAAATATATTAACTGCACTTTTTAACCTACAGTGTTGATGCCTTTCTTGAAGAAAATGCAGTCTCTTAATGGGTATCTTATAGTATTCAGTCATCTACCAAACAGAGATTTATTAGATGCTGTCTTGAACTACAGTGGAGAGACATCTTGAATCTTATCCTCCACATCTGTTCTAGAGAATTTGCCTCAAGAAGCTGGATGGTTATCACAAAGGCATCCAATGCCAGGGGTGCAGTTTCAAACAATGGATTCAAAAGAAATTGCTGCAAGCATTCAGCTTTCAGCACAACTTAAAGGAATTGAAATAATAATTTATGAATCTGAGGAGAAAACTCTTAACCAAAATGGTCAAGATGGCAGATGCCTCCAGTGCAAAAAACAGCTCCTTCCTGGGTGACAGACAGTATTAGCAATACTACACTAAAACTCAATTTCAGATAGAATAGCAGAACTGAGACCAGTGTAATCCCAGCAAAACAAATAATAGAAAACCAAAAAGTTACTCATCATCAAAACTGACAACCAAGTCTGTTTTCTTCAGGAGAAACATGAACACTGATAGCCAAATCCCACATTGGTAGGAGGACTCTCTAGGAGAATTCACTAGGTTAAAGACATTTTCTGTTTGTTTTGATTAAGCAGATATAACAGTTGATACCCAGGAAAGTATTTAATCTTTCAACTGAACAGAATGTAAAAAGATAACTTAGAGGAAAAAGAAATAATTAATCACCAGGCTGAGTAATGCTACTTCATGTAGAGTCAGTACAACAGAATGCAAAAAGATCATAATCCAAAAGGAAACAAAGCTCTTGTCTTGATACACAGAATGCCTAAATAATAGAATTCACATAACTAGAGAGCACTTCAATTAGATTTTTTTTCTAGCTGTGTTATTTTTAAACCATGTGTGGAGATGTAGAATCTTAGCCTATAAAATAGGCTTCTGGACATGATCTTAACATAAATGGTCTATATGGAAATCAATTGTTGATAGCACAAATGGTTGATTTAATGATACTGCACAAGATAAATTTGGTATAGAAGTTTTTAGGGTTTTTTTGCTTTAAGTTTGAAGGGTGGATGAGCAACTTTATAGAGTGCTGTTGTGCAAAAAAAGAAAGTATATCTAAGTAAATCAAATGATTGATTAATTTTATGTTACATACTTTAGAGAGCTTTAGGTGCAACAGTGGATTACAGGAACATGTGACAGGACATTTAAAATAAGAAAATGCTGTTACTTAAATAACTGAGATAACAGCATAGAGCAAAGACTACCTTTGCTGAAGCAGGGAAAAATGTAACAAAATGTTACAAACAAACTGTCAAGCAGATGACAGCATATAACAATCCTGTTATTTTTAATATAAAGTTGTATAGATAAATTTTGCTGTTAAAAATTCTTCACTGTAGTTGTTCCATTTTACAACATGGATTGTGGTTTTTTTGCCACTGCTTTCAACCATAAAAGAATCCTGTATAATAACATAGTGTTAATCAGTAATTTTAATGGGTTAAAGCCCCTGTGCTCCTGCTTTTGTAATCATGACAAAAAGTTGAATATTGTTATGATGGGTAGATTGGAATTTGCCTAAAATGCATCAAATTATCAAATCCTAACAGGAAAAAAACACTGAAGCATTGTTAAGATTTTAGGGTTTTATTAAAGAAATTAGGTATATTCTCCACTTTGACAACTATTTTTCTTCAGAAAAGGCAAGTTTTAAAGCTTTTTTATCTTACTGAATCTCCTGTATATATTCAGTCTCGACAGAAAGAATTCAAGGACCTTTCTTTTTGAGTAGTACCCATCTCAACAGGCAACAAGAACTTGAGTACCTCTGTGTTAGCTAAGTGCCTGGAGGAAAAGACTGACTGCGTATGTACAAACACATATGAAAGATGGACAAAAAACCCAAGCTCCTCCTTAGAAAGCCCTTCTTTGTTAAACACGGGTATAAGAACCAGTTTTAAGTTTATTTTAAATAGTTCAGGCCACATTTCTGACACCAATTCATTATACATTTAGAGACAAATAATTTAAAGTCATCTTTATTTCTCAGTTTAAGAAATGAGAATAATATATACTTGTCTACAACATAGCAGTACTGGAAGTATTACAGCATTTTCAAAATATGAATAAAAATTGCCAAAAAAAATATGAAACACTAATATCATCCATAGATTAATATATAAACTAGATATTGGAATGATTCTCCCTTCATAGTTATCAAATAACGTGTTTGAACTTTCTATCTACATTGCCTTGTCAAGAGATCTTGGAGCATGGGAACAATGATAATTCACATTTCCTGCTGTGTAATCTCTTTCATTTGATACAGATTTTTTTTTTTATTTCAAGATATGTTATGCAAGTCTTCAACTTTATATATTCTACATGTACTATAAATACATATCCATGTATCTGTACAAATGCATTATACTGTGCATATACTGAAATACATTAGAAGTATCACAACACATATTTTAGTAGGGGTGATAGTTGAATCAATTTGCATGGTCCATCTCCTCACAGACAGCAAGTCTTCCAAACTTTTAAAACCTAATATATATCTTTCTGACCAATAATACTGCAATGATAAATCTTTTTTAATGTATTATTGAATAATAAACCTTCTTGAATCATGTGAAAGACATATTTGTAGCAATAAATGGTGAAAACTTAATTTCTCTCCCCCATACTGCTATTCTACACTAGAATTTCTGAAACTCTTAATAGCTACCTAATCTTTAGGCTCATATTTTCTGCTGACTCTCTTTTTCTTATTAGGGATCAAAATATCTTACTGAAAGGGTAGATTAATACTTTCCTGTCAAAACTAAGAAAAAATATAAAGTGAGGTCTCAGAGAGGTCTGTCCCAAGTCCGGTTCTATTCAATATTTTCATTAATAACTACTAAGATAATGGAATAGAGAAGTCACTTATAAAAGCTTGTAGGTGACACCATGCTGGAAGCAGTTACAGGCACTTTACAGCAGAGCAGTCAAACTCAAAATTATCTTGATAAATTGAATAAATGGCCCAAAGTCAATAAGATAAAATTCAATAAAGACAAGTGCAAAGTAGTAAACTTGGAAAGAAATAATCAAATGGTGAAATATGAGGAAGGATGTCTCGGCAGTAGTAAAGGCTTATACTTTTAGTGAACAACCATCAGAATGGCGGTCGAAAGCACAACTGCTAAATGAGGATGTTTTAACAAACGGTGCCATTCAAGTATAGGAGGGATGAACTTTCTCTATCAGCATTGGAGGGCCTTCAAGAGCAGTTCATCCAATTAAGGAACTAAAGTCAAAATCTACATGAAAAAGAGTTTAAAAAGCCAGTGCCATCAAGACACAAGTGAACCTGCAGAGTTCTCCTAATGGAAGGCTCTTAATTATTTTTACTTCTGATGCTAACACACCAACAGTCAGAGATTTCAACAGGTGAATATGATCTAGCTACTGCACAGAGAAAACCTGAGGCCAGAGACAAATGAGTACAAATTGGAGACAAATCTGTGGATGCCCACTGCTACAATACTTTCATGTTTGTCCATAATAATGAAACATGAACTTCTTGCTTGTACCAGTTTGCGATTTGAAAAAGCTCCTAGACAAAAAGATTGCAAATGCAAAGTAGACAAAGGGGCCTTGTGGCTATTTGTTAACCATTTCAGTGTGGCACAGATGCTAATTTACTTATACTTCTAAAAAGCTTTTAAAACATGCGTTATTGTATGATGGGAATGAGTTATACTTGTTAATATGGCATGAAATATATTGGCAAACTAAGACATTGATACTTGTATAAAAACATAAATTTTCCTGTAGTGACAATAATGAAAACACAAACTGCCAGGTGGAAAGGGAATGATTGATCATAGAATCATAGAACTGTGGAATGGTTTGGGTTGGACAGGACCTTTAAAGATCATCTAGTCCAACTCCCTTGCAATGAGCAGGGACATGTTTGACTCAGTCAGGTTGTTTAATGCCCTTTCCAACCCGACCTTGAACATTTCCATGGATGGGGCATTCACCACCTCTCTGGGCAACATGTGCCAGCGTTTTACCGCCCTCATTGCAAAAAAAACTTCTTCCTTATATCTAATCTAAATCAACCATCTTACAGTTTAAAACCATTACTCCTTTTCCTTTTGTCATAGGTCTCCTTCAAATACTAAAAGGCTGCAATAAGAAATTTCCTTCTGGGCCTGTGACAGGACAAATTGCTGAGGGAGAAGATGAGAAATCTGAACAATCCCCTCTATTTCAGTGATCCTAAATGGTGTCATTAGAGAGAGGAGGGGAAAAAAAAAACACCATCATAAGCTTCAGTCAAGACATTACACCCCACAGATTTGAGAAAAGCCCTTACAATGAAAAATGCTGGCCCAAGGACGATCCTTTCTCCCTGGTAATCACTCAGATGACCCCAGAAGCACACTGCTTTTTGTTCCACCTCTGGCCATACAGTGATGGGTAAGTATCACAAGGCTGTTGTGCTTCCCACTCATAACCTGCCACTGGGTTCTGTGTGATAGAAGACGGGTGTAGAGAAGTTCCATCATTTAAATTTAAAAATTCCCCAATTTTCTTTAAAGCAGATTTGACAATGCGTCATTATTTGTACAACCTATTAGCATTAGGATAGCGCTCAGCAGCCCCAGGCACAGAACAAGACCCTCAGTGCCAGATTTGAACACAGTTGGAACAAAAACCCAGTCCAAGATTTTATAGCTTAGGTGTAAGAGGAAGAGACAAGACAGGAGAATAAAAATAAGACAGCATCAGTCTGGATGACAGGCAGCAGTGTCAGCACACTACCAGTTCAACTGTGGTCAACTATTCTGTAGACATTGTAGCAAAGGAGAATTTTAAGGAGAAAAATTTACTTTTCAGATAGTTGTATTTTTGTTCCAAAGTAGATTTTTAAAGTAATTCTAAATATGATATAAAATATGAACAGTCCTGCAAAAACTCACTTCATCAACTTAGTAGACAATTGTTTTGTTTAGGTCTCAGCTTTATTATCAAAACATTTTAATAATAATCTCAGACTATTATTACTGCCAAAAAGAAATAATTTTTTAGCCATGTTGAAAACAAGGTTGGTGGCTGGCCTAGGGTACTTTGGGCTGAGTGGATAACCCAAACTGCATTTTCTGTTTCTATTTGCCACCCACCCAGCATAGTGATCATACACAAAATACATAGCATAGTGATCATACAGCATAGTGATCATACAGCAAAATAACCAAGCAAATGAAGTTCATAAACACAAATTTTACCTTTCTTTTAAGAAGGAAACAACAAAAAGAGAGAAACACAGAGAAACACAGGCTTTTGTTTGTATGTATGTGGAAGGTTAGAGCAAACATTGACTAGATAGCTTTTGGATTCATCAGGGATCCTTGCATGCTTGTTGACAAACATTCCAGATGTTATGGGAATTCTTTCACCTTTTACTCTCATGGTAATCTTTAATTCTTTGAGGAGAGAATCAGCAGTCAAGGAGAAGGCTGTACTCTACATATTTTATTTCCTTTTGCTGCAATTGATAGTGAATGACCCACAGCCCTAAAGACCTAAGGAATCATTAGATAGATTTGCATTTAGCCTTGATCCAGCAACCATTATGTAGGAAATGCGGAGCTTTACAACGGCTCTATTAAGACATTCTATTAATGCATCTATTCATTATCACTAGCTCTCTTGTCGAGTTCTTACACAGTTGAATTTAAATTTCTTGATGTTATATTTGGCTTAAATGGTCATCAGGATAACCTTTGTAGCCCCAGGGCTCATTACTGCAGAGGTGTGGAGAACATTATTAAACAACAGTACAAGGAAAGGAACTCCTGAGTATTGTGTTCTGACAGATGCAGGAGAGCTATCACACCTTTGTTCCTACTGCAGTATTCACAGCTTCCTTGTCCTTTAAGATTTTGTTTAATGAAAAATAAACAGTTTTAGGAAGCTATTTTTTCCCATCCGTGATGCAAGAAGCATATTTTTCTTCAGAACGTGCAGGGTACTCAACACAGAGCGGCCCAGCTCTATAAATAAGGCTTTTCTGGCATGATTGCCACAGAAATTGCTGTTAGGTGTTGTTTATTTAACAATTTATGCATAGTTACAAATGTGAACCACAGTAAGGAAGAATTGAGAGAGAACTGCAAGGTGCATTGGTGAAAGCTTCAATCAGAGAGCGACATTTTTGAGCGGAACCTCCAAAACCACAAGAGCTTTCCAAAACTCCCAATAGCAGGAGTTATGGAAACATGGAGCAGCCCAGTGGAACTGAAAACTGATGAAGGTTCAGCATGAGTCAAAGTCTTAACCACAGGTTGTGACAAGGGCAGTGTGGGACTGCTCTAATATCCTCCGTTAGCTTCATGCAACGACACCAGTTCTGGGGACCTTCTGCGTCTTCCCTGCCTGTCTGCAGCTTGAAAGCAAATTGGCACTGACTTCAGTGAGGATACATTGCTTCGATATGTCTCTTAGACTTCACTGTTTTGCATTCTCATTTGTTGTTTCAAATCAAGTCAGACCAGTCTGCAAGCTAAAAGCTCCTATATAAAGCTCACCTTCCACTAATATGCATGAAAATTTAAATATATGAAAAATCTGAACACTTCTGTGCTTAAATGAAGAGATGGTTTATTACCTCCCTGCAAATGCAGAAAAATCAACAAGAGGCATGGCTGCTATAAATTAAGATGGCTTACAGGAAATAATTCAAATTCAAGTAGAACATGTGTTATTTCATATTCTTAGCCTAAACGTTGGATATTTTGTATAAGTATGGGACTAGCTATCAAGACCACAAATACAAAAATGAAAACGTATGGATCTTATCAGAGGCAACTAAGAAGGTCCAGTTGCAGAGAAAATCCTTACTGTTTTTATTTTCCTTGAAAATACTCCAATTATCAGGATGCTGCAACTGTAAACAGTTTGCCTTAACAACATATAAACAGGATTAGCTCACAACTATTTACCTGATTCAGCCTCAACCAGCATTAATAGTACTAATTTCAGTGACTGCAGAATACATTAAATAACAAGATGATATGTCTGGAGTCTTCAGCAAACACAGAAGCAAAATAACTGCAGTCCCAATAGCTAACCTACATGCACGCATAGTTCCTCTGAACTCAATATAAATGTTTACCTGAATAGAACACACAGTACTTTGAGTCAACCGGATTTAAAAAAAGATATATTTAAACATAGGCTACAATACTGCTTTCCAAAAAATAGTTAAAGAAATATTTTTCGTAACAATTAACTGTAATTTCAATGGCTACTTCAAAGCATATGGCCAAAATTGATCGGCTCATTAGCTTTATTTTTCCTATTTTATTCAAACAAAGTACAGCAGTGCTTCACTGAGGCTTTCTCCTGACTGCATAGTGCATGGCATTCTGATTTTCAATAGCAGAATGAAGTAGCAGCACAAATTGGTTTGAAATACGATGAAATAGCATCATTACTGCTGTATGAAATCTAAAAATCACTGCACTATGACCTTAATTTTAGTTGGCTTTTTCACAAAGACAGCAGCTAAACCTCACCACTGATAGAAAGCCATTCAATTATTTCGGGTCAATTCCCAACTCCTCAGCAAGCAATGTGTTATCTGGTAACACAGACACTGATTTTTCCTCGCACTGGGAAGAAAAAGGTATGTACAGATACATCTAAAGAATCATCTGTCGTTAAGTTCATTTGACCTAAAGGAATCTCCCTTGGTTTCCCAGGAGTCAAAAAAGCAGATTTCAAGAGGAAAACATAAACATGTTTGTCTGTATAAGCCTCCATTCAGCACTCATGAGTCCACTCTAGGTACCATTGTTTGCTTAATTCCTGACAGTGTCAATACTACTGTCTTGTTTTGTCAAATTATTCTGCTAGCTTTGCTTATTCAAACACAGAGATTCAAAATAGCATGTCTAGTAGACTTTCATTTATTCAACTTTTTTCTCCTATCTCACCTAATATTTCTAATGCACATTTCACTGGTATTTTGTAACAGAGAGCCTCCTTTCCTGTTTTGACAGTAAGACCTTTTTTATTTAATGCTGAATAATAGCATTTTGCTACATATATTCTTGTTTTATTCTGATAATTTTACTATTTTCAGTGCCTAACCTTTACATCAAATAAGCAGGTTCTATAAAAATCAGATTTGTAATTATGAATGGTACTGATGTAATTAAAACTCACAAGAGATCAAGTAAAATTAAAAGTCTTCAGGCTTTTCCTGCCTAAATTATTGTTAGCCAAAGACAGTACTCATTCATTACTGGAAATGGAAAAGTAACAGGACATTTAACAACTGGGCAGTTATTTTCATAGGCCGTGTTTTTTCAGCAATGTTTAAATTCAATTTAAAAAAACAACAACAAAAAACACACACAAAAACCGAATCAAAACAAAAAATCAAAACAGCAAACAAAAAAACAAACACCAAAACAACAGTAAGAGTAAAATGAAATGGAAACATTTTCAAGAGGTCTGAATCTTTTTTTTTGACCTGTGCTCAGACTAAATAGCCACATGGCCAGGGTCCCTGTTTTAACCTTCCATAGCTCAGTCACAGGGCCATGCAGGATGCAATGCTCACCCAAAAAAAGTCAGTGTAGTAGCTATCAGTAGATCTCTCCACCATTCTGCCTAGACACATAAACCTCCCCTTTCCCCTTATCTTTCCATTCTTGAATAGGCAGACTGATGCTATGGGGGGCTTTGCACTGGCACAGAAGATGGTTTCATCAAATCAGTATTCAGCAATTCCAAATGTTCAACCAGTTGCAGCGTGTCTCCCAAGCAATTTAGTAAGATTTTACTCTGTTAATAACTCATCTTCAGAAACAGTGACACCTATATTATAATATTGAGAAAGAGAGGGCACTTTGCAGATAAGTGGAATTTATTCAAAATGCTTCCATGTTAGAAATCATTTTATGCGTGCCCTTTAGACACAGGCACATCTCCACGTTTTAGCAATTATTCATCATTTACATGTTAACAATTTAGGAGAGCTTTAAAATCAAAATGCATAAGAAGCCTACACACTGCCTCAAATGGCCGAACAAGTCTTGATAGCACTTCACAGCTAAGAGACTCTAAATAAATTGAATAATGAGCTGGGAAGCATGAACCTTTCCTGAACACAGGGAAAACCAGCAATAGTCTCCCAAATCTAGTATATAAGACAGAAATCTGTCTCCCAGTCACAAAATCTCCTGTTACCATAGTGATGGGGGCTGAGCAAATCACTAAAAATACCTGGTCTTATTCACACTGTCTTAGGAATGTGACCTAAATGACATATAATACATGATTTTCCATGAAAAACTGATTGCATTTACTGCAAGCCAACACTAGAAAGCAGATAATGTGCAAGCAAGGTGTGTGGTCAGACACTCAAAGAGACCACCTTCTCAAAGATGCAGCTTGGAAAGAAAGCTGTCTGGAAGAAGGCATGAAAAAAATTATGATAAAAAGACACCACATGTAGGTCATCAAAAAGTCAAAAGCAGCAGCTAGATGTGGGTTTCTCTGACTAAATAAAGCTGGCCTTTAAAAACAATCTTTGGAACTGCTGATAAATAAATTTAACCATAACCTCCAGAGAAGTTCACTGTTCACAAGAAACCCCCAGTTGTGATAACTTTCAAACTTAGGACAACTCATGTTTAGACCAGCTTTGTTCACAGCACCTACATATGTCACTACAAACTAAAACTGAGCTATTAAAGTATGCTAGAAGAGAAACTGCAAGTGGCATCTCCCACCTCAACTTGTGAGGTTCCCAAAGAGGCTCTCGCTGTAAGTAACACAGGAGCTGCTGCTGCTGCTCTACACTAACAGAGGATCATTGCAGGCTCTTCCACTGGCTTCCCTGGGAAAAACAAAAGCCAGAAGGAAGATGAGACTCTAGGTGTATTTGAAGGGCTTGATCGGTTACAATTTTATTTCAATTTTTAAACAGTAATGATCTCCCTCCAATTTACAGTTCAGGATACCTAAATTCTTGCCTTGTGATGTCTTTTTTTATTTACAGTCTTCTTCGTTATTAATGTGCTATTAATGTTGCTAAAAGTTCTCTGCACTGAGCTGTTCAAGGATGTTGGAAGGTAAACAGCACTGAATTTACAAAGGGGTTAATGTTTTGCCTGAAGACATCTGCAGATGCAGACCTGTCACAAAATTGCTCTACATCTTCTTAAGTATATTTAAAAATAGTATGGAATTATAACCCACCATTTTTAGACACAGTGGAATTGTAGAGAAATGGACTTTATTTCAAGTATGATGATAAAATGCTCCATTTTGAAAAAGGTCATCAGCATCATGTAAGTTTTGTTCTGACTATGCTTTTAAGAATAGAAGAATAGTAAAAAAAAACAAACGAGCAAAAGGCCTAAACCCTGCAGAACCTGCTGTTGAAAGTTTTTACCATTGCAAAGCAATTATAAGAAACCACTTACCTGAACAAACCTGCTGGAAGACACTCTGTATCCGACTATCCACACTATCTCAGAAATTCAGCCAGATCATTTCTCTCCATCTTTTTGTCTATTTCTCTCTGGGAAAACATTGCTTCATAAACTGAAAAAGAGAAGAGTTTTTTTCAGATATATCTTTACAGCAAGGTATTGGGCACTGAAGGTTTTTTTCGGAAATATTTTCTTCAGAAACATTTTCTTCTTTTTTGGCAATATTTTCTTCAGAGCCAAGTTAGTATGCTTAACACACTTTGTATGGAAACATAGGCCTGTGCAGAGGTTATATGGTGCAGTTTGCTGCTGACTTACTCTTGCACTGAAGGGAAGGTCATGCATCATCCTTGCTGAATGAAAAGGAGAACGGCTACACTGAGAAACATCTCTTTCCTGCATTAGAATTTCTCAACAGGAAAAGGTGATGGTCAGCAGAACTCATCTGGTAGAAAGAGGTTGAGGGAAGCAAAAAATTACAGCAGTTAATACTCTTTTTCACTTGGCAGATACACTCAGCCTGAAGCAGTATATTAAAGCTCTCCCCCTGGGGTAAGAGACAAGGGGAAGACATTTTCCCCATTATTGTTGTAATTCAAATGCCCATAGATGCCTTGCCACAGTTACTTTAAAAAAATAATAAAAAAAAAAAAAGGACAAATCACAGCAGTAGGGTAACAGTCAATTAAATATATTAAATAATATAGCTTCAATCAAGGAGAGTAACTCAGAGATAGGGGTTGTGTGATTTATTTTATACTGCTCAGGAAAGGAAAAGTACCAAATAAATACAGAAAACTTCATGGTCTCCTATACTTTCATGTTCATGGAATATTTCTGTTAATATACAGATTTTTTACAGGTTCGGTGTGATTCTGCAAATCTTTCTCCCTGAGAGACAGAGGTTAGTAGTCTAGCTCATACACTGCTAATTAACGAAGTCGTCAGACTTTCTGTAAGGGTTAACACCAATAGATCATATTACACTCCGTGTTGTGCCTGAACATCTATAACATGTTTCTTTCTGTCTCCAAAGCAGAGAAAATTAATGTCACTTTAACATTTCAGAAAAACAACATCTACCTTGTAAGGCTGAGTTTGTACTCTGAAGTTTGTACTGAAGGCTATGAATCAAAAAACAGCAAAAAAAAAAAACCAAAACAACAACGACAATACATTGGGCTGCACCATCTTATTTAGTGGGTGGTACATTCTTATTTCTCTGAAATATCTACTTAAAGGAGAAAGGGAAAAAAAAAGTCAGTACATTTTTAACTCTTAGGTATGAAAACGGTCACTTAAGTCCAATTTGCATTATTGTGTTTAGATAAATGGTTGAAAATTCATACCTATTCTCTTTTTCTCAGCTTTCTCTCAAGAAAGAAACTATTTTCTAGTGTACACGCTCAAGTAATCTTAAACATGTCCTGTGGTGAGATGGCCACCTCTTATTCTGGAAGAGGAATTTGAAGGGCAATGGATCAGACAAAAAGGAAGTTTAGGTTAAACTTTTCAATCTAAACTGCTTTTTATTTTCCTTAATATCTTCACATAATCCTTGAGGTGATAAGGACTACACAAACAAAAACATTCAGAAGAATGAAGAGGGAAGTGAGCAGAGACATGCAGTTTTGGTATTAGTCAACTGTCTCCTCTTCTTTCAACACTTCTCTGCTTATGTATCAGAAGGAGCAGCCTTTGTCTCTGTGCCTTCTTCATATTGTCATTTATGCTTCTGCTGACCCTTCCTGTTCAGTGAATTTCCTACCATACAGCTGAACAACAGCATCTATCTTCCCTACCACACTTGTTTGACTTTACAGTGAGCTATCAAACTGATGAGGAAACAGGGGAAACAAGTGCACGCATAAAAGGTAGTTCCATGAATTAAACAGACAGTACATGGATAGCTCAAAAAAAAATTGCAGAGAGATCTTCTTTAAAGAGGCTCTGTAGACACACAGGTTATTATTTCATTATGGGAGATGTTCATTCATCTCATCAAGTGCTATTCATTTTCCACACAATCCTGCCAACATAGGATGGCAATAATACTAGGAAAAAAAATCTTGGCTGGAATGATGAAAAGGATAAACTGTTAAGAAATTTGTGATTACACTTAGTTTTGCACTTTCTCACCTAATATGTCATGACAAATCCTCCTTGCAGACAGTTTGTGACACTGCCCATCATTTCATGGCTAACAAAGTTACAGACTAAGAACCACAACAAATGACATGATCACAAACAGCAGCTTACAAGAGATAAAATATTTAATGATAAAAGATACTTAAATTAGTTCATCTAGTTCCTGATTTATTTATTTAATGTCTTTATTTAGTTATGATTTATTTATAACATAAAAATTAAAATATTAATATTTCAAAATATTGATTAAAAAAATTGAATTTATTTACATAAACTCATCAAGTGACCAAGAGAATCTCTTTATTCAAGCTAAACCCTACAGTTCTACAGGGTTAGAATGACATCTAAGGAATGCAGCTATGCATATGGAGGCATGAAATCATCCCTGCGCCAAAAGACACTTTAAAATAATCGTGTTGCAGACATAGAATATTAATTAAGATTAAACAGAGTACTGAAATTAAAATGAAAGATAATTCTATTAAAAATTGTGATGACTCACATTTTTTCTTGTCTATCCATTCCTCTGATTCAAAATACCGAAGTGGCGGAGAGAGATCCAAAACACCAGACTGACACCTAATGCAGGTTTCTTACAGTAGAACCTTCCATCTGCTGGTAGGGATGGTCCCTGACTTGTAGACTTGTCGTGGGTTTGCCTAGGGACAATTTTTTTTTACCACACCCCCCACAAATTGCTCTAAGGTGAGAGAAGGTTTATGCAGACAAAGAGATCTGATTGGGGAGAA
>JAWMRA010000161.1:51571428-51751514 GCA_035584735.1 Pseudotriccus pelzelni | reverse complement strand
AAAAACAAAAAAAAAAAAAACCAAACCAAACCAACCAAAAAAAAACAAAACCCCCCACCCCCAAAAAAAAAAAAAAACCCAACAAAAAACAACCCCAAAAACCAAAACCAAACCAAATACCTCCCACCCCCAACTCTGAACTGTGTGGAAATGTTGTAACTGGAATATTTTAAACAAAGGATGCTGTGTAACAGTGTCAGCTTGTGAGGTCATGTCAGGGGTGGTTGGTCGAGGTAACATGGGAGAAATTTCCATAGTCACCAATGCTACGTTCAGCTTTTCCCTCTGCAGGCCCAGAAAGGCTGAAAAACATCCCATGCTCTACCACAGGGCTGAGCAAACTTGTGCTGGCTCAACACGCTCAACACGCTGGCTTACTCATGTCTCTTGCCAAATCAAACTAACCTCATGAAGATAGTCATCAAAATCCAGCCTTCTCCTGTAGCTCTGAGGAACTGCTCTGCAAAGAGGGGATGGAGTGAGATGAAAATGGGGCAATCATGTCTTCTGGGCAATATCACTGGAATCAGCAGGGGAAAAAAGCAAACAACAGGTAGAAAGGCACTGCAAAAGCAAAACATGAGAGTGGGCAGATGTAAGATCCATTAGCTCATTAACAGTGGAGCTGTTGGCCTGGTGGGAAATTATTGTCCACTTTAAGTCTTGATATTGGAAAGAAATTAACTAAAAGAGCCAAGGCAGTTTTAGCATTTGAGCTACTTAATTATGCCTTTTAAAGTTGTCTTTGAAGCCACGGAGCAAAGGATGAATGAAACACTCTCTGAAGGTCCTCATTAGCCATTCCCTTCTCTGATGGCAATAATAATTACATTGTCCTACATCGGAAGGAGTGTTCCTAGTGAATCCCCATACTCCTTGATAACATTTCCAGCAGGGCAGGCTAAGATAATGATGAGGGTAATTAGAGCTCTGGCTGCAGGGTATGGAGAACCATGGAGGTCAGCCCTGAATGTCCTTCCTGGACAGAGCATCCTAGCCTTATTTCCCAGGGCTTAGGCCAAATCGGGAAATCCTGCAAATGAGGGAAAGTCATATTTGAATGATTTGACTCCTTCTGCTATGTGTGTGAGCTCCAAGGGAATTTCCTTCCTTACTGTTGGATGCAGACAGAATGGTAGATAAGACCTGTGTCAGATTTTAACCACTAGAAAACATTGTTATTGTCCTTCAGTCTATGTGCTGTGTGATACAGGCTTCTAATACTGAATATCCTGACTCTATTAAACACTGAAACCTATCCACTAATAGCCTATGGCAAAAAAGATCCATAAAAGGCAGTGGTATCTCAGCAGCACTTTTGTGCCACTGATGTTTCATCTGGCATTTGCAAAGCGAAACTGCCCAGAAATTGCATCCCTGGAGCACCTGCACCTGTGGCAGCAGCAGCTCTGGCGAGGCAGCAGACAGGCAATGGCAGATTGCAATGGGAGTTTCCCTGGCAGCACCTGACACAGGCATGAATAATGAAGGGACTCATTAATCATTTACAGAATAGCTGTTCCTGTGGATTCACCGGTATTAGAGACTCGTGTTGAAGTCTTCCTCCTTTGATCCCGCTGAGCATTTTGTGCTCGGCAAGGTCATGCTGCCCCTAGGAAGTGAAAAGTCACATCGGGAGAGGGTTTTGCAGCCCATGGTTCAGCCACTTTGGGTGCAGCGCTAGCTCACAAATCAGAGCACTGGTCCAAGTACAGACCTTTAGGCCATGAACCTTAAAGGGACGTGCACCTCCAAAGAACAGAAGAAAATGTGAAAGGAAGTAAAAAAAAGTTTCAAAATGTAACTGTCCCCCCCCCCCTCCCCCTGCACTGCCCGTCCCAGCCGCGCTCCCACCGCTCCTGCTGCACCGGCCTCTCCCGGCCACAGGAGGGGAGCGCTGCCGCACGCACACGGATGCTTCCCTGGCCGCTCCTGGTGGGAAGCAGAGGCCGTGCTCCAGCCCCTCCCTGCGGGACGGGCAGGAAGGAGGGAGCGGCCGGGACCGCCGGGACCCCCGACAGCACATCGGTGACCACCCTCACAACCTAATCGCGGGCGAATGTTTGTAATAAATCATTTAGCCTGCCACCATCATCCCGAGCAAGAGCCGTGTGTGTGATCACACCCGCGGTGTGTGTCACACGTAGCGTGGGGGTGTCAGCAACCCAAACGTGTCAGGTGCCCAAACACGCAGCGGAGTCAATCACAGCGTCCAGATCTCACTGTGCTCATGGTAGCGCACACGAGTTCGGGGAGGGGGTGATGCACTGTGATTTCATCCTTCTGGAGCACCTGTCCATAGTTAAGACTCTTCTCCACAGTATCTAAAAAAAATATATTTGCTTGTTAATGTACATGCAGACAGTTGTTTGCCTGGTTTTGGTGGACATTTCTAGATGCTTGGTAGCCTGCTCTGATCACTGTAGGCACATAGCTTTCAGTAGGCTAATCAAAGGTTGGGAAACATGGCTTCAAGGAAAATACTGCGCTGGACCTGAAGCTTGTTGAAGTCAACAGGGCTCCCACTGGGGTTTTTAATCAGGCCTATCATTAATTCCCTAATGAAGTTAGCAGCTTATCTTTATTAGATGGACTCTTCAATGAATTGATTGAATCTAGAAGACTTCTCCTCCCTGACAAATTTTCAGAGCCCCACCCACTCCTGCCTCTATGTGGAGCCCAGCCAGCCCTCAGCCAACTGTGCTTTGCTTCACAAGGAGCTAATCAGCTGGCCCATCTCCTCTCAATCAATAAGCATTTATTCTAATTGAAACCAACATCGACTGGATACCAACCAGGAATGTGAAATGCTCTATAAATAATGTGCATGAGCTGGAGCCTGAGAGCAGGCAGTGGCAGAGCTGTCAGTGGGAGTGCTAATGGAGGGGGACATGCCACCCTATGCTCTGTCACTCTCCCAATGCCCTCCCTATTTACAGCTCTCACCAGGGAGCTCCCTGTCTCACTTTGATGATGAATTAACTTCCTCTGATGGATCAGCCTTCCAGTCCCCTATTGCAACACCTTGCAGAACGCGCTGCCTAAAGAATTCCTCATTAACATATAAATCATGATGTATTTCTTTTTGGCTCCCCAGGCAACACAATGGGCTGAGAGCTCCCCCTTCATCAAGCTTTTCCCTGGAGGGAGAACTTTCATTGATTGCTAAATGGAAGGTGGAAAGAGCAAAATCATTTAATTGTATGACTCCTCTGGTGTGCTACAGTGTAGACTTTAAGTAAGCATATGACTTGCCCAGCGTGGATGCTGTCTTCATATTTTATTGCAGGGCAAGGTATGATTCTTCTATCATAGCCAATTGCAATAATATTATGCCCAAGGGTTAATTTACCAACAATATTGGGGTCTTTTGAATACCAGTCAGTCTGGGAAACACCAACAAAAACACCTTCAGGAATTTAGTGTTTTATGTCTAACTCTGCTACAAACTCAGTGGGTGATGGTAGGTGGCTGCCTCAGTTTTTCTGCCTGTACGGACAAGTTAGGATCATCTGAACTAGTAAATTTTCACTCACTGTAGCAGTTAAAGAAATCGCCCCAAACTACCCCTGTTTCTCGTTGGTTGGACTATACTGAAACGCTTCTCTGATTCTGGATTTTCATATGGTTATGCCATGGGCTCATAGCGATGTGGCAGCTGTGTCTGTGAAATCTGGCTTGCAAATGAGAACAGGAAGCACCACATTGTCCACTGAATCAGATGAGGCTTGGTGAGAGATAACACATTGTAGTTCCACCTCAGGCCTCAATAATGTGGCCAGGCAATGGCCCATGCTGGCACCTCCAGCAGCAGCAGCAGGAGGGAGCTGTTGAGCGCCAGGAGCCTGCAGAGCAGTCTCCTTGGAGCATTCCCTTCCTCCTCCGGGGGTGCACCAGACGTGGCATGCAGGACCTAGCAAACCCATCACCAGCATTGTGCCAGTACCTGGGGAAGCAACGAGTGCTGTGAGCTTGTTCACGTGGATGAACGGCAAAGAAACTTGTTGACCAAACGTTCTCAACCCATCCTGTGTGCTCCTCCGACTTCCACACCAGTGACACAGTCCATGGAATCTGTCCTTCCTGCACTCTCAGCAAAGCCTGTCCTGCGGCCTCTCCCATTCCACGGCATGTCTGATCGATGAATCAAACTTCCATATGGTGCGTTTGGCATGAGGTGCCTGTCTGCAGAGCACACCAGATGGTCTTTGAGGAGCAAGATGTGATTGCTTCCCACGATACCTCATCCCAGACAGTGCAGAAGAGAGTCTGCGAGTGTCTACTTTCCAGTTGTATTTTTACTGGAGTTTCCATGGTCTCAGAGAAGCTGCAGAGAGGGAATAGCTAAAATGCTCACAAAGCCCAGCACCTGAGGCCAAGGCGAAAGGCATTTCTGAGAACCTGACCAGCCCCAGGTGGATCTACAAAGACAATTCCCACCACATCCTTCCAGCCAGCAATCTGCCACCCCCTGAGCTCAGGCAGACCAGCCTTTCCCCAAAGTATGGCCAGTTCTTCCCTATCCTGCCTCTTCTGTCTCCTTCCATCCCAGCTCTTTCTCCATAGCAGCTCTGCCTCCACAGGCTGCCTCCTATGCTGCCCTACCTGTGCTCCTCAGGTTGAGGATAAATGCAGTTAAATCAGCACGGGCACCACCTTCTTTTCTCCTCTCACCTTTTCTGGGAAATTTCCTAATTTCACACTAGAATCCCTGGAGAATTGAATTTTTTCTTCAGGAGTAATAAGAATCTTTTCACTGTTGCAAATTTGCCTATTTGATATCCTACCTTCTGTCAGCACTAGGCAGCAGCTTACCTGCCTTTACTTCAAACACTAAGTGCAGCCTCCAAATTTAAGCATACACAAGCCAGCTCACCCTCCCTTTGACCTTCTGTTTACCATCCATTTGCTACATTGCACAGGATTTAAAGCAAGGGCGCATTTTTTTTTCTTGTTTTGTGTTTACATTAGAGAGATTGGTATCAGTTTAATTAAATCACCTTAAAATAATTTCTTAGCAGGCACTGTTTTACTTGTGTAGACAACAAGAGCACAGAGCCAGCGTAGCTCCATCCAGCTCTGCTGCGGTGGGGCTGAGCCAGCCGGGCAAGGAGAGGAGCCCACAGCAATGCAGCTCAGAGTCCTTGCCCCCACCAGCACTGCCAGGAGGAGAACTTGGAAATTCCAGCAAGTCTTCTTGGAAGTCATCCTAGAAGGTGTCCTTTGTTAACACACAGGAAATGTTAGCATTTTTTATCATTGCTGAAAGGAAGCCTGGTGCCATTGCTGCAAGGTGGGCTATAAAATACAGCACACAGGGCAAGTTCCTCCTAAATCCCAGCACCTTTTTGCCATTTATGCATCACTACACCATTCCTTTCATTTGTGCAGAGTGCTATTTTCAGTTTTACAACTTTTTTGAGGTGCTGTTCATTTACTGGCCAGGTCTTGCCTGCTGATCTTGTTCTTTTTTTTTTTCTTTTTTTTCCCCCCCATTTCTTTTTCAGAAATTAGTAGAAGGACCTGGAGTTCTGACTGTTTAAACTGCTGAATATTTCCTTCACAATTTTTAGCCATGTCTTTAAGTCACGGCTGTGGATTCTCTTCTCCTGGCTCAGTCAAGGGGAAGAATTCATCTCTGTTAGAAGGTTGGGTGATCAAAATTATTTATACCCATCATGCATTTATCCCTTTCAGATTTACCATGTGTCACACAGACACAAATTATAAATGTCTTGTGAGGAAATTAAACCCATTATGAGTGACTTTGAGCACACTAGTTCTCTGGGAAGCCTCAGGTGCCCTCAGTCTTGGCAGTCCACAGTGACAAAGCCACTCACCAGATGTCACCCGCAAGGGTGACCAAGGTGTGGAACAAGTCAAAAGGAGGCTTATGATCATGTGTGCTGGTTTTAGCTGGGGTAGAGTTAATTTTCTTCCCAGTGACTGGTATGGGGCTGTGTTTTGGATTTGTGCCCAGCACAGGGTTGTTCATACAGAGATGTTTTTTTATTGCTGAGAAGTGCTTAGACAGAGCAAAGGCCTTTTCTGCTTTTCATGCTGCCATGCTGGCAAGGAAGTTGGGGATGCATGGGAGGATGGGAGGAGACACAGCCAGGTCAGCTAACCTCAGCTGACTGAGGGGATATTCCATGCCGTATGACATCATGCCCAGTATATAAAGTGGGGGGAAGAAGGAAGAAGGCCGGATGTTTGTAGTGATGGTGTTTGTCTTTCCAAGTAACCATTGCATGTGATGGGGCCCTGCTCTCCTGGAGATGGCTGAACATCTGCTTGCCCATGAGAAGCAGTGAATTAATTCTTTGTTTTTCTTTGCTTGTGTGTGCAGCTTTTGCTTTCCCTGTCTCTATCTCAACCTATGAGTTTTCTAGCTCTTACCACTACATTTCTCTCCCTGGCCCTGCTGGTGGGGGAGTGAGTGAGTGTGGATCTTGGTTGCCTGCTGGGGTGAAACCACAACATCATGGAAGCTTTATGCATGGCTCTTGCACCAAGCACTAGGACTTGTGGAGAATACAGCTTTTCCTTAGAAGAAAGCTCTCAGAAACACGGAGCAGTGTGATAGGTGGCGCATGAAGCATTCGAGGGCACATGGGGTCTTCTCTAGGGCTTCACTGAGGTCAGTGTGTGACAGCCCCCTCCCCAACAGCCATCACTTCAGCCTGGCAGAGCCTCCACAGCTGGGGATGCTGAGGACGGGCATGGCTGACCTTGTTGATGCTGTGAGAGAGCAGAATCCCATCAGTCACCAGGCCAAGAGTCAATACAGATAAGATGCGTGCAACCTCTTATAGCTGGGGTTGCGCAAAATGCTTAGCACTTCCACCATTCCAGCCTTAGTCACCATGCTTTCAAAATACAAGTTAATAGGTCTGCAGAATCTCTTTGTGCAGCATTGTATCTAGTGATTTGGGCTTTCTGAGGCTGAGACGCTTACTGCGAGACACCTGGACAGTGCAAGATGTTGTTACACAATAGTTAAACATCCCTGACCAAGCATTTCATCTGGTGTGCTGTTTCAGTCCCTCCTGCATACCTGGTTGCTGGCATGATGCTTATCTGACCATGGGGTAAGTCAGCTCAGGGAACTAAATTAGCAGAAAACTGACCTAGCAAAAAAGAGAATTACTTTCTGCAAGGTAACCTCCTATACTGGCTCACTGCAGGGTCTGGGAGATGGGAGTGCCTCTCAGGGTGTATCTCTATTTGAGGAATTATTTCCATCTGGTGAGAGGGGGACCATGCCAGTGCTGACCAAAGTAATTTTAAAATGATGTGGCAGAGCAGGTTCAGTTACCCTGTCACAGAAAGGGACAACGAGACACAGGAATCCAGGCATCGTGATGAAACGCAGTATCCCACAGGTTCAAATTTGAGTTCTGCCCTGAAATCCCTTGTAGAAGAGAGATGGCATGTGTGTTTGTGTTGTTCTCATTGTGTTTGCAAGCAGGTTGTCTGGGGAGGTTGTAGAGTCTCTCCCTTTGAAGATAATAAAAAAAAATCTAGGCACAGTCCTGTACAGCTGCTTGTAGGTGGCCTTGCTTCAGCAGGGAGGTTGGACAAGATGACCTGCGAAGCTCCCTTCCAGCCTCAACCGTTCTGTGATGATTTTGTGTCCCATTAAATACAGTTCAGAAGCAGCTGTAAGCACATAAGCCTCAGGGTGAAAGGCCCCACCCCAGAGAGGAGAGCCAGAGGGCAGTTTCTCACTTAGCATGTGTCAGCCTGAGTGTGCCGTGAGGATGGAAGGAAAAGAAGGCTTTGTGCAGCTCCCTAGTTCTGTCACCCATTTTCTCACTGCCTCCCTGGCCTCCAGACCACACTCATGCAGACACATGCTCCATACCAGGGAGCTCCCCTGACCTAACACTAATATATGTTTCAGATTCGTTTCTGGCTCTCTGATGCTTCTTGATCTGGCTGGCTGTGAAGCAGCAGGGGATGGTGCAAGGGAAGTGGTGGAAAAGCTTTTCCAGAAACACAGATTCACAGGTTTGTTTTAGCAGATCATGAAACCACACGGGCAATGGTCCTGTACCACAGAGCCCTGAGACACCCCTGCCACAGCTCTGCCCTTTGTCCTGCTTTTTCCATGTCCCCCTGCCCTTTCTCCAGCCCTTCTCTACCAATTTTTTCTAACTTCTCATCAACCTCCACCTTCCTCTGGCACTTATCCAGCTAGCTTTTTCTCACTAACCTTGCATATTTATTTTAATGTCTTTGCTCAGCAAGTTTTCTGCCATTTTAGTGTGTGAAATTGGTTTTCAGGTAACTGCAGCTCAAGGTACCTGGCAGAAGCACAGAGGCAAGGGCAGACAAGGAGTTTGTGAAGCCCACTTGGCAGTGATGAGATGTTACTTTGGCTTGACAAACCCAGAATCAGATGCTCCTGTTTGTTCTCACTCTGGGCTTTAATTATTTGTGTTCTTTTCTGCCCTTTACTGAAACAGAGATTTTTAAATGTGAGCCAGGCTTGTAAATGTAGTCCCTTTTTTTTTTTTTTTCCTAGCCAGTGAACCAATCTATTTAACAGCTCACTAGCCCAAAATGGATGTTATTATATGGCTGCAGTGTGGATAAATAGTAGGTTGATAGCAGGGTTGAAATGCAAATCTACAGATAACATTTTACTTCAGGGGCCAAGGCTCTCAGAAGTCCTGGCTGTGCTGTACCTCAGGAGAGCTGTGAAGAAACAGAAGGAAGAGCCAGCAGGCTGACAGGCAGCCCACTCCCAGCCCTGTCCTCATGTTTAAATGCAAACAAATACTGAGGACAGGAAACAAAGAATTATTAAAATATATATATTCCTGCCATTCCCTGCGTGTGATTAATCCTCTTTTTCTCTACCAGGGAATATATTAGTGAGAGTAGGCTAATAATGCAGAGGCATCTGGTTGAGACTAGAAAGAGTAACGTGTTTATGCATTATTAATGCATTAGAAAAACCAGACTTCTGTGGCCTGACTGTATATGTATTGGATCAGTATGGAATGACCTTTGTAGGATATTTAGCACTGATAACTGCCCCATTTTGCTTATCTTTTCCAACTGAATAATCTCCAGGACGAGGCACGTTTATTTTGTCAAACAGTGAAAGAGATTATGTTCTGAAAAAGCCTTAACTGAGCAGTTAATGCGCAACACTACTTTATTCCTAAAAGAGAGAATGTGATCTGGGAAGCAGTGCATGGCAAACAGAATAGAGACAATGCAAATTTCCACCTTAGCAAATCTGTAATCACAAACTGGGTCTTTTGGGATCCTTGGTTATCTGGGAACAACAGCAGTGCTCCAGTCCTGCCAGGAAACAGGAAATTTTTGAGAGGAACACAAAATTATAGTGGGGCTTCCTGAGGCATAAGTTTGGCCCAGAGGAGATGCATTTTGTCAACTGCTTTACATCTCAACAAACATGATATAAGGAGGAGAAAACCCCAAAGCTTGTGCAGTAGAGCAGGGGGCTGTGTGGGCTGCCCAGGTATGAGACATAATAACAAGTTTTATCTTCCAGCTTTGTCTGCCTTCGATTTATTGATTGGATGGCTGACAGTTAAATCATCAAGAAACTGGAGGAGGCCCTAATCTTGGGAAGATGGAGCTACATGCATTCGTGCACTGTTCCTTTTCAAAGGATGAAGTGACTTTGTTAGCATCTAGCTCGTAAATCAGTGGGGCAAGGAAACAGCTTGGCTCCCCTCTCTCTAGCCTCTGCCATATGAAGACCTGGGATCAGCAGAAGGGTAGAGTCACATTTCCAGCAGCACATGGAGTCCAGCAGCCACATCTCTAAGCTTACACAGACAAGTATTGGCACCAGACTCCTGGGCTAGGATTCGTTTCAAAAGTCTGTGTCTGAACAAGTTGCCCTGGACTGCTTCTATATTCGATAGGAGCTCTGAGGATGTAATTCATCCCGTGCAGGAGCAGATACCTAACAGGGGTCAAATGCTTTGCCCTAGCAAGGGCCTGTTTCTCTCTGTTGATTACAGGGAGAGCCAAAACTGCTCCTCTGCTGTAGCTGCCAACAAAATGCTGGTGAGGTCTCAAGGCTGTGGTGAGGTGGCTGGGCACAATGCAGTGTGCCGGTGGCTCAGTGCTGCCTCAACATGGGGCCATGGCCATGTGCCTGTGGAGAACCACAGCTCCTTCACAGAGATGGCAGCGCCCTGGGCACCCAGGCAACACCCCCTGGCCAAACAGGATCCTGGGAACACCACAGCTCGCTCCTGGGAGCACCACAGTGGGCTGCTGGGAGCTGGGTTGCACGTGGTGCCGTGGGGCAGGGTGTCCCTTCACAGGGAACCTGGACAGATAGTCAACACATATCTGTGGCATTTTGAAATCCCAGGGAAACCAGTCCTGTGCTGAAGCAACAGTAGAACACAAATGAAATAGGATTTCTTGATGAGGTTGAAGCAAGGTGCACCCTTCCAGCATAAATTGCCACCTGGCTTAAGAAGCAGCCTCCTCTGGAGGTGCCACATGCACAGAAACATGCACAGAACCAGCAGATTGAGCCAACATGGAGCTTCTGTGCTCATCCAAGGGATGTGCAGGCAGGCAGTGACTACCGCAACTCTGGGGATGTGCCATGGCAGCTGTGCAGCCACCAGCTCGCTCCAAGGACTGTATGGGGTGGCTGTGTCACATTTGTGATGGTGCTAAAAATCGGCCAAATCTTTGTCTTTTTGAAAGACACGTTTCTGGGAAGCCATGAAACAACACTAAAACAAGTTACTCAGAAGCCTGACACTTATAAAGTGCCCAGGCTTGGTGCAGCCTGGCAGCAGCTCCCAGGCAGAGCCAGGCAGACGCATCCACTGCGCTGAGCCCTGGGACAGGGACGAGGCTTGGGGACAGCACAAGGCCTGGCCATTTCTGTGAGAAGCACTGAGGCAAAAACCCACAGCATGAGATTCACACCCAGCGTGTGAGACTTGATGGGTCTGTCACTTCACAGAGCCAGCTCTGTCCCCCAGTGAATACAGATGACAAAAGGACAGATGCTGCCAGATTGTTTGGCCTTGCTGTCACTGCAATGGCAATGACACTTGACTCAAGAACTTGGCAGCTCGGGAAGAGGAGTCCCAGTTCCTTGTCCTGCCCACAGGACTGTGGCTCTCCCCCAGAAGGATGAGACCATCTGGGTTTCTTGATGATATTTCCTGACCCAAGGGAAAGAAGAAACCCTAGAAAATGCTGATTTTGCAACTCTTTTTAAACAAGTTTGCACCTCTCTGGCTGGAGAGTTTGAAAATTCAGGCCATGCTTCTGCAGTACCTAAATCCCCCCCAATACCAGGTCCTACCTGCATCTTTGCCCCCTTCAGAGCCTCTTTTTGCTCAGAGAAGGGAAGGGAAACAGTTTGCCTTGGCAAACAGCTTGCTATGAAAATGATGAATTCAAGAACACGTGTAGCTTGTGGTTGAAAAAACCCGTCTGATCAGCAGAACTTTTCTGTCTCAGCTTCTAAGGGCAGATTTAGTCTCAAGGCCAAGCTGCCATGTGGTTATAAACTAGAAGCAGGCCTGAAGAACTGATCTAACTTTCTTCAATTGTCTGTGTATCTTTAATCATGTTCACCACTTAAAATGCAGTGGAGCTGGCAGCTGATAATTAGACTGAGCCTGCAGCAGCATGGCCAGTGGCCAGATCACATGGCTCCTTTCATCTGCATATTTATGCATTTAAAGGAGAGGAAAACTTTCATAACATTTTAATAACTAGGTTCTTCTGAAGCCATAAATCCAGTCCTCTGGGCTTAGCCTACTCTCTCTTTCTGATCTTGCATAAGTGGAAGAGGGTGGGGCATTTTGTTTGTTCTCCTTATTCTCTGTGCATAAACGTGCAAAGCCAATCCTCTCAAGTTCGAGGTCCTCCGGAGGATGGGAGGGTCAGGCAAGGTAAAACTGCACTTCTAAGGATGAAGGTATAACTTTGATTTGGTTCCTGGCGTGGGAACAATTCCCCTTTCCCAAGATAGCTCATCTACAGACTGGCAGGAGTGAAGCTCCTTTGCTAAACAATGGCTCCAAACAAAGAATTCCTGATATCTGTATTTCAAACAGAAGCTACAGTGTATGTTGGCTGTTGCACTTCTTATCACTTCACTGTCAGATTCAGCCCTAGGACAGTGATACTTCAGACCGCGAGCTGAAAGATGACAAAACGCAGGGAGCTGGTCCCAGTCCGGGTCCGTAGGTGCAGGAGCTCTGTCTCCATGACTGCCAGACACAGTGATGGATGGGCAGTCTGCCTACGTGAGGTGCCTCCACCCTCCTCCCATCGGCAGATACATCCTGGCAGTGCCTGACCACTTGGCACTGCCCCAGCTAATGCCTTATCTCCTGGTGGGGCAGTATCAGGGTGATGCTGAAGGCGCTGTGACAAGGGGGATGCTGTGTCCATCTCCTCTCCCTATGGGTGGCAGCTCCCTTGACAGCCTTGGTGACATCCTGCAGGGTCCTTTGCAGTGAGGATTTGCAGACCGTCCTCCCTGTCCCTGGAGGCACCACTGGCATGTGCACGTGGGCTTTTCCATTAGCACCCAGTGACAGCCACTATCAACAGAAAAACAGAAGGTGAGGATGAGAGACTAATCCTTATGCTGCCGTGTTGTCTTAGCAAGGTGGAGGAAGCACTGTTAAAACAACATGCAACTGATTCCTTTCAAAGATGAAGCACTCAGTTAAAATAAAATAAAACGTTATTTAATGAGAGGCAATTCTTAAATACTATTACCTTTTTAAAAGGAAAAGTTAGTTATTCTGTGCTGGAAGCAGCTTCTACTGGAGGATCTCTGAGTGAATCATAGAATGTTTTGCTGATTTGTAAGGGTCTTGGTAGAGGCTTTAATTTTCGTTTCCATACAGCAAGCAAACAAACATACTAATTGCAATGATAAGGCGATTTCCAGAGTACATCTTCAACTGACCTTTAGCTGTGCCAGTAAAACTTCGGGGTTTGATGCTTTTGGGTTTTGTACTCCAGAGTACAAGTGAATTTAGGCTGCTTTGTTTCAGAGATGATGGTAATTGGCAAAGTCACATAACAATAGTTTTGCTAGACAAAGTGAAAGAGTCAAGCCCAGAAAAATGCAAACCATGGCATTTATTCCACTGGGAGGGACCGGGAATTGTTTCTTGTGTATTTAAAGAATCAGAATAAAAAAACAAGGGCAAGATTAATTAGGAGTGGGAGTACACGACTCCCTGCCCAAGCGAATGAGGAACAGCACTGGATCAGACAGCAATGCCAAAATGTTTCTTGGCATTTTCCACTGGTGGTCCAAGAGAATTTCCTTTGCACCCCAGTGTTCCCAAGACATTCATAAACTACTTCTCTGGCTACCCAATGTGATGATAAACTTGTGTCCCCAGGTTTCATTATCCAGCTTTTAATCTAAGTCTGAACTCTCTGATCTGTCATCTGAAGTAGTGAGAGAATTTGCAGCAGGGTTTTTCCCAGCAAAGAACAACAGTTCACTTGCTAAAGATGTTTTGTAGGAGATATAACTTACAGATACATGAATTTGGAAACTTGGGTGGTTATTTTGTAGTTTTGGGGGTTGCTGTTGTTTAACTTCATTATGAGGCTATATCTTACATTTCCAGTATTGTAAGTAGGGCAATAAATTTCAGCCAAAAAGAGTACTTGAGTCTCCTATTGATTTTGATGGGGTTTATCGATAAATACTGACAAACATTGTATAATGTAGGCATTTACATTTTCTTAAGCCTTGTCTAGACTTGGATTTGGAAGGTGTGACACACCATGTGACTAATACAAAGCAGTTAAGGCAATGTGGTTTTAATGCAGGGCTTTAACTGTGGTTGTTTCAGGAAGCTATTACTACATTGTATTTAGTAATTGCTAATCTAGAAACCATCAATGGTAAATGAAAAGAGAGGCTACAAATCAAAGGCAGGCTGATCTTGTGGTTACACCTTTCAGACATGGCGTTCTGCTACACACAGGGCTATTTCACCTCTGACAGTACCAAAATAAGGGCTCCCCAGCCCTACTTACCACCACCTATGTGGTACTACTTCTCCAGGGAAGTGGTGGAATCACCGTCCCTGGAAGTGTTCGAAAAACGTGTAGACGTGGCACTTAGGGACATGGTTTAGAGGTGGACTTGACAGTGCTGGGTTAACTCAATGACCCTAGAGGTCTTCTCCAACCTTAGAGATTCTATGATTCTGTGATTCCTTGTATTGGCTGCAAGAGCAAGAGGCTGTGGGGCCATGTGTGGATGTTGAGGGTGTGGGTCTACCACAGGTTAACCAGTAAGTGTGCTGGGGATTGAGGGGGTGAGTAAATGACAGGAGGGAGAGATCTGAGTGTGCAGCCACCAGGTACAGGTCTGAGGGGGGGGGGGAGAACAGTGGTTATGGTACTTGGGAGTGAGTGAGGATAGGGCAGTTGAGGTAGTGGGTAAAGTGAAGGGACATAACTTGGTGTCTAGAAAGGCCAAGCATATTTATATCTTAAAATGCTATCAGCATCTGTCTCCTCCAAACCTATGCCAAGGAGCCTTCTCTACCAATGAACCCAGTGCTTCTGCCATTTGGGTTGGCTGGCTAGAAGGGCTGAGGGTCAAAAGGCCCCAGAGCTCCCTGGCGTGGAGCTCTCACAAAGACCCAGGAGCTGAATTCCAAGCAGAGGAGTCTGGCAGCCATTCCTGCCAGCTATCACCCTTCCTTGATACTCCCAGACCTGTTTGAAGTAATCTGATATATTTTCCCACTAGCCAAGAACTATAATTCAGGGAAAATCCACCATCCTGGACTAAGTACATGCTGCAGAGGAAGCAGAGAGGCCCATGGTTACCCCTCATAAAATTCTCTTCTGTGAATTTTCATATCTCCACCGTGGCAGTACTTGGGTACACTGGGACAGTGGAACCAAGAAGAAGGATTGCTGCAAGTGCTATAGTTAGTGAGGATGATCCACTCTGAAGTTCTTCAAATCCATCATGATGGGCCATTCTGGATACTTAAGTTACACTTCCTTAATTTCTCGAACTGGAGCCCAAACCAGCTCTTTTGACCCAGTAGGGCCAAAGTGCTCTGACTTCCATCCACAAAGATCAGTGCTTGGTACGTCAATTTACAGCAGTCCTTACAGAAATTAGTGCTAATCCAGACATGTGATTTGGGCCTAAAACTGCCTGTGATAAATTCCTCTTTTTTTCCCCCAAACTAACTTGAAAGTTCATCTATCTGAGTATTGCTTAGAGCATCACTTAGAGCTCCAAAGTTTGCAGAATATGCCACGTAAGAACACAAGTATGGCACTCTTTGGTGCTTGAACCTTGTCTGATGTGTTTTCAATACGGGGCTCTGTCTCAATCGCTCTGCTTTTCAATCTCTCATGAAATCACCAGTCATGTAAACGCCTGCACAGACATACTGAACGTGAGTAATGCAGCATCTGTTGCTATTAATTAAACTGTGGTTTATATCTTCGGAGTACATGGTATTATCCTTGATGGATGTGGCTTTATCTCTGTTATTACAATACGGAATTAATTAGGAATATTAAAGTTTGTCTTTAAAAAAACGACATTTCCAACTTTTATCTGTGGAGGCAACATTTTCATATCCATTCTCTCCTAAAGGCAGCATCCTTTGGGAAGATGTGATAGACACATTTAGGTAAATATTATTCCTCCAGCACACATGGTTTCCATTGCAACTGATCCCCTGCTGTTTCCTTCCAAGCACTTTCCTCTGTTACATATTCCACAATGGTGGCTGAAATACTGATCAGCAATAGCAGAGACAAATTGACTCCAGCAACTGGGAGTTTTAAGGGCAGCAAATGTTTGTATGTACCATAGTTACTGAAATACAGTTTTTAGGCGTGCACCGAAATTTTCACTGGCATTAAAAGTCTGAAGATGCTTGAGACAGTTTTAATTTAATAAAAGGATAGGATGAATAAAGACTGACTGAGTGAGATGGGGCATAAAGATAGTGCACTATAAAACAACCACAGGGGCCCAAAAGCTGCAGAGAAGATGCTTGCTCCTGTAGCCCCCCCCTCAGGGTTGTGAGCAGCCTGGGTGCTTCACACAGACCTGGCATAGAAGCTGCACCCGAACTTCGAGTGAGTTGCCTGAACCTTGGGGGTCACAAGGTGCTCTCTGCAGGCTAGCAGAGAAATAATCCTACATGCTTGTAAACTGGCACAGCCACTCGTAGAAGTTTCTTAACAGATGGTAACAGCAAGAAGCTGGGAAAATGCAGGGTGGGAACTGCTTTTTCCAGTGACTGTGTTTCATCAAACACATGTCAAACTATAGTTCCAGATGTGGTAGGGTGAGAAAACATTTTGCATCACCCAGCATTCACTGAGCACCATTGGGCTGCAGTGGGATGTCACCCCAAATCAGACTGAACCTGGCATGCCCACCAGTGCCATAGGGAGCTGCACAGAAGTACAAAGAAAATCGGTACATACACTTTTGCCAGTACATTTGCAGCATCTTCTAAGGCTCTATGACATGAACAGCATTGGACATAAAGGTATGTTGTTTCTTTGTACCAGCAGGATGAATGTGCTAATGTGGGTTCAGGCTCCAAGAATGCACCTACTCTATTGCAGAGCGTGGTGTAAACATCCTACAAAAGCCACTTGCTGTGGCAACAGCAGGTAGAGCATTGTGATACTTTGGAGCCTAGCTTCTCCTTTGATTTATTTATCATTATTATTATTGCTTGTTTATTATTATTACATCTGCTCAAAACTTTTAAGACAGGATGACATGATTTCTGCTCCCAGGGTCTAACTGCAGGTTTGATGCTGGAACATACGTTTATCCAAGCAATACTGCCATACCCTGCACCGTCAACATCTGCTGAGGGGCTGGACCTGACTGCCTGGCAGGCAACCTACAATGAAAACTTGACAGAGAAATCTGCAGCGTGAAAGGAGCCTCACACGACAAAATACGCCTTCTTTTTTTTTTTTTTTTTAAACTGGGAGTTATTTTTAAGATGGGAAGATCTTTCTATCACAAACTGGAATTGCTTCAAGTTCTGCACTCTGTTTCTTCTTCTCAGAAGTGACCCCAGGCTGGCCCTTGCCCTTGCTTTGGACAATACTTCTGATGAATATCTCAGCAGGCTGAGATAGGGAATAAACTCCCATTACCTCTTGCTAATGTAGAGCACCACACAGCAGATTCCTGAAGCCCTGCTCAGCGGGGTCGAAGTAAACAACAGCAGACCCCTGGAAAGACTTTTCCTTCAACTTCCACAGGATCCACTGTAACGGAGAGAGTGGTCTGCAGCTGTCCATTTAAAAAGCCTTGCCTTCACAAAGCCTTCAGCAATGTGGCCATCACTAAAAGCCTTCTTGTTGTGCTAATTAGGAATTCTCATTAATTGGTATCACTGTCAGAGTCCTCAAGATCCAGAGTATGCAGCAGGGGTTACAGTGCATGAGAAAGCCCCCATGCAACGGTATTGCTGTGGGTTAATTGACTACTAATGAGTTGAAAGGTGAGGTCCTGCACTAGGAAGAACAGGGCCGGACCATTAAAATCACAGCACAATGCCAGGCAAGAGCTCAGGCACCTTTGTCCAGGGGTGCCCCAGTGGCTACAAGAAAATGCCCACACCATTGTAGGCTACAAGGAGCCAATGGCTACGACCCAAAAGCTGTCATTTACAGCGTGGGCTAAGCAGAAACAACATGGCATCACACAGAGGCTGCAGTGGGGCTCTCCTGCACAAGGCCAGAGATTTCCCCTGTAAGCCATGAGATCAGTGGCCATCTGGGCTTTCCCTGACCATGCTACAGCAGACAAGGTACTGTATGGTCACTGCTTCCACGCACTGCCATTGCCATCTCTTACAGTCTGAAATTATGCTAACCCCCACCTATTTTTCAGAGGCCACATCTACAATTTTAGTGAAGGGCAGTTGCAGGAGGCTCTTGGGACCAGACTGTCTCAACACTTCCGAGCCTGCTAGCACAGGTCTTGGAGGAAGCTCTGTGGCTAAGTGTCCGAGGGGCTCAGGAACATTCATACACTGCCTAAAGCCTGGCCTCAGGACTGGGTGATGCTAGGTGAGATAAAGGCAGGAAACATATTTGTTCATTTGGTTGCAGTAAAGACTTAGACAATTAAAGGGAAAAAAACCTTTTCACAGCATGCTTAGAATAAAGTCATTCTTTATCAAACAAAGTCACACCTTACACATAAATAATTTGAATGTCTCACTCTTTCATGGAAAGTAACAGAGAAAAACCTTCAAGGTTGATACATGGGAGCTGGTATTAGAAATCACATAGGATCAAATCCAAATCCTGCATCCAGAGTTGACCTATACACCACTTCCCTCCCCTACACTGGAAGGAACTGAATCAAGACCCTCCTTGGAAGACCACCCCCATCATCAACCTCCAGTTAAGGATCCCCACCCTGCACCCTTCGCCCCATCACTGAAATCCCATCCTTTACATTTGCAGTGGTATGAAATCCCAGTTGGTAGCTGCAGAAAGAGCCGTTGCCTTCTGGAAAGTGCATTATCCATAGGTTTTTGGAGGTGACTGAAATAACTAAGCCTACCCAAGCTGGATCCCTTGCAGCTATTTCTATTTCTTGACCGACAAGCTGGCCAAAGCAGCAAAGCTAAGTATTGCACAGTCTAGCGACATTTGACTAAAACTGGGACCATTTATGGGGAACAGCAGTGTGGGAACAGAAAACAAGCTAGCGGAGCAGCAATGAGAAATCTGAGCTTTGATCAAGGAGACAGCAGCGTTTGACTCTATCTGAGCTGGCAGGGAGATCCCATCCCAAAGCAAAATAAAATATGTCATTCTTTCCAGCAGATGAAATTCTCCCCAGCGGTTTGTTCCTCCCAGGATCATTTTATGTGATCTCATTGTCTTTAAAGTCTTTCCTCCGAGGAAGCTGAACGTTTAATATAGACTACAGCATTAGTATCTGGTATTAAATCAGTCCAGCTACTCTGAAATGAGGCGAGTGGGCGTCCTGGAAAGGAAATAAAAACGCAAGTTTAATAGAGGAGATAGGCTCACCCTGACCCATGCTATTTATTGCAGAAGAGGAACACACTGCTTGCCTAACAGAGGGTCACTCTGCCCTGCCATAGATGTGTTTTACACCCCCAGTAAACTCCAGATGCTCTGAGTGTGCACAAGGAATGCATCATCCAGCCCTAGAGGCTTTTACATCCTCCTTTGCTTTACCAAGCTGCCCTGAGAGGGACTAGCACATTCCCACAGTTCTTATTAATTCAATTGGCAAACTTAGGCACTCGGAATTTCAGCCACACACTTTCTGCATCTTTGGCTGACAAGACGAGCCCTAAAACTGTGAGGAAGAAGAAATACCAGGAAGGGATTAAGACTGCAGACATGGTGTGGGATGTCAGGAATCAGCACCCGAGCCAGGTGCTGCAGAAAGGGTCTCTGTCCCACGTGCCTCTCCTGCATCCTCACCACCACGTCAAGCAGGATTCCTTCCAGGCAGGCATCACAGACAGCAACTAACAGCTGCCCCGTGAGGGAGTCAGATGAGATGTATTAGGCACAGCTCACAAAATCCATTGCTGGTGTGAAGCCGGCTCAAAGAGATTTATGTTGCATTCGTGCAAACACTCTTATGTCACTAGTTCGCCACATGCCAATTGCACACAAGCGCACAGAAAAGCTGCATTTTTGGTAGTTTTGGTGTGGTTTTTTTTAAATGTCATGTGAGCTGACAAAATGCAATTCTTCAGCACTGTTGTGAGTGAAACACTCATTTACCTCATTTAGTGTTTCACTTTAAGAAACAATTTAGCTCACGCTTGAAGTGTCAGCTAAATGAGATAATTTATAATAATTCTGAAAACATGCTAGCTGTAAGAGGCTATAATCAGAGCTAATTACAGGCACATTCTGGAAATCCCTTGGCTTAGGGCTTTAGTTTTGATAAAGGGGATAACAACTTGTAAGCTATGATTCTTTTAATTATAACAATAGTAACCACCTTCTTTTACATGGCTTCTTTCATCTCTAAAAACCCCACAGCTTTGCAAACTATCCATACCACAGGGATTGTTTAGCCTAACACCAAAGCGAAGCCATCTCTGCAAGAAATAAGTAACTGTTTCACAACACCTAGCAGCCCTGTGCAAAATTTCTAGAGGAGAAAAGGTGCAGAAGGAGAATAATAATTTCTCTTGTGTCTCCTTAAAAAATACTCGGGGAATTTTTGGATGCCCACAGTGGCAGCCATCTGATCTTGAGAATGAGGAAGGCAGCTTTTACATGCGCCTGCAGACTCAAGGCACTACGGAGGAACGCAGCAGCATCACCTCCACTCACAACTGAGGAAGCTGGGGCACCACGTGGCAGTACCCTGTCACAGCTCACCTGTCCACGTCCTCTGCTGGGTGATGATAAAACTCTGACACTGTGACTGGGAGTTACAAATTGCAGCAGCTTCCTCGGCGCTGTGAATGGACAGCAGGCACCCCAGGTGGCTGTAGGAGGGCCAGCACTTGTAATCTTCTCCTTCCACTGTTCGGAAACCCTTTAGGGAGATGTAGTCTGGGAACAGAAAGAAGGTGTCTAGGGAAAGACTTAAAAGCGCACTTTTGGAGACTAGTTACGTTACACACTTAGGGAGTTGCACTTCAGTGAAACTCTCAAAAGAAATGCGGTAGCGATAGACTGAACTGACCTGAGTAGATGGGGTGGGGGTAGAGCTGCAAAGTTAAAAGAAACCCAAATGCTGCCTTTTGCTTCTGCTTTGGAGCACAGGATAGCAATTCCCCCACAGATGTAGGAGAGGGGGCAGAGCTCTCAAGGTGAAGGAACAGTGGTGCAACCATGGGGTGGGTGAGAGGAGGCTACTGCACAAATACACAGGCTCTCCATTTCTTTTCCAGGGAAGTCAACCTCACAGGAGCCTCTCCTACACCCCAGCCTCAACAGCAGAAGCAGAACCAGCACTGAGCTACATGGGGCACATGCTGACCCACCCATCATGGTTGCCACTCACAGAATCAGGTGATTTAGGAACCACAGTGTGGGAAAGGGAGGCCAGATCCTGCTCCTGACAAGAAGACCAGACAAAAGACCTGACAAGCCCGAGCAGGTGCTGTTCAGGCTGTTGTTCACTGACTGCTAAGAGCCTCTCCCCACCTTCCCACACCTCTAGGATGCTGATCACTTTGGCACACTCCTACCAGGCCAGTTGTGAAGCCAACAGGTAAGTGTTGTTGAAAAATACTAGTAATTCTTGTTAAAGCTGCTGGTTCTTCCATGCAAATGACCAAGTATCTTTGTTAATAACGGTGCAAATTCTACTTCTTTCACATGTAAAGAGATTTCCTTCTGCAAACCACCATCACCTGCCCACCATCTCAGATGAACTCTCAGGAAAATGCAAACCACAGCAACCACTGAACTTTCGAAGACTTCCTTTTGATCAGTCTCATCTCTCTACCACCAAATGGATCCTTTTCAGAGGAACGCATCTCATAAAAGCTCATTTATCCATCCACAGGTCCAACAGAATGGTTTTCAGAAAAAAGGAATTTAGAGGGCATGAGGTCCCTGTCACCCTGCCACACTCATCTCAGTGTTGTCACTTCCCCATTGTATGTTCCCATAATAATCTGTGCTCAGCAGACAGAAGTCACCCAGTGAAATGGGAAGTTTCAGTATCAGCCCAGAAAACTGACCTATTGGTTCACAGGATAAGGTAATCCCAAGAAGAGACAGGAGACACTCAGTTTGCTACTCTGGTTTAGTTGCTTAAGCTATCCCAATACAGTCACTTGAAACACTGATGCTTATTGTGAGAGGAGTATTTGGAAGCACATGTCCATCTGTAGGCCAGATTGTCTGCACTGCTTTTACTTTGCAAAGCAATGCAATCGTGCATAGCTCCCATGAAAAAACAACAAAAGGCTGCTCAAAAAAGACACTTTTGGTGGTTTTTCTACTGACTGTACACTGCCTGAATGTATCGGAGATCACAATTTGACCAGTTACCAGTTCCTCACTCCCTCACCAGTTATGCTACTTTAAGCATTGAAAATCAGGTACCTTTTAAAAGAAGAGGTCTTTTCTGCAGATAGAGCCCAGACTTGTACAGATGTAAAACCTCTCCAAAAGCTTTCATGGTTTCATTTATCCCGTATCGTAAATCACCTACATTTAAGGAAAAAGATGACAAAGATAAATAAGTCCATGAAATACCTTTTAGTGCCAATAAAGAAGTTTATGAGTATTAGCTGGTACCTGTTGCATTAAGAATATCACTCAAAAGGGGCTGCAAAGCTGGTGGTGCAGAGTGTGGCAAAAGATAGGTGAAAAAATACCTGCAAAAAAGTCCCACAGACTGATTAGAATACAGTAGCTTAATCTTCCTGGTGATTAAGTTGTCTGCATTTTCCCGTGACTTGATTATCCATATACAACCAGTAAGTCTGCTTTAGTTATAAAGTTGTGTTTGAGCCCATCTTGGTGCCTCACAGATGGTTCCTGTGATTTGGGCTAAAGCCTGGTCTTTGCAGCACAGCACGCTGCCAAAGTACCACGTGATATCCACCTTGCAAAGGTTCATGCAATGAAGCGTCCCCTCATTCCCCAGGTCATTTTTGTACACTAAGCAATGCATTTCCCAGTACAAAAACCAACCAACCAACCAACAACACCAGTATGAAAGAAGACTCATGCAAGATCTTTCTCTTGCCCTGAAAAAGTTTGGCATTCTTATTGCCCCTGGAAAGGCAAGATGACTCATTTTCTGACCCTTCCACAAAACTCCTGTTCTAGAGAGAAAAGTGCACAAGAGACAAGTGCAACTGCAAAGCTGCAGTAATCGGTGCAGGGATTTGCCCTGTAACACTGAATCCTGGAAATCCATGCTCCCTTACAAAGTCCTTCTGTGCAATTATCCAGCTGCCAAGGCTTCCTCCCAGTATGTGACCTGCCAAGCACCAGGCAGGTGAGCAGAAGCCCCTGCGTTTTCAGCTGATGGCCTACATGGAATGCTGTAGCAGCCTAACCCCAACCCTTGCCTGTTCACCTGTTCTATTACTCTTCCATAGGTGCCCACAGTCTCTACAGGGAAATTCTGAGTTCAAGGGAGAGTTAGCCAGCCTGTTCTCAACAACAGGAACTCAAAGCTGGTGGGCTTTGGCAGGTAGCTCACGCTGCCAGTTCTTTTGGCAAACACAGCCCGTGGATGTCAAGCACTAGGGCTTGTTTGGCAAACAGCAAATTCACAGGTGCCAGCTTTGGGGCAAGTTTCTAGAGGGCACTGGCAAAAGGGAGCAGCAGAAGATAGATGCCTTCATTCTCACCAGACAAGAACTGCACTATTTTTCTGCCTTATAAGGAAAATAATTTGCTTCAAAGTGATCCTTAACTACCCTTTGACAGAGGTGAGGGGAATCACCGCATGGAAGAAACACAAGATGCCAGAGGCTACGTGGCAGAGTGTGAGCTCAACCACCCCAGATTTTCCCCCATCTAGCTGGACATACCGATATGCATTGAAAAGATTCTTCTTTTCATTTATTCCTTCGCATTTCCCAACTGCAGAGCATTTGAGAGGGAAGCTTTTGGTAGGGAAGTCAAGTGTGCAGTCATTATCTTCCTTGCATGACAGCTCCTCAGTGCTGGCATCATCCATGTCTGTCACTTTTAGGTTTCCATCCACCATAACAAACTGCCTCGGCTGGAAATCCAAGAGGACTATTGAACCCAGGGGGGAATGTGCCAAGTAAAAGAGCAGTTTCACAAGACTGAGGCAAATCTGAGAAAGAGAAGATGAATATGCATGGAAAAAACAGATGAAAAACAGCTATTAAATTGGAAGTAGAACAAAGGACACTGAACTCAATGAAATTAAAAGGGGAAAAAAGCATATAGAACTTAAAAGGTAATTATATATACACTACAAAATTTATTATCAACATTGCCACAGGATTTGACTAGTAAGTAGTTTAGCAACATTTTTTAAAAATGTATGTATACAAAAAGAGACATTTGCAGTTAGAAGAATTAGAGGAGAGAGCTGTGAGGAAAACAATAGCAGTCTTCATGTTTCAGGAGCTATATTGATTGGCTAGCTGAAATCAGAAGAGTTTTTCCCACTCTGGCATAGAATTAATAGATTCTTCTCCCTTTCCTCATGCTGCTCCATACAGACTGAGGCTTCATGGTCATTAATACCAGATTCATACCCTGATGCATCCCTCAGCAATATGAATTTGGGCACACAATCATGCTTCTGAAGAATTAGTCAAAGCACACAATATATTTACTGCCAGCTCTTTTGCTTTTATGTCAACTTTCTTGCAGTGGGGAAAGGTCAGACAATACGTGACCCAGCAGAAAGCTCACTAAATGATTTTTAAATAAACTAGAGCTAGAAGAGTGCATTTATTCTGCGCCAGCACTTTGCTCGAGTAGCTTTTTGCAGCAGTTTTCATTCAGTATCAGGAGCCCTGGCATCAGACAAACTGTATCCTCAGCTAGGTGTGCCAGGCAGCCTCACGCCACCCCTTGCTGCTGCTGATAGTGATCTCTGCAGGCGTGAGGGTTTTTTCCCTTGGAACAGCTCACACAATTGCTGCTATCTGATGTGGCTCATCACAGGGGAGTCCCATATGTTTAGACACCCTAATTAGGAAACAGGACTAGACAGTACCAGTGTAAATTCTGAATTAGTATCTTCATCAGTCAAGAGATTACTAAAATCTTTAATGCCACTGTACCAGACCTTACCATCAGCTAATCCAGCATCATGAGTTTCTAGCTCCACAGGAAACTCTGGCGCATTGAGAAGATGAGGTGCTGAGAAAGCTAAGTAGAAGCCAGTATGAAACTGTAAGCAGAAGTAGAACTCCACAAGCCAAGAGAAATTATTCTGGAAGCTCTGATGCTATTTTAACTTGTTTAGTGAAGCAATCGTAAGAATCCCAGCTCCACATCTCACAGCCAAGTGAGCACAGTTGCCGCACTCCCCCTCTGGCTTGGATGGCAAGGCTCCTCTTCAACATTAAGGACCTCATGCAGGCAGGGATTTTATTTTAGGACTTTTGTTGTGCTTTTATTTTGCCCAAAGCATTTCATGCTGACATTAAGATATCCATCCTCCTACATGATGGTCTATTTCCTCCTGGGACCCGAACAAGTAATAGTGAACCCCCAGCTGAGCCCTTGAGATAAACTGTAATTCAAGCTATAAGCAAAATAAGTGCCATGTCACAAGTCATTTATGTTCCTGGGGAGCATACGGGTCCCTATGTAGAACACGTAGGAGACAAGGTACATCTCTCTAGCAGGGCCTCAATCTTAGCACCTACAGCAGGAGAAAAGCAGTTTAGTAGTTTTTGTACTACAGTAACACCTAAAGGGCTAAGATCAGAAACACCACACAAACACATGGTGAGGGGCAGGTTGCTCAGCTTGCTGCCTCAAACAGGTAACACACATCAAACAACTTGGAGCGCAGTGAGGTGGCTTTCCCGAGGGGTCTCACTACCAAAGTGCCTCTGCACGTATATAATATAGAGGAAGAACTAACAATATAGTGTAATAGCGGGTATTAACCACCACCCGAGCACTGAGCACGAATTTGCGTCTACTCCCTCCCAGATGTAGTTCTTCTAACTTCGCTCTAGAGAGAAGGAAACTTAGCTGTGAGACGCCAGGCTAGGGCTGTTTTATTGTCATTTAAAAGGAGTGAAAGCGAAACGATTTACGGAAAATTTGCGGCAGCACAGTGTCAGCAGGAGAATCCCCTCTGGCCCAGCAGGCCCCACCGGCTCTTCCCATTTACCCAGTTTGTGGCCTAACACCGACTGATAGAACTCCTTTTGTGTTGTTTCCTTACTTTGAATCTTTCCTCCCAGGGGGTCTGCAGGAGCTGAATCATCTCCAGGGGGGATCCCAGCTCCAGCATGGCTGTGACCCGCAGCTCAGCATCTCCGCTGTTCTCATAGCATTGACCGTGCAGCTGCGGGAGAGTACAAGACACGGTCGGTCGGAGCGACGCCGCTGCCAGAGCCAGGCAGGTCGGGGCCGCCGGGGGATAGCGAGGGCAACACGGGGGGAGCCGCTCAGCCCCGGCACCGAGCCCCGCCGTGCCCAGGGAGCGCCCCCCTCACCTCAGCCCCCCGCCGTACCTGTACGATGCCGGGGTGCTGCAGGCGCTGCAGCAGCGTCACCTCCTTGAGCAGCTTGTAGGCGGCCAGGCGGCGGCAGCCGGCGGGCGCCCCGTACCGCTGCACGCACCGCCGCACCTCCCGGCCCGCCCCTTGCACCGACTTGAGGGCGACGGCGCCGCCGCCCGCCAGCGCCGCCCGCGCCACCACCTTGGTGAAGCCCCAGCCCAGGATGCTCACGGCCGTCGTCCGGCTCAGGTCGCCGCAGCCCAGCCCGCCCGCCGCCGCCTCCCCGCCGCCGCCCGCCGCCGCCTCCAGCCGCCGCAGGTCGCGCCGCCTCTGCCGCAGCTCCTCCCGCAACCCCGGCGGCAGCAGGAGCGGCGGCGCCGAGCCCGGCTGCGCCTCGCCACCAACACCGCCACCAACACCGCCACCGCGGCCGGGCGGCAGCGCCAGCAGCGCCAGGGCCGGCAGCACCAGCAGCGCCGCCGCGCTCAGCCGGGCGCTCCGCCGAGCCCGCCCCACCACCGCCATGGGGAGCGGGGCTGCCCCGCCGCCCGTCCCGCCGCTCTGCCGCCCGCGCTCCGCCGCGCCGGGAAAGCCGAGCGGCGCCGAGGGGGCGTGTCGGGCGGGCGGCACCCGCAGCCCCCACCCCGGCACGGACCGCCCGCGGAGGGGAGGCGGTGGTTCTGGAAGAGGTGGCCCCGGGTGGGAAGAGGAGCTGCCGAGAGCGAGAGGTGCATCCCCGGAGACGCCCGCCCACCCTCCGGCGGCGGCTGTTTGTGGCAGAACACGCCGATTTCCACGGGCGTCAGTTTCGTCACCCTTGATAGAGTTAACGCAGCGCGCAGCCGAGGGATCGTTGTACAACGGGTTAAAATCAGTAAGGACTGAGATATCACGTTCCCCTGCCTCTGGAAAAGCTCGGATTAGGTTTCTCAGAAAAGCAAACACTGGCAGTCTCTCTTATTAGAAGGATAAGCCCTATTAGGTTGAATCAGCAAAACGCTGCCTAAAGCACAGAACTGTAATTTTTTCCAGAAAAAACCCTACCAACAAATCCAAAAAAACCCTCCTCTGCCAAAACCAGCCCATCTAGGCAGAAAACACAGCTTTATCATTTATTTCCGAGGAAATGGATTGGTCTGATGACAAAGCCAGCTCAGGGCTGCCTTCTGTAACACACATGTACCCGTGCAGGAGACGGAAGTATTGCTGAGGTGGCTGCGAGAAGCAGGACAGGTTCGTGCGGCGGCTCTGTCACTGATTTTAGACACGTGTCTGCACTGGGCGCTGCTGTGCAGAAAGTCAGTCAGGTTAGTTTAGGGCGAAGGCAGATACAGTCTGTCTGCTTTTAATTTAGGTAATATGCAGTTAACTCTCCTCACTGAGCAGCCTGAAACACCAGCCAAATGGGTTGATTTACTTTTTTATTTACCTTTACGCTACTGGGCTAGAAATTAAAATTCTGGTTTGCTTCGTTTTCTGCCCTAGTGTTTTGGGTGGCATAACTAGCCTGAGAGACCCTCCCCAGAAAGGGAAAGGTGAGGCACAGCACAGTTGGGTGTTGGAGGTTGGAGGATGCCTGTCTCACTTTTCCTCTGTTAGCTGGACTGGCTGCTGTTTCCCAGCTGCTGCCCTGTTCCTGAGGAACACGGCTCTGCTGAGAGCTTGCAGGTTCTGCCTGCACCAGGAGAAAACTGGTGGGGCACCCACCGGGTGAGATAACAAGGGGCTTGTCCTGGCTGTGATCAAGCAATGGGACCACTCAGTCCGGCAGTGTTGCTGATGCCCTTGGACACATCTGCTCCTCCATACCTCCTTCCATGCACAGCAGTGCCATTGCCTTTCTCCTGACTGGAAAATCTCAGGCCACCTATGCTTATCTATGCACGGACAGATTAGAAGCTGAACCCAGAACAGCACATTCAGTAGCTGAATTTCCTTTGTTGCTTTTTAACCCTAATAGCTCTTTAATTAGTGTCCTTATTTTCAAATCAAGTATACATTTGTGTCATATTAATTAATATTCATTGTCGCTGGAGAGGTATTAAATGCATTTTTACCTGTGTTTCCAAGGGAATAGATGCCAGCTGAGTGTACTATTATCTAATTTCAGCCTGTCCTCAGCACTGTAATAGTATCAAGGACTATTAGGGAGGACTCCCAGATACATAAAAGTAACAATGATTGATTATTTATTTGCTGTATAGTAGCACTTATGGATTCTTGCCAAGATCATGGCTCTGCTCCACAAAGCTTTTAGCAGACTACGGCATAAGAGGTGGCCTTGCCTGACAGAGCTGACACCTGAAATAGGAAACACAGCAAAGTTCTGCAGAAAGGATGTAGTAGAGGTGTATGTGATCATTGGAGTGTCCTTCAGTTCCTTGGAGGGTTTGTGCAAACAAAAGACGGGAGCGGAGGTAATGGGGAAAGAGATGGAAGGTGAGGGTGAGACAATCCTTCCAGAAGAGGTGAAAAATCCCACAGAACTGGGAGTCTTCTCTGGTGCTTGGTACCAGTACCCCCTACTAGAATCCTCAGGGTGGACCCAGCATAATCTCTTACTGGATGCTGCTGGTGCCTCAGGTACTGGAGATGCTCCAGTGTCTGCTTTTAGCTTACAGTGCTGTGATCTTCTGAGGAATGGGGCAAGAGCAAGGCCTAATTAGGCCCATTTGAAAAGGAAAGAAGAAATTCTTTAATATTTTTACAATGGGTCTGTACAGGAGAAACAAATTCTCCTGTACAAGCCCATTGAGGACACTGGCATGAGGCAGAGTCCAAAACCCTCATCTGGACCTCACTGTCAGGGTACTATAGATAGGAAGCAAAACCTATAGATGTACCAATGAGAAGGACTGCTGGAAAATGCAGATTTCAGTGTAGCGATGTTTCAGAGTGAAAGAAAGGAGATGTGTGGAAAAGAGTTTTGCTGAGGTAAAGAGGGCTTGGATCTAAAGGGGAAGGATGAGTTGCAGAAGGTCAGTACTGGAACTAAATGACCTACTAACAGGCTTAGCCTAGGACTACAGACTGCCTGTAAAGACGGACAATCTTCTGACTAATACTGACTGGAAAAGTCAAAGTGCCAGGTACATTCCTAGGTCACTGGCACTTGATTTTCTCTGTAGTCATGCTGTTAGAGTAGTCCCTGGCCACTGACAGTTCCTGATCTGGGAGTCAAGATGTGCCAGACACCATTCCTGATACACAGATTGCACATGGCCACCACATTTTGAAGTATAAAAGAGCTTGATAGACTACTGTTCTGTGCCTGTCCACCTCAGTGCCAGGGAAAGGTCTGTAGCATATTTCCTTTTGTTAATATAGATGTCACCTAAGTATTCTGAAGAGAGAGGGGGAAACAGTTCCAGTCCTTGAGAAGAGGTGGAAATCCTACTCCTGAGCACTGTCTGACTCTCAGGAGCAATGGGCGCCTTTGCTGACTGAACCAGAAGGAAGATCAGACGGTTTGTTCTATGGGTACAAAACCATTGGAGAAGTTCAGAGCAGAGCTCGTGCATGTTGCAGGCCCTGTGAGAGAGCAAAGAAGTGCTGAATGTGGAAAAAGCAAATTCCTGCAGGGAGGAGTCCATGGGCTCAGATAGCTCAGATAGCTTTGACTCGGAGCCTGCTGAGACAGCAGAGCAGGACAAGGCCAGGAGACACTTCAGGGCTTGAAGGGCAAATACCCAAGTCCATAGTTCTCATTTTTTAAATCCCCATCACTGACAATTCAGAGACATGAAAAATACTTGCTACCTCTCATGGACCCATGCATGGGCACACGTGGGCAGGGTGAGCAGGGCAGGGCTTGCCACCAACCATTTCACACAGAGATCATATGTGAGAAGGGAAGGCACTGTAGAAAGTTTTCTGAGCTTGCTAGCTTTGACCTCTTTTTCTCATTTTACTTTCCATCTCCTGAGCCTCCCTGACTTGCAGTACCTGCAGCTGAGAGACTGTGAGTCTACAGAAAGAAACTGAGCTCATGGGGAGTAAAACAGAGTAAAGGACCTCCCTCTCTTCAGCTTCAGTGACACCTGAGTGCAGCCTCCAAACCTTATCGCAAGGCAGACAATCAGAGATTAATTACAAATAATGTCATCACGTGTCCTGCAGAGCAGACCAAAGCAGTGGCATGGGCAGCATGGAGAAACCTTAAAATGACTCAGCTGAGACGCTGCCAGGATTGTAGTGTCCCCTTGTGGGTTTCCCCACCTCACTGGTGCCTCCCCTGTCCCTTGCTCCTGAAGGAGCACACCCACTGCCTCACTGAGGAAATGTCATTCTTCAAGTGCTTCTTTTGTCCTGAGGTCCAGCCGAACAAATGATGTTGCCATTTGTGGAAAAATTGAGAGGAGGCATAAGAGCCCTGCCTGACAGAGTACATCCCATCCCACCCCATCCTATCCCATCCTGCTGCAGCTCTCATCGTACAACCACACTGAGTGCAAATGCATCTATGGTTAACCTGTGTGCTTGCATTAGGCCCAGCAGCATCTTACACTTTCTTATCTACATTCATTCCTCTGGAGGCTGTAGATGGAGCTGTCCACTGTTCAGAAAATATTAGGCTGGGCTATAATTTTGATGGATGTGATTGAATCCCGTGCTTCTGGGCTTCTCCTGGCTTCTTGCAAGGGCTGGAATGAGATTTTTCCCACTTCTGTCCTGGCACTAATGCTAGCTGGGCTCTCAGGAAAGGTATGAGTCTGTACATGAAGCGTAGGGAGTCTCCTGTGCTCCAGACTAGTTGGGGTGAGAAAGCTTCACATTCTCCCATGCCAGCACCGAAAGCATTTGCCTTCTGAAAGACAGACACCTCTGGGTACAATTTCCCTAGCTGGCTCCCTCCTGTCCCAAGAGGTCTAGGCAGCAGTGTTTCCTTGTTTCTTGTCTATGACACTGATCTAGAAGGGATAAGATCAAGCTCCTGGGTTAGTATAAAAAACCTGGGAAGAAATCCTGGGGGGAAAGTTTTCACTCTGAGCACATACATGAAAGTCCTGGGCATCAGTCCAGAAGAAGGAGGCAAAGAGTTTATAGGTCTGGGAGAGGGATCAAAGAAATCTGCAGCAGCCACGTCAGAACAAGAGGAAGACTTAGGCACCTCTCTCTAATAAAGACTCTTGGGAATACATGTCACCACCAGCACCCTCACCTCTGAGGGCAGCTGTTACCTTGACTCCTGCCAGCTGAGCTTCTGGCTATCTCCTGACAGTCTTTGTCCAGCTGCCAGCATGCACATCTGGGGCAGGGTGAAAGCCAGAGGAGCTGCTGGAGGGCAGGCACTTCCCTGCAGGGTGCAGGGGCAGGAGCCATCCTGAGCAGTTTGGCTTTGCAGTTCCGCGTCAACTGAGAAACCTTCTTGCATCCAACCTCCAGGCACGCAACACTGGCATGTGCAGGACCCTGCCTGAGTGGCACCCAGGGAAAAATCACCCCACCAGCCATATCCAGGTTTTTCTTTGTATTGCCCAAGAGTCAGGAAAATGATAAGAAGAAAATTAGCACAGGTGTGATACTTTCCTACAACCAGCTGGTAAGTGAACTGGGTAGACAGACTTTGCTCTACTTTTTTGCCTTACCCGTCAGGAACCCAGACAAGGGCTCGGTGCAATAATGATTGCCTGGAACTGAAACAATGTATCTCTCTTCCCCAGAATAAGGAAAAACTGTCTTTTTCTGTGGTGTCCAAGAAAGCTGCAGCTCACAGGTATTTTTATAGCCCATGGCATGCACAGCTGTGCCTCCTAAGGCACTTCTGGTCTGAGGTTTCTCAACGGCGTTTGGCAAAGCCGGTGCTGGCACCCAGTTGGCATACAGGGCACCAGGAAGCAGCTCCTTTTTTCTTTTAGTCAGACAAGGGATCACCTCCTGGCTAGAGGTGCAGGATGAAACCATGAGAACAATGCACGGCATTTGCACATCACAGGCCACCATCTCCTCCTGCGGGAAGATGTCTTGGAGGAGCCAGGACAGCCTGCCTCTAAGGAGAAGGAGCTGTCAAGGCTGAGGAGCGCTGCTCTTGGGAGCATCAGCAACGAGCGCTTGCCATCTGCTGGGAGGTGATTAGCCTGACAGGTTAGAGTCTGGCAAAGGCTCTTGGGTGTAGAAAAACGAGAAAGGCCTGTGCTAGCGGTCCCTGGAGAGCTGGATGGAAATTTGGTCTTTCAAGAAGAGTATCCTCTGAGGAGGGCAAACACAAAGCAGTCAGGAAACTCTGGTCTTGGAGAGATGAGGGGTGACGGAACTCACTGCAGAGTTTTAACATGCTAACACTCCCCTTGAGCCCTTCTTGGAGGTGGCTCACCCCATTGCACAGGTAGGAGAAGGCAATACGTCTTTGTGTAACTAATGCATCTCACCTCATTAGCAGCAGAGCGGAGCCCTGGTGTGATGGCATCCTGCATTCCCACAGCACACTTTCCCAGCATCTGTCAAGCTGTGTACTGTTCACAGCACAGGCCGCTCCCTGTCACAGCTTCCTCCACAACACAGAGATACTTCTCTCCCTTTGACACGTTCTCAGGAGTCAGCCTTTTGTTATGCCACCAGCACATCCAGCCTGACTAGCATGGAGCATCCCCGTCCCTATTGCATCAACTCCTGGGAACACACATCCAGCTGGAGTTTTCCCAATAAGATTATATTAATGTCTACAAGCATATAAGCAGATCTCAAGGTCTTGAAAAGCTGCTCTACTGATAGGTGGACTAAACCTTCCCTTGCAATACAGGTATTGGTATGCCTGGGTGTAAGTCATATTTGTACACTGTATGATGTTGATCATATTATCAAAAGCAGCATCAACCTTCTGGGCCTGCTATTCCATTGCTGCACTGAACAAGAATGTGCACAACAGGATCAGAGTCAGGGAATGTTCTGGGATGTTACTCTTATGGTGTAGAAACCACCACGGGAACTTGACAGTATACAGACTGTATTTTTGCTCTTTTAATTCAGAAAGGTAAGAAACAACGTCTCCATCAAATTTCTTTAATTCTCTGTATTTCATAATAGAGAAGGCCTAAACTCCTATTAGGTACCTACATATTTCTTGAAGGCGGCATTTTCATACGGTAGTTTTTTCCCCAGCAGAACCCAGCTGCAAGCCTACATGCAGCCAGCAATTCGAGCACATCTGCGGAAAAAGGGGGTGCAGGACCTTCTCCTGTCTCTGGCTCAAACTGCAGACATATTTCTTCAGTGGCAACACCATTTTAAGCAGCATTTAGCTCAGGCACTTATTTCCAACCCTGCCGTACCTACTAGACCATCCGGTCCCAGTGTTACTGTAGCTTTGTGCTAAAGCAGACGGGGAAAGTGATTCAGGCTAAAACACACGCAGCAAGGCTCCCCCACCCAAAGAACAGTGTCTCAGAAGAATGAACACAGGCTGTGTGGAGGTGTAGGAGGAAGCAGGAGAGCTCCTTTCTACAGTGCAGACTGGCAATCTACACTTTGCATAATATCACAAGAAAAGTGGAAGAGACTGAATAAAAATGAGGCAGGAGCAACAGGGGGAAGTAGTGGCCTCAGACTGATATTTTTGTTCAGATTGTTCCTATCATTTGTTTTTCTTCTTTAGGGCAGAGATGGAAAAACTGCTTTGACAAAAGACTATCTCCAAACGTCCCTTCCTAAGTTCAACCCAAATCCGTGCTCCACTCTTTTCTGATTTCATTGTGCAAGCAGGAAACTTCCCAAACAAGGGCTTACTTTAGACCATGTTGTGTTGTAAGTAAACTTAGTGAAAACTATGAGCTGGGATTTCAGTGTAGGTTTGTGTGGGCTTCCAGGGATACTGCAGTAAAAGAATGTTCTTTTCCAAGTCTGGTCAGAATCAAATAGCCCCCATGAAAATTACAAGCTTGGCAATTCCAGCAACGCTTCCAGATTGAAAACATATCACTAGAGTGATTCTCCTAACATTTTCTTTAGTAAATTATGAGGAATGCTAGGAATAATTTCAGTCTAGTTATCCTCTAAAGGGGTCTGCAAAATCAAACTTTTGATTAGTGTCGAGATCTTCAAAATCAGAAGAAACCCTAACAGTAGCATGTCATGCTCCCCTCCTTGAGTAGTCATGCCTGGCAGCTTCTTGCAGAGCTCCTTGGCTTTAATTTACACATTACTCCATCTAGTGGCTTAAAGGTTCCAGCCTCCAAGAGTTTAAAACTCTGCCCTGGTACCAGCTGGAATTCAAACCTCTGCAGCAGTTTTGCCATCACCACTTTTGCCTCCATCTGTTAAGAAGAAAAGCAAATTCATTGTCAGTGACAGCAAATAGAGCTTGGACTCCAACTGCTTAAAGGCAGTGTATTACGTTATACTGCATTGTCAATATAGAGATTTAAAAGTTAAATGCAGCCAGCTGAGTTTGGGCAGGAAACCTGGGACTTCATGGATTTGAAGACAACTGACAGGCACTAGGATTGGTCCTTGTGTTTATGCATTATTCCCATTTGGGAAATCAGACTGTAAAACTAAAGCACTAAAGACTGAGCACTGGTGCTTAGATCAACTCAGAACAGACTCAAAGAGTTGGCCTCCTGCTGTCTTGAAATGCTCTCTGCTATGGTCATATACATCATTAAATTGTTCCTTCCATCCATGTAGCCCCCTCCTCACCTTCTCTCTGCCAGCTGACGTTTTCCCTGCCTTGATTCTGTCACTGGTAGCCATGGAATGGTCTCCAAGACCCCCTGCACATCACCTGTGTGTTTGACCTTGGCTGGCTGAGGGGATGTTGACCTCATCAAGGGGTTTGGATTCAAGCAGGCTGACCCAGGATAGTTCAGAGGGAGTGCAGCCTGCTTGCTGCTCCTCCCCTGCAGACACCTGCATGTGCACACTGGTGATGTGGGACCAGTTTGGCACATGGATGTGTGCTCATGTGACAGCATTTGAGAGACGTCTATCATGGCCATGGGGGGCACCTTTCCTCTAGAGAGAAGGGGGACAGTGCACCATCAGGGTGGCCCCACCACCAGACACGGTCAGCACACCCTGACCTGGCCCAGTGCTTGTTCTGGAAGCATCATTCCAGGCCTCTGCTTACCTGTGCAAACACCTGCCCGATGCAGGATCGGGATCCGAGAGAGAATGGAAAATAGCAATAATATGGCCTGCAAAGAAAAATGTTCAAAATTGTCACTCTAACAACTTGATTGTAAGGAAACAAGCACAGCATTTCATCACAGCAGCAAGGAAATGGTCTAAATATCACCTCGCCTATCTGACTTGTAAAAACAGTCTCCAAATTACCTCTTTTTTGCTTCAGAGCAGCAATACAGCTCCACAGCATGTTTCTGCGAGATCTCTGCTTACTATATGGTTCAACTCACAGAGCTGTCTTGATGCATGCCAACCTTATTTCAAAGCTGAATGTCAAGCACACTCCAAATGCTCTTCCAGCCTGTTATGAGGATGTAATGATCCACCAAATTATTGCTCTTTTGGGCAGCTCTGAACCATGTGAGTGAGGGGGTGTTTGGTTCAGGAGACCAGACTAACTCTAGGCTAAAGCAAAACTCCTGACTCATGAAGTAGTTGGTGCTGATCTCTGTATCTAACTGCTTAGACACTGACACCTCCTATTGCACTCCTGACCACTGACTAGCCTTAGGCTGCCTCCCACGTGGCTGAACAGCATCTTCTGTCCCTCAGCCCCTTCTCCCCTCTCTAATATGGAGACACTTCAAGCATCCTGGGGTCAGGGATGTCACACATTAAATGTCTGCATTGCACTAATGCAAATATTCAACCTGGTTTTGGCCCAAAGCTTTGATCTCAATATAAACATTAAATAAAAATAGTATTGGTCTTTTTTTGCAAGGTATCATGTGGTCTAAAGAATTTTTGAACAAAAGCTGCACATCATTGCTCTCTATTTGCATTTGGATGATTTAGTCTTACTCATACTGGAATTGAAAAATAGTTTTATTCAATTTTCCCCCCTTGAAATATCTTCCTGTAATGGATCCTTATTAAATATTTAACCACCTGGGAGTAAAAAGAAACTCACTTAGGTGCATCTTTGCTGAATCGGTCTGGATTGAAAGTATACGGATCCTTGAAAAACCTTTCCAGTCTTCCCATTATATAAGTGCTGAACTGTCAAGAAAGAGTTTACTTGTTTTAGTCAAGAGCAGCACATTGAAAATGCTTCTTTGCTGTCAAAGGTACAAAACCATAACTGCCTTCCACTCCCCAGTCCCAACCGAGAGTCCCAATTCATACCCCATTTTCGGTCAAGATTTTAGAGAGGCCAGTAGAAATATGCCCAGGGAAGATTCTGGCCCTCTGATCCACAGATCCATTACATTTGGATGAACTGCAGCAGCTAACAGCTGCTGATGGTGGATGGGACTCACAACGAGCGTCGTGTTGGCAGGAATTCTGATGCCGCTGACAACATGCTCCTTCTCCAGCCTGCGCACAGTCCCTGCAACGGGTGGGTACAGCCGCAGCGACTCCTTCAGAACCTGTGTCAGCAAGAAGCACAAAAGGTCACTTAGCTGACACAGTGCAGGAGGCAGAAACAGAACTAATTACCTCCCTATGGCCTTTCACTTTGGCTAAGTGGGAGATTTTGACTTTTGAAACAGATGCTGGCATATCTGCCTTGGGCAAAATGTATGGCTAAGTCAGCTCCTTCAGGCCCAGTTCTTTCTTGCAACTGGTAAAATACAGAGAAAAAGACACCAAACCCACAGGAGATCCCATGCATTGAACAAATCTAAAACCTCAAGTCAGACCAACAACTAAGCGAAAAAGTATTAGGAAGCAAATCTAAGAGTGAAGTCTCCTGGCCCTGATGAGCTGTTCTGGGTGCTGGCTGCCATGAGGATGGGTCATTGCTCCCACCTCCTTCCCACTCTCAGCACTGTGCTCCTGCTTCTGCCTTTGTCCTGCTTCTGCTGCTTGGGGAGCTGAGCCAGGTCAGAGCACCAAAAGGACAAAAAACAACCTGGCAAAGGAAAATGAATAGGGAATGTTGAGAAAAAAGTAGAACAAGACTATTTCTTTTGGTGGCAGTGAGCTGTAAGAAGGGCTTATTTCATCAAAGTGAAACCTAATTAACGGTGCACATGAGCATCGCACCAAAAATGCAATTAACAGTGTGCATGCACGAGTGGACTAACGAAAAAGAAATGTGGACAAAAGGATTCAGAATTGCCTGAGCGACAGGAAAGGAGTCCCATATTCTCTGATACTCCAGTGATGGACTAGCGCTGACCAAGGGTGAGTGATTTTGGTTGTACAGATCCAAGCTTTTAAATAAATGGTCTCCTTTGAGAGGATCTCATGTGATGTGTCTTAAAACTGAAAGGCTTAGATACCTCATCCTAATTGGACTGGTATAATTGTGATGGTGTTTGGAGAAGCCTAAGGAAACCTGCTGATTTCTGTAATCACATAGGTGCCTTTTCCTTCTGAGGAATACACCTATGAAATCTATCCACTGTCAAAGCACAGTGATTTATGGGATGGGATATGACAAATGATAACACTACTGCTCACCTTAGCAGGGCAGTTTAAGAGAAAAATGATCATGGCAGACTACTACAATCACAGGGCAAGTTAAGCAGAACAGCTGCCAGGACTGTGAACCAGCCTCTCCTGAGGGCTATTGGTATCCCCCACCTTGTAAAAAAGGATATGCAACACAAACACTGGCAAGTAGCCAAACCCTGGCTTTGCAGTTCATTACCAACCAGCATTTCTATACACAAGACCCCTTTTAGGGCCAAAGACTCTTCAGAGTGACTGAAGAGGATTTCAAGACTGAACAATGAAAAACTGTCACTACAAAAACTAGCCATTATTTTTGGCTGTCCTCAAATCCCACTGAGTTTATGGCACTTGGTGAGATCATAGCTGGAAATGCTTTAACAATAATAAAAAAAAATAGAGCTGTGAGTTAGGGAAATGTGTGGGATTCACACACAGGTTGGGCTGAAAGTTGCAGATCCTCCTTAAAATTACAGCTATGGTTTCAGCTTAAACAGGTAGGAATTATGCAACTCCACTTTAACTCCCAGTTTGGTAATAACTAAGGAAAGCATTGAAGGAATTGTGTGGGATTTTCTGAAGAAATTTGAGGAGCATCTTTCCCAACGAGGCTAGGCTGCTGCAAATGTCTCATGATACCTGCTTGTTGACTCTCTGGGGACAAACATTACCAGGACAAAATATCTGTATTGTTTTTAAAATCTTAAAAATGTGGGGTTCCTCCATGACATGTCAGAGGTGCTACCAAACAGCTCTGACTGGTATCTTACCTCACTCCTACAGTACCTGTGATAAGTAGGTGAGTTTGCCAAGATCCTCATAGTCAATGTCTCTCTTGGCACCAAGAACATCATCCACTTCAGCTTGAACTCTGCAGTTAAATTAAAAAATGTTAGCTGCAGATGCCCATATCTTGCTAGGCAAGTTGACAAATCACATTTTTTACTTTTCAGACAATGAGTTGGACTTAGACACTCATCCTCAGGCAAAATGCCTACCAATTCCCAAGCAGGCTTCCTGAACTTGTACTTCTTATGTGCACACAGGGCAGCTGAACCAGGTGGGATTCAGGACCAGTATGTATAAAAGCTTTGAAAAAAAATCACCTAGATGAAACTGAAATAATCCATCTTATGCCTTTTTTTCCTACATTTTAGATATATTGGGCCTATGAAACTGTTTATTTTGGAAGGGGGCTATAATTTATTGGTAACTGATCCTATCTTTTTAATAATCCTTATAATTAAATTCACCTTGAAATTAACAGCAAGCTGGGTTTCCAAATTGGAGTGCACGTACCTTTCCAGTATTTCAGGATGCTGACCCAGTGCCATTACTGTAAATGACATCTGATTGGCAGTGGTTTCATGCCCTAATGACACCAAAAATCAATTTAAAGGTTAGCATAAAATATTAACATGACACAAAGATGGTCTACTAGGTGACTGTGAACAGGAAACTTTAAACATTGGACCCCAAATGTTTTATTTAAAGTATGCTACAAATTAAAGGAAATATTAAAAGGGATGTAAAGTCTATGTAAGGAGCTTTCAGGAATGACAGGAACAGGACAGAGCTGGTAAAGAATGACCCATTTTGCACAACTCAAAGCTGCACTGGCTGCATGCAGCACCTACTGGTTATGAGCTCCCTAACAAGAGGACCAGTGATATATATATATATATATATATATATATATAAAATGTCTCTCTTGCAAAAGAACAGCATTTTGACTTCACCTTCTTAGGAACCTAAATCCTACTGACCTGCAAGATGATGTTTATCTCATGTATTAATTTGGCCCATGCTTTTTTCTGACAGGCTTGACAGTGTCTTCTCCTACCAAACATTGACTGAAGTTCTTCAAGCAAGAATGGCATTTAGTCATGTGGGTGAGGTGATGTAAAGATACGTGGAATATGTTAAAGATGCTTTCAGTGGGATTTGGTGGGACCTGGGAGGAAGGACTAGAACCCTGTAAGGAATAGCCTTTCAGCTCAGTGAGCAGAGGTTGGGAACCAGAGTGGGAAGCCTGGCCTTATTTGCTGTGTCGATATGACTGAAAGAGGATAACCTACGATTTGCCTTTGAGAAAACTGAAAGTTTTCTTCAGACCTCGCCCAGCTGGTCCTATGCCAGTGTAAATACTGCTGTCTTCCAACCAACAGACTCCTGGATACAGCAGCATTACCTGGAGTGATGATGTTAATGATGATGTTAATCACGATTAACAAGGGTGTTAATCATAACCCAAGAATGAGTACAGCTTCCCACATGACATATGCAAGCATAAAAATAGCCACCAACCTGCAACAAAGAAAGTGATAAAGTTATCCAGAATGTTTTCATCATCTCTAGTTTCCTCCAGAGCTGTCAAGGCAGAAAAGCAAATGGGATTAGAAAATGCCCCCGTGCCCCAGTTGGACCAGCCAGAATGCTCTGCCCTGTTTGGCACATATTGGGTGAGGTGGCATCGAGAGGGGATGCTCAGTGGGTGTTTCAGTTGTGGCTTGTGACCAATATTTGATGCAACACAATGAAACACGGGATTTTCAAAGCAACTCTACTATCTTCAGTGTGAAAAAGCCTTTAAAGGAGGATCAAAGTTCAGAACTCCCAAACAATCCTCCCCAAATCCCATGGCAAAACATAGCACAGAGAAATTCACTCAAACAGCAACATGTCCCTTACCATCTCCTTTCAGTATCTGTGTAAGAATATCCAAAGTGGCTTCCTTCCCGTTCTGGAGAGCTTCTCTCCTCTGGTCAATGCACTCCTTCCCCACACGCCGCAGCAGCCTCACACTCTCCCTGACCTCCTTTACCAACTTCTGTTTCCCTGGCATGTACTGAATACAGAATTTCTTGAGTCATTTTATTTCTTTTGCTGGTAAAAAAATAATTTCAGTGTTATTTTACAAGGGAGCACCTTGTTTTCTGCTAAATAACACTTGTCACAAAAACATCTGCTCTCCACGGAACAAAGTGATTGCTTCCAGGATGAAGGGTTTGGGGAAATGAGAAATATGTGCATGCTGATGTCCTGTCTTGTCAGAGCTGATGTTTTGGGCACTGTGAGCAAAATTCCTCACCTCTCCATGGAAAGAGACTACAGCATGTAACACAGAGTCTCACCCTAAAAATGAAAACAGGAGCTCTAAAAGCCTGAACTACAACTTTCATGAGACACTAGGATGATTTTTAACTTAAATATTTCATATTACATCCATAATTTCTTAGTAGATGAATTTGGGTTGAAAATATAATTTTTTTATGGCAAGAATGTTCAAATTTCTTCCACTTTGAGTGGGGGGTGCCATCCTGCTTGGACAAAGGGCAAAAATCTCAATTTTTAATGGGTCTGAAAGAGCAAATCCATATGAAAAGGAGACACATGCAGGGGAGAAGACAGAAAGGAAGCATTAAATGTTAATGTTAAATTCTGCAAGTGTTTTAAAGCATTAATGAATTTTATCTTGATGCACATTGGAGGGGGAAATCTACAGATGACTTTCCCCCACAGCTCCCTCCCACTAACTTCAGCAGGAGCAGAGGCTCCAGCTGGATGTGAGAGAGGACAGAAGCGAGGAGTGTACAGACCTGTATGAGGGGGATCCGAGACTTGGTCAGTCCCTCCAAAACCATGGTCACAGCGTGTGGTATAGGCGTCTGGTCATCACTCACTGCGTTTAATTCCAAGCCAAAGGCTACCTGAGGAGCAGGAGAGAAAAAGGCAACTTGCTACACCCTCATGGCTCCCTGGGGCTGGGGTGAAAGAGCAGGATAACCTCATACCATCACCTTTTCCCCTAAAAATATATCAGGCTAGATCTGGCCCTGCAGGAGACTGTGAGGGGAGGGCAATACCTACATTATGCTTTCTCCTTATTTGGGGGGATTAATAATTTACTATTACTTTTCATTCATCCCAAACTGTTTTGCATAGAGAAGGGAAAAGCCAGCATAAGGCGGACTTCATGCTGACATATAATGGCAATAATATAACCCATGAATGAACATTGGTGTGCCCCTTTTGGCATGGAGGGGTGGGAGGTGTGAGGATGAAAGGGTTTTGGAAAGGGTCCCCATCCTGCAGGCCAGACCTGGGCTATGCACACCCTTCCCTATCTGTCCCTTCCTATGGCTCAGCCCAAATGGAAGTGGCACAATTAGTCCTTCAGCTCTTCTGGCATTGATAGCTGAAGGTCTTTTTCCCTGGCTCCAGCTCCTGATCCCATCCTGCTGCCAGTACACATTACTTCCATTCTTTCCTGCCGGTTGCAAAGGAAACAAGCAAGCAACAGCTGGTACCTTTGCAATGATATCCATAGTCACCCGGCACATCATTGACAGCATGCTAAACTCTTTCTTCCCATCTGCCATTTCCTCCAGCTTCTCCATCAGCTCCTCTGCTTTTTCATTAAAAGTTTCCATCAGACCAATCAGGTAGCTGAACAATCAATAAAGATGAGTAGTGGGGGTTCTGAAGAGGACAACTTTGCTCAGGCAAAATAACTTTCATTATTTTCCATAGAAAATCCTAAGGTTTTTTATTTTAATTTATAATCAACTTGCCCTAGTACTTTAAAAAGCAAACAGATAAAATGAGCTACATTCTTCTTACAGCAGCCCTGCTCTGCCCTGCCATAAAACTAATGTCTGTCATGGCAAAGGGCTGTGGCTTGTGCACACCAAAGCAAAGCATGTGGACTTTATTTTTGGACCCTACACGCAGTGCATTGAGGCACACACAAGGAAACCAGACCAACCCTCTGCCTTACCTTTTCTAACAGGATAAGAAAGCCATAACCACACTCCTAGATATATAACCTTGGGACCTTTCTGTCATTGCTGAGCTCATAGGGGTGTCACTGCTCCACGGGAAGTCTGGTCAAATCATACTTGGCATGGAAATGGTGTCCTAGACACTAAGTAAAATGTAATTTTGACACTAAATGCCTTTTTTTTTTCCTCTAAATATCAAATAATGATAGAGAGAATCATGAAAATACAGTAGAAATAACAGCTAGCTCATCCCAGAAATATTTGCCTTACGTTCGGCTGAAAGCTGGATCCATTATCCTCCGCTGCTTGTGCCAATGCTCATGGTTGCAAACAGTTACCAAGCCATTCCCCAGAAACCTAGCATGTAGGAAAACAAGGAGAGGAACAGTTTTCAGCAAGGGAGCCAGCTGAACCCCACGTAGTCACAAAGATAAGTCCTTAACATCTACTTTCTTCTATTTTGCCCATGTGTAATATTTTGCCCACTGTGATACTTCAAGTGTTGCAATCATTGCATGACTGTGGACAACAAGTAAACCACAAATATGTTTTGCTAGGTAGGTGTGGACTGCTGAGTCCAACAAGATGCTGGTTCATTACAGCTGATATACAAAGAATTAATATAATAACTGGATTATTATATTTTTAAAATCTTCAGCCTAACAAAGAAATCCCCTTTTTTGTGATTGAATGTAGGACCTGCAAACTCCCATCCATCAAAAGACTAACTCAGTGCTCTAAAATCTAAGTGAGAAGTTTGATGATGGTCTTGAGCAGACTATTCTGAGACTAATTGAACATCCCCAGGAGGGATAAAAATGTATATGATAAAGGTAAAACAAAATCCAACGTATCCTCCTCCCTGACTGGGAAGACATTTGACTTGACACAAAATTTAATAGGTACATGCTGCTTACATATGTCTGGAATGAGACATTAATTCCCACACTAAGGTCTGAGTCAAAATAAGTGTTCATGTGTGGTGTTATTAGTCTTGCACTTATTTACAGATCACAGTGGCTTCAGATGGGTTTTGCCTACCTCTCACCAAATAGGCTGAAGATACGATCGTACACCAGCCGATCCTTTGGGTACTGCGGTGACATCAAGAACTCCTAAAATCGAATCTCAGGTCAGTGGATACTGAGTGCAATCTGTTTTCCAGACAAAACACAAAATTTCACTCACACATTTACTGTGTTCCTTCTGCAGCAACAGTCTGAGGAGTAGATGAATTATTTGGTGTGCCCTGATTCCCCAGTTCCCATGCTACTAGCTTGTTTTGCATGCCTCTAGCACTTTTTTGCCCAATGACCTGAAATCTCACTCTCTGGTAATTGCAAAGATTTAGAGAAAGAAATTCAGTCTCTTGTGCCTCATTCATTTGAGATATTAAGCTCTTGCAGAGGGTCTTCTTTTCAGAAATGGTGGGTGTTTGCTATATGTGCTGTTTAAATAAATGTGACAAAGTAAATTAACTGATCAAGCAAGAAAATAAATCAAGACAGCCCAGAGAGCAGAACACCTCATCCTCCTAACCCTGCCAGAGCCAAGCACAGACTGGTTGCTTCGTGTTGCCTTGAACATCAGGCACCAGCTCTCTCCTTATGGAGGGAGGGGCTGATCCCCACTGCTGATGTGACTTTATTTTTTCAGTACCTTCACTCCTTCAGGACTCACAACCATTACTGTGACTCTGTGAAAGGCATTAAGTCGTACAATTGGTCCGTATTTCTCTGCCCTGTAAGAAGAGAAGATTTTAAAAAGAGAATTATGGTACAACCAACCAACATGTCACAATTCAGACCTAATAACCTTAAAGGACCAGAGCACACTGCAGTGGGAACTGCTGCAATCTAAAGACATTAGGAGAATTGCAGAATCATCAAGCTTGGAAGAGACCTTCAAGACGATCTAGTCCAACAGCCAACCCAGCACCACCACAACCACCCCTAAACCACATCCCCAAGTGCCACATCCGGACACCGCTTGAACACTTCCAGAGACAGTTACTTACATCTTCCTGAGCAATTTATTCCAATGCCTAACCACTCTTGCAGTGCAAAAATTTTTTCTAATATCTATCTGACCTGAAAGATCAGTGCTCTCTCTCTGGCTCCTCTACTGACCTTCTGAATGATGCCAGTTATGTAATTCGGGGTGTCCATGCCTTGATTTCCCCACTTGTTCTACAGGGCTACCCCATTCAATTGATGTGTCTAACTTACCACTGCAGGAAGAGATCATGAACAAACTCCTGCTTCTTCATCATTCTCCATAAGATTGGGAGGTGTCCAAAGAAAAAGCTGCAGAAAATGAAGATTAAGAGGGTCACAAGGATGCCAACAGAGGGTTTTACTGCACTCCTTGTTGCTCAGTGAGCATTGCTCAGGTTTCACTTGTAAGGAAAGATGAAAATAACTCCAAGCTATGCCAACAACCAGCCTTCATCATGTTGGTAAGCTGGGGACTAAAGTCGGGCTGGTGCAGGCACGTAGCCAGGAACACCAGTGCAAAGATGAAGGATGAGGTCTGTTTTGCTGCTGTATTATAGGAGATGTTTGGGTCTGGGTGGGAGCCCCCCATGAATTGCTTTGCCTTTGCCTAGCTGACTGAATCTCAACTGCAACTAATATGTTTCTGTACACGAAACAGACATTTGCATTAAATATTCTCTAATATGTTCTCAGCTCTAAGGGTAACTTCAATTCTGTAAGTGGAGTTCTGTTAAGGAAAAATAGGAACCTTCTGTATAAAGCCATGTCACTTCAAATGCTGGGAAAAAAAGAGGACCTAGAAGGATAATAACTGGCTAATATAGAAACTGAAGACATTAACAAAAAAGGTTAACTCTTCAAATACAATAGCTGAATTTAAAAGTTAGAGATCAACTCCTTCCTTCAACCAAGAGTGGTGAATTCCCATAGGCTTTGTGTAAATCTGAAGGAAGGTTTGGCCAAGCTTCTCTCTAAACGAAGCAAGTTGCACTCAAGATCTGTTTTCCATTTGAGACACAGAGAGCCATGCCATCATCCTTTTCAGTATAAGGAAACTAGAGGGGACATACAGGCTCTTATTTTATTACTGTTGGAACTGGGAGGCACATAAAATAATAAGGACTCAACAAAGATACCCACCATCTACAGAAACTTTTAATCCTCCGCTTGTTCGACTCCTCCATTGTAACTGGACTCCAAAAAGATGTGGAATACAATGCAACTCCTTTGTTAACTACAGCTCTGGAAACTGCTCTATCTGCAGACCAGGAAGCAAGGTCCCACTCATGGCTCCTCTTGTGTGACACATAATTCCTCAGAGATATTTTTCATCCCCTCTCCCATCACCCAGTTAAGTCAGGTGTTACAACAGGCTTAAAACATTTATCCACTACTAAGAAGTCCCAGTTACTGCATGTCATGAAAAAAACTAAGTGAGGGTTTGGTTTGGGAAATATCAACTGTAAACTCATATTTGCAAAGAAATCCCTTTTTCCTATTTCTTGTTGTTCAACCCTTAAGCCAACTTTTGAAGAGCCAACCTCCTCCCTACACGTGAGCCATTCATGCTCAAAACAAAACAAAGCCACTACAACCACTGGGACTCACTTTTCCAATCTGTCCTGCACAATTTTCCTTGAGAGATGTGCTGTGCTAGTTCTGATAAAATAAATGGGCCCAGGAAATAAAGGGCGTTAATGTAATCTTGTCATCAGGCAGCCATAAGACTTTAGACAAGGCTTTGGTAAGATCCTGTTGTACTTCATCCTAAAATAAGGCTTTCTTAAGCTTTTATCAAAGGGAAAGAGCCAAGCGCAAAGGGAAAGCCGTGCTTTTGGGACAGAATAAAGCACTGAAAGGATACAGGCTGTGGACTGGTTAGTTGGGGAGCACATTTGGTGGGCAGAGAACTGGACACAAGCCAGCCTTTGCTTCTGGTGCTGCTCTTCTCCAGTTTTCCAGATACAGTATCAGAGGAGAAGTGTTTAGATTTGAATTACTCCCATTTCAAAGTAATTGGGGTTGGCAAGGACCTCTGGAGGCCACCAGCCCAGTCCCTTGCTCCAGGCCAGTCAGCATCAGAGCTTGGGGCTTCACCCAGCCATATTGCATCAGCTTTTGAGAACCCTCACGATGAAGGTGTTTTGCCTTACACCTCAATGGCCTTAAGACATTTTGTGCCATTGCCCCGAAAACAGCCATTCCCTCTGCCCTTCCGCAGCTGTTCCTCTGGCGAAAGCCAGCCCAGCTGCCTCCACTGGACTTGCCTCAGTTTGCCCATGTCTTTCTTGTCCTGGGGAGACCACCACCATCAACACACACAGCATCTGGCTTTACCTTTTATTATTTTTTTTATACATGACTTTTCAGAGCTGGAGGTATTTGCCTTTTCTTACCTTGGACATTTAGGAGTGGAAGTGTTTGTGCAACAGGTACCAAAGGGGGAGTTTTGGATTGTACCTGGCAATTTGTACTTTTGAAAAGCCATCAAGTGCTGTGGGCTCACATGACATACAAGCCTCCACTTAGACAAACCAGAACTAGAAACCTTTCTGGGAAGGATCCTATGCTGATGACTAATATCAGGCCTCAAAGCCTGAAGAAGAGACAGAAAAGCAGCCACAGGGTTCCTCAAACCACCATTACTCTATGGTGTTACTCCACACCTCAAAATGAACTTACGGACAAGCAAGTTCAGGCATGACAAGGTCCAGCCTCTCTCTAATCTTCGTATCTGACCCTGACTACACAAGTAGGCTGAAGCTTGGAGCTGGGCAGCCAAGCTTGGTGTCCTTGTAGGTTGTCTGTGTAAGACAGTGCTGGTGCAGTGTCTCTTTCTGGGGCATGTTAAGGAGGGCATGTGCACCCACAGGTGAGTCTGAACGGGAAGCTCACACACTGCTGCAAGAACCATGTCTCCTTGTGACACTGCTGCCAGTGCCTTGCTGGCACCTTTTTCACCATCCTTTATCACTTATGACATTTTTATTTATTTATGGCAGAAACCAAACACCTGGCTCGTGAGGGAGAGCACGGAAGGTGTCTGGTGGAATTAGTGTCAGTGTGCCTGCTGGAGCGGTGTAGCAGGGCTGGGTGTGCTGGTCCAGCGCAGGGAGCCGCTCCCGCACCGCACGGCTGGTGCTGCCGTCAGGTCCCTCTGTGGTGTCCTATCCTAAGAGAACGCACAGCTCGGGTGGGCGGCTCCGAACCGCTCCTTCGTGCCGCCGTGGCCACCCGGGAGATGCAGGGCATCCAGCCCCTGGCGGCCGGGCGGGATCCCCGGCGATGCCAGGCGGTGCCAGCCGTTCCCGGGGAGCGGGCACACAGGAGCGCTGTGCCCAGCCTGCTCACCCCTCTTCGCTGCCCTCGCCCACACCCGCCAGGCCCGGCCCGGCGCAGGGACACCGGCTGGAGGGTTTTTTCCTGCTCTGACGTTTCCTCACGGCTCCAGCCCGGCGGCCGGGGCGCACGGCGGGGTTGGAGCCGGCGGCGGAGAGCGCCCAGCAGAGACAGCGGCCCGGGCCGCCATCTCCAGCCCCTTACCTCTCCCGCGGGGCGCCGGGGATGTGGTCGTACTTGGCGTGGATGCGCTTCACGTAGCAGCAGTACAGGACAAAGGCCAGGAGGCAGAGGGCCAGCAGGAGCCCCCCGGCCGCCCACAGCGCCTCCATCCCCGCCGGCTGCCAGCGCTGCCCCCCGTGCCCCGGGCGAAGGGCGGCCGGGGCGGGCCGGGCTGGGAGAGTTCCCGGCTGCGGGCGGGGACGGCGCTGCTTAAAGAGCCCGGCGGCGGCGGTGTGAGCTGCGAGCTCCAGAGCGCTTCGGATACACCCATAGCGTGTACCTATGGACGTGTACACGTGTATGTTTACGGTCCGGAGGAGACCACGAACATGATCAGAGGGCTGGAGCCCCTCTCCTGTGAAGACAGGCTGAGAGAGGCTTGGCTGTTCAGCCTGGAGAAGAGAAGGCTCCTGGAAGACCTTATAGCAAGGGCTACAGGAAGACTGGAGAGGGACTTTTTACAAAAGCATGTAGTGATACGACAAGTGGGAGTGGCTTTGAATTTAAAGAGGATAGATCTAGATTAGATATTAGGAAGAAATTCATTACTATGGGGGTGGTGAGGCACTGGAACACGTTGCCCAGAGAACTTGTGGATGCCCCATCACAGGAAGTGTTGGATGGGACTTGGAGCAAGCTGGTCTAGTGGAAGCATCACTGCCCATGATGGGGAGTGGAACTATATGATCTTTAAAGTCTCTTCCGATCCAAACCATTCTATGATTCTATGAAATATATATGTGTGTGTCTGTGTATGCATACGTATGGATGCGTGCTTTCCTGGTTGTGGAGTTGGTGCTTTGAACAAGTGAGTGAGGAGGTCAGGAAGGACGCTGCATCTTCCTATGCTTGTTTATAAAACTGTTTTAGATAAGGTTCCTCTGTGAAGGCTCCTAGACAACCTAAGTGTCACAGGACAAGGAAGGTGGAGGCTCTTTGTTGATTTTTAACTGCTTAAATTAGAAGATGCAAAGAGAATATACTATTGATGCCTGTTGGTATCAATAGATGAAGGTTTTCAGAGCAGTCTCCTTTCATCACCGTGTCATATAATGTGCTCATTCATCATCCAGACACAGGAATGAGAGATGATACTGTTTTATTCAAAACAGGTAATCTAAAGCTGACTGACACAAATTGCATAATGATTTCCGGATGCAAAGGACCAAGCTATAAAATGGTGGAAATTAATTTCTGGTAAATGAAAAGTAATGCATGGGGAAAGATTAACTATGCTTATTTATATACCTCCAAGCCAGTTATATATATTTAGTGGTGGCACTTATTCAGGAATTTCAACTTAACACTCAGTACAGACCAAAGAATCAAGCAGAGTATTGACAGTGATTAGAAATGGGTGAGTGAGCAAAGCAAGATGCCTGAATGTATTGGTACATAAAGGGCTCGATAAATCTGGAGCACACCTATTACGTGTGAATATCCCACCGACAGAGGTCAGAAAAATCATCAGTGGTTTGGAAATAAATAAGGACAAACTAAGTTATTACTTTGCCTAATTCAAGAACACAGATACCCACTGAAATGATCCAGCAGCAGGTGTAAAAGAGGAATACATTTTTCACAACAAATAGTTTAATGGAGGAACTCATGGCAATGAACTGTTGTGGGGGCTAAGTGAACAAGATGGCTCACAGGGAGGCATCACAACAGAGAAAGTGATGGGGGATGGATACAGGAGCCATCACTGACCTCAGGCAGGACCTCTGGCCTCTGGGGATTTCTGGGAGGAACAGCAGAACCTCAAAAGGTTCCAGAAGACCAAGAAGGCACAGAAACCACCCACTGTATCCTACTGTCTTCCCATCCTGCCCTCAGTCCAGCAGCCTTTCAATTACTGCAACAATCTCCACAGTGTCCTATAAACCTTCCACCTTTTCCTTCCTCCTCAAAGACCTGCCAGGTCTCTCCTCCAGTGCTGCTACATGTTATGCCCGCTCCATCCCTTTGAAGGATGCTGACCTTCACCAGGGTGTCAGACATTCCTCTCCACCATTCCCCCGGCTCTGAGTGCAGCAGGGGAAGCAGAGGAGGATCCTAAGGAAAAACAAGCATAGCCCTTGCATATCAGACTTTCATAGGACAACCCCATGATATACTCCTTTGCTGCATAAGCTTTGCTCAACCTTCTGGAGACAGGATATGAAGATACCTGGAATTTTATCATGCCTATTTGCCACTTGTGGGTCTCTCCTTTGTTTGGCAGCACCATATGAGGTTGCTGTGGGAGTTTTCATCCCCACCATTTAGGGTACCTTTTCCCTGCACCCCTTCCCCAGCAGCTCCCATATGTCCATGCCTCTCTACAGAAGGAGGAGGAAGATGTAACTCATGACACCCCTTGTTTTTGCCCATCTGATGCAGCAATTATCTGCCAAGGGCCTCCATGAGTCAGATCACTTCAGTTTCCAGGTGGAAGCAATGACTGAGCTAAAAGGCCACAATCTACAGGTTTTTCTTCTTACATAATTTCTGCTTGTTTTTGAGACCAGCAGATTAGAAAGAGCCGAGAAGGACTATCAAAGCAAGCACAGTACATGCCAACATAAGGTGAGGGATTTAATGTTTGTTCCAAGCCATAAATAATTTCAAATGGGCTATTAGTGGCAGAGGAAGTGGGGAGTCAATGGCGAAAGGGAATTTAAGGAGCACCTGTAGCAGCCGTGACTTTGTGTGTTATTTATGCTGTGTGGATGCATGTCCATGAATCCCTCATAGCAACCTAGGGGCTAACACGTACTGACCAACTTTAGCTAAACCTGCCATGGAAACACAGATCACAAAATGCTCAAAAACCAGAGCAGATTAAAGGAATTGTGCTGGCTTTGTAGTGTGAGCTAGCCTAAAGAAAGGTTTGGTATCACAGACCTTAAAGGATGACAGGGATTTTCTTTTGAAGTCCCCAGGAAGCAGCACCTCTCCCAGTGGGCATGGCTGAAGCCTGCCCATGTTTGGGTCACAACAGCCTGGGAGGTCCCTGGGGAGGCAGAAGGACCAGAAACTTCTCAGAAAACTGTGAAAGGGGTGAAAACCTGTCAGGCGCTCCTGGGCTTTTTCTTTTGGTTGGTCACCATGCTCAGCAGAGGGGAGAAAAAACACTTGAGGTGCCCTATGGGAACAAATGCACCTGATCACTTCATCTTCAGAGCTCCACACTGCGGGTGGGCAGGGCTGCCCTGGGAACCAGGCTTTGGGTCCAGTGTCACTCTTCTGGCTTCACATCACGTAGCAGAAGAGTTTGGTAGTAATGCCACACAGTGACCTCAGAGAGACAGTGTTTCCTAATAACGGTCAAAGGGTACAAAACATTAGAAACTAGAGTCTCCAGCTGTCAGTACGCAACGTAGCAAGAGCTGGCTGTATTTTTTAAAATATTTTTTGGCTTTCTGTTACGTTCAAGGTTAACATTGATTTTTATTGAACTGGTAGTTCCTTTTTTGGCTCAAAATAATTGCAACAACCCTGAATTATTTTCCCCTTTCTTTTGAATACATATTCTCAAAGACCATCATTATTATCTAACTATTGTTTCTGTTTATCTTAATTGAAACTACCTTTTTTTCTTTTTTCTTTTTTTTTTTCCCCCTTCCCCTGTTAAAACTGAGGTTTTAAAGCCTCTTGTTTTCAGAAAAAAAAAAACACCTACTATTCCTCCTCCCTGGTCAGTCTCTATATATCATGATCTCGTGGCATGGATATCCATTACCGGGAAAGACACTTCACAAGAATAGCATCACCTAGAGAAAGTGCTTAAAAACTAAAGCTAGCTAATGAAACCATGTCTTTAAAGACAGTCAGTGAACTTCCTGAGGAAACATTGATTTTCTGAGTTTCATCAGCGTTTTTTTCAGCATACTTCAAGAACAAACTGTAACTATCTTTAAGGTGTTCTTTCATTTGGAATCAGTCTCAGAATAATTCCTGTGAAAAATTCCTGCTTGTATCTTGTTTGTGAGCAGCTCACAGGGAAGTGATAAAATATTTGGTATTTTATATATTTTGATGGAATAGGGAGGCCATGTAATACAGTTCTGATCCCTGAGCAGATCAGGTAAGCTCTCAGAATTAAGCTTCTCAAGCAAATATAATTATCAGCTGATAACTCCCCTAAGTATTCAGCCTGTGTACACTGCTGAACTTATCTTACTTTTCATGCTTCAAAGACGAACTTTAATAAAAACTTCCGTTTGTGTTCCAACAAGCTTTAATACAACCTTTTGTTAGCATTCTAACATGTTTCTGTGCCCTTGAGCGAAGGACACGATCCCGAGGAACTGCCGAGTTTATGATCTGCCTGGAAGCCACACACTGCACTAAGGTGAAGGAGCGAGGCTGGGGCACGCCGTGCTTCCCTGGCTGTCACCTTGCTGCTGGGGACTGAACTGCCATCGCGTGGACACCCTGCCAACCTGCACGTTCCCATGAACACGAGAGGCGAGAAGGATTTGGGAGCTGAACAGAAGGGCAGAGAAATGGGAACCATTAACTGGTGTGAATTTCCAAAGTGAATTTGAAAAATCGATGGGATGTAGGGTTAGTCCAAACTCCTGCTCCCTTTTGCTTCTTTCCAGGGCTATTTAAGTTCAAAAGCATTTTCTGTTCTCTCTCTCAAGGTCCAGCATCATTTAGGCTGTAAGTGAGGACAGCAAAGAGAAGGCACAGCTTAGGCAGCTCCCGTGCTGAGAAATGCCTTCAGCAGCACACGACTCACCGGAGGGTCAGACATCCTGGTCAGTCTGAATTTACCAATATGATACATTTCTAAATAAAGAGCTTTTAATTTTACTGTTAAATGTCTCCATCTGTTGTGTGCTACTGGTTAAATGCAGATGGTGATTAAATTATTAGCTCTCTTGGTGAATTTACAGTCTAAGAGCTCACTCCCTGCCTAGAGATCCATATGAAACTAGTGGGGGTCTGGGACTAGCATGAACACTGTGCTTCAGCCATCTCCAGCAGAAACACAAACTTCAGGACTGTTTTTACTAGGCATCTCTTCCTTTTCTAGGCAGAAACACTGTCCAGGTAGGATACAGGGACTGCCTACTGTTCAGGGATTTCAATCCTTCTGCCCAGCTTGAGCAGCTCTGCCACAGATGTGGATTTCAAAATATTTGTTGGAGTACACCTTCAAAACTCAGCTCGTTCTCTGACAGCAAGGTAATAACATCTGATCTCTCTGGTTTTTTACTATTATTATGACAGCCAATGTGAAAAGTAGTGAGGCTTATTTAAAGTAAGACCATACAGAATATTTTATCAAGTATAGGAGAGACATCTACCTTAATCTCCCTGCACTTAAACATTCAATGATTGTTTCTCTGTTACTAGTCCTTTGCAAGGTATGGGGAGATATTTGGTACTGTGTGCTTACAGTTACATTCATTCATACACCAGCTCAAAGGGAAAAAAAGTATACTTTAATGTAAATATTTAGCTATTTTTCTTTCATAAAACAAACTGCAATATTATGACCAATACTAAGAATATGGACTTAAATTGTGTTACCAGCCCAATTCAATACATGACCCTATTTTAAATCCAACTATTTAATAAAATGTTACTTCTGTTCAAAAGCAAGCGCATAACTTTCCTCAGCATGTGTATCCAAATATATATATGGATATAAAGTGTAAAGCAGTAGGTGAATTCTGCTGTTACTTGTATCAGGGTAAATAATTATTAAATCCAGCCAGGCCAGAGCTAGTGAGGGCAGTTACAATGTTTTTGGAAACAGAAAATGATCCATTATTTTAATCATCAAGGAACTAGAAATTGAGAAGGGGTATCAAGTTAATAGCAAAAACTTGCCCTTCTGTCTGATGCTGGGAAAATCACCTTCCTGAGCAGAGCCACAAGCCTCAAAAAATGCTGTGGAAGACCAGAGCATCTTCACCTCTGACCCAGCAGCAGTGGCTGGGCTGTGAGGGCTGGGGCTGGGCTGAGCTGGAGGACACTGTCAGCCAACAGGGCTGTGTAAGATGAGACTGCATGACAACATGCTGTGTCATGCCACAAGCTATGACATGCAGGAAGAGGCAGATGAATAACTGAAGGGAGATCTTTCTTCTGTGATAAAGTTTGAAGGATAATTTTCTTTCCTACTGCTCTTCCAAAATGAAAACCTCAGGTGATACAAGATCATCTGAACACACCTATGCAGAACTGCAGATGCCCTGAAAGACCTTTGCCATTTAGGACATTTCCCTTTGCCCTGTGCATGGCATGAGCCTCTGGGACCATGGCTCTCAAAGCAGTCCCTGCTGCTTCCTCCAGAAGCTCTTTTTCTCTCTAGGATGTCTTTAAGGGTCATACAGGAAAGGTGAACAGAGCACAATTGGTCTAAAATCTTGGTTAAAGAATTGCTGCATGCTTAGGAATGAAATACCTTGTGGTCTGCAACTCTTCTGGAATCTCCCTAAAACCAGGATATAGCTTAAACGATAAAAGTAAAGGGGAAAAAAAAGTGAGCAGTCCAAATACTAATGATATACTCACTGTTTAATAGCAGAGGCAAAAAAATTAAACTAAAGTCATCATTTTGTCTCCCTATACTTTTGATCTGCTCCAAAGAGAGTTTTGTTTCTGTATCATCCAGAAAACAAATTATCAAAAAGCCTACAATGGGTCTTTCAATGGGAAGTTCCATCCTTTAATAAAAATAGCCACCTTGGGATTGGAGTTCACAAAGGCTTTATCTTCACTAACAAATGAAACAGTCATGGTTTTGTTATCAGGCCAACTGACAGTGACTCTTGACCTGGCCCAGGGTGATCTGGGAGGGTGCAGGTTAGCAAGGGACACAGGCATGCTGAGAACTGCTCTGAAGATTTAACAACACACCTCCTTGCCTCCTGGTGACAGGAAATGTTCCTGGTGCCCCTTCATTTACCAGGCAAAAAAACCCAACAAACCAACAAAACTTTTTTTTAAGTGTACTGACAACCAAATGTGCTCAATCTTGTCTGGCTTAGGGGCATGACGTCCTGACTTAATCAGGCTTAAGAAAAAGGTTTTTGCTGTTCCATTCTGCAAGGGAGAGGATGGAGGTGGAAATAACATCGCTCATGGGCAGCACTGGACCTTGGCACCTTTCAAAACCATCAGAGCCACCTTGCTCAAGCCTGACATGTCGTGCTGTGCTGTTGTCTCCTCTCCATGCCTGGCAGATGTGGACAGGAAAACTCTCATAAAAAGTTAATAATAATAAATGCGCTGACCTAAAGCCAGATCTTTTGCCGCAGATTATGCTGGATACAGGAATCAACCATACCTTGGCAAAACAAAATCTTCAGTGGGATTAGATGTTACTTACCCAAAACTGCCAAATGTAGACCTTTGCAGTGATTTTCACACTGAGTTGGTTGTCACCCTGCTTATATATACTGAGGTCCTGATCATTCTCATTCCACAGAATTTTCAAGCATGGAGTGGACAAGTAATTGACAAGACATTAATAATAACAAAAACAGTCCAAGGGTTTAGTCCTTGCCAACACCTAATGCCCCCAAGGAACAAACTACTTGATGTCAGTGCTTACAACTAGCTTTTTCATTTATCCTTAAAAATAGCATCCCTGTTTACCACATTATTGTTAAGGAATGCGTGCTGTTTCAGTCATAGCTGCTTTTCTGACAACACTGAAACACTGCTCAAGGCAGGTCTGTAGCTGCACCTGTGCCCCAGACATGGAAACCTTGGGAAAGTCATGTACGAGACAGCAAGGTATGGGCACACATCAAATGGGTTTGAGGTCTTGTTTACAAAGCAAAAAACTATGAATTCTTAAAGCTTAAATTTGGAATGCTGTTAGTACTTATCCAAAGATGATCACATCTCTTTTCATATAGAAAAATGTGTGTTTATGTCTGAAAAAGTTTCTAAGCTGACTTTTTTTAAAGAGATCTACTGGCATGTTTCTGAGAAGAAAGGCAGACTTGGATATTGCTAACATTGTGACTGTTTTTCTCCTCTGCACAGCCAGTGAGGGGCTGAGCTGATGTACAGCGGGACAGGTTTGTGCTGGGGACCTCCCCCCCCAAAAGCATATCAATGCTAACAGGTGAAAGAAGAGTCAGGCTGCGCTGGGAGCATCCCTGGGAGTGTTGTGCTGGGTTTGGGCTGTGGGGCAGGGCAGTAATATATGAGCTGCTCTTCTCCCTTGGCCATCAAATACATCAGTGCTCTTGGGCACACGATGGGACTCTTAGGGATGGTCCTGTGCAGGGCTGTCATGGTTTTGTTTGTCCTTGGAGCTATGCTGGAATTTTCCCTTCCCCCTGCCCACTGTGTTGGGGCGATGAGGATTGGGCAAGGTGACTGTATCCAGGCAACTAAATGTCACAGAAGAAAAGAGTAAGACTACATTTCCAGCTTAGTGGTCTTGTGGTCCTCATCTCCTGGGAAATGGGGGAGGAGTCTGGGGGTTGCAGGCCGAAGCGGGAAGGAGGTTCGGGCATAACCGGAGCTGCGTCGGGACTTTTGTTTGTGGCTGGGCTGCAGCTGGGAGTTTTGCTTGGATTTCCATTGGAGAGGGGCGGAGGCCACACCACCGTGCATCTCAGCCAGCAGGAGAGAGTGAGTTTCTCGTTGTTAAGAACTGTGTCTTTTTCTTTTCTTCCTCATCCTTTTTGGTAAGGGGAGGGAGGACGTCCATTGTTCGGCTCTTCTCCAGCACTCTGGGGAGACCTCACATGGTGACTATCAGTGATCCAACAGCGCCTCTTGCTGACTGACTCGAACCACTGCAGGCTCCACATCTCCAGCGGTTCAACAGCACCTCCTGCTGACTGTGGTTACAATTGCCCCAAAGGGTGCAAATTGAACTGTTTGGTTTATTTTGTTTGTGTTGAAGGGGATTGTTTCTGGGTGTAGGGTTATTGTTTAGGTATTTTACTTGTGTTCTTACGTTGTTTCTGCCAATACACATATACCTTTCAATAAAGGGCTGTTATTTTTACCTTGCAATCATATTTTTCCCTTTCACACACTGTTCCTCAATTTGAGCCTCTTAATTTCAGATTTACAACTGCTTAGAGGGAGGAGTTTGAGTCTTCCTCATAATTCATCCTCAGCAAAACACTTGTGTCTCATTTAAACTGAGACAAGGGCTAAGGGTTGGACTTGATGATCCTTGTGGGTCTCTTCCAACTCAGCATATTCTGTAATTCTGTGATCATGAAGCCCAGCACAAAGGTCTAACTCATGAGAGGTGGGAGAGAGGCTGATAGGTGAAATGAAGGCAAGAGAAATGTGATGCCAGCATGTGAAGCTGGGGCCCCAGGCTCATCTTTGCACCCAGTGCCTGTGTCACCCACAGTGCCCCTGCTGATCTTTCTGAACTTGAGTCATGGCTTCAGTACTATTTGACTACAGATTGCTGTGCTTAGTAATGTGACATGTGCCTTATGCTGCTCATACACTGAAACCTGACACAGAGAAGCTGGGCAGAGTCCAAGATCCCTTGACTTGGGAGATATCCTCGTGGTGTGCTCCATCCAGGGCTAAGAACACAGAAGGGTTTTGTCAACATTTGAGCAACCATCCCCATTTCAACACCCTGCCCATTTAATTATCTCTCCATTGCTTTGGCAGCAGGCTCTGAAGAATTTTTCCAGATCCATGTGGGAAGATTTGTCTATTGGATGTCTTGGACAGAACATGGTAAGTTCAAATGATTTCTGCCCGAAGATAGTGTCTGTATCACAGGCTGTAACACAGTGTGGTAGTCCCCAGGCTGGCTGATGGGTACCAGAAGCAATTTAAGTGAAAAACCCCTGAGCTCTTCACAGAGCTACTCTGCCTTGGAGATAGAGAAAAATAGGTCAAAAGGCTGAGTCTACACTATTCCCTCACAGATATGCTGGGTCCTCTGCATGATGCAGCTGTGCTAGTGTAAGGAAAGGAAAGATGTTTAAGGAAAAATGCAGATGCTCCAGTCTCAGTCAGAGCTGAATCAGGAGACAAGGCAATAAGCTATATTGCCACCAGTCAAAAGTTTGGGACTAACACATTACACATGCAGAAGACTGGTTGCACTGTGGTAACCGGCATTACTATGGGCTGTTTTAAAACCTTTATCCTGAAACAGCATCCAGAAAGTATACTGTCACGTTCAAATGTAGCAGCAGGGCTTACCTGTTCATCTGATGCTTAATTTGTGTGATATCCTGCTAAATAAGTGCATTTTTAAATGAAGAAAAATTCTATTGGTAAGAATCCTATTAAATAACAGATGACGCAGCAGGCATTTAAATCTGCTTTGAACAGTGGAGGCTCATTATTTAAATACCAGAGAACTAGACTGACAAATACCAGGATTTAGAACAGGTATATTTTAAGCTTGGAAGGGACCACAATGATCAGAAATATCTTGCCAGCATAGCGGTGCATATTGATCTGGCATGCTCCTATTTGAATGTTTTCCCCACCCGGTGTAGTCTGGGAGAAAGGATAAGGGGGGGGGGGGGGAATCTTCTTTGCAAGTCTTGTCTCTTTCTTTGCTGATAAATATTTCCCCTGTGAAGCTGGCGGCACCCACATCAGCAAACACTTGGGGGTGTCGGACTCTGTGTTTGCCGGCAGCAGAGCCGCTCTTAGGGACGGCGGCTCCTTGTGGGCTGGATTCCGTCTGCCTTTGGCTGCCACCAGAGGCTGTGCTACCGCCTGCCTGCCAGTCAGGGGTGGTGGCAATCACCGCCGGCAATATGAAGGTGCAGGTGACTTCTGCTCGTGCTAGGGAGGTTCAAAGGGGCTAAAGCGGGTGTAGGGAAACTAACAGTTAAAGTAGAAGGAAAGTACTTAAGTACCTAGAAAACGGCGGTGAAATGCCTGTTTATTTGGCTTACGGCAGACGTCCTGGAATCGCCGCAATTCTTTTAGGGTAACTTCTGTTGTGCAGGTCGGTTTTCTACCCAGAAGTTTTTAAATGTAGCTATGACCAAGATTCTTAAAATCTCCCAGCTGGAGCTAGCTGAAATTTGGCTTAGGAGCCAAAAGAAGCAGGAGAGGAATCTGGAAAAAGAAAGACTATATCTCCACCTTCTGATTTCTTCCAGCCCTCTAGTCCCATCAGCTCAACAGGTGCCAACTTTTTAACAGAAGGATTTACAATGTTTCCTGAATGTTTTGATGTGACTGAAGTGAACTTCTGCACTTTAAATAAATGAGTTTGCAACTTCGCTGCAACAGGAAAAGCCTAATGACGGTCTGGTGCCTAATGCATTTGTAGGTTTTCCAATGAAATGGGAGTAGTACTTTTCTAAAGGCACTTTATACACCTGTTCCCCCTTTATTCTTCATAAGAAGTAGGGGGAAATGCTTTTTTTTTTTGATCATCTGGTTTTTTATATTAAAGGTGTTGTTTAAGATAAAAAAGAAATTAATGAGTTATCAGAAAGTCAGGAAAAATATGTAAAATAAATTAATTTACCCTATATATCAATGTCTTAGGTTTTAAAGGACACTGTCAACTTGAAATTGAGGAACTAAAAAAAATATCCATGGTAAGAGCTTTAGATACAAGGTTTTATTTGTGAACTTTTCTGGACACACTAGTCATTTCACATTTGGGGTTTTGGTTTTGAGTTTTTTATTGTCTTTCTTCTGTTCTTGAGTAAGCAGCAAAACAAACCCTATCCTGATTACACCAGGGAAAAAATAACCAGGCAAATACTTTCAAATGCAGAGAGACCACAACAGGAGAACATGTGTCTGCAATCACTACTTGGGTGAAAAAACATATTTCAGACAAAATAAGGGGCTTTTTTGTCTTTTTTTTTTATATATATCTTCTAAAAAGAGTTCAATATTAGAGGATTATTACCACAGTATATTACCTCTTGTGTCATAATTGATACTCATGTAAACTGAATGCAAAAACATGTGGCATAAAATTTGGGAGAGTGGAGAAGCACATACAAAGTATCTTCAGGGTTAAACAGGGTAATGATCCTGTTCGTGTTAAAAGGGACAGATTTTCAATCCTGTCCATGTAAAAGTGGCCAGACTTTCTTTCTACTTGGGCTAGTGTAAACTGCAGAAATAATTTTCCAGGCAGTATGTAATGGTTTTTTTCTAAATTATCTGATTTTGCTTAGACATAGTTATCCTTGATGACCACTAGGTTTATAGCTATAAAAAGCATTACAGATAAATAATTTTTCTTTAAACTAGTGAGTGGAAAGTTAAAAAAATATATACTTTTGTACTGTGCAAAGAAAGGCACAGATTTACACATATTAAAATCTGCTGCTCAGAGCTGCAGGTGGCAAAGCAAGGCAAACAACACAAATGATTCCATAAGAACAAAACACAGTCATTTGGGAATTTATTTTTTGGCAAAACACTATGAAGCACAGCTGAGGAATGCTGTATTTTGAAAGGGAAAGAGCAACAGGATGCGTCTCTCTTCTAATCTATGAAGGCTGATGTTTGAGGTTTTCTTCTTATTAAAAAACCCATAGAAACGTAGTCCCTGCCCACAATGTACTCAAGTCACTTCGTTTTACTTTTTCTTTCCCTCCAAGGCACTTGCATGGGGGACAAACATGAAGAAAACCATGAGGTTGCTTTGAACAGACGCAACACCCTCAAGACAGGGCACACCCTCCGCAAAACTGCAGCTGATTTAGAGGGTTGGGCAAGAAAGGGATGTGCTCCAAGTCCCTCTGCTGCCTTCCCCAGCTCCCCTGTCACCACTCTGCCACCTCCTCCCGGCTGCACACCACGCCAGCATCCTCCTCGTGTGAGCAGTTGTGCGTGCCCACTTCGGCGTGGGAGCACTCCAGCAGCGTCCTCTCCTGCCCGGAGCACTGGACATCATCCAGGAGAATGCGGAGGGACGTCCCCTCCCCGAATTCTGCCTTCTTGGTGGCCCGCACCACGTAGGGAAAGCCCAGCTGGCGGCACACCACGGCGGCGGCGGGCGAGCTCCAGCCGTCGTCGCACACCGTGCCCCACTCGCCGTCGATGTAAACCTCCACCCGGCCCCGGCCGCGGCCGCGGCGCCCCCGCTCCATCAGCCGCACGGCGCCGTTCCGCGGCTGCTTCTTCCTGCGCTGCCCCCTCTTCTCGGCTCCCTTCCCGGGCTTGGCCGTCCTGCCAGTGGGCGCTGCCGCGGTGGGGGTCTTGGGGTCTGACCTACCTCCCCGCGGGGCCTCGGTCGTGGTCTTCAGCCGGGGTTGTGCTGTCGGTGTTTGCATAATAAACTCTGGTAGGGGAAAAAGAAAAAAAAAAAACTTGAAACCATGAGTCCATCACTCCGTGGACAATCCTCGAAGACAACTATACAAAACCAGTGCTGATTTTTTACTTATTTCACTAATTTCTTGCGATTTGCCTACTTGATCCCATTGAGAAGCGACAACGCTCCCAGTGAGCCGGTATTTCCTCAGCGAAAAAATATCGGCTGCTTTCAGTTAGCAGAGAGGACTGCAGGGCAGAACGCCAACACGTGAGCCCTCTCCCCAAAAGGAAACTCCAAGCAGTGTACTGGCAAATAAGCAAAATCTCAGCCTGGCCCTTAAAGGGTGAGCACTGGAGTTTCACAGTCAGGAGAGGAGTTCCCCACCACAGCCTTCTCTCTTGCAGAAAGCATTTTAAAGCCAGGCACTATTTCTGCTCTTCTCTTCATTACTAAGGATTGGATCGTTACCAGGGGAGAGCGTGGCCTCCCCACTGGGTCAGATGCTTTATTCAGAGGAGCTGAAATCAGGAACATTCAAAATCAATTCTCTCTGGCAACTGGAATGTGCAAGAGGAACAGAGTTGCCAGGACAACACATAAAACAGGATTTGAGGTTGGGTTTGTTCTTCCTTATGAAAAAAAAAAAAAAAAGAGCCTTGAACTCTGAAGAGCTGAAAATTCTTTGCTGTCACAGTTTCCAGGCATTACTGGACTCTCTTATTCACATATGCTTTATTTTTAGCTTAAAAATAAATTTTAGTTTGCCAGAAGGAATCAATTCAGAATTTCTCAGAATAACCATCAACTGAGCTGGGACAGTGTCACAGACATTTGCAAAGACATCATGACTATTTGAATCGTATCCTAGATTTATCCATTCTTGTTCATCATTTGCTTTGTAGTACAGAGAGGACAAAAACTATGGCTGTCTTATTTGTACTTAATATCTATTGTCCCCAGAAGACAAATCCTTGCAGTGGTCCTTTTTTTTTCCAGATAGTGCTCTTTGAAGAGGAACTGTATTTGTGACATGAAAATATTTCCCTTCTTTGGTAGCTGAGGTTCTGAAGGCAAGAAATGGATTTGAAAGCCTTACCTGTGCACAGCTCAGTTGCTGGAGCCTAACCTAGCAAAGCACTTAAAAATCCTGGAACTCATATAATGATATGTAGGGCTGTATGAAAGCTAGTGGTCACCTGGGACTGCTTTTCACCTCATTGAATCAAGTTGTTATTATATATTACTCTTTGTTAAGCTATTTATAAAATACACTTCCAACAAATGCACTCATCCAGCTAATGCAAGCCACGTGCCTTAGTGATTCTGTTACATTCACACTAAATACTAACCAGAACAGTAACTATTTACGCCTACACATCCTTGTTCACATGCTTCAGAGTCAAAATGTTCGTTTTTGGTTTTCACCAAAAAGTGAATTCTTGAAACACTTCTTAGAATCTCTCCCACCATTTCTAAGTTTTAATTTATGATGAAAACTACCTTGTAAACAAACCCAAAAGATCTAGTTATATGTATAGTTTAAAAATCCTTTTAAAAATCCGAACTTTGGACTTGCACAGAGAATAATGTATAAGCAGAAACAGAGACAAAACTGGTCAACACAAAACAAGTTACTAATGTTTGGAAACTGCTGCCCAGCTTGCAAAGCATAATATCTCTGAAGATGTGCTGAGTGCTCAGGCATGTCAACGGTCAGTAATTAGCCTTAGATCCTGTTCTACCTTAAAGACTCAATCTTGCAAGGTGCTGAGTGCCCTCATTTTTCCCTGAAGCCAGAGCTGCAGGAACTGTCAGTGACTCAGATGCAGTGTAATATGATTAATGTAATTAAAAATTAAATAAAAGTATCCTGACTTTAGAGTCCCTGCAGTAATATTAACTTTGTGACAAAGTCCATAGAATATGCTGAGTTTGTAGGGAAGTTGTCAAAGTACTGCCTAGGTACTTAAGTGTGTAAATTAAATGCACAGGGGGAAAGAACTGTGATACTGCCTAATCTAATCCTGAGATCCTAATATTGTATTTAGGGTTTTGTATCTAATATAAATAGTATTTGGCTTGCTGCAGATTCAGCTACATCATTGACTGCTCTTTACTTTCAATACTTCATGCAGTATAAAGCAATCAAGAAGCCCTGGAGGGTTTGGGTAAGCCAAGAGTTCACCTCAATGGCTGATCACTCATTCTTCTGGGAGCATTTTATCATCCCATATTCTCTCACTTTCAACTAACAATGACTCAGCCTTCATCTTGCTCAATGAGCTACTTCCCAACCCTTCAGCAATCACGTCTTTCATCTCTTGAAATGCTCCTCACTACCTGAAGCACTGCAAAAGATCATATGTCACTGAAAAGCACCATTGAGCACAGAGTAGTTAAAGGTAAACCCAGCTGGTGGTAATGAAACAAGTACAATGTAGCAAGGAAAAGGGAGAATGTAAAGGGCCAGAAACTATAAAGCAAATTTCGCATGGCCAGGACAGGGGAAATACTTTATGCCTTATTTGAACCAACTCTTCAGATCCAAAACATCTGGGAAGAATTAATTTTGAGGATACTTTGAAGAGTGAAGTTCTGGGTGGTCTCCACACACGTGGAGATAGTGCAAGTCTGGAGTTTGTATCTATTGCCAGCTAAGATGCACCAATAATAAGCAGCAACAGTGGCACTCACTCTCCTTTGGCACAAACGGGACGCGCTTGCTTTTTACTTTCACTGGTGATGGCTCAACTCGGCATTTTCCTGGTGGTGCTCTCCTGCAAAAAAAAGGGACACGTACAGTGCACAATTAATTCCTTTCCTCTGGCATTGCAAGCTGTTGCTTCCCATTGTTTTTCTATGAACGTAATGCTCATTGGAAAAAAATAAATGTCTGCTTAAATGATGCAAGTAATCTCTTACAGTAGAAAGCATAACTAAACAATCACAGATCTCCATTGATCAAAGTCCAAATATTCACAAGGCAGTGGAGTCCTCTGGCTGTGTTTTCACTTGCCACTATTGAATCCATTAAGGAAATAAAACATTGGCAGGTTCAAGCACTACAGAAGGAGATTAGTCAAACTGAAAATAAAAATTACAAAACTAGACAGTGTGTGTTGAACATGACATAAAGGTCATGTGTGCACAACTTTTCAGACTGTCTTTATGGAAGGAAAATAACACATTATTCATTCAGAAAGCCCAAACAAAGAGAGTGCCAAAAATGCTTTAGTTTTAGAAAGGAGGTTTAAGTGTCTCCTACAGAGGCTCCCTCTTACTATGGTGCATTATTTTGACATGAATTTGTTTTCCATAGAGGTATATCTCACCTCTGAGAAGTTACATGCAGTTCATCACCACTTTTTCCTATGGCAGCTGTCTTGTTCATCCTCAGACTTCTTCAGAGGTTTTCAAATTGGTTCAAAACTGCATGATGTTTGCATTAGGAGGGTATAACTCCTTTGTAACTAAGCTTGTTTGCATCTGCGTTTCTGTGGAAGCCAGAGAGCTTTTCTCTCAGCTACCTACACAAGGATGTTCCCTACTTCTATGAATTTTCCTATGAGTGTTTTCTGTACTCTGCCCATGAACAAAACTTCTTTTTAAACTTAAAATTATGACTTGCTTTTGACTTCTGCTTTCCTTATTTTTGCGAAGGTTGCGTAATACCAGTCTCTTAATACATAGTTTACAGGAACTCCTCTGCTGTGTTAGATAATGGAAAATGCTCCTGACAGAAGAGAGCTGGAGGAAAACACGTGACAGCTCTGGGGTTATTTAACTTTGGGGGCTGGTTTCAACATAAAACTAGACAAGTAGTTTGGTTCAAAATGCTTAGATAGCTAAAGCTGTAAATTTAATCCACATAAAAAGAAAAAAGCTACAAAAATCTCACTCTCTGTTTCTGGCTGAAATGAGCTTGGTGTTTAGCCAATAATAGTAATGCTTAAAAAACAGGAAGATGGAAAAAACAGCTGTAAGTCTTCCCATAAAACACAGCTATTCCCTGCCTTGCCTAGTCTCACATACACACATGTGGAAACCAGAAGGTGTAACAATGATCCTATTTTCTTATCCAGTCCATTTTCCTCTTTGAAATATTAAAAAAAAAAAAAAGTACTTTTTGACATTCATTCCTGATTTGCCCAAGGAAGCACTGCAGGTCATGCTGGTCCAGCTTCACCTGCAGTTGCCTGGCCACAGGGCTCTTGTGGGAGATGCAGCTGGATACAAGGGATGGAGAGGAACTGAGTATAAACACCTGGAGAAAAACTGCCTCCTTTTGGGCAGGAATCTGGAGAAACTTTACCCAAGCAAGACAAGCCACCTGTAAAACACAGCTTTAGCATTCAGGAACAAATCTCCCAACCTACATGACACCAACAGGCCCCAGCACAACTTGGTGCCAGGCAGTGCAGAGCCCCATGACTGCAAGAGCAGAGCAGACTCACAATGGGTTGTTCCAGATGTTCCTTGATCAATCTTCACAGAAGGGTCCAGCATGGCAGAAAAGTTAGTTAGTCAGACATCACTCACCACATCCACACCTGGACTCACTGCACCACACCCAGGCTTTGCAACAAGAACATCTCATACCTGGAGGTGTCCACCACCTTGTACACCACTCCATTGGGAGCCGTGGCACTTGGTACACCAGTAGACATGAAGTACAATTCCCCTGGGAAGAAAACAGGCACAGCCATGAAAACTCTCCATGGAGTTTCTGTCCTGTACAGATGTCAGAGAGCATCAGGAAATGCAAACCAGCATGGAGATCTGGTTAACTGAGGAAAAAAGGCAGGTTAAAATTTGGGGTTGTAGTGAGAGTTTATCTGCAGTTCAGTGGCATAGAATACTGTTAGTGAGTGGGATCTTTTACATAGCGTCATATTATCTGGACAAATTTCTACTGCAGGTTCACTTGCACAGACTTCACTTGTCATATCAGTCTGATCAGTGTCCTTTGACTTCTCTGATGCAAAACAGTCGAAAACTGAATTACCTTTGTCAAAACGAAATGGAAGGAAATTAAGAAAGTTCACTACCTTCTGCTCGTTTGGACAAAGAACTCCTTTGGGTGAATTACAGCAGAATAAGATTTTGCTTTTCCTTTCTCCAGCACACTCACAAAGTGAGATGTATCTCACACAAAAGGCATTTGATTCATCACAGCTCTGTCAGGTCTCATGGCTAGGGCTCGACCTTCAGCCAAACAATGTCCATCACCATTTATTTGACTTATTTTCTCTTAACTTCATTTCTATCATTCTTCTCCTGCTGTGCAGGGGAGACTGGGATAAGCAGTCCCTTTGGCACTCTTTTGCCAGCTGAAGTGCTTGAGAGGTGCAACAAAAAGGATCAGAAAGAAAAAATAAATTTGCAATATTAAAAAAAAAAAGAGATAAAAAAGAAAAAGAGGCAGTGGAGATGTGGAGACTTGCTTAGTGAGAAAGGCAGATTTCTTTGGGTGCCCTATGGGTACCCTACAGAGAAGAAGGGAAGGAGCAGAGGGGTCACAGTGAGCAAAGAAAGGTGTGGGAATTGGTGGCAGCTGGTGCTAAGCCTCTCTCCTCCTACTTACTCTCCTGTGCTGCCCTAGGCTGAGCTTCTCTGGATGCTCCCAGGGTAGAAACTAGCTGTCTCTGGCCACCCCTGGCTGGTTTCTTCCTTTTTCTGGTGAGCTTCATTAATGACAGGCCAGAGGCAGCCTTGACCCAAACAGAGGTGCGAAATACCCAGCACTGTGTCTTGTGGTGCAGTGATGTATGCTTTACATCCTGCCTCTCTTTCCTGAAAATTATCAGGCAGAAGTATGGACACTAAGGCCATGAAGCACACAGGCTACACACATGTGCCCCACAGACATGGCACAACGCCTGGGGTGTCCTGGACATTCCACTGCCCAGGGACAGGCTGTTGGCTCTATAACGGCTGTGCAATGAGCCAAAAATATAGATGTCTCCACCAAATAAACACATCCACTGCACCAGTCACATTAACATTCATCCGAGCAACAACCCCAAAACTCAAATACTTCTGTGAAGAAAACCTCGTTAAAATAAACTGTGAGAAAACAATAAAAAATTCGATTTCCAGCACACAAAAGAGGTGCAAGAGAAGACTGTTCACTAAAGATAAAGGAACCTCACTACACTTATCAGCAGATTTTTTTCCCATTACTGTAAAGCAACAGAAAGCAACTGACTACCTCTGAAAAGAGACTCCAGCCAAAATCTCCACTCAGTTCTATCATACTTAATCAAAGTGCAGGGCAGAAGGGTGGCAGCGTTTCACCCCCGCTTTGTCCAGAGTCTGATGACAGATGCAGGACAAGGGACATTATCCCCATGTGCACGAGCAAGGACCACAAATCGCAGCTTGACATTGCACTTGACATAAAGCTGATTTGAATGAAATTATTTGATTTCAGGGTAAAGTATGTGAAATAGCTCTAACTTCCATGAATATTAACCATTAAAGAAAATGGAATTTAATTTTAAAAAGTCTAACTTTCAAGATAATACTTAATTTGGATTATTTACATTTACAAGATAAAATTTGCATTCATATGATTTGTGCAACATCCAAACTTGACATAATCTGCAGGAAAAACAGATGTTTAAAAGCTGGGACATTCTGGAAGCAGGTGCTTGTGACTGTGAGCCAGGACCCCCCTGAAACAGGGCAGAACACAACTCCTGCATTGCTGGGTCATGCATGTGGCTACTTAGCAATGGTGCTGAATGTTGTGGGGCTCATCCTTCCCCCTTTCCCATCCAGGGGCTGTATGGGCTGCACACTCTGCAATAGCCTTGTACGAACAATGGGAGCAACCACCAGCTTTCACCCCAGGACTCTTTATTTCCTCCTTTTCAAACCGCAGCAGCTCCCTCCTTAGAAAGTAAAATTTCTCCAGTTTTGAAAACACAGCTACGCAAAGCTCCACTGAGACTGTATCCTTCAGTCCTATGCAAGGGAAAATCCCAGGCGACACTGATAAAATATGGACTTAAGCAGCCTTTTGCTGATGCCTCACTCAAGACATAACACAGAGTTTTCATTCTGCTTCACCTTGAGAGGTACAGCAGGTACATAATTGCTGTTCATGACATCTGCTTCCCTGTACCCATTAATAATGCCCACAGCTTTTTTGACTATCCAAGAACATGGACTTGCTCTCACTTGGGTATCAGCTTCTCAGGCTGCCAGGGCCTTCATTCCCCATGGCATGACACTGTGAAGAATGAGGCTTCTTTTCTAAGCTGTGTTTTGTTCTACTTGCCCCCTGCTGTTCCCTGTTCTCCAGAGGGTTAGTGTGCAGGCAGCAGCACAGTCCAGCACACCCAGAATCAGTCCCAAGGGAACTGACTCTCTAATTACCCCTGCAGGCACTGTATGGCACACAGACCTTAAAAATTAGCATTGTAACTTTGGTTTGGTGTTGGGGAGATCCTGGGAACCTCACCCACACATTTTAAAGACTGACAGACGCATGCTCTGCCTCCCCACCACCTGCTGCTCCCAGGGGCCCTCTCTGATCCCTTTTCTGGTGTTTTAGTCTGAAGAGAAACCACAAACATGCCACTCAGTGTGACGAAAATTTAAAAGATTACCTGCTTCATCTTCAGCAAAAGAGATGATGTATTGGTAATAGTTATTGATAAGCCCGGGGAACATGCATGTTTGTCCTGTCCCCATGCAGATTTCACTGTACTGCCACTCTCCAGTAGCATGATCCTCCTTCAAAGACATCAGGCGTCTGCAAGGCAAAAGAACACTTCCAAAACCCAACCAAGGTGATTTATGTACATTAACATGGACATGTGGAAGGATGTTTAATGCTTCCTACCCACACTAGCTGCAATAGAAACTGCAGCTTCTCTGGAAAATGAAGAACTGTTAATGTTAAACCAAATGTATTATACACCCTGCATGCAACCCCTTGTGTTTCAGTGGCAACACAAACCCACGAAAAAACGAGAGGGCAGCTTTTAACAACCATCAGATTGGGGGGGACTTTTGCTGGGGGTACAACTTAGTGAGTGTCCAAAGTGTTTACTTACCCACTCATAAAATCACCAAATATGTACAGGCCATTCAGGTTTGGAAACTCGCAGCCCCGATAAACATAACCTCCTGTAACAGATTTCCCCATTTTGTGTGGATACGCATAAATTGGGAGCACATCATCTGTAGGGCAGAAAAGATCTGTGACTTTTTTGACATGTGCTGAAGAATGGCCATTTATCTAGACTGTTCTGAGACTAGGGTAGTACAGTCAGGTTCACTGGAGCACCTTTTATTTAAATGAAATGATTATGGAGTTGTATTTAGTTTGATTTTCACCTTTTCGGAATCACATTTGATAGCCCTGCCCATCACCAAGGCTCACCGAGACCTCACTGCTCTCCTGAGTCCTTCTCCCACTACAGCCCATCTCTGTTAGTGCCACTTCTGGCCCGTTTCTACAGAGCCTGGCTGGTTTAGTTAAGAATTCGCAGGTTACTCTTGGAGTCACCACACCCACACAGGATATGTTTGCTCAATGCAGGTTTTTTTAGGTGGTGAAAGGAAAAAAAAAAGAAATGGGTAACTCCAGACTGCAGGCACTGATGAAAAGATATGTCAGATGTCAGCACAAATAGCTTCTCTTCCTCTGAGATGGGGGAGCTAACTTGAAAGGGCCATCAAATATTTATGGTATGGCAGAGGCATGATGTAGTACTGGCATATTCATTTAAAATATAAGTTAAAACACAAGACAGACATAAAACAGAGGGAGATGTCCTGATTTTGAGGGTCTCGATTAGGTGCCTTCTTCCCTTTTTTTCAAAAACTCCTGGGTCACAGGTACCTCATGGTACCCACCCCTTCCTGTCCTCACAGCCTTTCTCCATGACCATGTAGCAAATGCCTCGAGGAGCAAACCCGGCAGCTCTGCCAGTGAGGAACTTGCACCAGAGGCATTTCACTTAAAGCAGGTGTTTTCTACACTTCAGCTTTACCTATCATTCTAAAAGGGCTGTGACATTTCAGTGTTCTAACAAAAGGGTCTCTAAAGGCATCAAAAATTGTTCTGAATCCCTGGAGACCTCAGTACAGTGCCTGCCACTAAGGCTCATGTGATACTGTCACACAGGAGAGCACTAAATGAGCTCTGTGGCAACTGTTTCAGAAAGGGAGTGTGAAAAATCTGCTCCCTGCTCTCAAATTTTTATAAAAAAATACTTTATCGCAACCACCATAATTATAGCTAAGTTAATAAAAGGAGGAAAGTTAAATAACAGCACATAGCACAGAGCACGTAGAAGAAAAAAAAAATTAGAATCTCAGCTAATGCAAATCAGTTCCAGCCCACTGTCCCCCTGGATCTCTGGGGAGAGGCTCCAGCACAAGATGTGGGCCACATCAGACCTTACAACACAATACACTCGGACTTCACACGTGCACTGGAATTTAGCCAGCCAGCAAATACCCTGAATCCAGTTTTGAACAGTTTAAAAGAAAAAAAAAGAAAATAAAATAAGCTTTTCCTTTTTGGCATAGCTGAAAGAAGCAAAGATACACCATAAAGCATAAAGTTACCTCCAAAGCAGTCAGTGTGCATATAGGCTGATCAGCTTACATAATATGTTTTTTCTCTTTTTTAAAAAATAAGGAGACTACTTGTGAGTTACAGAGAAAAATACAATTACTCCAAATTTTTCTTGCTCTTGCATGAAAGCTTATTTCATGTGGCAAAGATGAAATTGTCCCCTGTCACAGAATTACCAAGGAATATGACTAACAACACATATCACCTAGAAAAACAACAGCTAGTCTGTTTCACTTTCCTCCTAGTTCAGAAACAATAACATTTGGACTTTCAATATTTATGTCCAAGTCAATTCCCTTCTAGACTGAGACAGTATAGATTTACATCTCAAAGAGGTATGTTTACTGCCAAGCAGCCAGGCTCTGAGGGCAGGAATTCAAAATGATGGTGCAGAAAACTGTGCAGCGGGAGATGCAGGTAGTTTAGAGAGCACGTGTATTTACCCAATGAAGAGTTGCCACAAAGTTTTTTGTCATAACAGCTGAACCCTTCCCTTGCTCTCCAGCCATAATTTTTCCCTTTCTCAACGATGTCAATTTCTTCATATTTATTCTGCCCCACGTCTCCGCAGAAGAGCCGCCCTTTCCCCTCCTTGGTGAGAGGGTCACCCCGATCAAAAGAGCAGCGCCACATATTCCTCACTCCGTAGGCATAGACCTCAGGGCGAGCCGTAGGGTCGTTCACAAAAGGGTTGTCAGGAGGGATCCGGTACAGGGGCCCACGGTCGTTGTTGTTCACATCGATCCGCAGCACTTTGCCCAGCAGGGCTGATCTGTATTGGGAGAAGAAAAGAAAACGAGGGAAAGATTAAAAAAAACCCTCTAGACCTTGCTTAAACATCAGAGAGGGGGGTTTTGGAAGGTCTAGGGTTTCATTCTTTTTGTTTGGAAAAGACAAGTCTCCAAATATCTCTGAAAAAACACCTGTTTCAAGATAATTTCATTTGCCTCCAAACAGCCTTCAGGTGGCTGGCATTGACTTCCCATGCCCCACTGCTCTGTGGACAAGTGCTGGCAGCCTGGAGCTGCAACAGGGATGAATTCACACTTACTTGTTCTGGGCATTTCCAAAGGTCCCAAAAGGATCCCCAGCCATGCCTCCGTCTCCAGTAAATATATAAAGATACTCATCATCTCCAAAGAGCAGCTCTCCTCCATTATGGTTGGAAGCAGGTTCTTCTATTTCCAAGATTATCCTAAGTGAACACAGGGAGAAGGCAATTACCTACTGCAATTACCTAAGCAAAGGGCAGAGCAATGTTATGCCGATGTTGCCCTTGACAGATGGCAAGGTTACGGATTGGTTTTGATCCAAATTCCTCCATATCCACGTTACTGAATTTTGCTTGGCCATAACTGATTTTCTAACCTTAAATAGTTCCAACATAGTTTCCAGATTACAGAAATGCCAAATTGTGTAATATGGAAAATCTGGGAAATCACATGACAAGATATATTTTTAATTACATATTATTTCCCTCTGATTCTTCTTCCTTGTTAAAGTTCTTTTTTATTTTTCTTTATATTTTTTAAAGAAAAGGCATCTGAGCTTATATTCAATTGTATACTGCAATAGAAAGAATTCCAGTCCATCTGTGCATCTGTACAACGTTTGGCACAATCGTGACAGGCTCTTTCAAGGCAAACATAAAACTTTTCAAACATTAAGGAATACTTAAGTTCTTACAGAGAGAAGAATCCTTAAATGATAATTACACACTCAGGACCTTATGAGTTTAAAGAGCAGTTAAAAGCAGCCCTACCAACAAACTGACATTTTGATAAAGGTTATTCAAAGGAGTGCTAACAAACTTTACTTTAATTTTAAACCCAAACTCTGTCTTCTGTTTATTTTATGACCTTTCATAGTAAGGAAAGGGTAAAATATCTGAAGTATAATTTTATAGAATGGTAAAGCCACAAATCCATGCAGTGGAGGTTCCCAGGTGTAAAAACTGAAGTTTATTTCACTCCAGCTTTGAAAAAAAAATCCAGATTTCATGCTGGCAGTACATCTTAATACCTACAAAAGCAAATTATAATAGTCACTTATACCGCTTCACTTTTAGCTAGTTTTTTTTCCCATCTGAAATACTGATAATTACTGTGAGTTGTGGGAAGGAACCCAACTATGGAGTCATTGTCACCTCCTGTTAAATGTCACCACCTCTGTGATAAGGTAATTGTGCAAGAGTGCACAGACTCCAGCTAGCAGAAGGAGCAAAGGAGGATCCTGTACAGACACAGGGGTAAATCTTCCTCAGCCTCCCAGAGAAGATGGAAAAAACCCAAAATACATTGAGCAAGTGTCTGAGGATAAACAGACACACGCCTGTGTGCCGAGACAATGCACACCACATGTCAGCCTGAGCTCCCTCTTGGGCAGCATCACAGGATGAAGTCAGTGGGACCTGTGCCTACACAAGCACAACAGGACCACAATTCTGTTTCCTTAAGCTTTTGCTGTACTAACCATAAGCTAAATAAGCAAAGAAAATGTTACAAACGTAGATCCTGAGGATTTTTAAACAAGACAGCTCGTGGGCCCTGACATCTATCTGCAGGTTTAAGATCCTGACTTTCTTTCCTGAGGACCACATTTAATTCCCCTTACCTGTCATCTACAGTGCTGCTTACATTGAATTGCTCTAATTGCTTTATAAACCAGTATCCCCTTCCTATCATTAGGCTACGTGCATTTTTGAGCTAGAATCATCCACAGCTGAGTACTTGGAAAGCCCCTAGTTCGAATCACATAACAAAGCAAATATCTTAGCATTTGTAACATTCAAGGATCTCTTAAAACAGTGGATCTATGACATGGTTATAAGTGCATAGACTGACTCCACAAACAAGCCTCTCATTATCTGTGCATATTAACGTGGATCAACTGCAAGACCAGACTCAAAGAATTGACATTTCCAATCAAAATGCACTTGGTAATAGCAAAATGGCTTGCATTTTCTTTAATTTGATATTAAATTTCTAATATCACAGAGTTGAGGTGTTGTTCAGGTAAAGAAATGTGGGACCAAATCCATCTTTGGTCTGCTGTCACTCAGTTTGTTTGTACTGATTTAGGAAACCTTTGGCTTCAGAATGAATATGCAGATGTCTATTTTAAAGTGTAATCATAACAATCAAACAAACAAACAAACAAAAATAACCAAACCAAAAAAAAACCCACACCCAACCAAAAAACCAAAATACTAACTGTAAAAAATGTTTAATCCATGTTCAGTTAATTCCTCTGGCATACTAAAACTGCGACTTGTAAATGTTTTATCCCCGAACACTTGCAGTTCATTCATGCAGGACACCCACATTCTGTACTTCAGTATGCTAGACATGGACTTGAGATATGTCATAGACATAAGACACTTGAATGCAAGAACAATATTAAGCTAAATAAGTCTTATTCATTAATAGCCTTTAAAAATGCACAAGCTGAGTTCTGAAATCTTAAATGCATTTGCCAGAGAAAGGTGTGTACAATACCTTTCAGAACGATGGTCCAAGGCATTCATGTCAGTAGGAGAAATTCTGAACTCACTGATCCGGATCCTCTCTTCATAACCAACTTCAACTGAATAGTAGACGTAAACTTTACCATTAAATTTGAATTTAGGGTGGAATACAATACCTAGAAACCCTCTCTCATCTCCTTCCCACGGGGAGGTAAGTACGGCTTCGCTGACGTTCAGAAATGGCTTTTCAAGCCTGGATCCATCGGGGAGGTAGGCCCACACCAGGCCAACCTGCTCTGCAATGAAGAACCTGTGGGTGCCGTCGTTGGCGTGCACCATCGCAACGGGATTGCACAGCCCGTTGGCGACCTCTACGAGGCAGAGCTGGAGACAGCCCTCCGCGTCGGCAGTGACTAACCCCAGGTTTTGGTTAAGGTTCTGGTTAGCCAGCAGGTGTGGGAAGCAGTAGTCGGTGTCCTCCAAGGTCAGGTAGCGGCAGAGTTTTGCCATGTTGTTTTCCAGTGCAATTAACTCTTGGTCTGCAGAGAGGAGGCGAAAGATGGAGCGGCAGTTCTGCCACACTTGCGTGCAATAGTCCTGGCAAAGCCCTGGTATCGTCCGCACAGGGGTGGAGGGATCTTCGGCATCATATAAGTGAGCTGCATATGGGGAGCATTCCTAGAAGGAGAGAGAAGTAATCTCAAGTCATTTCGTGGACCAGATTTGAAACAGCTGAGCAGTGATACTAATTGGAGATATTTCTTCTTAACTACAAGATACATTGTGGTTTATTCCGAAGATATGTTAACAGAGGAAAAGATCTTAGAAAGGGGGTTTATCTCAGCATTTGTGGAAATGATCTTCAATATTCCTGGTGAAAGCTGACTTCCTCATGCTGTTACTCCTTTATTCCAATCACAGCAGTGGTGCCCATGTTGCTACATCACCCTAGGGATGTACTGGGAAAAAAGAGACTTTTCTTTCTTGGATGCTCCAGCTTTATGAAATAACAAGATTCATTACAGCACAGAAGTGAAACCAAAGAGTTAGATGAGAAGATCCATGTCTTGCATCTCCAGACTGATGAGGGAATGGGAAAGGCCATTAGGGTCAAAGCCTGTGACATTCATATTTTATCATCTTATAATCCAGACATGCAAATCAAACATCACACATTTACAGCTTGGAAGGAGTGGAATGAGAAAGTGGAAGAAGAGGGGAGAAGGATGCTCTCCCTACATACACCATCCTTGCTTGGGTCCAGCTGCCCTTGCTGGTGGATCTTCGCCTATAGACAGTTTATATACCCAACCAGGAGTGGTGAAATTTCACGGTTTCTCATAATCATGACATGGGTCACCAAGTTCTGCGAGGGATTTCAGTGAGCACTAAATGGCCACAATCCAGGCAATGTCCACTGGCCGCACTGGCAGCTTAGCCTTTGCTTATGGAAGGTACAGCCTTGGAAATCTACCTGAGGACTGAATCAAGTTCACACAGTTCATTGCATTCTCCAAATGAGAACTCCTACAGGTGCATTCTCCTTATGAAAAACTGCAATTCAGTAAATCTGTAAGTTACAAACTGAGCAAAGCGACTCAGTTCTGTTTTGGAAGGGCTTTTCCTTGTAACAAACACACAGTATTTTCCAGTTGTAATGCATCTTTCCAACAAGCACCTCAAAAGTGCTCTTCAAATAATGCAACATGACTCTGTGGAGGCTCAGTTATTTTCACAGCGTAGATAAACAACTGAGGCAAGAAAGGTCAGAAGAGAAACTATACTACTTGAATAAATTCTGTATTTTTTATTCCTAGCTTGCATTTCTTCTTTTTTGACTAAGCAAAGCCAGCTTAGTAAAAAAAAAAAACCAACATAGGGAGCTGTTTCTAAATCTATAGGGAGCTATCTCTTAATGCAGATTACAGCACTACTCAGTAGCTGAAAAGATACAACATTTGAGATACTGAACTGTTTAAATTAGCTGATAAGTACACACAATATTTAATTTTTATTTTATTTTCCATTACATACCATAATAAACTGAGGGTCCATATAACAGATCATTAGTGCACAATAAGCTTTCCTCCTGGAATGTCAAGCCATTCATTGCAAAATGAAGGTTATTATGCCTTCAAATGAGCAGCAATTAATGTGGTAAAAAGGAGATTGCGTGTGACACAAATCACTGAAATTACACAGGCAGACTGGATAACGCACTCAGCTCAGTTACACGAGGTGTGCCAGGGAGAGGGACAGAAAGAGAGGGAGCATTAGTCGATTCAGTTGTAATGACTGAAAATTTGGCCTTAGAAAGCAAGTTGAAATGAGACAGAAAGGGAATTCGATGGGAGGGCTTAATATGTTCTTGCCTGCGGAGGTTTTTCTTTCAGAGAAGGGAGGCCCCTCCCTTGAGTACCCTGGTGTACTTCAGTTCTCTGAATGCCTCTTTCACAGCAAGCAGTGATCTTATGCATTATAAAGCAATGCCCTGGCTTCAGATTCAGAATTAAAAATAGTCCAGAAGTATGGCTTCCCTGTCCCTTTGCCTTGCAGGCTGTTCACACCAGCCTCAGGTGTGTTTGAATAGCAATTGTGGGCAACATCTTCCATCCTTACCATATTCCTGGTGGCATATGGCTAATTACAACAGCATTACACCGACAGTGATATTCAGAGATCTATCACTAGCCAGACAGTACCCAAGCATGTGCCTAGGATATTTTCCAGACACATGTGAAATATTTTCCAGCTTTTATTCCATGAGAGATGGAGCTTCGTACCTGATCCTGAATTTCTCTGCTTCTGAAGCAAATGCTGTAGTCCCTGACCCTTCACATTATCCTGTCATGTTCACTTAGCTCAAAATACCAATAAACCCTTAGTCACATCCCAGCATCACTAACAGTTCTAACTTCTCCTTTCCAAATGACATGGTCTCTTCATTCATTTTAAACTGTGATGTGGTCCAAAGACCAAGCAAACTAATAGTCAGACAATCAGTAACTTCAGTAGGGCTGAAACGGGTTTGCACTATGAAAATGACTCATCAGAAAACAAACAAGTCACATTAAGGCAAGCTAGCCAAATCCATCCAATCTGTTCCAGGAATTCAGTGGTAGCTACTTATCTGAGGAATTACAACAGTCTGAATCTGAAGGAACACCCACATCAAACAGTGGCTTGTTTACTGTTGCTGTCAGCCTAGAGGAAGCAACAGGACTTCTCAGAAAAGCATTTAACTTTCACCTTATCCCTGACCTTCCTTGTCCACCTCTTTCTGAAAACTCAAGCCTTTAAGCAAGATGTTCCTCGAGAAGCAGAATGAGGCATCTGCTCTTCTGTAGTATGGTGGAGCAGAAAGGCTCCAGGGTAACCTTGTAGCACCTTCCAGTATCTAAAGAGGCTACAAGAAAGCTGAGGAAGGACTTTTTACAAGGGTGTTTAGTGATATGACAAGACAAACTGAAGGAGCGTTGATACAGATTAGATATATGAAAGAAGTTGTTTACAGTGAGGGCAGTGAAACACTGGAGGTGGTTGCCAAGAGACATGGTAGGTGCTCCATACATGGAAACATTCAAGGACAGGCTGGATGGGGTTCTGAGCAACCTTGATATAGCTGAAGCTGTCCCTGCCGATTGCAGGGGGGCTTGGACTAGATACCTTCTAACTCAAACTGTTCAATTATTCTATGAATTTAGAAAGTAGGAATCCTCTCCACAAGTGTAAGCTGAGACACTTGTCAAAATAATTTGATCACATTTGAGAGAAATTATGAATTGTGAGCAGAAGTGTGCTGAATAAGTCACAGAAACCTGCTTATTAATTCAGGTCAAGGATATAAATTGTATATACAATGAATGAATGGAAGCATAATGTTCTAGATTGTTTGCAATGTCTGAACTTCCATTTCGTACTTGTGCAGCCCGTGTGGTGTTTTGTAGCCACGTCTGGGCTGCTGATGCACTGAGCTCATCAGAACAGTTCAGTGAATAATTTCTCCCACATTGAAATATCTGTTTCTGAACAAATTTCTGGTTGGAAATTTGATGAACACGGGAGATTTAGTTATCCCTTCCAGAGGCAGAAGTGCTTAGCAGGCACTGCTAATTGATTTGCTACCTGCAAATGACTTTTGGACACTGCTTGTTTCAGGAATATATTCAAAGTTTTTCTGCTTCTAGTACAATGTGAGATAAAATAGAAGTCACATTTCTAGAAGCTGATGTGGAAAAGGGTTGTCTTTCTCTTCACGCTTTCAGGAGCACAAGAGGTACCCTGCAAAATGCTGAGAGCAGGATTTCCAAGAAGCCACTTTGATCCCATCTGAGCAGAGCAGATGAGACTCCACTGTCTGAGTTAATTTAAGATTTACACTTGCACAGTGCAGAGCCGCCACTGTTCTGTCTCAGAGGCATTTTCATACATGTGAGGGCACCACTGATGATAGGGTCAGACGCTTTGCTCTGTGCAGACTGTGATCCTCCTGTTATCATATCTGGCCACAGAACATCAACCCTGAGTGGAAATTCCCCCCTATGCAGGATGGCCATCACAGAGGTTTCTAGGCCACATCCTCACGCATTACTCTGCATCCATCATCAGGACTGTTAGCACCTGGCACATGCTAAAAGCATCTCAGGATGTTGTAACCCAAAGCAAAGAAACCCATCTGACCCCATTAATTAGGGATAACAAGGAGCTTGATTTGTGCAGGCAGGTCCCCCATAGGTGTCTTCACCAGGTCCACTTGTAACTGTCCACATACCCACCTCAGATCTCTGCTGCTCATAAATTAAACCAGAGTAACTCCCTGTTCCTGTTTCAGACATGAACCAAAGAACAAAAGGTCCACCTGCTGATGGACAGGTGTTCCTGCTAGTGCATGGGAGCACGTTCTTAGGCTGTTGTGCTATCCCTGATGCACCCATGTGTGGGCCAATGCACCCATGCCTTGGTCCAGGCACTAATACCATGGCTGATGCACCCGTGGGGTGGTCCCTGTACTTCTGTCCAGCCTTGGGAACTAACGCCAAGGCTCACACTCCCCTGGATTGTCCAAAGACCCTGTTCCTAGGCATGTGCATTCTGCTGGGTTCAATGCACCCATGTCTGGTACAAAGCATCCATACCTGGGCTTGATGCAGCCCTGCGCAGGTAGATGCATACACACCTGGGCCGAAGCCCTGCGATGGGGCAGAAGCATCCATGCCGATGCCAGAGCTCTGTACAGGGATGGAATACCCCTGTGCAGCTGGTGATGTCTGTCCCCTGCGCATTGGAAGACCCCTGCCTGCGTGGCTGGAGCCTTCGGGGCGCCTGTAGCCCGTGTGCGGCAGGAGCCCCGCTATGCAGCGGGAGCTCCGGGAGAGCTGGTCCTGCGGCTGGTCTCACCTGGCAGAGCAGGTCCTGCAGGTGCCCGGCGCAGGCGGCGTAGCTGTGCCCGTCGAGGTGGGCGCTGAGGCGGTAGAAGCGCTGGAGCAGGGCGCGGTCGCGGCTCGGGTCGCAGCAGCCGAACTCGGCGTAGCGGTGGCAGAAGGCGAGGCCCCGGGGCGGCCGGAACGGCGGCTTGAAGTCCAGGCACTGCGGGTGCGGCCGCGCCGGGCGCGGGGCGAGAGCGGCCGCCAGCAGCAGCGCCAGCGCCGCCCGAGCCCCGCCGCGCCCCGCAGCCCCCCGCGGGCCCCGCATGGCGCTGCCTCCCCGGACCGCCGGGGGCAGAGGTGGGCGCTGCCGCCCGCCCGCCCGCAGGCTCGGCCGGCCCCGCTCCGGCCGCGGGAGAAGGGGCGCGCAGAGCGGCCGCCCCGAGGTCTGCCAGCGCCGGGACGGGCGGTCCCGGGCTCTCGGGGTCGCGGCGCCGCTCCACCGCGCGGGACACGTTTCGGTGATGGCTTTGGACGGGCGATTTTGGTTTGATTCCGCCCAGAGCGCAGCCGGGCAGGTACTTGGCTGGACAGTCAGCACAGCGTGTCACACAGCACCAGAGTGGAGCGTCCTGGGAACAAATTCCTTAGGCTGACTCCTCAGCTGCTGGCTGCTGGGCTCTGTTCTGTCGCCGAGGCTTTTGGACGACCAAAACATTACAGAATATAGCACTCGGAGTTTATACGGCTGATGGCCATATTTAATAACAAAATTTAGCTTCAGTACAACTAGTGCTTCTGCGTCCTCTGGCAGTCTTGTCCTGGGATGAGACTCGCTGGTGGAGTCTTTACACCGTGTGGCGCTAGACAGCCCAGGTGACATACATACTCTGCTCTATGAAGATACTCCCCATTCAGAATAGTTCTCCCTCCACGCTGTCCAGGAACTCTTTGACAAAAAAACAAACAAACAGAAAACCAACCAACCAACCAACCAACCAAACCCAAACCAAACCAACAAACAAAGAAAAGCACCAAAAAAAAAAAAAATAACCAAAATAAAACTTGCGGATGACACTTTCCTTATCCTAAAGTGCCCCATGGCACACCCTGGGAAAACATTTACTCACAGTGGTGGATTTTTACACATCATATAGGCGTATCATATGTGATGTTATCAGCTAGTAAGATCAAGTCCCATGTAGATGGCACGTTTTTTTCTGTTAAAGACAGATAGCCACGGTGTAGTATGTGTTTTAATATTAACACACAGATTGCCCCTCAAAGACAAAGAATGTGGAGTTCATTCTGATACGCTATTTTTGATTCCTGCATTGAGAGCAAAGAACTACCGTACAGTTTATATGGACTATAAAATAACTGTGTGGCTTGGAACACCCTGTCAGGAGACCATATGGGTTACTGCGTTTAATAGGAGTTTATTTTGTCTCCATATGCTTATGTAACCGCTGCTAAGGTCACTAAAAACTCTGCAAATGTGCAGACAACCAGAATACCTGACGATCTCACTTGAGAATTCTCTGCCTTTTTATTTTTGGTCATTCAAACCCACTTTTTCATGGATGACCTCAGTAAGTGCATTGGAAAGCACATGACTGAGCCGCTGCCCCCAAAAAGTTTGCGTGACAGGCAAAAAATGAGTATGCAGTTATGCAACCTCATATTGCATAAAACTCCCCTGATGTAAACGCATCTCCCTCTTCATCCCGGCTAATCTTTTATTCTTGTGGTTAACACTGGCTGTTGTTTCAGTGCTTGTAATTATATTTAAACACTGTTAATTAACATTGGAACAATGCTTAATATATAAAGAATGGATTGCAGTAACCAAACATATTCTGGATAATGAGATTTAACTTATAGCCTCTTGATTTGCTATTGAAGTTCTTGATTAGTTTGGCATCCATGAAACATTTCAGAAATGAAAGGAAAATTAAATGCTGTGCATATTTAGCAGTGACTTGTACAACAGGAACTATCTGCTCATCACTGCAAACCAGCATAAAATACCTTTGGGTATTTTATCCTCTGCGCGCATTTGCAATATGCCAGAGCTGCCAGTGTTTTGCTCTTTCAGGCAGAGCAATTTTTTGGTTACCCCTCAGGCTGGGGACTGCACAGCAGCTCATGGGCAAGGCACTGCGGAAGCAGAGACTGAGGCTGCCTTGGCCTCAATAACGAGACTGTTATGTCAAAGATGGCTTATTTTACAACTTGTTGTCAGCTGAGTTTTGAGGCTTCCCAGGACGCAGGTGGGAGCTCATGGGCTGCATTTGAAGGATCTCTGGCACGGTGGGTAGAGCACACAGCTCTGGCTTTTCTTCCCAGATCTGCCTAGATACCTAACTTACTATTCCCAAGACACTATCTTTCTGCCTGGATTCTCCCATTCATAAAATGAGGACAGTCAGTGCTTACCCACCCTGTAGCAATATTTCAAGGTCTAGTTTATTGATATTTTTAATCACTATTTCGTTATTTTTTTATGAGTTCTCTGGAGAGGCATCTCTAGAGACTCAGTGCTGGCGGGGAACTGTTGCCCTTGACCTGATGTGCTAAGTTTGAAGTCGGCCCTGTTCCTACTCGAGGGCAATAACATGAATCTGCGGAGCAATTGCAGAGTGGTGATGAAATATGATTTAAGCAGTATTCACCATGATCACATGGTAGTTTGAGAATTTGAGACTCAGGAGGCTTCATATTAAAATGACTCTTTTTTAATTTGGATAATTTGAACACTTGTCTTTGAGCCTAGTGACCTGAATCAATCAATTGAATATTTTGTTCTGTATATCATCTATTAGAAAGATGTCTTTTTCATTTGTTTCCTTTTTTCCTTTTCCTTTTTTTGTTTTGTTTTGTTTGTTTGTGGGGGTTTTTTTGTTAAGATATTGGATTGTTCCCATTCCAACTGAAGTCCATAAAAGTTCTATATTTTAAAAATGTTGATAAGTTTGGGGTATGAAACCTGAAATTCTTAGCAATGATCAAAGCAACTAATAGTTGTAGATATCCTGAAGCTCAAAAGGACTGTCTTATGCTCCTTGAATGTACAACATCCCAATTTTTTCAGTCTTTCTGCACATGTTAAAATTTGTGAGTGTTCATGGGACAGAGGAAATGTGGGCACACTGGTTAAAAATGTAACCAAATTGCACTTGATCAAATGCCTGATATTAGACGCAGTGTCTGGAACTCCATCCTTAAAAAGAATTTAATGCTCTGAGCTTTAATTGCCAAAGGACACAGTGCTCATACCCAAGCTGTGAACACCATCCCTAAAAACATAACAGTCAGGAATTAAATACAGGGATGTAGGTCTTTGTAAAAGAAATTAAGCTTTGCTTTCTCAACACACATATGATCGTGAAACCCTTCTGCTCCTCATTTGCCTTCTTAGTGTCTTATCTTCCTTACTGGTGGAGATACTGAGAGCAGATTATTATTAAGAGAACGAAACAAAGGAAAATGTGTGTGTGCTTGTACACAGCATGTACACACAAACCCACAATGCGAGCAAGGTAATGCCTGAACAGAACAGAACCCACACTGGGCGGTGTGGAAGTGATCCTATGGTATGGAACTGACTGCTCATTCACACAGCTTATAGTATTTTTAGTTGAAAAAAAAAAGAAAAATGAAGTCTTTGGAAAGATGAAAGAATAGTTTTGTAGCACAGTCAAAACCAAATGGGCATCTTCTATTTAAGGTGATTTGCCAGCAAAGTGCACGCTGCACAGGAGCTGAAGTCACACTGGCTGCGACACGCCTACCAGCACATTTTGATAATAAGGAAGTGTTCAATGCAAGAAACCCCAGAAGCCAACCCAGTGCAGGCGGTTTCATGTGCTATATCAGGAATACTGTCAGAGGATTTGATAAGCGGAAATCCCGCTGTGTCTTGACATGCTGGGATGACTCAGATGTGGAATGAAACGTACCACTGCAGCATCAAAGACCTAATTTCTCCTGCTAATGGAGCCACGCGACTCTTTCACATCCTTTAACCCTGTTGTGATGAAGCACCTTCTGCAATACCCTCTGGTGCACATTTCTGGGCTCTGTGTCATGTGTTACAGCAGATGTTTGTACAAAACTCTGGGGCAGCCCTGCAGATGAAGTAAATCAGCAGAGCTCAAACCTAGCACATAATGTACATGATTCCCATATAGGTGGCACATGGCTAAATGCTTTTCCTGTCCTTCTTATGTTCATTTGACACACAGGCAGGATGTAAACGTCAGTTTTACGCACTCAGATAATTGCTTTTTTGCTTCACAACTTGCTACCACAGAAATTCTAATGTCAGAGCCCTAAAGAGACCATATGGGCAGTAAACACTCATTATGTGTTACATGTACAGAAAGAACATATTTTCTTATCAGCTCACACAAAAGCAGATCACGCAGAAATGATTTTTAAAAATTACTACTATTTTCCCAGCAGTAAAAGCAATAGAACAATAAGTAACAACCCTTGAATGGGTTCTGCCTATTTTGCAGTGCATGGATCTTTTCCCCTTTTTGGTCACAAGAGAAATAATAAAGGCATTAAAATGTATGCTTCTTTTCGGAAAGCACTGTATTGATTTTATGTAACATCTGAATACTTTGTGTTGTAACTTACATATAACCATGTAATTTGTCTGTAGCAAGAAATAGACCAAAAGACTTGCTCAGTGAATTGTACAAATGAGCCTTTCCTCATCAGTGATCCAAAGCGTAATAAAATACCCTGCTTTTTCAGTTCCCCCTGAGAGGTGAAAAAGCTCACTTACAGAAGCAAGTATATTCCGCTGAAAGAAACGTGATGAATCATAGCTTGAGCCCATACTGAAAAGGAAAAATCCCATTTGGATCCATGCCTTTGTCCTAGGATCAGTCAGTTCCATCTCTAGTTTGGAGAGAATGAGAGTTTTTTGATTAAGGACCACGACAATGTTACTTCGTTGAAACAAAGCTAACAGCAGCCAATGCTGCTATTACACCACCCCCGTTGAAGGACAAAGAGCTAATAAACAGGTTGTTCACATATATATTCACATTCAAATAGTTGAAAATATACAATACAGTTCAAGCTGTAACTTGATAAATTCTTCCCCAAAGTAATCAGGCCATGCAGCACAAGAGACTGGATGCTGGTCTAAAACCAGAGATATTACAAATTTAGTATTTCTGAAATCTTTCTGAGAAACAGGATACATAACATTGGCAGCTCAACCAAGCCCTCAGACATGTATTTCATAAGAGAGCTATCTGCGAGCCAAATAAACTTTCAGGAAGGACAAAACAGAAAAGAAAGAAAGAAGTTACAAAACTCCATGTGGATAACCTAGTGGGTTCTTTTCTGGAGGAAAAGGAGTCATTGAAGTGTAGGATACCTGGAGAATCCTGACCCAGTCTGGCAACTCCTGGGTAGTTACACCCCTTGCATATCTGCCCTAGTACCAGCAGGCAGCTAGTAACCACACTGCCACTGGTTAAATCCAATTAAATCTGGTGTCTTCGTGAAATATTCAAGGAAAGACTTTCTCTAATATGGGAGTACGTAAATTTTCAGGTTTTTTAGGGAAGTACTGCATTTAAGGACTAAGGAGATCATGCTCCTCCATCACTGATTTGGTGCCTTTTCTTTCACATTCTCTGGGTAAAGTTGAGAAGACAGACGTCATCATTTCCCTCCCCAAAGCTGAGGAGGACTTTGACCCCAGAACTGCTACCTGCCACTGTGGGGTAGTACCAAGCATCTCTCTCAGTAACAGCAATTCCTACAGCAGTCTGGGAACATTGCAGAGTCAGACTGACTGGCTTCAGTGGGTCTTGTAGCCTCAAATAAAACCTTCTCTGGGTGCAGTCTGTCGAAACTCGAGGGAAATTCTGAGCAAGTTCTGATTGCTTCCCTTTGTGTCACTGTTCTGCCCCACAGAAAAGGCTGTGATGGAGCAACAATACTGCAGATTACTAAACTTTTTAACAGCCTAGTTCTGCTGAAGTTCATGATGGCCTTGTATGAGTCCCTAGTGGATTAGGTGCCTGCCTTCCCCTGGTGCCCATGCAGGCTCAGTGTCTGACGTGCTTCAGCATTTTTGGCATTTCCACTGTTCATAGGTGCCTCTACACCCTTGCAAACCCAGCTCTAAAACCTTATTGACTTAAATAATAAGATTAAATCCTAAGTTTTAAAAGAATGGCATTTTCAGACATTTAGAGTTATTTTGCCATAAGCAAAAAGTCTCATAGTCTGTGTATCAATTATGAGTCAACTTGACATAGTTCAAAATGCTCAAAAGCAGATGTGGCACTTAAAAGCATTGCAGAAACACAGCAGTGAAAGCCAAAAAGGCATGACCCTATCAACAGTCCCAAGCTTGCGCACAAACTCTAGGTGTTGTGCAGAATTTTTATTTTTGTAGACTTTTTAAGATCTGTTGGAAATAACTGTAAATTGAGAGTGATATTTATTTGATGTTTAATTCATGAACAATAGTGTCTGTTGCTGTAGGAGTACATATGTGTAAAGTAATTTCCACCCTGGGCTCTTCCCTGGCCTCTCTATTGGCTGCAGCATTTTCAGTGGGGGTCTGATGGGTGTCAGGAGTTGGCAGCTTTGGCTGTTGCAGGCAGGAAGGAGCAAAGCTCAGGAGAAAAAGGATTTTCCCTGACAGTGACCTGCCGCAAGCCCTGAAAAGATCATATCTGGGAAATTATGATCTGATAACCTCCCACAGCCCCAACAGTGAAGAAAAGGGGAGGTCAGGTAAGGAGGTCTTGAACTAACTACAGCTAATATATGTCAAAATTAACAACCTGAGTTACACACAGAGATAATTGGGAGGTCACTGGAGATCACACAGCATTGCTATTTCTGGATGCCCTAGGGGCATGCTGCAGCAACTCAAGCTAGATTGAGCAGAGTCTGGTTCACTATATCAACATCTGGGTAAGGAGCAGAAGGAAATCCCCTCTGAGCGTGCATCAGCAGTGAAAAAAGCATCACTGCTCCTGGTGCTTTGGCTATTCATCATCTACAGAGGACCTGGTGCTATTTCTAAATGCTGACTCTGTCCTATACAACCCAGGCAGTGCTCCATGAAATAACCAGCATTTTTCCCTTGACTGAGAGCAGCTTCCTGGGGCCTCTCAGTTCTTTAATACTCCTAAATGCTGTGGACTAAGGAGCAGGGATGGTGGCCTTTCAGGATCACTCCAAGCCCAAGGAAGGCCTTGAGGTTCTCCAGGATGGATTGCCTCTGGACTTCATTGGAGGAGATGGCCGACCTGTTGGGATAATGCAAATCTTGCAGCTGCACTGAGCTTTCATGCATGAAGTTCTGCCAGGGTACAACCTCTTCTGTCAGCAGATTCTAGGCTAGACTGTGGAGATGTCCAATGCACAGCCTGCTACCATATAGATATTTCCCATACCTGATGTGGCAGAACTAAAGGGATGACTCTGGGTCAAGAATTAGTGCGCTTTTTTTCCTATTCTTTATGCAACATGTGTACAATGTTTTGGTCACAAGTGGTTCTAAATCTAGATTTTCACCTCGGAGTCTTTGCCTCGAATCTAGTTCAGTAACACCTAAGAGCTGTTACCACACAAACAGCTGCCATGCGAGCTGTATCCAACGTCATCTTTATTAGCCTCTATTAACTTATTGTAGGTGGGAAACTGGCTTGTTCACACCACCATCCTCAGAAGAGAACACCCACCTTCTTCCCCTCCATGCCTCTTCTCCAAGCTTACAGCACTGCCAGCTTTCTTCTCTGTAAGCTCTGAGAGAAGATTCCCTGAATATCTCAACTAAAGATCCTGTCTATGAAGCAAAACGTTGCCTGTGTCGATGCTTCATGTGGCACGACTCCATCTCCTGGTAACCCGGGGTAAATAAAACCAGCTGATAATTGGGAGTCTCAGGATCACTCTTGGGCTTTTCATATTACACGGAGTGTGTGTGTCCCCTGGCTGTGCCAGTGGCATCCTGGTGGAGGAAGCTCACCACAGGGTGTGGATGCGTCCAGTGTGAGACCCTACATGGTCAGGCCAGCCTAGCATGGCCAAACCTCTCTCTGTTGCAACTGCTGTACACAAATTTGGGGTATTTAGCCTGTAACTGCACAAATCTCACCTTTGATGCTTGAGGAGGGTTGAGCCTAACCAGTGGTAAAGGGGTAGCCTGGATCTTGAAGTCTTGGATTCAATTCCCTTAAAACGACACCACTATGAATTAAAAGTGTTTGTGACATGTGAAGCAGGAGGTTAGAGGACATAGTCTAATTTCAGTGCTTAGTCTCTTCTTACCCCTGTTTCCTCAATAACGAGGGGAGACAGTCCTTCCCTATTTCACAGCACTCTAATATTGTACCAGTGCAAGCTCTGTAAATGCCCAGAAGTTCTCTTTTCATCTTGTCCAATGAAGATTTTATTAATTTTGAACAAGAACATCTTATAAGACTTTAAAATACAAATAATAGAAATAAATATTGATAACCATGAAAATAGAGAATTGGTAACTTATGCAGCAGTTCACTACAATGATGTGAAAGGTTCCTAGAAATGGAAAAATTCCTCCTTCACAGTGATGACTCTTGCCCTTTAAAAACAGCCAGATGAGACTCCTTCTACCCACAGGGCTCTCCTACAGTGACAGCTACATTAACCTTTGCTGACAAGCACTTCTCTTTGCTTGTAAAATCAGCTTAGTGAGTGAAAAATTCTTCCAGACTTTAAAATGGTTACTATCAAATGGAGATAGACTCCATGCAAAACAAAACATCCTCGTGCCTTGCAATTACTTCTGTGTTGTTAGTGCTGCTTTGAGACCACTGGATGGGCTGATACAGGATGATGTCTGGGCATCTGTCTGCTTTGGCTAATATTGCAGAAGAGATGTGAATGTAGGAAAGGACACTGAAGTTTCTGCTGCATTTCTCTCCTTGAGCATTTCTCCATGCTTATCACCACGTTGTCTGGGCAATGAGCAACAAAGCAGAGGAGCAGTAATATATGCTTGGGCTATTTGTCTGTTGCTATTAGAGAAATGCTTCAAAATCGCAGAAAAAGCCAGCACGCTCCCTCCTGCACGCGGGCACACACACACACGGACGCACATGCTCCCTTCCTGACATCCCATTTCCCCCTATTAACTTCACATTCGTCTTGCTTATACATCTGAGCTGCCCTTTATATGCAAGAAACTCCTCCTGTGCAGAGGGAATTCTTCTGGGCTCAGGCAAAAGGAGGGTCTGCCAGTCTCCTCCCACCCTGTTGCAGCACCAAGCCTTTGAAACTGGGTCACATGAGCTCTGCCACCTCATCAGAATCGAGCTCTCATATCACCTATGGCCATTTCAAAGGCTTCATAGCCCCACGGATTGAATTTAAACCACGCGACGGATACAATTTTGATGCACTCGGCAGTTCTATGATGTTTCTATGACATTTGTAATTGCTGAGCAGAAATCTCCAGCACCAGGGCCTTGGCATAAAATGCAAGTCAGGCTCCCTAACTGCTGCCCCCCTGACACAAATCTGTCATGTCCTGGACCTCAACAAAGTACAGGAAGCCAGTACATCACTGAAAAGAACAAAAAAAGCATAGAACAGAACAGCATAGCATAACATAGCGTAGCATAGCATAAAATAGAATAGAATAGAAATAGAAACAGACTAGAAATAGAAATAGAATACAATAGAATATGCACTAAAATCCTTGAAATTGCATTTTTTATAGTTGGCTAATTTTGCAGTGTAAACACAATACATTCTTATACTGTCTTTCCTTTAAGGCTCCACTGCCAACCCATGACATTTATTGCAAAACTCCTGCTGAGCTCAAATACGCAAACTTGGTTTTCAAGCCTTTCTTCTCACTGTATTTGGTGGGACTGAAATTGCCCAGGCCAAATAGTTGACTGTTAAAACCCTAAAATATTGAATTGTGTGTCAAGAAGGAGCAACCTTCTGCTGCCAAAGCAATGGGAAATGACTTTGCTGCAAACCCAGGTGCATATCAACTGAAGTTACTTTTTGAATAGCTCCCAAATTGTGCCATTTTTATTTGCATTATTCTAGGATGTTGAGCTCCAGATATCTTGGTAGAGATGCAAAGTTAGCTCACAAATCAGACGAAGAATGCTGAATTTCTAAGAAGCTCATTTTGTGTACTTAGTATTACCAAGCGAAATTTTGGAATTGACCTGGTCTGCTACGTGATAAAATTTAATTGTGTCATACAGTTCATTAGGGAAGAGGTCCATGAACTCTTGCTGAAACTAAACTGAGCATCTTCGTGAAATATATTTATGAATATTTCTTTCATGACACTCAGAGGGAAAATGATTCTCTGTCTCCTGTATACCCACATAAAGGTCTGCCAATACCTTGTTTAACACGGGTATAATTCCATTATTTTGACACCTAACAAGAAACAAAAATCCAAAATAAATACAGCTGTGAGAATTCAGGCCTGTTTTCTGTAGATCATGGAGGCACAATTTTCAGCTGTGTAAGTCAATGGCAGCACAACCCCCAGCTTCCCTTGGACCAGGATTTTAGTCAGGATATTTTGTCATAGGAGCTTGCACATGAGGAGGTTTAAAATAACCCACTAAAAAGGAAAAGACCATGGATGATGCAGTGAGAGTGTATCACTCAAATAGAGTTTACAGCTATATTCTACAGACAATTCATAAGCCAGAGGTCCAAACCACAGCACAGTTCTTTGGCCAGGGAGCTCCTTGGGACTGTAAGAAATTTTTTGGGTTCATGTTTTGGGGCACTGGGATGCTTCTCTCATTAATGGACTACTTACAGATGGGAATCCAAATTATTCCAGTTAATGGAATTAATGAGACCTTAAGCTTGAAAAAGTCGACTTTTTTCCACTATCTCTTCCCATTTAGCATTATGGCTAGTGGTGATCAGCTACAGGCTCTAAGACTTATTCCTAAACAGTACATCCCTTTGCTAAGGAAAAGAGATAATTTAAAGGCGTATACCACCTGTGTGCCTCCTGGGTACCTGTCCATTCCCCTCACTCTTAAGTGTTCTGGTGCTGGAGGGTCTCAAGCCTCCTGGTTGTTCTGTGCCCATCTTTCTCAAACTGCCACACTTTCTGTCTAGAGCCTGGTTTTATTTCAGATCCTGAAAAAAATGTTAAGCTTACTCTTGTTTGTTTGCTTGGTTGGTTTTGGTTTTTCTCGGTCAGCACCAACAAATAAATCTGATAATTGGCCCAGACAGCAATAACTTTGGGGATATTTTTTATTTGATTTTGGTTGGTTTGCACCCAGACTGCTCTGGATAATAAAACATCAGTTTGATTTCTCAGCTTTAACAGATGCATCTGACTGCTGCATTTGCTTCACAGTTTCAGCTATGAATAAAATTAATCAAGGCACGTAAAGAAACCATGGGGTCAAAACAGTTCAGAAAAGGGTCACTAATAATCTAAAACTGTGGTTGGAATGTCTGAATTTTAAGTCTGAAGGAGCCATGGGAGAGGAAGGCTACTGTTTTCTACTCTTAAATTCACATGTAGATACATTTCCAGTTTAATTGCTGTGGCTCTTGTTACTTAGTTCCTGGAAATAAACTAACAAGTCCTGAGATGGGTATTTGGGAAGCTGTGTAATTATTATTCCAATCTGATCCAAGATCTGAAAGAATTACTAATTTATCATATCAAGGTTTCCTGATGAGTAGCCATGAGGGAGATTTCAAAGGTCAGGAGAAATGAAATGCAGATTTACACTGAAATTAATCAGAGGCAGACTCCAGACTGGCTTATACTTACATGGGTAAACATTCACCATGGACTATATATCACTCCAAAACACGAAAATACAATCTAGAATTGAATTTCAGAGCACTGAACAAAATGTAAGCCATAAGAAAATAGGTGTGATTGAAGGGGAAAATCACACAGCAGAGACTGGGGAGCACTACGGCAGAGAAATGGGTGGACATGACCTCTGAGTCTACCCATCCAGTCCACGTCTCACACTGGGGTAAGGTGAAAGCTGCTCTGATTGATACCACTGTTAGCCGCAAGATGGTTTTCCATGGTCTGATCCCTGACTTGCTCATTTTCTGGGATCTGCCACTCTTTCAGGTGGGGAGGGATCCCTAAGGACGTGTTGCCACAGCTTTAAGTATGGCTATGCTGTGGCACAGAGACCATAATGCTGCCCAGCTCTCAGGTTTAGGGATTTAATATGACAGCTGCAGAAGGACTGAAAGTTTTGGTCAAAAGTTTATCAGGCATATAGAAGCTCTGGTAGATGTGTTTGCTTTAGTTAATCCATATATTTGCCCATTAAATAATTCAGAAGATGTTATATTAAACAGACTTCAGAGAAAAGTGATGGAAGTGCATTTGCTGAAGCTTGTATAATGAGACATTCCATAAAAGAAGACGGACTTCTAAAGTCAGAATGGATTAAGGGCATGAATTCATGTGTCCCATGAGAACTTATTATGAACTCGAAGGACATTCAGAGACCTTCAGAAGGAAGCAGTTCTCACACTTGAGTTTAATTTTAGTAGCATTGCAGTTGTAAATAAATAGTTTTTATAGTTGTTTGGGTGTGAGTATGAATTTTATCTGATCACCCAATTAGCAGTATAGGGGTTTTGTGAAGAATAAGGAATTCATTAAGGATTATTTTACACACTACTGAACACAAAAAAATGTATCTGTAAAAACTGTGCCTTTCTTTTAAGACTACAAAAAGATAATTTAAATTATACCAAATAAAACACTTTGAAAAAAGGCAAATAATTTTTCCCTATCTGTGCCATTGTTATAACACAATCAGCTTGGACAGTGATAACAGTATCATCAGACTCATGGCTGATTTCATATTCTTATCATTCTTATAATTGTATTATTATCACTCTACTGCATTGCCAAGGCTTCAGGAACATAACTTGCCTTAAAGTAATTCCTTCAGTAGTAGTGTAAAAGAAAGAAAACCAAACTGGAAACTTTCCCATTAGTCCCCAGTTCAAGGTGAGGGTCTTTCTTCCCAAACCTGGCTGTGGACACAGTCAGAGCAGCGAGGATGAGGGAGATGTTGATGCAGGGATCTCCTGCTGCCAGCACCTCATGCTGGTCTGTCCTGTAGAGCCTATTTTGCAAAGTAAGCTTCAGTGTGCCTCCCTTCTAATGCCTCAGGTAACACAGACCCTCTCCTCTCATCCTGCTCTATTTTCCTTTCCCCCCTCATTTTCACAGAGAATTCAGCTTTTATTTGGCAATCCCTGTTACAGGGAAATCACCCTTCTTAGTGGTGTATGAATGTCATTCTACTTTCACTCCTCGTTGATTTTTCTGTAGCATAAATGTCTCCCCTATTTATTTTAAAAGTGCTTTTGAGCTGTTCGACATTATTGCTGCATTGGACATGAGCTACCACTGTTACAGGTATGTGTAAAATGTGATAGACCAGAAGATTTCAGTTGGAAGGGACCTACAATGAACACATAGTCCACAAATGCTGCCCCTGTATGATGGGCAGCAGACTTTTAAGTATCACCCATCAAACATGCCTGCTGTTGGTGAGACACTCTCCTGCAATTCTTCAGCAACGTTTGGCTGCTTGTATGTAGTAGGTGATAAACAATGACTGGTCTGAGGCCTGGATTTCATTTGGTGATTCTGCCAATGAAGTATCTTGTGGACAGGTAACAGCTTTCACTAGTTGTCCATTTTTTCCCTGCAGTAACTGCTGTATGTTAGGTTCATAGCCAAAGTTATGCAGGACTGTAAGATGGAGCCTGAGAATGGGAAATATTAAGCTCTCTCCGGCACCAGATTGCCCTCTCATCATAAGCTTAGTATTAAATAATGATATAATTAGTTAACATAATGATTTTCATTTAAAAAAATCTGATCTCATTTATCAACTGCAAACTAATTTCACTTTTGCCACCCTATGAATTTAAGATTCATTTAAGACTGATCATGCTGTAAGTGACGGCAAGTCTTACTTTCACTTAGCAAAAGCAGTATTTGAAGTAAGTAGTTGTATTTCTTACTGTATCAAGCCTTTTGCATTTTGATTGTCAAATGCAAACATATAAAAGTTGCAGTTCTGAGATTTTTAAACTTCCAGTGTTGCATTGTGTTTTTGTTTGTTTGTCTTTAAATAAAACTATTAGCCTAATATTTAAAATACTGTAATTATGTGAGAAAAAAAATTCTTAGTTTGTCTTCTCTTTGGCTGGCTGCTGCAGATACAGATCTGCCATCTCTTGCCTTGCACAGCACTCTGGAAGGGCAGGGATAATTACCCCAAGATTTAAGTGGAGACTGTTAAGAGTATTTTAGCACCATCACAGTAAAGAGCAGAGTGTGTGAAGTTGTTGAAACAAGGCTTGGTATCTCCAAAGGCTTAACCCTTCTGTCCAAAGGCAGTGAAGGGAAGAGGCAGTTTAGCATAAAACATTTTTCCTCCATCAGCACACCCCACTCCTGGCTAAGACCATACTCTAAACTCATACTGGTGACTAAGTCAGTCATGTCTCCCTGTACTGCTAAATCGCTGTCAGGGATGAGGCTGATAACTGGGTTCTCTTTGTGGTGCTGTGGACACCTGTTAATGAGAAAGTTGACCAAGGACTCTGACCCAATTGACACCAACCATTTAGCAGCTGTCAGGCAGTAATGACTCCCAGTCACTCCCTATCTCTCTTGGAGTTGAACCGGTAACCCAGAGACAAAGGGCTCGTATCTCATTACTGACAGTCCCTTGAGCCACCTCACTCTCTCACAGCAGATGTCTTTTGCGTTAGTGTCCAAGTCACTTTTGCATTAGTGTCCAAGTCATGTATTTAAAGCGTGTCCTGCATTGGAAGAAGTTTGCAAAGGTACATCTGTCCAGCATCTAAAAGCACCCTCCTGCATCCCAAAAGTGCTGGGGCAGGCTGCTGAGTGACAGGAATGTACTGTGGGATCTATCCCCTATGTGGGTTCCTATGCTTCCGCATCCCTTTGTATCCCAGTGCCCAGTGTACTTCCAAATGGGAAAGGGGCTAAAAGTCTTACATGTGGCCTTTAAAAATAACTGTAGGTAGAGGAAGGGGCACCAAATTTAAGACAGGTATAAAATTCATTCCAGCTAGCTGATCTGCTCCCACGTATCCCAACAGAGGATTCAGCTCACCCAGTGAAACTAAAAAGACTAGGCTTACCTGTCCAATGTACCTGATAAGTACAAGGACTGTAAAATAATCTGCCTCTAAGAAAATACATGAAAATATCAGCAGCCAAACACATGTTGGTTTTGGCTTCAGTTTATCAGGAGTCTGATCCAGATAGTATTCAGTAGTGAGCACCAGCTAAGCTGTATTTACAAGCTCAAACACAACATGCTTGTGGGATAGAAATGGCAAGGAACTGTTACCTGAAGACACTACATTCAAAAACAGCCCTTGCAGCTTCCTTTTGCCCCTTCCCCCTGCTTTCAACCTGGCAGTGCTGAGCTCTGCCTGTGGAAATGAGCAGCTCCTGCTCTGGTGGGGATGCTGATTCCGGCAGGGCTGGTGCTCAGTAGTGGGCAGGGTCCCCTCCCAGGCCCCACAGCGGCTTTTCCAGTCTGTCAGGTCAGGTAAGTGAAGCGAGGAACAAAAGCGTGACTGTGTGCAGGAAGGGGAAGGGATGGCAGCAGTGACCTGTGGCTCCCACAGCCCATCTTGCCTCTGCCCCAGCCTCCAGCAGTGAGGAGAGACCTTTGCTCAGGGGTTAAAACTAGGGAAATGCCGCTGATGTTGGAGATGAGACGTAAGAAGAGGAGTTGGCATGCCTCTGAAATCTTCTGCATATTACTATTGCTGTTACAGTTTGTGTGACAGCCACTTCTGTGGTCCCCATTTGTGGACTCCAGCTCATGCAGGGTAACAGCACTGACTGCAGAAAGGCTTCCTCCCTGATCAGCGTGTCTCTCAAGGACATCAGACTAGCATCTAGGAACTATTTGCTCTGGATAATCTGCACAAAAGCAGCAACAGCAGTCCTTCAATACAGCAAACCGTGCAAGACGTTGACATGCTCAGCAACTGAGGGGGCAGGAAAGGGACGTGCAGCTCCTTTACCATCACAGATCTCACACAGACATGGTTCTGGGAGTGGATGGCAGCAGACAGGCCCAAGGGGGTGGTGAGCAAATACCAAGGGGCTGAAAGACCTGTCGCATGTGTAGGAGAATCAGGACAGACCCTGATCACTGCTCTCTGTTCCCCAGGCAGTGGGATGGCTCCTGGGGGATATTTTTCTGCCCCTCTGTGATGGAGTTAGGTCTAACCTAGATACCAGTCCTGAATTTCCTACCAAGGGAACTCCCATATCTTTTTTTTTTTTTTCATCCCTCTCTCTCTTTTCATTACTTGCACAGTGTTTGCACAGAAATGTGCCTCCCAGTCCACCATGAAAAATTCCTTTCCCACAGCCTCTCTCCTTCACCATACTCTGCAGATCCCTCAGTTGCAACCAAAACAGAAGTACCACGTAACTACTCTTTTTCTTGACACAGAGAAATTCCAGTGCCTGGCACTGTTTCTGATCCAAAGATAGACTTACTGAATTAAGCAAGGTTAAGGTAAAGCTTGGAAGCTTTATGTGCAAACTGCATCCAGTCTTCTGCTGGTGGCAGCGTGTGCTACTCCCTTGTTGCACTACACCATCTGCCACCCCTTTGACATATTTTCTGTACTTGAGCCTCCAGCTGAAGGCCAGCCCAGCTCAGGAGAAGACCAGTTACATCAGTCAGCAGAGAGCTGAACTCCATAGGGCCCAGCTGGAAGCACCAGGGGGGTTGTTCAAGCCACTGTACATTTTAACAGGCAGGTAACCAGATCAGAGGATCCTCATCAATAGGACTGGTCCTCAAGGGTGATGCTGTTGGTGATCCCAGCAATAAGGCTGACCTAAAGGACAGGGGGTTAAGCTGCAGGGAGCACATAATAAATTTGCTTTGATTTGATCTGTTCAGCTGGAACTTTGGTTTCCGGAGTTGTCAGTTCTGGAAACTTTCCTGAGCATTACATTTACATCTAATGAAGGCAAAGCAGGGAGTACAGCAAATAAGCTCAAATGTGCAAGCAGAACTGATCAATTAAGCCTGGTACATCCTGCATGCCACCAAAATCAATGCACATCATGGCTGAAAGTAGTATCTGCAAAGCAAAATTCGAGTTGTACCCAAAACATAAGTCTTTGAGTTGGTCTGCTCTGGAAATGAAGAGAAGAGACTAAAAATAAGATTATAAATATGGGGATCTTTGCTGCTCTGGCTGCTCAGCACTAGAATGGTTCCTGTGTCTGACAGATTATCTCCGCACCACTAAAACTGATCAGAGCCCTAAGGCAAATTATTCCTCACTTTCAGAGTTTTACTTCTACGGGAACAACAATTGCCACGGACAATGATGTGGGCCGCTGAGAGGGGAGGGTTTGGAGAGAAGGTAAACAACTGCCGTCAGATAATGAGCAGTGAATACAAAGGCACAGCAACCTACTTGTGGGAGGGAAAAGCCCAATCCAGACCAGTGTTGCTGTGATCCACTGAGCCGTGGGGAAGGCTTCATCATGCTGGTGACTGGGTGCAGGAAATTTAATGACAGCCATTGCAAAGCTGGGAAAGGGGCATCATCTCACCATGGCAATCTGATCCCCATACCCCACCTGGGCTTTATATTCAGATGGCATCCCTGTTCGGTAACGGTGACCGTGTCTGGCAGTGGCAGCAGATGTGGCCAGAATGCAGAGAGGCCACCAGGACCTGCTGCGGTCACCCAGGCCAGGAAGGAGATGTCAGCCATGCCAACTTGTGTGTTGACTGAGAAGACCATCCGTCAGGAGGTCTAAAATGACACCACCTTCCTGCTTGGTTCATGTGTGCAGAGCACATCACACAGTCCCCAGCCCCACACTGAGGAGCTGGCAAGGTGCAAGTGATCTCAAGGCATCCCTTGCCCAGCACCCAACCCGAAATATCAGACCCAGCAAGGGTCACCCATCCAAACTAAGGGGTGGGAGGCATACAGTAGAAAACACATCTGAAAACTCCAGAGGATTTTTTAGTTTCACACACTCAGGAAGAGACAAGCTGGAAGTGCTACATTCATATTTGAATTGCGAGCGTGATTTCCCAGAAGGCTTCCCTCATTCAATTCAGTGTGATGGTGAAGGCCCTTTTCCAAAGGGCCTGGCTTTGATCCAAAATATCCTCAGAATTCCGGGATCCCTGATGAACCAGCAGCATAAACAGCTAATCTGCAGCCTTTGCTTTCAACTTAATTGTTTTGAAAGGAAGTCCTTATCAGGAACAGAAAGGGATCCATAGCCTGGAGATGTGCAACAGCAACCCGGGGTCTTCTGCAACATCTCTGTGCCAGAATGAGTTCAAGGGGGAGGACACTTTTTATTGTCCCTTTTTCCAATCTGGGCCAAATTTAATCTTGTTCCTTTCAAATACCTCACAAGGCAAAGGTGAGGGGTAATGTGTCCCATGAAAAGGAAATCCCTGTGTTTGGTGTATCACCCTGCATTTTGTAACACTGTTGCAGTTTTTCCTTGGAAAGACTGATAACAGATTTTCTGTAAGAAAGAAATTTGTGGAGTATTAATTTTTGTGCAGAATGTACTAAAACTGGATGTTCTCACTTATGCCACTGTTCCTTTAACTTGCGCTGCTTGACACTATGAATTATTCAGATATCTCTATGATATATAGAAGTGGTGTCAGCATTTTAGGGCATGACTCTCCTCTCTTATCTGCTATAAAATCTCACTGGTTTCAGTGAGCTATAAAAGGCAAAATTAGGTCCTCATTGTTGTCTTGCAAGCAGAAAATACTCTTTATCACTGAGTAAAGGGTACCAACAGGCCTAGCTTATAGTACAAAACTGGATATTTTTAAGTCTCTGGTGCCTCAGTCCACGTAAAAGGTCATTTATTCATTTGGAAATAAGAAATTAGAGTGTAATGAAGATGAGGGGATAGTGTAACAACACCTCTTTTCTCTGTTGCAGAATTGCTCAGGTTTCATCGACCTCATGCTGCTTATACCAACGGCCTCATCTGCTTGAATAGCAAGGTGTCTGTACTGTAGCCAGCAGTGCTGAGCCCAAGCACAGAGCTGTGCCAGGGAAAAGGAGGATGTATGTGGAATGGAGCAGCCCAGAATAGCCCAGGGGCTGCTGCATCCCCCAGGGCATGGGCTGTTTGGGGGCAATCTGCCAAGATCAGAGGCTGATTGGGCTACAGCCACTATTTGTGAAACAGAATGCTCCCTGAGAACGGTGTTGATATTTTTCTACCTTCATGTTAATTTTTCTCCCATTTTTAAACCAGTGATGTCAAAGATAATTCGGGTGAAACTGTTACAGATTCATTGTCAAGCATGGAACAGCACTCACTCTGCCTCTCTAAAATATTTGTTGAGGGGTTGTTAGAGCAAGAAGAACAAGAATAGAGATGGTAAAAAAAAAAATAACCTCCTGCAAGTTCCTCAGTCTGCAGGAAACAAGTTCTGCCCCCAGATAGACAGAGACCCCGTGAGCTCAGCATATAACCAGGGCAGAGTTTGTCCTCGATGATCCACCCTGATGTCAGGGTAACTGAGGGGTGCAGTTTAGTGATGCCAAGACAGATGTAAATTCTTACCTTCCATTTTTCTCATCTATTTGTTAGATCAACTGTTTATGAAGAAGTCTTTACAAAAGGCAAAGACGTATCAAGCTATCTCTGGCCTTCTTCCCATGTTAGGTAGGATAGTAAATATTTTTGGAAGTGATGTAAACCTTAATGCTTCTGGGAAGAAGCCAAGGAGTACCAGATGGCAGAGAGGAGGAAACTCACCCTCTGGGCAGGTTTTTCACGGTATTCTCATAAGCATCTGGTATTTGCCACTGGCAGAGACAATACAGGGGCCAGCACTCTGAACCAGTCTGCCTATCTTTCTATTCCTGCTACTGGCTGATTTCTTACCTATTTAGAAGAGGTTTTGTTGAATTTTTGTTTCTTGATGCACACTTGGATCCAAAGTCTCAGTGTCACTCCTCTTTGGGTAGATGGTGACTCAGTTCACCAGGATACGGCCTCAACTCACAGGCACATAGTGATTCTGATGATTCAAACATTGTAAGAGGAATGTGGAGATTTTTCTTAACACTCCGAAAAAAAAATTTCTCTGATATTGTGTGCAACCTTCTGACCGCACAATGAAGTTGGATCCCCACCACACACCAAATTAGCAGTGAATTTTTTGCTCTAGTTATTATGTACGAGTTTGGAAAATGTCAATCACCTGCAGCTCCCACGTAGGATCAGCATTGGCTATTCCTTGTTAGGATTTAGATTCCAGTCCTTTACCAACATACAGATCAGGGATGAGGCAAAAAAAACTCCACTGTATTGCATGAAATGGTTAGGCACTTGCCTGAAAACAAAGCTGTGCCGAGCACTGTCGCTGAGGGGATTCTAATGGGCTTTTTCTTTTTGACTCAAACATGCTACGTATGCCCACTCTGTAGCTGCCTCTAAGACTTGGTGTTTGTTGCTCCATCAGCCCTGTGAGGGTGCCTGTATGAAGCAGATCTGGACCCAACATGTGAATGCAGGACACTTTGAAACGGGACTGGAAAACAGAGTTTAAGGCATGTCTTGAGCACACACACCTCCCATGCCTTTCTTCAAGGAACAGCTCTTCATCTCTGCTGGTCTCCAGTTTGGACACAGCTCTTTGTTGAAATGTTAGAGGCTACTGCTTATGTCTTTTGGAGGACCTGCTTTTATGGCAAGGCAAAGAGTTTGCTGGTCACAACCATAATTCTCTGAATATACTGAAGTCTTTGAAACAAATTGGTGCATTTTAAAATTTTACTAGCAGTTTAGGTAACAGAAGAAAAAGGCTTTGTGGACACAAGATAAAATCCTCCACTAAAACATACCATTTTCATAAGGAGAGTGAATGAACTGGATGGCCTAGCTATATTGCCAGAAGCCAGCATTAAGGAGTACTTCATAATCTTCCAAGAGACTGAATTTTCCTCATTGCTCAGCCAGATGGGCATAAAGGCTTTTCACAGGAAGGTTCAACTGATCTGGGAAAAGAAGGAAGAATGATGCATGGCAGTTCTTCAGGTACCTGCTACCTGGAAGAATGTTCTGCCGGAAAATACTGCTTAATCAGGGTGGAAGTGAGGTGCCTATCTTGAATGCAGAGATTCAGAGCACTGCACATTTTTTGCTATTGCACAGCTTTGTCTCACAAAGGAGAGCTCCCACTGTCATAATCTGGATGCTATATTTCAAAACATTAATCAAGGATTAGTCCTTGGTTCTGATTTATGAGAAAGCACCAATGCCACAGAGGATTTATAACCCACGTAAATGATTCATGAAGTACGTGTTCTACGAGGTGGGTCCCCAGCGCATATAAACTGGACTGTGGTCTTGATCCACAGGCAGCGGTGTGTGTTTCCTAGGCTGCCTTGGAAAAACAAAGACCTGGGAAAGTCCCTCCTTGGAATTAATCCTGCCCCTCCGCCCACTCCCATACCTGATGAGTGGGCTTTGAGAGAGCCACTCCTCTCCGGGGAAGTGGGGGAAGCGGCAGCACAGCCTTGAGCTGTGGGAATGTGTTCTGTAATACTGAGGTATCCCTGTAGAGGGAATGCTTTGGTAAGACTTCAATGAGACTGTGTATTGCTGTGTTCTATCAGGGACCAAATTCATTTTTTTGTGCATCACCTGCTGAGTTCAGGAGTTAACAGCAAGAACATTTTACCCAGTAGGTTGTTGTGCTATTTTTCTAAAATTCTTATCTTGCTATAATTCGCTGTAAAATTTCATCCCTGACTGAAGAGGGTGGAAACGTCCATCTGATTCAATGCAAGGGAGAGGCTTTGATGCTGTCTTACATGAGCATCAAAAGCTTAAGATAACATGCATATTAAAAGTGTTTTTCACTGGAAGCTTGCAGAAGGCCCCATGGCCAGATGTAACAAGAGGGAATCCATAGCGTGTTGTTTACCAACTGCTCCTATACTTCAGCTAAATTGGCACAAAGAAATCATTCTGAACAACTCTGAGAAATGGGGTTTGTTCATTAAAACTAAAACCACAAACCCATAAAAATTATCCGATGCTCTGTATTATTTGTGTTGATTAAAAATCTGCTTTGCAACACTGGGTTTGTTACTGATCATAAAACCTGCGCTGACCTAGTCCTTTCCCTCCAAGTTATCAAAGCATTTAAACACCTATCTCAACCCAGCCCCCAGTTCCACTGTGCCCATAGATCTCCTGGGCCACAGACCCTTTCTGATATCTCTGCTTTAGTCCTGCTGCCTTGCTTTTCCAAGATCAAGGGATTTTCCTCTACTGCAGTGTAAGGTCCACTTGAAGGGAAGGTAAGGGAACAGTACAGGTGATCATGCATAGTATCCATGTGACTCAGGTCACAATCACTCAAACTCACTGACACCATCCTGCTCTCTTCATTGCTAGTAGAGGAGTCTTTCATGGGCTACTCATCAGGACCAGGCACCATCTGGACACCTGGCAGCTTCAACGCCACCTCCTGAGCATACAGGCCTCTGGATGCCCAAACACAGCAGGTCACCATGCTTCAACAGCCACCTGGGCACCAGACTGACAGCAAACCCCTTGTGGATGGCATCAGGGTGGATCTGTGGTGTTAACATTTCCGAAAGCACAGACATATCCACTGAATACTGAAAACAAGTCTTAATCATCACAGGGACTTCCTCCGTGGATATTAATAATCTCCTCAGTTCCTCTGAGGAGCCCCCCTGTCTGCTGTGCTCAGTCTCTGCAGAAGCATCAATAATGCTCGAAGTTTGTAAGGTTTCACCCAGGAAAGACAGCTTTTCGTGGGGAATTGATGAAGCAAACATCAGGCAGGCCCAGTAATAAACTGCCCAGGCTGGGCACCGCCACAGTGTAGCATCCTCCGTGTCTGTGATACAGATGCTGGAGGTTTCTCTCCCTTTTTGGCTTCAGTCAGTGATGAACAATTGTTCTGTAGTGTCCCCCTGCTTTGCTCCTCCTTCTCCTGGCCACCTGCCAGGGACGTGGTAGTCAGATCAGTGCTTGGGAGTGTCTGGGAGAAGCACTTTCTACTTCCCGTGGGGAAGGATGTGATTAAAACCTTGTAAATAAAAGGCTTGGCTCAAAAAATGCCTGGGTGCCTTATAGACACAATGTAGCCATAAGCCGTGGCTCAGGGTGGTGAGAAGCAGGAGACAGGACACTGATGCCAAGCCACGCTTGCCATGGCCTGTCTGGGACCTTTCAGAAGGGTCCCAGACCCCAGAAGCAGTGACCTCTAAGCACAGACACCCATTCCGTGTCCTAAGGGCTGACCCTATTGTTGAGATGTCAGCCTCAGGAGAACCTGGCCTGCCATGGCCAGGACTGAACCTTCTGCAGAGCTGTCACTAAGGTGGGAACCCAGGTCAGAGTACAGTTCTGGTCCTGGATGGCCCCTGCTTTATCTGCTCAAAGTGATTCCCTCTGAAAGAAGACAGCAAGCCTCACCACTGGCTGTACAATGTGATTCCCTCCTTTCTAGGAAATTACCCCGATGTGTATTTGTGCTAGAGGAGGACTGTCCTCGTCACATCTTCATGTCTGTGTAGTGCATTACCAGGAATCCACCACCTGCAAATTCCACGTGAAGTAAACTAGTCTCCGTGCTCTGTCCTAAGCTCCCCTTACCCCCTTGGTAATAATGGGATAATAGCTTCCTCGGGAGAAGAGGGACTACAGTGCCTACAGAGAGCATGAACTGCCCCAGTAGCAGAGAAGTTCTGCCGTTTTGCTTCAGTAGGGAACAGGCAGTTGTCTTAGTTTGCCCAGGGTACATCTGGGCTCAGAAATCCAACAATAGAGTCTTGTGCAGAAAAACATGAAGAAACTGCAGCTTTACCGACTGAGACTGAGGCAGACAACAGCAAAAGGCAGAAGTTGCAATCCTCCATCCCTCTCTGTTGCAATGTTCCCTCCATGCACAGGCCATATGCTCTGCATCCCACGCTCTGGCATCGGATTTGATGTTTCTTTATAGCTAGAGGGTGTCTTGACCAGCTTTCTAGCGGTCAGAAACCTGAGGCTGCACTGGATTAACCCTCGAGTCAAACCATTTACTCAGGTTCCTCAGGAACACAAAGCTGGCAATTCCCTGGGGCTTTTTAAGGGCTCATGCTGTGTCCTGGTGCATCTTTAATTTTTACCATGTGGTACTGGCCAAAAAGCAGCCCACAGAGAGATAGCATAGCCCAAGAAAAAGTGCATTAGACTGAAACTCACAGGATGTGATGCAAGGATATAGGAAATCTACCCACATGTTGCCTAGGAAATTCACTTTATGAACTTTTCATACCCTTTACTAGGTTCTGTTCAATGTGTGCAGAAGGGATGCTGGCACACCGGCTTCCTGACGGAAGGACCACCAGAATCTGGGCAGATTTTACCTAGGAATAAGCATTATCTGCGTCTTAAAGCAGTTTCCTCCCGCACCACTGAGGTCTAAAGGAATATGCCGCTCCCGGGAGCAGAGAGGTGGCAGGGATGCTGGAGCCGACTCCTTCAACCTGCCGATGCAGGAAGGACCCGGGGACAAAGGCGGCCGCCCCAGGGGGCGGTCGGGTAGCCGGGCAGGGAGGCGTGGGGCCAGGCCCCGGTGACAAAGCCATGGGCGGGAGGCGGCGGCAGCGGAGATGCTCCGGGGGATACCGCGCCGCTCCCGCGGCTCCGGGTCCCTCCCCGCGTCTGGACAGAGCGGGACCGGGGCCGCTTCGGCGCCGCTTCCCCGGGCCGCCCGGCGGGCGCGTTTTCCTGCCTGTCCAACCCCACCCTTTCCCGGGATGGGGCTCTCTCCGGTAGCTTTCGTTTAAAAAAAAACGGGAAAAACCAACAAAAACCAACCAACAAACAAAAAAAAGGCAAGAAGCAGGGTGGAAGCACCGGGGGGGCGCAGCGGTGAGCCGAGGCGGGCACGGCACGGCAGGGCACGGCGGGGCGGGCGGAGGGCGGAGGGAGCGGCCCCGTCCCTTTGTACCTGCCGTTCGAAGGCGCCAGGCGGCCCCGCATTGGCTGCGGCGGCCGCGGCTCCGGTAACCCGAGCCGGGGCGGGCGCGGCGCACCGGGCCCGGCCAGCGCCCAGCCCGGCAGCCAAGGGAGCGGCGCGGCTCGGCTCGTCTTGGCCACGCTCGGCTCCCTCGGCTCCGCCGCCAGCAGCCGGCTCTCCTTCCCCGCCGCTCGGCTCGGCTGGGGCAGGGCCGCGCCGCCCTGCCCGGCAGGAGGTGGGACCAAGCCCCGGCGCGGCCGCCCGCCTCCTCCTCCCTCGCTCGCTCGCTCCCTCCCTCCCGAGGGCTGAGCCATTCCGGGAAGGCGCCGGCTCCCCCACCGCTCCTCGGCAGCGCCGCACCGGCATCGGCCGACACCGCGCCGGGCTCGGCCCCACGTCGCCGCGGGGCTGCGGACGAGCGGCGGCGGAGCGGGGCAGCGGCGGCGGCGGCGGGGGTGCGGTGCTCGGTCCCCTCGGCGGGGAGCGGCGGGAGCGGCGGGGGGAGGGAACGGGAGAACAAGTGAACGGAGCGCCCGGGAACGGGGGGGCGGCCGCCGCGTAGTTGTTTTGCCCGGGGTAAGTTGACCGATCCCTGCGGAGGCTTCGCTTGGAGCGGTCAGCGCTTGGCTTCCGGATAACCTGTCGCCCCCAGGCCCCAGGGCAGGGGGGCGCCTTTTTTTTTTTTTCCTTCCCCCCCACCTCCTTTGGTTTGTGGTTTCTTTTTATTATTATTATTATGGGGTCTATGGGGGAGCAGAATTTCCAGTCCGGCGTTGCTCTTCTTCCTTGTCCAAAGCTCAACGGAGGACTATAATATTTTTTCCCTGAGATGCTGCAGTGAATTTTAGTTCCAGGAAATCAGGCGAACGAAATAATCCGAATAACCCGAACCATTTGTTACCCAGTGAGAGCAAACGCAGTCTAGGCACAGATGATGGCAAAAAATTCCTTGGAAGGGTCTAAAGAAGACCTGAGCAAAATTTCAGAAGAGGAGATGCTGAGATGGAGCAAGGAAGAGCTGGTGAAAAGACTAAGGAAAGTGGAGAATGAAAAGATGAACTTAATGGTGGAACACGGCAACTTGATGAAAGACGTGAACCGGCGGCTGCAGCTTCACCTGCACGAGATCCGCGGGCTGAAGGAGGTGAACCAGAAGTTGCAGGACGACAACCAGGAGCTGCGGGAGCTCTGCTGCTTCTTGGACGACGACCGGCAAAAAGGCAAGAAGCTGTCAAGGGAATGGCAGCGCTTCGGGAGGCACACGGCCACCGTGATGTGGAAGGAGGTGGGCATGTACCAGCAGAAGCTGAAGGACCTGGAGGCGAGGCAGGAGACCCTCCTGCGGGAGAACGTGGAGCTGAAGGAGATGGTACTGATGCTGGACGAGGAGCGGAGCGGGGCCGGCTCGCGGAGCTCCATCGACAGCCAGGCCAGCCTGACGAACCTCAACGGCGGCTCGGCCACCAGGGACGTGGGTGACGGGAGCAGCACCTCCAGCACGGGCAGCGCGGGCAGCCCCGACCACCATCACCATCACCTCCACCACCACAAGGCTGGCGACAGCAAGGCCGGGGCCATGCGGAGGTCTATGGATGACCTGTCCGCCCCCCTTCACCACCGGAGCATCCCGAACGGCCTCAATGGTGAGCCCCTGCCCCCCTTGCGCCCGCCCTGCTGGCCCGGCGCCCCCTCCCCCTGCGTGTCCGGTCCCCCTTGGCGGCGGGGTGAGGGACTCCGGGGAAGAGGGGTCCTTGTCATTCCCAACCCTACCCATCCTCGGTGACCTCTTTGGCAGCCCCGGGGGCCGTGGAGGGGCACCTGTGAGGGGAGTGTGTGTGTGTGGTGGTGCCCCTTGACTGGTGTTATCAATGTCCTAGGTTGAGGGTTGGAGCCCTTTTTATCTGCAGGGTTGTTGTTTTGTTTTGCGTTTCTTTTTTGACAAAAACCAGCCCGAGTTTTCAGGGTTAAATAAACACTTATTGTGTTCTCACTCTTCCTCCTCTCTCTCCCCCTTTAAATATTTTGGTTTACGTTTGGCTTGTTTGTTTGCTAGTTTGATAACACTGGTAAAGAGCCTGGGATAAGATTTTGGAAGCATCTGATGAAAGTGCAGGTCTATCCCACAGAGCATCACCTGTTAGCTCCACGGGCTCTTAGGGCAGGCTGGCTGTGATGTGTTTAGCAGTTCTCGAGAGGTGCAACTGTGGCTTTCCTCCAGCTCCGCTTCAGAAAGAGGAGTTTTGTTTGTAGAGAAGAGATTGCTCTCGAAGGGACGCTGTACTCACAATTTTGTTCAGGCTTGTCATTAAAGTTAGAAACAAGCTCCACAGCGAAATCGTGCCAAGCCTCCTCTGGCAGTTCATAGTCAAGCAAAGTTTCTCCTGTTGTCTAATAGTCATCAGGCATTAAAATGATAATATTGCAATGTCTTTAAAATGGAGATTTTTTTCTCTTTTGAAACCAACAAGACCAAATACTTGACCTTCTAGAAGGCGTAATTTGTCCAAGAGTGTTGAATAGGAGTCAGTCCAGGCACCAATATAATAACTTCTTGTATATAAGACTCCTTTTAATGTTCTTAAACCTCTTGTCCAACCACAGAGGACGGTTTTCTGATTGGGGTGCCCTTTTCCCTCCTCCAAGCACAGAGAGGAGGATGAAGTCCCAGAGGTTGGCTCTGATTGATGTCAGCAGTGGATGTGTTTACCAGATAACCATGCTTTCAACTCCCAGAGCTTTTGGTGGTCTTTTTGTTTGTTTGTTTGTTTTTTGTCTTGTCATTTATGTCAAGTCGTTATGTCCCAAGAGATCTGAGGGCATGCTGGATTGATCAGCTTGGTTCATAAGTGCTGTGTTCATCCATGAATTTGCTGTTTGTGGTCCTGTTACTGCAGCTGTGTGTCTCAACTCACAGCTGGAGACATTCTGGCCACCTCGCACAGTAGTCAGGGATTGCTGGTTTCAAAGGGTGATCCAGGCACCAGATGGTGCAGGGTACAGCAAGCATCTTTAAATGTTTGGTGTGGAATTTGTTTAATCTCTCTGTTCTAGTGCTGTGTAAATCAGAAGTATCTGGTTTGTAAATCTGCAGATAGTTTCTGCTTCTGATGTGACTTGATTTTATTTTCCTAAAGCATTGCTCTCCACAGAGACTATGTGAAGAGCACATGACAGTTACTGAATGTGTTATTACTGTTTTGGGACAGAAGGGTTTCACAGTTCTGGTTTGTGAACCTTAGACCATGTCCCTTTTAGGTACTGATAGCTGACTGGGACAAAGCTAGTTGAATTAATCTGTTAACCCAGGGCTCTTGAATACACGAGGCATCACCACAGCCTCAGAGCTGTCCTTTAAACCCGGGGTGAGGCACTGTGGGATGCTTCACCTGGGATTCAAAGCCATCCCTGTCTGCACAAAGAGGAAAGTCTGCTTGCAGAGCTCGGTTCCTCGCTGCCCTTCTAAAACACCACGTATGGGACTGTGCCCAGCAGTGTCATTTGGAGGGGACTGAGAGACCAGCCTCATGTCCTACCCTGTGTAGGGTAGGTGTAGGGAGGGATGTCAGAGCATCTGCACGTGCATGTTTCCGTGCCTGCCTTTGCACCCCTTCTCATCTCCTGTATCGGAAGGAGGAATATGGGCTCGAGCATTTCAGACATGACCTTAGGTTTTAGTGACTTCTCATTCTGGGGTGCTTGTGGAAGGTGGTCTCTGTGGGAAGTACCGAAACTCTTTCCTGCGAACTTGTGCAGCTTCATTTCTGAGGGTGCAACGGATATGATCAGCACTTTTAAAGCTAATAATCCTTGTAAAGATGCAGGCAAGCCTGATCTCTCCACTTAGGTAGTGAAGCTGTAAAATGACTTGAATAGTTGTCATTCTCAGATAGCATCGGTATTCAGCGAGGCCATTTCCCTGGCTGTGCCTTTGGAAATGCCTCTCAATACATATGCAAATGCAGGGCTTATCAGGCACCTTTTTTGACTGACAGCAAGTAGTCTGGGAGGGGTGCTTGCCTGGGACCAAGCAACGATTCTGTTAAGCCTATAACAATGTGGAGGAGCAGGGCAGGAGCAAGTGAACGTGGAAAACAACCTCGCTGCGTCAGGTGGGTGGTGTTAGCTGTCATGGAGCAGCCCCACAGTGAGCATCCTGCCGTGTCTCCTGGTCCTGTCCCTGCCATCTGTGTATGCAACCTAGATCTCAGCCTTTTTGTACTCTTTTCCTGGTGATTTTTTTTTTCCTTCAGGCATAAAACCAAAGGAAGGCAGAGGAAAAATAGACTTTCAATTTTAGGTTGTAAACTTGGGTCTGATTTGTTGTTGTCTCATGTCTTTAAAGCACTGGAGAACTAATCAGTGGGTAAAACAGGCACTGCCCAGCCAGATCAGCTAATACCAAAATAAACAACCCTGTGTATTTTCTTAGGCACAGGAAGTGGATTGGAAAGGGACACAGGGCTTAATTTAGCACCTGGAGTAAGAACACAGTAGGAGCCTTGGACAGCTGGTAGGAGCAAGGTTGCTACTCATGAGCTGCTTGCTAGAGCACTTTTGCTTATGGAAAAGCTGGAAAGTCCTGAAATTGGAAGCTGGAAAGTCCAGAACTGTGCTATCACTACTAGTGGTATGCACTGAGCTTCACTTGTTAGTGCTTTTCTGGAGGAGTCAGGAGTATGGTGGCTGTTGCAACACTCCTAGGAAGGTTGTTTTTAGTGAAATCTTAGTGAGCAAAGGTGGGTTAAATGTTTCGCATTTTCTCTTCAGCAGTCCTTGGAAGTGACTTGTTAAACCAGGGCTTGATTTATTGGCCGCAGTGACTCACCTCAGTGTGAGGTGATGAACTCTAGATTTGTAAGGTAAATTCAGTATAAGTGGTATAAGTGTAAAAAACAAACCCAACCCATCTGGTGATCCACCTTTGCTTCACTTTTCTGAAGTCTATTTACTTTTATAAATTGGATTTTGGAAGCTGATGATTAGTTATTCACTCTGGGAAGATAAGATAATAAGTATAACATAGTGTGAAAATGGCTAATATTAGATGACACATGTAATCTTATGCAGCTCTGGATATTTTGCTGAGAGCCAAGAGGAAATCTACTTGGTCTGAAAGTAAGTATTATGTCCGTTCTCTGTGTGTGCTGGGACCTGGGCTGTGGGACAGGGGCATCTCCAAGCTGTGTGATAGGAACTGGCCAGTTGCATGTGTATTGGTATGTCATGGTTCTCCTAAACTACCCACAGATCTAGGACAAAAATTGAGGCACAGTCACTGTGTGTGCTTGTGAGTGCTTTGGCTTTCCTTTATATGCATGGTGTGAGTCTGTGTGCATGCACAGTCTTTCTGCCCATCCAGCTTTAGGCAGCCCTGTTGAGGGACTGCCTGGTTCCTGACAGAATTAGGTTTTTTTTAAAAATAATAATAATAATAAAAAATGTCAGCCACATTGGGTGATATTAATGTGACCTGGGGGAAGAAAAAAGCCCTCAGGTACCATAGGATATATCTCTGGACTATGAGGTATGTGGGAACACTGGGAGGAGTTACTCAAAGCTCCCTGAGGCCAGGGCAAGGATTTCCACTGGTTTTAGTCTTATCTAGATCTGACTGGGACAACTGTTTATCCATCTGCAAGCCTGGAGGCATACAGACTGGCTAACTAGTGATGTGCCTGGGACAAAATCCTGTGCATGGAGGCAAAACTTTCAGGTTTTAGTTTTATATTTTATGTTTCAACTGAATTTTATCATTAGATCTTCTGAAACTCTTTGCTCTGGGTTCACAAAATGGACTGGGTGGTTTTCAGTGTATCTGACTTTATTCCAGTTGGATGAAATGTTAATGCATTTTTTTAAAACAGCTTTTTTGTTCATTGTTTTGTTTTGTTTTTATAAATTATTAAAAACATCAAGACTTAAAAAGTGGTCAGAAAAGCCTGGAAGGAATCTGTGGATACAAGCAGAGAGCTTGTAGTAGCAGAAACATTAATCTATGGCCTCTTGCTGCTGTCTTCTCCAGTGAAAGAAGAACAGTCTCGCTGGGTGAGGGGGTGGGAAGATCTCTATTTCTATTGATTCCCACTTGTAAATGTCCACATATTTACCTAGAGGGTATGATGTATTGCAGTTAAAATGGTGGCAAAGAGAAATGGCTGTTCCCTCCTGTGGGTTGGTATTGATTGGTCATGCAGCTGTCCTGTACTTATTTCTCCTCTTCTTCTCACACCCTTTCAGCCAAAATACTTTGGTTTTATTAGTGTATTAAGAATCAATATACGTATTATTTACTGTGATGTATTAATGAGGCCTTTGAGATGAGAAGATGCAGAGGTAGAAGCAAAGGGTGAGATATCTCCAATATAAATTTTAAGCTCTGTATTCCCTTGGGCTTCCTTTATTAGCCATGTGGAGAAAGGCACTTTGGTGTCATGATTTATGTCAATTGTGTCTGCTTTAAAGAGAGAAGAACTGCATGCTAGTTGTGCTCTTTCTCTCTGGTGCTGAGAAGGAAGCCTGGCCAGACATGCAACCATCTAAAGTCAGATGAGATTAGTCCTATTACAGATATTATGGTGACCATTGCTCACTCTTCCAGTACAGCTATGCTAGCTCTGGGAAAGGGCAGGAAAGCACCTTTCAGCAGCGTTCAGATGTCACCTCCTCACACTGTGTGGGCACAGCAGCCTGCACTAGAGAAAGTCCTGTCCTCTGTCAGGAGGTCTCTCAGAGCTCAGTGGGTCCTGCCAAGCTGAAGCAGATGTTTGTCTACTTGACCAGGTATTATCTTTCTTATATCAAGAGCACTCTGAACATTGCTTTAATTTCTTTTTTTAATACTGCTGTATTTAACTTGTTGTTATTTTTGGTGCTGTAGGCTGCTACATACAGATTCCTTGTGATTAAGCCAGGAAATCTGCCCTGGGATGGTACACTAGATAGATGTAAGACCTCTGTGGAAACACCTGTTGCCATCCCTGCTGTAAGTTCAATGAATTCTGCTAATCGACTTATCGATGCTGAGGTCTCAAACATGAAGAGTGCAGCTTGACTTTCTTGTAGCCAGTGGTCACTGCCACTCATTCAAAGGGCATCTGTAGAGAGCTTCATATAAGACAGCTTTGTCATTGCCTGCTCCTGCCTTCTTGTTGGGGCACTGCCTGTGTGCCAGCCTGCTTGGCTCTCAAACTTCAGTGTAACTGGTATCCCTGAAAACAAGGCTCAGGATGCTTAAAGTAAAATTGGGCCATATCTGGAAATATATTCTCCATGGTAGTGTGTTCTAATTTTGTTTTCCTCTTTCAATTTTCTGTAGAGATATCTTGTTCTCAGCTCTCCTGTTGAAGAAAAAAACTTCTATTGATTAAAAGACAATTTTCTATGGGCCTTTGATAGAATTATCCATTTACTCTTGTCAAGAGCAATCAAAATAAGGGAAGTAAACTGTGTTGGTTACATGTAAATGATTTGGTCCTCTGGAGGCATTTCATCAAATAAAGCTGAGGATCAAATTAAATGGTGATCTAATTAAGTGGCAGGCATGGCAACCCAAAATGCAGCCCTGGCAGGTGTTACTCTCGATGTACATGCGGAGATGAGGGCCAACACTAACAGAATCATTACCTCTGAAAGCTGAAGGGTTAATGCTTTTGTGGATACAAGGCTGACCACATTCATGCAACCTGGGTGATACTGGAAGCCCACTCTGGGAGGCCCTGGGCTTTTTGTCTGCTCCAGCATGGCTGTGGATATGCTTGCATCTGACACAGACATATCCATGGCAAGGTCTGCTGACGTTGTTCCCTCAGGCTGCCCTTGTGGCATCCTTCTGTACTGGGGCTGCCCTTTGGAGCTGCTCTGGGAGCAGCAGGATGGACAGAAGCTGATGTCACTGGTAGGTGAGGTGGAGGTGAGGTGCTTAAACTGGCAAAAATTTATGGTATGTATCTGTTGTGGAGTGAGGCGAATGAAAAAATCTAAGCCCATTTAAAATACAGTTAAAATGCTTGATCCCAGAAGGCTGAAGTTCTTTCCATGCTCACACCTAGGTCTTAATGCATCCCACTGCAAAACACACGACATTGCTCGCCTGGAACAGGGAAGGTTTAGGGACTGCACATCCAGTTTTTCTGCGAATTAGCTGCAACTGGCTGGGTTTGCTTCTGCATTCTGTATTTTTAACCTGACTTTTTGTCTGCCAGCCAGAATTCATCCTGCCCTGTCGCCAAATGTCATCATCCCCTTGTGGTTAACTTGCTGCAATTCATGAAACACTTGGCTGCCATAAATAGTTATGTGCAGAGGTTCCTCCGCACGCGGAGCGGGCAGAAACGCGCAGGCAGCGCTGCTAGGCACTCGCACACGAACATGTCCACCAAGAGAAAGTTGACCCACTTCTGCAAATAGATAACTCCTGGCAGAAAAAGTAACACTGTCTCAGAGAATCTATCTTCCCCTTGCCTACTGAATTGTGAAGCAAAAAGCAAGCCAGCTCCATCTTCTGAATTAGCAGTGATGTGAGCACAGTACTCCCCATTGAAACCAGAGTGTGTAAATCAGCCCTTGATCTGAGGAGGGCTTAAAATGGCCACAATTCGTTTGTGATTTTTTTTTTTTCTCAATATAATGAGTGCTTTTGTTCGTGAATGAGGTGCATGGAGTTCAGGACTCAGCTGCTCTTAGGCTTTAGGAAACATTTATCACCATGGCAATTGAGGGCTGCTGTACAGGTTATTTTGAACACTTTTCTAGTGACTCATGTCTGGGCTGAGACCATTTATGCCAGGTTACTTTAGCCCCTGTGCATACACATATACATACTCTTCCTTCCCTTAAATTTGCTTCCTGCCTTGCTGTTTGCCTGTCTCAGGAAGCTCATTGCTTGTACTGACTTATGTCTCCAAGCAGTGGTGGTGGAGCCAAGTGTTCACCTTGCTCAGAGACTGTCCTGTAAAGGGTCTTTGTGACAGATACTCCTTGTGAAGTAGCTTACACATTATTTTCGATTGGATTTGAGACTTCACGGATCTTGCAGTTAGATTGAAGCAATCCTAAATCTCATATGAATTATCTTATCATCTGCTCGGGATCTCCTACAGGCTTGTAGGATGGGATGTCTCCTGTTTGCCTGCGGTGTCTGTGGTGGGAGGGCTGTCTGTAGTAGAGGGAGCACTGTGGGTGAGTGTCAGGCTTATGGCATCAGGGCTTTGGCCAGCTGTGAACTGCAGTCACAGGGGTGACACGCTAGCTGTCTTCTGTGGTTGTGTCAACCCCAGCTCTCTGGCAGAATTAGTTCAATCAAAGCTGGAGTGCTCTGAAAAGCCCTTCAGACTTTGCTCCATCCCCCAGCTCTGTGCAGTGACACTCAGGACTGCATGCTGCTGCCTTTCCCACCATTTCATCCCCAAACTCCTCTCCTGCTGGGCTTTCATTCATGTACAAGAAGGTCAGTGGCATTTGAATGCCTGTGGGAGATGGAATATGAAGTGTGTGGAGCAAATGGATGGAGCAGGGCTCAGTCCAGGAAGGAAGAGGAGATACTTTGCTGCTGTTTCAAACCATCTCCAGGGCAGTGAGGTGCTCCAGGGCTGCTTGTGCCAGGGGGTTTGGCAGCTGTGTCTGACCCGCCCCTGCCTTCCCAGGACACAGGAACAGGAAGATCCTGTGGTGCTCAGGGCCCTGCTCTGGTGTGGCAGGGAGAACTGCAGAGCAGGTGCCTCTCTGTCCCTGTGCTGCAGAAGACCCGTGGAGAGGAAAGTAGAGCAGTAAAACCAAACCATTGTTTTAGAAAAGAAGAAAAAGTAAGCCTTACAGCATTTCCAGTCCCCAAAGCTTAATATTTCTATGGAAACCAATGCAGGAGGAGGCTTACTGTCAGTCTCTGATCCAGTGGGGTTGACTAGATTTAAAAAATATTTGTTCTTCCCCACATTTTCCATCCTGGGTCATCTGAAGACAGGTTGCAGGATATCACAAATGCAAGATTCCTGGTTTCTGATTCTTGGCTAAGCACTAAGCAGTCTCTGGAGGTTTGGCATCCATCTTTCATCTGCAGTTTTTTCCTTGCTAAAGTACATGTCATTGACTCTATGGCACTTACTGGGCATATAGGATGCTTGTCCTATAAATGCCACTCCTGTGACACTGTGCTCCTTGAAGGATGGCTGTGACTTTGTATCAGCCTGTGAACTGTTCAGCGGTGTGGTACATCTCAGTGCCCAGTGAAGTTACTGTGGAACGCTGTTGGACTTGAATGAGATTAAGACGTGGACTCTTTACTCATGCTTTGGTGTTTTTTTCAAAGGAGATCCAGGGTGTCTTTAATCTCCAACAGTGGACATAATCTGGCCTGTTTCAGTAATAGTCTGCTTTATTTTTGTGTTGCCGGAGGACTACCACTGGTTATGTACATGCAGCAATTTACCTCCCACCCTATTTTTCTTTTTAGTAGGATCTAATAGAAAAGGTTCCAGGAGAACCTACATAAAAGTCCACTGTTTTATGCCAGAGTAGTGTTGTCAGACACTAGCAGAGTATCAGTACTAAAAAATAACTAATTTCGGTTGATGCTGAATCTTTTCCAGTTCCTAACAAAGATGTTAAGGAAATCTTATTTTTATGTATAGTCTTAACTATTGTGATGCACAATATTCTTTTGTCTTCCTGGTTTTCTTATCTCCCTTATTGGGATTTGGAGTCTCATATTTATCTATTTCCCAGCAGCTGAATATAACTTTGATCTATGCTTTGGATCTGTGGAGCTTTTAATCCCTTTCCACTGAGTTAAAAGCTTGGTTGCTGTTGAATGTGATACATAGTTATAGGTTATATGATCTTCTCCAGCGGCTGCTGCATTGCTCAGGGATGGCATATTGTGAAAAACTCTGATAAAATGTTCCCTTGTTCATTTTCCTAATTGCAGCTGAAACCCAGCATGGGAGTGAGTCACTTGTTCAGTCCTGGTCAGGCTGCTGATACACCTGTTCTTTGCTGTTACAAGTACCTATGTGCTCGCTTGCCTTATTTCAATTATTCATTCATTTCTTTGTGATGTTTATTTTTGAGGCTAAAAACCAGTTGGGTATTTCAGCCAGTGCAGCAGCCTTTCTGTCTTCCCATTCTGATAGCATTTACAGTGTTTTCTTTTTCCATCCTCTTAGCACCTTTTAAAACATGGGGATCCATTTTTAAAGCCTGTGTGTTTATTCCTCCTTGATGTCCTGAAACACGATAATATATGCCTTATTTGTGGAGGTCTCCTCTTCTGGAGTGGCTGCAGTTTCCATCTCAGGAACAGTAATGATATCTGCAGCTCAGTCCTCCAGGCCATGTGGATGTAGCAGCACGTGTGTGACTGACTGTATTCAGCTGTCTTCTGAAAGTTGTTCTTCTTGAGTTTTTGGTGTAGCTGTTTGGTTCTGGATTCTGAGCAGTTTATTTGGAAGTCTCCCATGCTTGTCTCCCAGCCTCTTGTAACAAAACGCAGTCCTCTTTTTATTTCATCAGTTAAGGCTGTATTGTTTTACGTGTAATCTTTAAAATAACAAAAGGATGGATGGTTCGGCAGGTTAGAGCACTGAACTGGGACTCAGATTTGGAGTCCTTTCTCATTGTTATGTGGATTTCTGATGTAATGTTAGCTAAATTATGTGATCTGTCATTCTTTTTTTATACAACCAGGATAATATAATTCCTTTGTCTTCTCCAAGTTTCTTGTGGTTCATTGGGTCATTTATAACATGCTCATACAATGCTCAACAGAATTAGACCTTTACCTCAAATGACGTCTGTAATCATTGCTATGATACCAGTGATAACAAGCAACACAGGTTTTGAGTTATACTGAACTACCAAGGAAAGGGAAGCCTTTATAGTAACTCCACACATTCCTAATTCCCAGTTTTGGAGTTGCTTCAAATCCTGTTTCAGCTTTACTGGGATAAAACATTTTACGTGCTGGGTTGCTTCTCCCTGCATTGTGTATGCTTCTTGGGACCATGGGATGATGAACTGTCTCCAGCCAACTGTAAAAAGCAGAAACTTGTCAAATAATAATTCCTCCAAATGAGAAGACGAGGAGCAAAATTAGATAAAGAGCAGTGTTTGCATCTCTACAGATACAGACAAGTGCAAAAAGATGCTGCTGTCACAGCAACAGGTTACCTCGATATCTTTCAGAGATTGGGCACAGCATTTGTTATTATTTCAGCTCATCCCATCTATGTTGCCCAGTTGAATATCGGATTATGTATGTGTATTTAAAATGCTGTTTCTCTGTCAGCAATTTTGGCTGAGGTGAAGAATCATAGCTGTGAAGCTGAGGGGTCCTTCTTGTCATGTTGCTCCCCATGTCACTGCAAAGCAGTGGTGTCTTTGCCATAAGTGCTGAAGATACCCTTCCTCTTTCCAATTAGATTCTTACCTGATCCCTTGATTGCTCTATTTTTGGTGCCAATAATTTGGTAACTCCTAATGAACGCTGACTGAAAAGACATCGGAGTCACTCTTGGATGTGAACCCAGAGTTTCTTAACCACAAGGGCTTTTATTTCCATTTGCGTGGTGGAATTGGTAGGGAGGATCTTTTGTCAGCGTATCACTGACGCTTGAGGAGGGTGACAAGACTGCAGTAACTCTTCCTAGGCAATTATGTATGAAAGGTTGTCAGTATGAGTAGTATGGGAAGCTAAAAGCCTTAATTTTCATTTGGAATTGAAGCCCTAATGACTTTCCACTCCCACAACTCATAAAGACCTTGTTTCAGCCTCAAGTTGACCAAGAAAAGAAAAAAAAGCAGGAGGGCTTTTTTATTGCAGAGTTTTTTGTGCAGGATTTTTATGAAAAAGCAGATTTATGAGTCACTGTTCTTTGTCTAAAAGATAATTACTGGAGTAAGAACCTCAGAAAAGTGACATTTTATGACTTCGCCACTAGCCATTCAGTGTGAGCTTTCATTTTCTCTCTTTTCAGTTAGTTAAGTTAAACGATATCTCTGTTTGAAAGGACTAATTATATTCTTGTTTGTTATTTGCCTTATACACTAAATATTTTTTCTGTGTAAAGCTAAACAGCAGAGAGGGGAAGATAAAGGATCACCCCAAATAAATGCTGCCTAATTATTTAAAATTATGAGTGTAGATCCTGTGGGGTTAAGTGGATTGTTGTATTCAGTCACATCCATCACTCGCAGCACAGTAAGGAAGAGAAACTGGATCACACAAATCCTTTCTTTAACCCTAGGAACATAATTAAGTTCCTCTGGAAATTTGTTCTTTAAAAACACAGTCCTCTAAACATTGGTGTTGTTTAATCTGTGCTTAAATGTAAAGCTATGTATTTATCCATTTCTGTGTGCTTTGTTTTTGGATTGTTTGGGGGTTTTTTTCCCTAGAAGTAAGGTAAGTTTTGTAACTCAATAGCATCTTCTCGCTAATGCAAATGAGAGCTGAGGGCAGGGTTGTGGGTAGATGTGGCATGTGCAGGTCGCAGTCTCTGTAGCGGCAGATCAAGAACTTGCACAATGGCAAGTGGTCCAGAGCATCTTTGTCTTTGGGGATCCACCTGGGATACCTGAAGGGCATCTTCTGTTCAGAGGACAGGTGCTCAGCATTTTCAGAGTATTAAGTATTCTGAGAGTGATTCAGACTGCTCTTGGAATGGCTGAGGTGACTAGCTAATTTTCTTGGCCATGGGGCTGTGTTCTTGAGAAGGTGTCGCTCCAGATCTGTAAATGCCCTCTGTAATAGCATAGGTCCAATAAGTTTTTTGATCTCACAGGTGTGGAGACAAGTCTGCTCAAAGGCCTGTAAGATGAGGAATGGGTCATGTAAACAGCAACTGATGCAGTTGTTGGAGAGGCCTCTATTTTTCCTTTCAGCCTGCTACAGCATCTTGGCTAGGCTGGACAGAGTAGGTTTCTGATGGAAGATCTGCTGTCCTGTCCTTCATTCTGCCTTATTTGGATAAAAATTACAGGACCCTCATTTTTAATTTTTTTTTTTGTATTTGGCAGTTCAAAGTGAGACAAGCAAAATATTTTTGAGAAAGGCTTGGAAATGGCCCTGTAAAAAGAATGTTGTCTAAATACTGAATCTCTCTGACTGTGTTATGTTCAAGGATGGTGATACTTGAATTTGACCTTTTCTTAAAGGTGAGATTTTGTACCTGGATTTAAACCAAAACTGTGTCAGACAGAAAACAACATCTGTAGAGCTGGAGGGGAGGGTTGGGCAGTGTGGAGTGTGTGACCTGCCATAGGGAGCCAGGGAGGTGCCTTTATGCTGGGGCTGCTGCAGGAGGGTAGAGAGCAATAGTGTAGTGGGGGGAGAACTTCTGTCAAGCTGAGAGGAAGCTCCCGTGCAGCCCTTGTGCTGAGCTGGGGGGGGGAGTTGTTCTCACAGTGGGAGTGGGCAGCAAGAGATGCCTGCCTAGCTCAAGATGGAATTGGAGACCACTGCAAAGGGATACGGCAGCAGCCTGAAGAAGGAGATGGAGTAAATCAGTCCAGAGATGTGGTTTGAGAACTAGCTGTTATTTTTAACAGCCTATTTCGTTGAACTGGATTGAACTCCCTCCAGCTCAGCATTGATGATGGTGCCTGGAGCTATAAAGATTGTATTTTGATCAGCAAGTCAAAAGCAAGTCTACCACTAGTTATGAATACATTTTCAGAATTACAAGTGAAGGAGATCTCAGAATAATAATGGGCAGAAAAAGTTGCCTGAAGGAACCGGTTTCCTCGATAAATGCTGGAAGAGGTGTAGACCTGAACTTTGCACTCCTTCCCATATCAGCTTTTTAAAAATGTGCAGACAGATCTAGAATCTCACTTTTGAACCTGCTAAAATCCTGAGTAGACATAATGCAATATGGCAGGAAAACCAATAACAATAGAGTTTTGAAGATGCAAATGGGATGGTTCAGCTGTAGATGTGTGGGATATATGAGGGGAAAAAAAAGGGCACGTGTGTCCTGTGCTGTCTATCGTTGACCCAGTTGGTTATTCAGTGATGAATTCTGATCTGTATGTTTTGAATGACAGATCTGGGTTCTGAAGTGCTTATGATTAGATTAAGACAGTGTAGTAAACCTTAATGGTGCATGAAAAGCCACTGCTGGATTTGCAGTAATACGTACTTTTCTGCCTTAGAACAGCATGAATAATACTTTATGGTTGTATAACTCCTTCCAGACAAGGCGTCTAGGAGTGCTTTGTAAACGCTAATGAGTTTGGCCTCATAGCATATTTATAAGTCTGAGAAGTAGCATTATTCCCCTTTTTTATAGTTTGGATGTTGACTAGCCTAAGTGTGCAAAGAGCAGGCAGCAGAGCTGTTGTGTTCCAGCCCTCAGTCCTGGGCCTTCTCTGCAGAACTTGGTAGGCTTCCTAAGTGTGTATGGAGCATGCTCAGGAATTTACTGCAGATTCATTCCAGCAAAAGGCTTGGTTTTTTTGCAAACCTCTGGGTGTCCTTTGTAAAGCGTAAAGCATTGTAATTATTTGATGATAATTTCTTGCTCGCCTTTTTGTTCTACAGCAACAGAGATCGAAACTAATCCTCTACTGGAATGAAATCAGTTTGGGCATTATGAATATCGTTTCCTTGCCCAGAACAAAGAGACTTAGCTGAAGTGAATGCAAACTTCTGTTGTCTTTACATGGGAGTTGCAGGTGGGTAAGGAATGTGAGGTCAGCAGGATTTGGGAGCAGATAATTGCCCATGTCAAAGGGCAATGAGAGTGATGCCTGTGAAAAACGCCTTGCAAAGTAGGTGGGATTAGGTACTGCAATAGGCATACACAGATTTTTCCCTGGGAGCTTCTTCAGATGTTCATCCCAGAATGTCTGCATTATTTGTACAGATTTATGAAGTAGGGTGATCTGCAACGTGAGCATTGTGTGGATTGTAGATAAATTTTGTAAATATTTTGTGTGTGAATTCACTGTTTGGTGGCAACTGCTGAAAAGACAGTTCTAGAGGGAGAAGTTCCTCTTCAGCTGTAGGATAAGCATACACAAATAGACATTTCACACACTGCTTTCACTGCTTCCAAATCTCAGTGCGTTTTCAAGATCTGAAAGACCACTGAAGATCCCAACAAAGAGTGTAAAGCTCTAGATGTGGAGGTGGTGATCTTCGTTATGTGATTGTTAGAATTAGCAGCATTTCTGGTCACATGTCTTAGAGGCATAGAATAGTCTGGGTTGGAGGAGACCTTTAGAGGTCATCTAGTCCAATTCCCCTGCAATGAGCTTCAACCAGATCAGGTTGCTCAAAGCTCCATCCAAGCTAACCTTGGATGTTTCTGGGAGTGAGGCACCCACCACCTCTCTGGGCAACCTGTGCCAGTGTTTCACCCCCTCATTGTAAAAAATATCTTCCTTAGATCTAATTTAAATCTGCCCTCTTTTAGTTTAAAACCATTATCATTATCCCTTGTTGTATCAGAACAGGAGCTACTAAAAATTTTGTCTTCATCTGTCTTACAAGCCCTCTTTAAGTACTGGAAGGCTGCAATAAGGTGTCTCAGGAGCCTTCTCTTCTCCAGGCTGAACAACCCCAACTGTCTCAGTCTTACCTCTTGGAAAGATGTTCCAGCCCTCTGATCATTGTGTTTCTCCTCTGGACCTGCTCCAGTGGACCCATGTCTTCCCTTTGTGAAATTGTGTTTATTGTGTTGCTGCACTTCAGACCTTTATCTCACTGAATTAAATGCCATTAAAGCAGTTGCCTGTTCCATATGACTGGGCTGTGTTTTTAGTCTGATTCTGGTATATTAAATGCTATATTGGCATGTGTGACCTTTTTCCTTATCTGGCTACTTCTGGAACACAGCTTAGCCTTAGCTCTTCAGCACAAGAACAAAAAGCTTTTCTGAAATGCTGTTTGCTCATGGCTGCAAATAGCAAACTTCAGGTGATTAGTAAGAGGTTTTGGCAAGTCATGCAGATACACGGGGTATTTCAGTGTGTGACGTGGCATCCTTTCAGAGCTGGGGGCAGGAGCATCCTGTAGAGAGGCTCTTAGTTGACTGTGCAGTGCTTAATCTTTCTAATACACCCTATAATGTGTAGTGGAAGATCTAGATAATGCAAGAAAACAGTTATTTATCTGGGATTAACCTACATAAAACATTTACATTGAGCAGAAACTAGGCCAGAATACCACTCAGTCTGATGAGGAGCAGCTGAGGGATTTGCGGTTTTTTAGCCTGGAGAAAAGGAGACTGAGGAGAAGGACATTATAGCTTTCTACCACTACCTGAAAGGAGGTTGGAGTAAGGTGGAGTTTGGTCTCTTCTCCTAAGTAACAAGCAATAGGACCAGACTAAATGGCCTCAAGTTGCACCAGGAGAGGTTTAGAATGGATATTAGGAAAAATTTCTTCACCAAAGGGGTTGTCAGGTGTTGGAAAGGCATTGGAATAGGCTGCCCAGGGAAGTGGTTAAGTTACCATCCCTGGAGACGTTTAAAAGATTGGTAGATGTGGCACTTAGGGACATGGTTTAGTGGTGGACTTGGCAGTGCTGGGTAAATGGTTGGACTTGATGGTCTTCGAGGGTCTTTTCCAATGCAAATGATTCAGTAATTCTGACTCTATGAATTGCAATGTGATACAGCTTATGAAGTCAGCGGAGCCTTCGTAGTTCCTTCAGTGAGTGGACTGGACTCTGGATTTTGACTTAGTGAACCCTTTGTACCCCTTGACTTTGGCTTAGTACTACAGTCTGTGTGTTTGTGTTCTTGTCTTAGTTTAAAAGAAAAAAACCCCAATTTTGGGCCTCCAAGCATACAGACAAACACACCAAATAAGCAAAGTGCAATTAATATCACGTTTGTAACAAACTCTCAGGTTGGCTGGTTATCAGTACCTCCCTGTGAAGAACAGCCTGCCTGTTTTTCTGAATCCCTGCTCTACTAGTGGTGCACAAGGCATTTTCCTGGTAATTTATTACGGTAGGAGCTACAAAGTGGTAAATAGATTTATACATGTGACATTCTACTGAATGGGAGATTTATACTTGGCTATTCCATTGCTGCTCATTACCATATGATGTTTCATTGAATGCAATTATATGTATGCCTCTATTTTTTAAACCAGAAAGGTTTCACAATATTACTATCCTCCTCTGCTCAGCAAAGCCTCACAGAGAGGCATTTTCCCATGTGACAGATGGGGTTTGTGGGTGGCTTTGTCCCTGGTAGGACTGGATGTGTGAGGAAGGTGGGTTTTGGCTGTTAACAAGACTTGTGTGTTGTGCTGAAGGTGTTTCAGAGGTTTTGCTTAAGTTTGCCTGAGCTCTCAGACATTTGCACTGCAGAACTGTCCTGGTCTTATATGCTGTTAGCTGGGAAGCCCCTTGTAATTCCTACAGGTCTTAGAGGATGTGTAGGTCTTTCCTCTTAATGAATTTACTGTAGCATATTCATTTCATCATCTGAAGATCAGAATATTCTCTGGCATTAGAAGGATGATTTAGATTTTTATTAGCTGATATCTTTCACTTAGTTTCTTTGACACATATTTTACTGTTTGCTGCCACTATCTGCTATATTTTTAATCAGAAAACATTCTCATTAAATCAAAATAATTTCTTTCCCCCTTTGGAAATCAATTCAATGTAAACTCTTTTAAAAACTGTGACTTACAGCAGTGGGATCTGCTAGGTATTTTATTTAGCATAGAAATTTTGGGAGATACCCTGACTGCACTGGGGTCTGTGGCAAAACTTCCCTCCACTTTGAAAGAACTAGGGTTTCACTTCTTTTTTTTTTTTTTTTTTTTTTTTTTTTTCTGTTTGCCCATAACTTTTCGTGCCTGGCTAGTGCATATTACATCTTTAACGATTTCACTTTGGCGTGGCTTTTAGAAACCACGACCTTTTTTGTCCGCGGTCAGGCCCCGTGTTGCTGCACCCTTGTGCTCTGAGACCTCATTCATAAACATCTCTCCAAACGCGGCTCTTTATCCCGTGTCCGGGGATGCGAGAGAATCCCAAACAATAGCGAGGCTGAGACAAAAGAGGGCATTGTAGAGGGGGCGCCAGGGGCGGGAGTGCCGAGGGGCCCGGGAGCCTCGCCGGGCTGGGACTATTGTGCCCGTAATTGGATTTCTGCTGGTGGTGGCCAGTCGGTGGGAGCGGGACCCACCGGGACAGGCGTGCCCGCTGCGACAACCTGGCAGTGATTGGAGGAGGCAGATGACCTTTAAAGTCCGTGTTGTTGAGCGAGACCTAATACGGTACAAATGCACCAGGTTGCAACTTTATTAGTGATTAGACACAGAGATAAGCCTCAGCACATTGCCTAATCTGCAGGGTCTAATTCCAGGCATTGAAGCCAGGGATACTGATGCAGAGGGAGCGCCTGTTCAGTTCGAGTGATCTGGGGTGACTGCAGACAGTGTGATGGGGAGTTTCTGGATGAGCTGGATCTGGGGCAGGTTCTGATCAGCCCCTGCTGCAGGGATGCTGAGGCAGGGAGGCAGGCACTGAAAGTTTGGAACTGTGGACAGAGTCATACAGCTGGTGACTTTAAAACCCAGCCTAACTTCTGCAGTGATCAGAAGAGTATTTGCATTTAACAAGGACTGCTCATTCCCGACAAAAATAAAGGTGCAGGCAACTGCCCAAAGTGACTTGGAGTATTTAATGGGGAAACAAACTCTTCCATATTTCAATTTTTCCATCTGAGGCTGTTCCTGGGTGCTCTGGAGCTATTCTAAGTTTTTTTTCAACTTCTTTTAGACTGGATTTCCTCTCCTGTGATCCAGGGTTGGATCCATATGGGTTTGCCTGTGGTGATTGATCCATGCTGGATGTATTAGGCTGTGGCTGAATCCTAGTTATGTGTCTGCATGAATGGTGGTGGAAAACGTTAGAGATTGCAAGCAAAGATAATTCACCACTGGCCAAAGGCTAAGATAGCACAGCAAGTATAATGCTGTGGTACGCTCTCTTATTTGATTTCCTCCAAGGACTGCTTTTTGAGGAGCTTTGGCCTCATGGCATGCTGCAGAGACCTGCTGCTTGGTGCCATCCCTTAAACACAATGTGGGAGCCTCCAGTTGGATTGCGTACAGATCTTGGGCTCTGTTACAAATATATGCATGGAACTGTTTGGCAGGTTCACTCAGCAAATCCAGACAAGCCCATGCAACCCTAACTTGTAAATCCATGGCTGGAAATCTGCCTCTGAGAGCCACTGCAAACTCTCTTGTCCTGGACATTCTTAGGTGGCATCTGCGTTGTCTTCAGACCCACCTAGACAAGTACACAAATATGATCTAAGAAACCAGCTTGCAAATAGCCATACCCTCTAAACTTTGTTGTTCAGAGGAGCTGGTTTTGACCTTTATTTGGGCAAACTGGTATTAAAACTAATCCCACCCAATCTCTGCAGTGACAGAGTGACCTATTTCTTTTTAATCTTGTAAAATTATGTTGTTAAAGTTACTGCATCTCACTGCTTTTGACCCTTGCCTCCAGGCAAAACCCATTTGGGATTCCTGCTTCTCTAGTTTTTCTCTTAGTCCTCCATAACTGTGTTTTGACTTGTATTTTGGAACACCTGGCTCGGTATTTGGGGCTGAAAAGGATTGAGAAGCTTCATTTGCTGTAAGGGAAGTATCACTGGTCTAACATTTACCCCCAAGAGGTGTCAGGCCACACAAATTGCCTAGGAGAAACCAAAACCTTGTCTTTGTGAGGTTAAATCTGTCAGTTTGTTATAGGGGAATTTGGAGATGTTAAGTTCTCTGACAGCTGGTTCAGAACTGGGAAGTGATCTGGCCAAGGCTGAGCTGTAGGTAAGACCTTGGTAGGTCCCAGGTCAGGGTCTTGTCCCTGTTTGTTGGGCTGCTCTGTCAACTTCCCTGTGGTTTTGCGTTGTTTTCCCTTCTATCACCTAGTCAGGGCTTGTTGTTGGTCTTTCACCTCCAGAGTTTTGGAGAAGAGCCACGGACTTCCCATTCTGTTCAAGGCAGCTCTGCATTAACTAGTCCTCTTCTCTGGCTAAAAAGGTGTCAGACAGGAGAAGAAGTTTCTGTTGCTTTTAGCAAATGTGGGACTGGACCTGACTTTGTGAAGTTAAAATCTGTGAAGAGCAAATGATACAAACTGCATGTCTGGTGCCAGGTGGCATGTCCAGGTCATTTGGGCATCTTCCCTGCAGGTGAAAAGTGAGTATTATTCCACCAGCCTGGTGTTTCGTGCATCACCTTCCCTCAGGACAGGATTAACCTTTGCCCTGGGGGTGTTTGAAGAAGATGAAGCATGAGCTGAGGTGGGGAGAGGTTACTCAGCCCACACCTTCATGGCTTTTCTGTGTGGGTGGTATGTCTGAAGGTTTCCTGGACTGATGCAAATTTTGGCTCTGCCTGTCTGGTTTGTTTTCTGCTTGCACCCGATATAGCTGGAGCATGCTTTGCTTCAGAGCAATGTTACTGCTGCCATAGACACCCTCCTATGCCATGGCTTCTGCTGGAGCTGATTCGAGGAGGATTGCACCTAAAGCCTTAAGAGAAGCCTAAAGCCTCTGCATCAGAACAGGGGAACTTCTTGTTCGTTCTGTTGTCTTAGAAGGTGGTGGTGTAACTTCTTCCCACCCACTTCCTTGGTGGTAAGCACAGCAGAAGCAAAAGATATTTGAGGTAACCTGTCTTTGCCTTGTGAGAGAGCATTTGTATCTGGGGAGGAGGCTTACTGGGCAGTGGGCTCTTCACCACCTGCCAGCACCTCCTTTCTCTGAGCCCGCGGAGCTGCCTCTGCTGTGCAGCCCTTACCCACCCGCGGCGCCGGGGGCTCCCGGGCACCGCGGGGACGGGGGAACACTTTGTTCGCTAATCTCCAGACAGTGTGGCCTTAGTTAAATAAATCCATGCCTATAGGCAGCTTTCAGGGGCTCATTATAATACTAATGCAGTTGAATTCCTAATTAGAGACCAGTGGTTTCGTGTGGGTATTGGAAGTCAGTGTAACTTTCTTAGGGTGCAGGAATCCACTGAAAGCTGCTTTGGGGACAGATGCTGAAACAAGATCAGAATCAAAAAAGAGGATGTCTACAGAATAAAACATATGTTTTAAATGTGTTATAAAGCTGGTGTATTACTTCAGATCAGCCAGGGTTGGGAATTATTGTTTTAGTTGACTTTTTTTTTTGTTTGTAAAGATGTCATTAGATGAAGACATACCTCTGCCCTGAAATAGGAGAGTGGGCAGTTTTCAAGCCCAAGTTCAGTGTTGCTTCTTTGTGTTAGGTGAGAGGACTGCTTCAGGTAATTTGAATTAAGATTAAATGAAAAAAGGTTTCAAGAGACAGAATCCAAAGCCACCCTTGCCTGACCCCTCAATATCTGTGATGAAATTCAAGCAATATCAGTTTTTGACTATTCAGGGTTAGATATGTCCAGAACAATCAGAATGATGATTAATTATAGCCCATGTATTTTACTTTTGTAAGTTGGAAAAGGTAATCTGTCCACACTGCACCATGTCCTGGTTAGGCTGATGATCTCTTCCATTTATAGAGGCTCTTCTGTTTGAAAGGGCTGTGTTGCAAGGGTTTAATTCAGGGAGTGTTTGTGCATGTGTTTTTTGTTGGTGTTGCACTCTATCATTGCTCTAATGGATCTCTGGAGGGATGTGATACAATAGTTAATGCCAGCTATGCTGTTAAGTAATAGCTCTTTCAGGAAGGAAGTGAAGAATAATTTATGTACAGGAAACCAGGGCAGGTATACACAGAACAATAAAAATAGATAAGCTGTGATTTCATTAGAGCAGTTGAGCCAAAGGCTCTAGGAGGCCTGCTGATGCCCTTCTGCATGCTGCCAGCAGTGACAGCTCCATGAGCATAGATGGCTGATGGCCGGGGCTCCAGGGGCATGAACACTCAAGAGGACACAGTGGGGAGTGGGCCAAATCCCTGAGTTGTTCAGCCATTGGCAAACTCATGCATCCAGCAGCCCAAATGCAGTCAGTGTCCCTGCAGATGGACTACCTGTACTGCTCAGGATTTCATGAGGGAGAGGGTGTTACCCCTAAGTAAAATTTCATTGTGAGGGGCACTGGTAGAGCTTGTTTATACAGAGAATGGATTATAAACTGTGACCTGCCTTTTGACTGTACCAATAAGTTCACTCTTATCTAAATAGATTTGTGCATTAGCGTACTTAATTATCTGCTGGACACTCTCAACTTTTGTTTGGATAGCCTTCCTTTTGTATTTAAAGGTAAATAAATACTGATCGAGTAGATTTGGCTCCATCTGGGCTATGGGTCTGAACAGGAGTCTGTGCTATGGCCGTGCTCTGGTGAGCTCCTCAAATAAACAGAGACCATCTCAAGGGCTACCGGGAGAACTCCCCCACCGCTAATTTTAGAAGTAACCTATAAATCAAAGAATATCACTCTCTTTCCTCCCTTTAGCATTTCACTTTTGAGGGAGGTTTACTTTTGCAGTGCACAGCTGAAATGGCAGCTTTGGATTACTCCTTGCCTTTAGTCACAGAGATGTATTATTTAAGTGTAAATACATTCACATGTGAAGTGGTGTCCTGTGTCTAAGCTGTTAGGAAGTGATCACTCTTTATCTTGTCAAAGAAACTTCTTACCCTTTCTGCAGGCTTTGCCTGAACATCCCCTTTCTCTCCCCGGGGACCCACTCCCTCTCTCCTCTTTTCACATGTGTGGTGGGACCCTTCCCAAAGCCTCTCAAGCAGAGAAGACATGAAAGCAAAGAAATCCCAGTCGCATTCTTCTAAAGAAACAGACCACCTATGTGATGGGGCACCTGGGCACACAGGTCAGCAATATATTTTGAGAATGTGGGTTACCTGTGGTGGGGCTGCAGTTTACATTCCCATATGACAGGGGACAGGGTAATGGTATCTGGTACCTCTGGCTATGACACTGCTATCGCTTTTCTACTAAAGTTCAGATGGTAATTTTAAACCATGGGAAAATGTTTTTTCTCTTTGAAGAGCACTGTTAGTCACTTGAAGTCTGTCTCCTCCCTTGTTCCTTCACTGAGTGCATCAGCCCTTGATTAGATTGCGGGGAGCCTACAATCCTGCAGGTGGTGTGGGAGGGGGCTGCCCACTGCTGGGGTGAACACAGGGGGCAGAGGGAACTGGCATCCTTTTTTCCCTGGGTCTGACTCACGTGGGTGTGCTGGCCTGTGTTTGTGAGGGCAGGAATGCAACAGACACTTCTGAGTTATTCTCAGATCAAATTAGCCAGCATTTCAGAAGAGGACTTTTACAAATTCACAAATTACAGTTAAGTCAGGAAAATACTAATTGCCTGCAATTTTCCCACTACCCTTTCTCACCTCTCAGTGCATCTGTGTTCCCTCACTGAATAATATTCCACTTCTCTGGAAATGTAGTTCAAAAGTCTGCATGGATTTCAGTGGAAGTGTCATTACAGTAGAAATGCTTAGTGTCTTATGTACTGCCAGGCGTTATTGGCACAGGGGGAAAATCTGCACTTTAACAGTTTGTTGGCTTAATAAAGAAGTGAAAATGATGCCTGAGATCTTAAGGTTGGTTGGGTTTTTTTAAATAAAAAAAGCTATCCCTGATCTCTTGGGAAAAACGCACATTCATTCAGAAGTACTTGCGTTTCAATAGCACTGTCTTTTTTTTCTCAGTGCTGAGATGAGGAAGATCTGATAATGCAATCCAGGGTGGAAAACCTTGAAAACTTGAGCTGTCGATATATAACACAACATATTGTGTTGCATTTAAAAGATAAGGCCACAAAGGTGTGGTGTGCACTTTTTTTGTGGGTTTCTGTTTTCTAGAGGCAAGAGGTATGTTTGACAAAGTCAGAAGGGGAGGAGGGCAGGGAGGGAGGGGGTCTGGGAGGGGCAAATTTGTTGCTGGTGGAATTGCACCATGATGAATACATGCTACCAGGCCATAGATCCGTTTTTAGATGTCAGAAATAGAAGGTCTCTCCTAGAAGCTGATGAGTGATGGTAGGAAGCAACTCTTGAGATTAATGTAATACCTTTTTGAAGCTTTATGCCTTTTTTTTTTTTTTTCTGAGCTTCTGGGAACTGTTTCTGCTGAACATCTCTCCAGTCCCAGGGAGGGTAAGGAAATCCCCGCCTGCAGTCTTGTGCGTGCCAGGCGTGGTGCTTGCCCTTACGGTAAAAACAAACCTCCAAAACCCCAACAAAACTAGAGGTTGTGCCACTTCAAAGGAAAGGCAGGGCTGCAGGGAAGGGTATGCCAAGAATCTGACCCTGGGAGCGCAAAGCCAAAAGGGCAGCGGCAGGAGCAGGTTACGGCCATTCTGGCGTGGCAGCACTTAAAGCTGTTTGTTCAGATGCTGTTTAATTAAAAGCTGGGGTGGTTGCTGCCACATTGTTATTTATTTATTTGTGCTGGTAGAAGCTCTTTTCTTTAGGAAAGTTTATGTTTCTGGAAGGGACGTGGCTTGAGTGTTGAAGAAGGGTGGCTGCCTTTCTGAAGAATAACTTGTGGCATTGCCTGCTCTCCAAGGGCCTTGGTCCCATCTTCTTTGGTTAGCTTGCTCCAGTAATAATCCCACAGCTATAAAACCAAGAGTAATCTTGTTAAACTAGAAGTAATTATTGTAGTATCTTGGAATCATTTAGGTTGGAATAGAACCTTAGGATCATCAAGACTAACCCTTAATCCAGCACTACCAAGTCCACCACTGAACCATGTCCTAAGTCTACACTTCATTAAATACCTTCTGGGATGGTGACTCAACCACTTCCCTGGGCTTCCTGTTCCGGTGCTTGACAACCCTTTTGGTAAAGATGTTTTTCCTAAAAGCCTGTCTAAACCTCCTCTGGAGCAACTTGAGGCCATTTCCTCTTGTTCTAATTAGGAGCATCTCCTCCTAGTGGAAAAGAGGTACCCAGAAAATGCCCTTGCCTGATAAGGGAATATTGGTTGGTTCAATTTTCCTTCTGTGGTCCAGATGCCGAGTTAAAGCTCACCCTCTGCCATTTGTGTCTCAGCCTTATTACTACTGTTTCTGTTCCTGACAGGTAAAAGGACCAATCCAGACACCTGCATGATCCAGTTAGATCTGGGCATGAACAAACATTCCCAAAAATGTGATAAGCTGATAGATTTTTTTCAAAGGGTTAGAGTGCTGTCTGTCCACTTAATACCAGAGGATTTGTAGCTATATTTTGCCCTATGCACCAAGGTCTGTGATCTTGATGACATCCATGCCTTGACTTTTTCATGAAATTTTCAGTGAGAATATTGAATTAAATTCAATGGCATTCTGCTGTCTTTAATGATACTCATGTGGAAAGTACAGGTAGGTAATCACACATAACTCTCACTTTTTTTTTTTCTGAAATAGACAACAATCCTCGTATGTACTATGATGAATGGCACAGAACAATCTTGCATCGAGTGTGCCTTAATTAATACAAATGTTAACTACTCTTACAAATAAGTCACATTTAAATGTCAAACACTTGTTATTCATTGCCTATGAGTAATTTTTCTTGCTTGCGTGTGTGTGAATTAAGCATATGTTTTGAAGTCATTAAGTAATCGAGGCCATAACTAAAAATAGTGAGTGTACATTGTTTGCCATCAAGAGCTAGAAGAAATTTTTGATTGCAGACGCTTTCGTGCCGAGTGGTGTTCAAAGGAGAGAAAAGAAGTGCTCTGAAGTGTTCGTGTGGTGTGATGGGACCTTCCTGAATGCTGGGGTTTGTAGGCTAGGGCAGGCTTTTTTACTTTTTATTACAAATTGCCTTGTTTGTACAGTCCGCAGCAGAACCATCACTGAATGGGTGTCATTCCCAGTTGCAGAGTTGTGAATCCAGATATGCCACTTTAAAAAGGGTGTGTGACAAAGCAGCGTCCTGTTTGCCTTCCCTCTGTATTCACTAGTGTATTTATGCTATTGCAGAATGATCAGCAGAGAGGTAGTTACAAGCCTTTGCATTTAAATTGTCTTTATATGGAAGTAAGTGGCAGCAGCTTGAGCCTTGCAAGGGCCTGTGTTGGCTTGAACTCTTGTTTCCTGGAAGTGTTGCTCCTTGTAGGCAGCAGCAGTGTCACTGAGGCCAGAGGAGCCTGCCCTGCTGCAGGCTGATGTGGGTTGCTGGATCTTGTGAAGGGCAGGGCAGGCAGGGCGGGCTGCTTGGTGGCCCAGACTGCTTCAGTGCATCACTGCTGGTGGGGACATTTAGAAGGATCCTTGGTCAGGATGTTTGGAAGAGTCTTTGTTGGGGGTGCTGGGAAAAGTCCTTGCTAGTGATCCTCAGAGAAGTCCTTAGTAAAAGGTGCTTGGAAAAGTCCCAGAGTAACCAATCCTTGAAGCTGTTTATCTGCAGTGAGCGTTGGTTTTTCTTCCTTCAGGAATCCCTCAGTTGCAGCTTTTGCTATTCTAAGAGCTGGAGAGTGAGGTTTTCCTGTGGTGAAGGAGGTGGAAAGGGAAGCTTTTCTAGGAAGCCACAAGGCAAGTGCCAAGATGCTGCTTTCCAGTTGTGCTTTAAGGCTTAGTGCAACTGCTGCTGCTGAGACGACTGGTTCATGAAAATGCTCCTGGAGCTATGATTCTCTCTGAGCAGCCATCTCATAAGCTTGCTTATGGGACTATAAAACCGCCCGAAGGAAAACCAAGCTTGTTGTGCTTCAGAGTCCACCCAACACAGAAATTTTGATTTGCAGAGCAAGCCAGGGAACTGAATCTGCAGCATTTGGATGTAGAAAACCTCTCATTCCTGCAAGCTGAGCTGAGCTGAGCTGGCTCTCACCTCAGCTGGCTTTCCATGTCCTCTGTGGCCATCGAAGCTGTATTGGATGAGACAGAGGTACAGGAACTGAACTAGCGTCAGAGCTGGAAGCTAGGAATGATGCTCTGCATCCGGGAATGCTTACAGGGGAAAAGCATCCAAATTTTGGCCTCTCCTGCAAAACTTTTCCTATCCATTTATACTTCTTCATCACAGCACTGCACATTCTGATTTTATTTTCATTGTGGAAGAGACTGGGACAGGGGGAGGCAGATCAGGCAAGGAACGGCAGTCTTTGGAGGAGTGTCTGGGGTTTAAAGTATGCCCAGCTCACACACTGTTCAGTGAGCAAAACTATGACCCTGTTTGTGACATTGGAGCAAGGCTGACAGAAACAAGGGGACTGGGGCAGCTGTTCTGGGACAGAACTGCTCCGCAAAACAGCCTGTTCTGTCAGAGACTGACTTAGCTAGCCTCCTTCCTGCCACCTGACCCTCTGCCTCCTCTGATGCTTGGTGCTGGGACCTGGGACAAGGCTTTTGATTATTTTATTGCTGAGTTTAGGGCTGCTTCTGGAGCTGTCTTGAGTACGATGCCTTTGAAGATGGTTAGCTTGTGCCTTGATTAGGCAATGTCTGCTTTGAGCAATAAAGAGCCTTAATTCTGCTGCACTGAGGGTCTTGCAAGGCAGACATCAGGACTGGAAAAACAGATGTTTGAGTCAAAGGATCCATCCTGGGATCAATTCATTGGCACTAGGTAGGAAAGAGGAATTTTAAACAGTGGTTCTATTCCTTTCCCATAGTATGGTCCTGGGTGACAACAGGAGAAAAAATATCCAAGACTTTTCTCCCCTGTAATGAAGGGAATTAAGAGTGAGCCCCTGGACTGTTCCTAACCTCCCAACTTGTCAGGGAAGCTCAGGCAACCTGGGTTCCTGCTTTGAAATGCATCTGCTTTATCTAATCTCTGCTAAAGCATCCTGAATGATAAGGGATGTTTTTATTTTCTCCATTCCTCTTCATGCTTTCTGGCTGTAAGTTTCATAAAAGCACAAAGCCACTGTTTTAGGCAGCAGTACACTTGTTAGCTACTTGAGTCAGGCACGCTGCCTTCCTCCAGGTTTTGTGCAGGACTGGCAGCAATAAATAACAGCGATTCCGTGTTGTGTGGATGGAGGCATTTAAATGGTCCTTGCTTCAAGGTGGTGAGCCAGCCCTGGGGGTTACCCACAGCTGGGTTTCCAATGGCTGCATTGAAGTTTTTAGTGACATGGTCCTTTTGCATCCCACAGAGCTTGGTGTATAACAGGGATGGCTGTCAAGCTCTGAATTTCCATCCCTTGAGCTGGGATTGCAAGCTGATCACTCTGCAGAGCGGCCAGAATGTGCCCATGACCCGCTCTGGGATGGACTTCAGCACCTGCCAGGCTCTGAAGTTGTACTTGCCGAGCCAAACTGGAACTGCTCCCTCAGCCTGAGCCTCCCCCCGGAGCCAAGCCGGCAAAACGGGTTCAAACAGGCTGCTGCTGCTAATCTGCTTAATGTCTCGACACGTAATAGGGCATTGTCTGCTGCTGCCGGTGGGAAACAGGGTTGTTATCAGTGGTGGTTTCAAGTGCCCGGTCACACTGCTGAAATAGATACAATTCAAGTCACAGAGGTGATCCGGTTCATTAAAAACTGGGCACATTTATTTACTTATTTGTTTGTTTGTTTAAAAATAAGGCATAATTTCCTCAAAGGAATGGAACCAATAAAAGCCCCCCAGCCAGTCCCCACCCTTTGGCTGTGGCCCTTTTATCCCTTTGAGTCTTTTCGTGTGGTTGTCTCTCTGGTTCCTCTCTGATAGGATGGCTGAGAGTGAGGACAGTGCTGGGAAGGAGGAAGAGCAGGTGGTGCCAGACCTGCTCTGTTCTCACATGCTTCCAGGACTGGGAGGTGGAGGAATGGGAGCCTCCCAAGGTGTGTCGTGCTGCAGTACATAGCCAGTGGGTTTGGTGCCTGCCTCTGGTGTTTGTTTGCTCTCACCTGCGTAGTTACTTCTGTCTGAGGCGTAGCTTTAGCTGCAGGAACATGCTGTGCATCACTATCCTGAGTGGAAAGAACGTGGTGGTGAACAGATGTGTACGCCAGTGTGATGGCATCGGAGCAAAGGGGGAGGGAGCTGTTTCTTCCTTGGCTGCACTGCCATTGTTGCAGTGATGTGACTTATGTATGTTCAGACAAGGCTTTGGGCTCAAAAGTGGCGTGTCTGGAGATGGCTGGCCTGGTGGAAGAAGTTGCTGTTCTCTGCAGAGTGGGACCAGCTGATTAGTGGCTCCACTGATCTGCCAATGGAGCACAGATTGTCTGGATAAACTCTTTGCCTTCCTTGGCCTGAGCCAAGCAATCAAGCTGCTCAGGCAAGAGTCTGTATTTTGATATAAAGGGAGGATTCGGTATTTGTGATTTTGCTTGTTTAATACATATACTTGAAGTGAAAGTAAAGCATAAAACAGAAGAGAAAAAAAGCAGAGAAGCAGCAAGCAGTGAAGACGTGGAGGAGGAAGAACATCAAAGGAGTCTAGAAGAGAGGAAAATATAGACAGGATCAAAAAAAGTAAATGCAAGGCAAAGACATGGTCAGACATCATTTTCCTTGAGCACAGGGTGTGCAGACCCTCTCTCACAGGCAGTTGTGGCAGCCCTGCCTGTGGGTGCACTGCAGGATCTGTCTGCCTTGGAGGGAGTGGATGATCTCCCAGGTCAGAGTCCAGCCTCCTAACTCCCCTTGCATCAGCAGGGATGTTGTCTGAGAAAGGACCGCTTGCTGAGTCCTAGAAGGGAGAGCAGCTGCAATCTCTCCAGTGAAAGAGTAAAGACTTCAGTGGATCTTTTCTTCTGCTTGCACTTGGAAAAAATGGTGATGAGAAGCCTTTTCTGAAGCTTCTTGGTCTTTTCAAAGCTTACAGAAGATTTATTTTCGCATGTTCCACCTATTTGAAAAGATGTGGGAAGGTAGGGAGTGATCCACAGCACTCATCAATGTGTACATGAGCTCCTTATACAATAGCTAATGAGATTTCTGTCAAAATGTAGTCAGTGATTTATATTAGGGTGGTTGCTAGAATCAGGCTTATGAACTGCTCTGGGATTTGAATAAAAGTTTATATTTTTTAGGAAATGACTCTCCAAGCCTTAATAAACAGCATCTCATTGTCAGAACTGAAGAATGTCCACCTCCCTCATCTGAGGGCAGTGTTTCAGCATATCACATCCTTATTTGTCTATGACGTTCTGCTTCACTGCCACTGTCCCGCCATGGGTTGAAAAGCTCCAGTAAAAAAGCCCCAGGGCCTTAAAAAGGAAATATCTTGTCATAAAACTATATTGCTTTCACACAAATATGGAACCTAAAGCAAAATCTGCCTTAACAGCCGTTTAGAACAAGTTTTAAATTGATCTGGGAATCACTTTCTTTTTCTTTTTCTTTTTTTTTCTTTGAGAAATGCAGAAACAAGCCTCACTTCTTCAGTTGTGCGGGATGAGTTGCCATCTGCTGTTCTCAGGCTGAGTTGAAGGTGTTCTGGGAGCTACCTGAGGCTTTGGTGACCACCATGGTTAATGTGTGCAGTCCCACCTGTCTCTCAGGTTGAGAACTGACCTTGGGCTCGTTGCTTTTATGGTGCCTGGGTTAATGGGGCTGTAAACCCTTTAGGAGTCTTTAAGCACTTCCACAGGAGAAATAACAATGAGGTGTTATGCACAAATTGAGGAGAACATGGCAGGTCCCTGGTAGGTGAGTGGGGAAGGTGGAATGGTTTAGCACAGCCTCAGAAGGGACTGCTCTACCGTGGTGGGTGCCAGTGCAGGATCTCCTGCATTTGGTGCAATTAGTCGCTGAGCAGAAGAAAAGCAGCCCTTGCAAGGCCTCCACAGTTCCTTGTGTGTCCCTGCTTTATCTGTGATGTCTCCAGGCACTCGGGGATGAAAAACTTGACTTTATTTTGTGTCTGAACAGTAGCTCAAACAAGGCCTTTTGTCTGTGACTGGGCTTACAGTGCAAATAACAACTACATAGTAATAATAATAATAACAACATGTAAGGAAAAGATTGCTAGCAGGATTAGGATTGCAGTCTGGATTTGTTTTTTTTCTTCAGTATTTCCTGCGATTTTGTTGTTAAGTAAATGCTTGTCGTCTCTGCCTGACTGCTTGTCACGCAGCATTTACAGAGAGGGGGTCTTGTGCATCTTTTCATAGAGTTCATGAGATGAAATTGTATAGCTGTTTCACTTCAGAAATGCTCTGTTCAGTACTTCTGGAGTTTTGTTTCCCACCATTGTTCTCTCCCTGTAGGACTGGCATTTAGTGGGAATTAGAGCTTCAAAATAGGCCTGAAGCTGCCCCTTACTTATGACCACACAAGTGATTTCCTACACTTTGGGGTGGAAAGAGGGATTTTTAACCTTTTAAATTCATCAAATGTATTTATTTATTTTGCCAAAGTCAGGCTACCCACCTCCCTCCAGAAGTAAAGTGCCAGATCTGGAACTGGATTTGGGGAGGGGGCTAGGAGGGAGTCTAAGGACCAGGTGGCATTCCCAGTCCCTGGCCATGTTTCTTCAACTGTGGGACAAGTCTTTTCTTCTCTCATCCACTTCTTTTGCTGAAGAGGGGGCTAAGGAAAGATGGTGCTAAAGATGGTCCAGGCCAGGCAGAAGTGAGCTTCTCCCACCTGGGGAGAGGAATTGCTGGTGGCTTGTGTTGGTGTGGTTCTAGCACCTTTGAGAGAAAAGCAGCAGTTGCCAGACTCCAGTTGTGCCCCTGCTTTAGCTGAAATGGCTCTTTGCCCTGCTACTTTCTGGCATTTTCTTACCCTCCCTTGTGCAAATATGGAAATGATCTGATTTTGGGAGAGCAGGTCTGTAGCCCAAATACTTAGCGATGTGTAAGTGCCTCATACCCATTGAAGGAAAATGAGTACTTAAATGCTCTTTGAGAATGGTGCCCACTGGCTTTGGTGTTTTGGTGAATTATTTGCTATAGCAGTCGGGTAATGTTCAGGGTCTCACATACATAGCAGGGACTGACCACTGTGGCAGCAAAACCATTGTGCCTGCTCCAGAGCATTTCCTTTTAGAGACTGGAGACAACTGGCACCTCCTGGGACCCATTGTCACTGTGCTTTGTATTGCCCAGCCCTTACCAGTGCTGCTGTAATACCACCTTGGGGAGTGCAACCAGTAATTCTGCACTTGCATTGTGGTTTTTGTGATCAGTTTTTCCCTAGCAATTATCTGAAGTAAGGGATGCAGGAAATTGCAGATCTGGCAATCCCAATCTTGGGTCCTCTTGACCCTCTCAAAAATGGAACAAACATTGTCTGACGATTTAAAACCTTCTCCCTGCAGGGCACTGTGGATGGGAAGCTGAGCGTGTTTAGTTCTTGCAGAGCTGAGCTTTTAAATTGATAGTGCCTGTAGTTACTTGTTACTCTTGTAAAGGAAAATAAGAGAAGCATCTTAAATCTTTAAACCTCTCAAGGCCATCTTTTCCCTGCCGTGCTGTGAGAGTGTGTAACTCTGTACCAGAAGAAATCCTACATGAATTTAGCCATGCCATGAAGTGCTTTCAGATACAAGCACTCCTGTACTGGGCATGAGCCAGTGCCTGCCATGCTTGCAGGTTCTGTCATGGTGGTCTTTTAAGGCTACTGAGGGCTATTGGTAGTGTACCTGGCTTTTGAAAGCATTACACATGTTTCAGAAAGCCACAGAGTGATGTTGTAGTTGCTCCATTCACACCATGTATATCTTGAGGATTACTACTTTCTGTGCTGAAATATTTTTTCTAAAGTAGCGGTGGATGACACATATGTCTGACCAGATCTGTTTTGAGCTAAGGGATGAATGTGTGTTGTACTTTCACTTTATTCAGATTTGGTTTAGCTAATGGGAAGCATAAGTAAATGTTGTTTGTTGCCTAGAGGGAGATCTTGAATGTGGATCATTAAGAAATGGGGTCAGATAAAGAAGAGAAAATATCACTGTCCCCAAACTGGAACTTGCAAACCCATGCACTGTGCAACGCCCCACGGAGCTGGAAATCTTCTGTCAATGCTCATATGACTGTGATGGTCTGCAGTGGTGATAGCAGTGCCTGGCTCCAGGGTCTGTGCTATCCCTACTTGTCACAATCACTGTGTTTCAGAAGGCTGGATTGCATTTCCTCCTGGAGAGTTTGTCTGATTGATTGCTCACAGCAATAACAATTTGAAAACGAGTTTGTTTTTAGTAATAAACCTTTATGGCTCTTGCAAAGTGGGTTTTTCCAGACTGTTTGGGGCAGAGGAACAGCTCTAGCTAACCTTTGGTTTGGGAACAATGCCAGCCTGCGGGGAAGTAAGATGAGATTTTCAGAAACAGGGGAAATAAAAGGTTTTTCTTACACTTATTCTGAAAACGCACAGCTTGGCAAAATATCTGTTTCTCTGAAATTCTGAAAAAAATATTGAATTGATGTAGCTGTAAGTTATGTGAAATGAAATCCAAAGGAGTTAATTAGAATTCCAAACCATATGGGCATGTGAATCTGGAGACCCACACAACTGCATTTTCATATCTGATGTTGACACATTAAAATTCATCAGTTTTCACACAGAATTGTCTTAGTTAATTTAACTAATACCATAACATTCCTGAGATGCATCATTACACCTCATAATGTAAACATAAACCAGGATGATTAGGGGAGAACCACTCGCTTCAAAAAATTAATATAGCTGAAAAACTGCTTACAATTTAGAGGGATTAAAATAAGATGTTAATATGTCTCCTTATGCCCCTTGCTAAAACCAGACCTTTATCAGTGTACACAGTACCTGATTTCTGGTGGTTGACATCAGCCAAAGGCTTATTTACATTTGTTTCTGTACCGTGGAGATGGCCCTGTGTTTGGGGCTGCCATACGTGCTCTGAAAGGGAACCCTAGGAAGAAGGCTGTTCAGCTTGTTGGGCTGAATTGGCCCCTTGGCTCTGGAAATGTGTGTTCTCCAATGCAAGCTGGGCATTGCCATGTCTTGGAAGGAAGAAATTATGCCCTGAGGGAGAGAGAGGGAGCTGGAAGGGAAGCGAGTTCAGCTGAAATGCTGACCAGTGGCTTGGCTGTGCTGTGACAGGAAGTGAAGCCTGGCACACCTCTGTTGTCTTTATCCAGGATCCTGGTTGGACCTTCTGTTTTGGTGTCTGTTTTTTGGCATGGGGAGGTGGAAGAGGCTTGAGTCTCCTCTCATACATAGGTTTAACTGGAGACTTTCTGCTCTGAGGTGAAACTAAGGCAGATGCATGTCACAGGAGAGTTGGGTTCAGAAGGTTAATACGTTCTTGATGTCTGCTTAGACACTGTTCCCCTCCCCCCACGCCATGTTACCTGTCACGTTTTATGTCTTATGTTTCTATCTGTTGTTTGCATGTACAAGGAGACAGAATACAACCTGTGTGATTACAGAAGTCAGCTTGCACATTTCGGGGGCTTGCAACTGAAGTGTTCAGGGAGATCTGAAAGTTGTTTTCAAAAAGTCTCCATTTGTGTGGGCGGGTTGGGGCTGCATTGGTGACGGGCTGACCAAGGGATGCCAGATCAGAAGAACAATGGCTGTGCTCCAGAGTTTTGTGTGATTCTGTCAGCTCCGCCATCATTTGGAAATCTTGTCCTTGTGAGCAAGAGAAGTTGCTCTGGACCTCGTCCCCTTCATGGAAAACAGCATGCAAAGCGCATATGGCTCCTGGGACCAGCCTCCTACAGAGCAGTAGTCCTGGGAGGACCAGGCTTGTCATGAAATTGCGGACGTCAATAACAGGCCACAAAGGAACCAAGTGATTAAAAACTGTGATATTGACTTGTGAGCCACTGTTACTAATTGTGTAAGCAGCAACAGGATGTGAGTCTGCCAGGGGTCATCTGCCCATCTCTCTGCTGTAAGGCAGTTCCAGCTCATATCTAAATAGATGTTTCTATAGGTGGATCTTCAAAACCTCCGTAGATGGCAATTCCATAACCTCAGCAGGCAATGACTTCCAGTATGGCACTCTCATTCCCAACTGGAAGGCTTTTTTTAACCTCTAACCTAAATCTTCATCACTGCAATTTAGCTCTAGTTTTGCCATGTCCAGTCTGCTGTGGGAAAGGAGAACAGGTTATTCTTTCCATGTAGTGGTCATGTATTTTAGATATATATAGTTATCATGTCTATCCTCAGTCTTTGCTAGACTAAACAACCTAGTTCCTTCAGTCATCCATTGTAGGTCATGTTTTCTAGGCTGCAGAGAAGTCTTGTTCCCCAGTGGACTGTCAAATCAATCTGTTTCCCTTTTTGAAGCGTTATGCCCCAAACCAGCTGGCTGTGTGAGGGTGATGTTAAGCAGAGAGGGAGGAGCTGGTTCAGGGCATCTGCTGGTCACCAGGAGCTCAATGTGTCCACCTCTGTAGGGAATAATAAACTCGAGAAAGGCATCATAACCAGCACACATGCTTCGTGGCCTGGCCTCAGAACTGCCTTGGCACAGGGGTTGGTAACTTTGAGGTTCCCACATTCCCGATTGGGTTGTTGGAGCTCCAGAAGAGTTTGCAGCCTGGGCTGAGTTTGTTGGCAGGGCTGCAGGGTCCCTGAAGTACCTACGAGCAGGTCCTTGCTTTTGTTGTCCTGACTTCCATTTATATTGTAACTATCTTTTCTATGAAGCAGAAATACATGAAAAAGAGGAGGCTGAGGAAAAGGACCGGAGTTCTTAGTTTCTCCTTTTGGCTTGTGCAGTGAGTTACCTGAATTTCCAGAGAGCCACTCAAGCTTTGCCTCTTTAAAAACTTGGTGGGTTGCAATTGCTTTAGGAATTAACTTTTTCTTTGCTCCTAGTACTTCAGCTGCTTTTATAACAAGCCGTTGGAATGGGGGCAGGGGTAATACCCTGTGCCATGAAACCAAACCAAAGGACCATCCTTATTTTCATCGTATAACGTGGGTTGAGGAACCTCCTCTGCCTTGGAATCATAGTTTATGCTTGGGCTCAAAATAGACCTTATGGAAAGGGGTTCCAGCTGCCCAGCATGTTTTCTTCGGTGGCAAAACTGGTTGCTCACCAGTCTTTCCTTCCTTGCCACCGGTCTGCTTCTCCTGGTCCAAGAATTCCAGCATCAAAGTCAAGGCAACTCCTACATTCACACTTATGTTAAAGGATAAAGCAAAGTAAGCTCCCAAAACATGGCCAACAGGTATCTAGCAGCCAAGCCGCTTGCCCAGAGCAGGCATCCCGCCCGTGTCCCAACTGGCATTACCTGTGGCAAAGGAATGATTAAAGGAGCCCTCCAGTCTTTTTCCCAGAGCTTAGGATCACACCCCTGTGCGTTTTTCTCTCTGCTCGTTGATGGATGCCGCTTCCGTGCTTTCCCCTCCCTGAACCAGTGGGCCGGGTGCCAGCCCAGGAGTTGTGCAAGCTCTCAGCCTTTCGAGGCTGCCAGGCACGGCGACGGGTGCATGAGGACACAGGGCTCTCTTCTTGCAACTTTTGGAGGTGATAACCCTAATTTCCCTCCCCCCTCCCCCCAAATACTGGCAACAGTTGTAAAAGATGGGAGATAATTACCCTGTGAAACAGATTGGATTTTCTACCAGGTCTTTTGTCTCTGCCAGACACCCGTAAAACTTGAGGGTTTTGGACGGAGAATTTCATAACACACGACCAGTCATTCAGCAGTCCACGTGTGAATTCGACCTTGAAGTGTTTGTACAGACTCAGTGGAGCTGTTGAATACAAATATTTTTCTTTTTCTTCCTCTGTATTTGCAAAACATTTAGGTCTCGATCATCTGCTGACTTGCCGTTTGGAGTGGCACACGCTGCCGTGCAAAATGCCGTTTGTAGCACTCTGTTTCCCACTTCCACACTGCAGGTTAAACAGTAACCCAGTCAGGACACTCATTACATGGGTGAAGCATCTCTTGGAGCTTGAAACCAAGGCTCTGCTGCTATACACGGCAAGATTTATGGCCTGGTGGATAAATTGGATTTAGCAGAGCTGAAGCAGTAATAAAATGATTGTATCAGATTGCAGCGTGTGAATGTGGGGGTGGGGGTCATGTGGGACTCAAATACTTCCTGAAAATATTCATTTTTCTTGTTTGTCTTCCTTCTCCTTTGAAACCTTGCTAAAGCAGTGAGAAAAAACAGAGCAGATAGGTTTGGAAAGGATCACTTCTGACTGGCTGACTACAGAAGGATGGATAATTTTAAAACAACAGCATTATTTCTTTGAGGTTGAACTAGCTCAATGTATTTCTTCTCCCCCTTCTCCTACCCCAAGGGAGAGGTTTTATTTTGTTGCAAGCACAGATCCAGTCTGAGATAAAAAATTGTTTGGTTTTTTTTCTTATTAAATGTTTTGAGAGGAATCTTCATGGACAATTCAACCTGTGTGCTAAAATCTTTGAGAAATGGACTGTATTTTAGTGTGTGTTTCTTTCTCTGTTCCTTCACTGTCTCTCCTTGAAACACCCATTACCTGAAACGGAGAAAGCAATAAGAAAATTCTGTCAATAGAAGGAAAGGAGGATGGAAGATCAACACAAACTTCCTACTCTATCCAACACCTCACTGGGATTAATGTTTTAGCTTGCAATTGTTTGTTTGTTGGTTTTGGACAGAAGATGAGATATTACTGATGAAGTGCTGGATGCAGGCAGACCAAAGCTGTGGAATAAGCTGGGCCAACAGTGTAGCACAACCACTGATGCATCTGGAAAGGACAGGCCTGTGCCTGGATTCAAAACTTGCATTCAGGTTGTTGTTTACACCTATCAGAGCATGTCTCTCACTGGCTAGGACAGCTTTTCTTCTGTATTTTGTCTTTAACCACGCATAATTACTGCACTCTCACTGACTGAGAAGGGCAGGCCAGCACCATGTCCATATGATGGTGTGAAGCTGGTCCTGTTTATTCCTGGGTCTCCTAAATGCAGAAGGAATGTAGAAAGCTTCTCAGACATGGTTGTAGGCTCCAGACCTCCCTGGGAGGGGATGAGAACCAGCCAGCCATGCACTGTAACATCACTGGGATTAAGTGATCTCTTCCTGGGAACAAAAGAAGGAGGGAGAGTAATGTATCAGGGCCTTACAATGAGGAGAGGTGACTCTTCTTCTCAGGAGCAAAGCAGTTGCCCTTCCCTGTGCTTCAGAGCCCCACATTGCCTTCAGGCTAATATGGATTACATTAATGTAGTCAATCCAAAACTTAATTTTATAAAGGCTACAAAGCGAACTGGATTGGGGAAGCAGGTTAATTTTCTCCCTTCAACTAGTTTTCATTAAAATGATTTGGAGGGTGTGCCTGTACCTTGTCATGGAGTGCAACCCAGGGATGGATGGATGCCTGTGGGAATGAAGGCTGTAGCGGAGGATCCGGGTGTAATGTAACCTCCTCCAGGGAAGGTTGTGTGTCAGGACTTGTTCCCTTGGCCACAGTACTATCCTGCTCTACTCGCTTAAGATCTGCCCAGCATTGCTCTTGGTTCTCCCTGACACACCTTCTGTGGCAGCAGATAAGCGCTCTCTGGGGATGATGTCAGTTTTTCCATGTTTGAATGCTACAATGTTGATTTTAGGGTAACACAGTTAACTTAATAAAGAGTGCTGCTTGGATAGATTTGACCAGTGAGTTTCAGATCTTGTGCAATCTAGAGAAACAGTTGCTGTTCTGGGGAAACAGGCATTCTCAATACAAATGCAGTGCTGGTTGTCAGCAAGGTTGCATAGGAGATTTATTTACATTATGTATATACACATATATATACATATTTACAGAGATAATAGCAAGAGCAAGTCAAGTAATAGCAATAGCGGTTTCAGTCTGAGAGAAGTGTGTCTGGACATTTTGTGGACACAGACATTTCATGGCATTGATGACTATAGTTGGTAGAAACCCTGCTCATTCCATTAAAAATAATGTTCATAATTGGTTGGTTCAAAATTCACCAGTACAGATCATTGCTTTCCAGAAGCAGTGTTTTATGCTTTTCATTGGACATTGCTTACAGCATCAGTGGACAGTGCAAGGAGAAAATGGGCTCATTAGATATGAACTTAATTGAGAGTGACATGACTGGGTATTAATATTAGTCTTGCCGCAGGCTCTTCTTTCTTTTTCTTTCTCTCTTTTTTTTTTTTTTTTTGTGTTTATAGTCATGCTACTAGATACTGAACACGTTATGAATTTAACAAATTCCACAATAGTGCCTCCAATAAAAGGCATAGATTTTTGGTTTCTGTTTCTTCATGGAGATGCAGCATCTGATGTCCATCTCTTCCATATGCAGGAGCAGCAAAGCAGGAGGGCAGGACTCTGCCTGGCTCCAGCCACAGGTCCCACTTGCTACGGATGTGACCTTTTTGATGGTATTTCTGTTTGCAGGAATTCACATTTATAGTGGTTACAATGGCTTATGGAATTTAAATTGGCATTTGTTTTTCTGAGGAATGGCCTGGTGACAAGAAGCTGACACAGATTTCTTTGAGGGTCCTGTACCTGGGCACTCCTACCTTTTCCCCTTCCCCCCTAGAATGTGCTTACGACAATAAATAAATAAATTTGGTGAAATGAAGGGGTCCATTTTCACTGGCAATGAGAGAAGCGCGCTGGGAAGGCGGGTGAACACGGGGCTCTGATTGGCACAGAGGGAGGCAGTGGTGCGTATAAATAGCGGGATGCGCTCCTTTGTGCTTGAGAGGTTTCCTGTGTAAGGAAGGCAGAGCGAGGATTCCGGATGTGTTGCTGTCGCGACTGATTCAACTCTTTTTGGTACCTAAGCTTTCCTTTCAGGACATGCTTCTTTCCCCCCCACCCCCCCAGCTTTTCCTTGCCCCTGCACACTCTGTCCGTAGACCTGTGAGGTGCGGGAAGGTGCAGATGCCCCTCGCGGGGTGATTCTCGGCTCCGCAGTCCCTGGCTCCGTGCGCGCTCCTGCTGCTCACGGCCAGGATGAACAATTACCGGAGTGGTTTGTCTCACAAGTCAGTGCCTTCTGTGCAGGGCGCCTTGTTTGCCGAACAAAAGGATTTGGAGGGACTGAGGAGCAACGGGTTTAAAAACCCCCAGTTGAATGGAAGAAAGAATGCTGTCACCTGCTTCCAACTGCATGCAGGAGCATTGTTCCTTCCTGAAATGTTCAGCATGACTTTTATTACCTGCAGCCATGCCAGCGCCTGGTAGCACGATTTTTTATTGGGGGATAGGGCAACAAATTCAGTCATTCTGCCTGCTGCTGCTATGTTTTGTTTTGTTTATATATATTTTACAGAATTTGGTCTGACGGTTTTGTCTCCTGGGTAATTAAGCTGAATTATTGAAGGTCCTGAAATTAACACTGCCATTTTCAATAATTAAAATAAAGTAAATCTCAGCCTGTTTCTCAAGTTAGGTTATTTCCTCTTTCTGATTTTGGAGGTGTGGGTGAACTTGTTTGGAAGAATGTGAGCACTCAGGTGGCTTGGTTTTAAAATTTTGTTTAACAAAGATATGGGGGAAAACCCTAAGTCTAGGTCAGGTCTCTTAAAACATCTAAGCCTTAAAAGAAAAGAGAGCTGTAAGTGAGGAGAGTCAGATCATGGTAGGCACCACTGGTTGGAGTTTTTCCTGCACAAATACTAGAGAATAAGAGTCCCTTGGAGTGTATCCTGGAGTGGGGAAGGAGCTTTCAAAATATTTTCTTTTTTTTTCTTTGTAAGGTACTTTTTTGTAACAATGACCTCTACATTTTTACTGGCCCCATTATATGTGTGTAGATTTTAAATTTTTTTTTTCTTCAAACACTTGAATTTCATTTTTCAGTACTTAATTTTTCAGTATTTCATAATTCAATGTTGGAATTTCCTATTTGCTGTGGATTTGGGAATCCTCCTCATTTGCTGTCTGGGAATTCCTCAGTGGTGGATTTCCAGGAGCTCAGTTTGGTTAACTGCACTGTTAAGACTGAGTTTCTGGCCTTTGTTCCCTAGCTCTGGGCCAGCTGTACCCAGCTTCATGCCTATGAATGACTCAGGCTTCTTTCCCTTGTTCAAAGTTTGCAAAATCTGGCTCTTACCTTTCAGTACCAAGGTCTGTTGTTTCTTGCAGGGTCAAGAGCTGTAAGTGTGGGTAGTGACATCCATGTGTGTGTAGAATGCAGCAAAGCAAGGGGATGCTCCTCATGTGGATGGTCAAGTGGGAACTGAGATAGATACTCAGATCCCACCAGTGCTGCTGCCTGCTGGGAATGAGCATTTTGTGGGAGTGAAGGAGCAATGGGAGTTCAGAACAATGGCCAGAAACAGTCAGAGGGCAATTCTGGCTGGAAAGGACCTGAGGAAATCTTTGCTCCAATGTGCTGCTCAAAGCAGGGTTGTCCGTGAGATCAGAGGAGGTTCCTCAGGTAATTGTTCTGTTGGGTCTGGAGACCATGCAGCCTCTCAGGTCAGCGTGTTGCTGGACGGAAGGAACAAGGAAGCTCCTCAGGCCTATACGTCTTTCTGTGTCTCTACTTCTGCGTGCACTAATGTCTAAAGCAACAGAGAAGGTCACAGTTGGGTTAGGAGAGCTGAAGAACAGGAGGAGTGGGTCCAGACCCAGGGAATTTAACTGGTTTGTCAGTGCACACCCAACACTTTTTATTGATAAGCAGATTGTTGTATTTCCTTGGCAACAGTGTTATGGCAACAACTGGCTCCCAGTTTGCAGCCTGCAGGTAAAGGAGAGGAGGTGATGGAGAGCCTGGCATTGGCCAGGATGAGGGCTGGGGCCAAGGGACTGATTTTAATAAGGGAAAAAATATAAGCCATAAGCTCCAGTTGCTGCATGAAACTTCACTGCTGCTCTCAAAGTTGCTGGCTCCTGCAGGATATGTGCTAAGGAAGGACTTGAGGATGTGGCTTTGCCTTACGAAATGTCAGCAGCTCTTCAGCTTCAGCCCGGTCACCACATAAAAGAGAGGAGCTGGTGTGTGGTTAAGGCAGTGGATTAGGCCTCGTGGGGCTGGGCCACAGACTTCTGGTGTGACCTTAGGCAAGTCACTCAGCTCCTGTGTGTCTCAGTTTCCATTGGCAAAGTGGAGATAGAAAGGCTCCTTCCATTAGCCATGTCCAGCTGAATCATATGCTCTTTGGGCAGTGGTGGCTTTCCTGGGCCCTGCAAAATGGGGCTTCAGTCTCCGCTGTGGGTTTTGTGGGTGCTGCTGTCACACCCAGCTCCAAGACCAACATGCCTCAGGTAGACCATTGTTTTACAAGTAAGGAATATTGCCTTAGGAGCAAGGAGAACACAGAGCTTGGCACCTGCTAGTGGGTTTGAGTGGGTTGAGGTACAGAGTGCCTGGTCCTCTGCACTCAGCATGGTAAGGGGGACATCTCTCCTTCCCTAGTCCTGCAGAAGAAGACCCTGCTCCCTTACCTCTCTGCAGTTTTACTGTTTCCATTCTAGGTTCTCAGGGCTCCTTTCCTCCCTGCAGAAACAAAAACACCAGCTTATCCCACTTAGGGTCCTGCACAGCAGTGAGTGGCTCAGACCTGCCTGGAGGGGGTTTCAGCATCTTGCTTGGAGGACCTCTTTGGTCTGACTTTGCAACTCAGGGATAAAAGAGGCTGGTAGAAGGCACTAGAGGTGGCTGCTTCGTAGTCCTCATCTCTGAGATATTTGCACACTTCTGTGTTCTTGCATTATTTGCTTTTATATATCACCACTGAGCATTTATGGGAAAATAAGCAGCATTCTCAAATAATGCTGTTTTAAAAGCACATATTTCAAAGGTTTTGAACTTTGTTTACCTTCTGGCCCACATTCCTTTTCATTCCCTCACAGAGGAATGCATGAAATAGGGGATCACTCAGGCTGTGTGTGTTTCTGGGGAATATTCACTGCAGCATCTCCCAGATCACTTGCAAAGAAGCATTTTAGCATTCAGATGCCAAGCTGATGCTTCAGAAAGCTCCTTCAAATGAAATATTTGGCAAATCCATTTTCACATCTCTAAAAGTGTGGGAAGATTTTTTTAATTGGAAAATCTGGTTTGGTCCCTTCCTAATTTTCAGGAAAGACTGATGGAAGGATTATGACCAACCCTAATTTTGCAAATGAAGTAAGGGAGTAAAGCCAGTAGAATAAAACCACAGGATAATATGTCATCCTGTGCCCTTTCTTCACTCACTAGCTTCATACAGTTTAGTTCTAATGATGTGTGAACTTTAATTTAAGTGAATCTTTTGGAATATATTTTGCCAAAGGAAAGAAATCTCAGGAGTACCAGATCTCATGATATCTCCCTGCTGTTTGGGGCATGCAAATTATGGGCGAGCTTCTAATGTGTTAAGTTCCCACAAGCCTAGACCAAATCCTTAAGGAGAAGCCAGTGGGAAAGACATTTCCCAAGACTGCAGGACCTTTTTTTTTTCTTTCTCTTAGCCTTCTAAAGAGTTTTGAATTTGGTTTGTTGGTTTTTTGTTTTTTTTAATGAGCATCAATATTAGCTAAGGTTCCTACTCTTAGGAACATAAGGCATGAACTTTCCCACTGTCATATGGGTACGTTGTCTGAGCAAGGACTGGTGGATTCAACCTGTTGGGGCTCAGTGCTCTCAGCATTTTCATATGCATGTCTTTGAACTGACTTCTTGATGCTGAACAGATGAAAGCCTGGATGACCATGCAGAAGGGGGTTGAGGAACTGCCCCGGGGCGAGCAGAAGGCAGCAGTGCTGGGAGGTGCAAGGGCATGGTACTGATGTGCAGACAGGTCCTGCGGGAGTGGGTTTGGTGCCTCTCAGGAGCTGCAATGGCAGGGCAAAAACCTTGCTCTGGGATCACACCTTCCACTGGTGGAAAAGCCTGACCTTCTCATCCTGCCTATTTCCCCAGTGCTCATGTCGAATTGGCCCCCTAACATCTACAGTCCTCCCAGGAGTCTGCTTTTCCAAGCTGGTCATCCTCAGATCTGGCTGATACTCACCACTGTTGTTTTCTTGGATTCCAAGTGCTGCAGCCCAGTGCAGCCTGGAAACAAGGCACAAAGCATTTGCCCAATATCCTTTTCTCAGGTAAACATTGCTTTAGGTGCTGCATCTGGATTATGCAATGCAGATAGGTGGGGACAGCCTTTATTTCTGCCAGCAGTAGAAAGGGAGAGTTGCTTTTTTTTTTAAACTGTGTTATCCTTGGCAGCTGGAGCTGGCTGGAGCTCTGCTCTTGGGCGAAGAGGCAGTGGGTGAATTGGACAAGGTTTTCAGAGTGCAGTGGTTTTGACCAGGGTTTTGGACAGTTCCTTGTTCTCCAGGGGAAAGGGAGGGCATGAGGTGGGCTCTGCATGCACCTGGGGCAGCATGCAGGAGTGACCTGGGTGCTGGCTGTGCCTGCCCCCTCCAGCTGCGATCCTGCCTGTGCTTCTGGGCTAGCATTATGCTCCTCCTGCCACTGCTCTCATGCGCCAGTCAGCTGAGATGCAGCTCCCGGCCGTGTCCTCGTGCTGTTAGACCCTCCGTGGATCTCACCAGGGGTTTGCTGTTGTTGGGGCTCTGCCACTGGCTGCTGACTGCCTGCGTCTGCACGGCAGACGTTCTTCCCCAGATGCTGGCAAGGCTGTTAGTGCTAAAATTAGAGCAGCAAGCTGTGGGTCCCCGAACGCAGACAATGGCACATGCCTCACTGTGGGGCTGTGCACTCCCCACTGTGGCAGTGCCACGGGCAGGGCTCTGCCTGCAGCCTGGAGGAGCCTGGAACAGCCTGACAGCTGCCCTTCCCTGCACCTTGGACTCTGCTGCCTCTGTAACACCCAGCACACTGATGGTCTGAATGAAATAAAGCAGTTTGTGCCCTTGTGCAACAGACCGACTGGCAATTTGGGGGCCAAGAGGGCAGAGGACGAAGAGTTAAATTTTCTGTTTTGTGTCTGTTCTTTCTTGCCCTTGGTGGTGTCCTTTATGGGCAAAACCACAGACAAGTATGGTATGTGTGCATCATTTTAATATCATTATTTCTAGTTCACAAAAGGTTTTAAAAAGTCAAGGGTGACCCAGTAACTGTGGTCAACTCCCCATGATAAACTTTCCAACGGCCTTGTGTAGTGAAGGCTCCATGGTTTTTCTGGTGATTGCAAATCCATTGAGTAAGCGTATAGTACATTAACAAGCTGCCAGTCATTTCATGGAAACATAAGAATACTTGTAAAATATTTTGTCATGGTGTTTTTAAAGTTATTGTCGCTGAACCTGTGGTTCTGGCATCTAAATATTTGAGATCCTCTTAAAATATTTAGACAATGCCAGTAAAAGCAAAAAAATCCAAGCAGCTAAATTAAAAGTAATTACCAAAAGCAAAAGTATTTGCACTTCATTATGTGAGGAGTGACTGTTCCAACTGGGAGATTGTGAGGTTGTGAAGAAAATTCAATTTAAGGATGAGCCCAACTTGGAGTCTGTTAAGTAGTGTCTGTCATCTTCCCTTCTTCAGTCAAGCTGTATTAATCTGTCTGGAAGCTCACATTCCCAAGGGCCACCCAGCGCTGGCTATACTGTGGCAGTGACCTGAAGGAAAGTGTGTTACTTGTGTTATTTCGTAGAAAAGCTGAAACTAAATTTTTTATCTAAGCAAAAGCATCACTGAAACCAGCAGTTGAGTGCTAGAGAATCCTAAGCCAAGAGGCACTTTTACACACTGCCTACGTCCTGGACTGGTCCATCTCTGCTTGTCCAAATGACCCATTATGCCTCTGTAGGTGCACAGCTCATCTGGCAATGATGAAACAGGGATATTCAAGTTGGCCCAATTCATCCCTGAGGTCATTTCAGGGACTTCAGTAGAATTAAACCAGGACTGAATTTTTTCCTGAATCTTTGTGTTTGCAAATTAATTTGAGTGAAATCTATTTTTAATTATGCCTTACCTAATTATACCAGATTTAATGTCACAAGGGAGATATATCCAAAACCCAGAGTATTTTCTAATATGTAAAGCACAGTGAGTATGGCCATCTCCTTGGATTAGTCTTACATTGATGCTGTGTGTGACATGTGGTGATAGATATATGCAAAAGGCACCAGTGCTAAAGGACACAGGAGATCAGAAGGAACCTTTGGGGTTGGTGAATGTGGTCTTGTGCCACTTGACATTGCCTGCCTTCTGAAATTTCTGCCCCTGCTGCTTATATTGTAAGGAAAATTATATTCTTGAAGCTCATACCTCCTTTTCCAAATTTAGTCTTAAAATTTAGTCTGTGTTCATATTTTCATCCCTTTCAGTTGCTGAACATTTTGCTTTCCCTGCCATCTTATTGCCCAAGGCAAATGCTGCTGAGTCCTGAAGGAACACAAATCTGTGGGTGTGAATCCTGAATTCTGCTATCACACTGTCCCTTTCATCCTAATAACAATATCTAACCTCATGATATATGCTACGAAAATCATAGGCAGCCCTGCATAATGGGTCTCAACCCTTCAGCTCCCACCTGGGAACCTGTTCTAATGCATTACGTTTGGAAGAAGAACTATAGGAGCGTAGTCAAGGGCACCTTAAAATTCCCAGTTGGTTGTTACATTTACAGAGAAACATATTTGAGGCAGTCTCAGCTCACAAAAAGGGTGGTGTAACTCCTCTGGCGTGCAGCTGTGCCTTGCAGCTCTCTGCTCAGCAGTTCTACCTGTGCTAGCAAGCAGGACACGTCCCTGCCACGTGGGCTGCACCAGGTTAGTAGGGAATGGTGGGGAGAAGAAAACCTGCTGCCTGAAGTGTGAGGCTTGGGAGTAGGTGAGGAAGATGCTGCTCATGGCTGTGCTGAAGTCTTATGATGCACAGCTCTGATCCAGAAAAGCATATGGATGTATGACTTACTCTAGGCAGTGGCTTTTTATCATTCCTTGGGTTACTGAGCTGTTCAGCCAGGGTGTAACACTTCCTTACCTCTGCGGGAAGTTTTGCTTAGCTTTATTGATACTTAGTTTATTCAGATTTTTTGTCCTGGTCGGGAGGTCCTGGGTAGAACTTGGGCTGGGGGGGTTGTACAGCACCACTGGATCCTGGTGGTGCTAGCCTGGCACTCAGAACTTTATCTAAAGTTCTGTGGGAAGTGCTATAAGTGCTGTGTAGCAGTACTGAATTTGTTAATGCTGCAGAGACAACAGGCTTGCTACCCAGTGTGGCTGGGATGCTACCCTGACTGAACTAGGCTGTGGAACATCACAGTGCGCTTTTCATTCCGCTTAGCCGAGTATCGTGCGCTACGGAGGGGAGTAAGCAGTGGGGAGCCATTAGCTCTGGTTCGACGACGAAGCACTGGGCATGTGGTTCCACAGGCTGCTCCAGCTGACCTTGTGTTGGCCAGCTCCCAAGGGCCGGTGCTGGCTCCCCATGCCCAGCTGCACGTCCCCTCCTGCCTCGTGCCAGCCCCAGACAGGGATGCTCTGCGTCACTGGGTCATCCCGGGATGCCACGGGGTAGCATCGCCCCTTTAGGCAGCTGCCTGCGGTTGGATGGGCACAGAGGCCTAGGTCTTGCCTGTTATTAGCAGCAAGCTTTTAAGCATAAAGTAGACTTTCCAGCTCCTAGGCTTTGGCCACACTCCAATTCTTACCCTCCTGCAATTGCTGTTACAGGATTTCCCAAATCTGAGGCCCCTAGCCAGCTCTGGTATCTTCTGTGGCCCAACCCAGCACTTTTATGCTTTGAGGCAGTAAATAGGAGTGCTTTTATTTCTGTGATACCTCTTAATGCATTTTGCTTGAGGAAGTGTTTGTTAAAAGGGTCGAGTAGGGTTAGAGAAGATAAATTTGAGCCTCTGGGTATGCTGTAGCTTGATGGGCACGAAACTCTTTCTGTTTCTGTCTGTCAGAGACTTGCAGAGCCATCATGTCAAAGGCTGGCACCGGCAACCGCAGCCCCATCAGGATTTGCTTTTCTCCTCCTTCTGGCAAAAAATTTGTTGGGAACTCATTTGTATTATTTAACTAATGATGACTAATGCTTGAGAGTGGGTATCTGTGCAATGTAGGAATGTGCCTGTCTGAGGTCTCAGCACTTACCCTCTGCTTTCTGTGCCTAAGAACACAGCCTTCCCTAAAAAGATAAAACCCAAAAAATATTTTTCAGGAATCCTTTCATTTCCCCTTTTTGAGAGTGAATAATCCTGAAAATACATTCTCCAAAAATTCTTATCTCAGTGTTTGTTGAGAGAAATCTGGGTGATAAGTAGTTCTGGGTGAGAAATAAAGGACTGCGGGAGTCCCTTTTCTCTTCTGGGATGTGCCCTCTTCTGTCTGTGTATGTTTTTTTGTCCCAGAGCTGGGTGACAGCCAGATCTCCAGCATCTTCCTCCTTCACTCCCTTGTGTGTAGAGGCAGGTGCAGGGACAGGAGACATGTATCTCCATGATTCTAGAGCTGTCAAAAGCTGGACTTGGCTCCTGGTAGCAGCCAAAGATGGCTGGAGGACCCCTGGACTCAGAGGTTGAAGGGCAGATGGGCCTTTGCAAACATATCCCCATTCAGTCCCGTTCCAGTTGCCGGAAGGGGAGCAGCAACCCACAGCCTGGACACCATGTGCTGGGCAATGTCCCAACAGCTTCTTGGAGCCTCCCAAGCAGCTCAGTGTGATGGAGTAGCCTGACGAAGCAACCCAAAATAAATCCGGTCCGTGGCATGTGCAGCTGGTTGAGCTCACAGGGAATGAAGCTTTGGCCTCATGCGGGACATTTTTGAGCATTGTGTTCTGTCTTGCTTATCGCTCTGCTTTGGCCTGAGTACTGCTGGGTACTCACAACGTCTCCAAGATCTCAGAGGTCTCTGTTTAAGTTTTTATTTTTTTAGTTTGAAAATTTTTTACCCAGTTGCAGTTTTACTCTCTTCTCCCCATTGCCTTTCATGACAGTGCCTGCTTTCCTCCTAAAGAAGCCATTAGCTTGCATGCTCTGAACCAAAATGTTAGCTCAGCTGTAACAGATGGATGGATATGGGCATCATGTAGCAACTTAATGAATAATATCTATCACCTAATTTCCCGAAACTTGGCATGTAATGAGGCTGGTGCCATGATTATTACCTCTGTAAATCATGACTTTAAGATGATGACAATCCCTCCTGCCCCAAGGATACAGGACAGCCAGACAATGATGTACATTTAATTGCTGTGTGAGAGAGGCGATGTGTTCGGGAGCATGCCATTGCCTCTAAATTATCTTCTGCAGCACAGACACTGTAGGAGATTAGTGCAGATTGGAGGGGAGGGAGGACCCTGCCATGCTGAGGTGCCATGTGTATGTATGTCTTTATTCCCTTAAGCCAGCTGGTGGAGGTGATGTGAGCTGGCCAGGGTGGAATGGACATGTGACTGCCAGGCTGGCCTTCTTCATCCCTCCTCAGGACTAAAGAAGCAGGGGATGGAGAGGGGATCACTCACAACTGTGTAGAGAAGTACCCTTTGTTTTTCTGAGGAGTACTTGTGGTGAATACGTCTGTGGACAGAGAACTGACCTCCCAAACAGCAACTCTGGCTTGAAGGGTAAAAGCTGCCAAACCTCTGCCCAAACCTCATCCCACTACAGGAAATCTCTGTCCCTGATTTCTTCCTACCACAAACCATGGCTGACCATAAAGCAGAGCCAGTGCCCACACTGTGGGCTCTCAGCTTGCTCATGCAGCCGATTCCTAGCCAAGGGAGGCATCCGTGCTTGCAGGTCTCTCTCAGACCATCTCGTTCTTCATCAGTGGATTGAATAACCACTCCTAGCAAAATTATTACTCTGATGGGCTTTTAAGGTGTCTTTTATGAGGTGCTGTGACAGTTGATAGGGATGTGGATGAATCAGATATTGCAACTGATCCTTGGAAAGCAGCTATTGCCAGTCTACCTGTACTGCTGGTTACTGCTGCTCTTTTTTGCTGTGTTGCCCCCCCTTGCTTGAGTGCTTCTTTCTGTTTGTTTAATTTTTGTTTTCCTTTTAATTCTGCTCCCATCTCCCTGATGTGCAGGTCAGCATGGTCATAGCTGGCTGGATGTGGGGCAGAGCAATAGTCATACTGGTGCTGCAGTCCTCTCTGCCACTGAAGCACCTCTGAGCCATGTGATGAGTAGAGGTGAAAATGGCCTTGAAACTGTGACAGTGGCTGCTTTGGGTCAGACTGAAGATCCCCCTGGCCTGATGTCCTGTTGCCAGTAGTGCTCAAGGGAATTAAAACTAGGGCAATGTGATGATCACATACAATGATGTGTTTCCCTACAATACTTACCCAGCCACCAGCAATTTGCAGCTCAAGGAATTCCCAGCCAGGCGCGTTACCTTTGGGTTTGGCGGCCCCTATGCAGCCACCATTGACAGTATCACAGCTGCTCCCAATTCATATAGCTCACACCCCAAACCCAGATGCTTGCCTGGTTTGTGGGAGATGGCTGTAAAATCAACAATACTGTGCCTGGATGATGTGAGCAAGAGGTCACGTTGAAAGCCTCTGAGTGCTCTGAACTGCATGGGACAGGACTGCTCAGCTGTATGACAGTGTCTGTGTGTTGCAGGGGGAGCCACTGAGGTGATAGGAGACCCACAGTGCTGATGGACCATGTCTTGTGCAGGAGGGTGGCCTGCCTGAATTATCCTCTTGTCCCTCTTACGTGTTGTTGGCTCCCACAGCGGTGACCAGTGCCACCCCAAATGGGTCAGCTCCCACACTGGGTGACCAATGTCAACCTCATTTGACTGTGTCTTGCAGGGCTCCCAGCTGGAAGTGTGGACAGGTTCTGCAAAAGTAAAGTGAGGGTGTGAGCAGCCTGCACAAGTATAGAGCCAAAGGGGGCATGTGAAAATAGCTCCATAAGATCCTTCCTCAGCTTTTCGAGCAGCCACTCTCAGCAACACCCTCAGGTTTGCTGTTCTTCAAGGGCATTTGCAGCCAAAAGGTGCCCTGGAGCATTTCCTTGCTTTCCTTTCTTCCCCCAAGTAAGCAAGTACCATCCTTCCAATGCTTTGTGATGACAGATGTTCCCATACCTGCTTGAAAGTTGCTATGTGCTAAAGCAGTGATGGCCATGCTGATTGATTTCCCAACGTAACACCGGTTACTCTTTAATTCTCTGTAGTGAATTGGCTGCTGTTGGTCTGAGTCTGTGTTGAGCCTTTTTGTCACTAAAGACATTGTAGTGCTTATGGCATTAGTGGTTACATAAGCTGGCTGTCTCCGAGGGGGCTTTGCTCTGGCACGATGCTCCTTTAGGGTTAGGTAAGAGCCAGACATGGAGCAGGGGGACGTGAAAAAAAAATACATGTGTAGTTGACGTGTTTGAACTTAACACACTCCACAGGAAAACCCAGATTTCGGAGTTTTCATGTATTCTCTTTGGCTCCACAGATTAGAGGGGGACCGTGGGAAAGCTGCCAGGGCTTGGAGATCAATCCAGCCTTTGTAAATCCTTTCATCTGACTGGCGGCTTCATACAATTGAGTATTACCCAGTTTATTATTGTTGGTTGATTAAATTCCTGTTGGTCAACACAAATAGTGCTGTGCAGGCTGTGCGTTCATGGGATGGAGATTGGCATTGCAAAGCACTTCCTAGAGAAAGGCAGGACAACCTGTCATTTAAAACTGCATTCGGAGAATGGTTGGGGGGGGGGGGAAGGACAAATCCCTCAGTGCAAGCAACTTCCCAGGCATTTCTCACATGCCTGTGGAGACTGAGCTGCAGTGAGGGAGTATGAGGGTTGGGTCTCCGCTCTTCTGGCAGCTGGAACAAGCAGCCTCAGCGGAGATGCACCCATCAAACCCCTTTTTCTGCAGGGTGGAGGAGGCGTGGTGTGGGATGGCTCCAGCCTGTATAACCAGGATTAACAGGGTGAAATTAGGTGAAGGAGAAAGTTGTCAGGAAATGTTTCCTCAAGGTGAAAGCTATTAGGCTGCAGCACAGTTTCTTGGGTTGTGTTTAAATGAGAACATGAGAAAAATCCGGCTTTGGGGAGGAGGTGGATGTTACCAGTGACCTGGGAGCTGCAGGGAGACATGACTTCCCCCCAAGGACAGTGCATTTCTGGGAGGGGTGGAGGGGACTGCAGGGTCTTCAGCTGAGGTTTGAGCTCTGGGGAACTGGGGGCTGCTGCCTTCCAAAGCAAGAATTTACCAGTAAGCCAGCAGCTGGGACTTGTCCTGGTGTGAGTCATGGCTCTGGTAGGTACTGAAACAGCACCCCCTAATTTTCGTGGTCTTTCAAAATGCTATTTCTAGATAATGTCTGGCTTGTAAGAAGGAGGGCGTAGGACATATCTCTCAAGAATGTGGGTTTGGGAACCTCTGTGTTAGATGACCTGAAACATCTTTGTGCTTTTATGAATGGCTTTACCTTGAATGTCCATGCATTTTCCTTCACCATCCTTGTGCCTGAACCAAAGAAGCCACCTTTATCTTTGGGTGAACTATTTGTTTCCCGCCTCTGTGCAGTGTGCACTCCTAGAAAATAAACCCACCTATTACTTGGGATGCAGACAGGGTCTATCAGCAGCTTTAGGGGGCCTGTGCTTTACTATCCTGTGGAAATAAGATTGACTTCTCTGCCTCTAATAGTTCTCAGATAGTCCTGAGATGTGGACACAGAGGAGCCCCAGGCTATCCTCTGCAGAGAGCAGACAGGAGATGCCTCCAATACGTGGTTGGGAATGAGGACATTCCTGACAGGGTCCCTTTCTGTGTTCCTTCCCTTTGCCTCAGCTCTGCCATGGTGTAGGTAACCAGAACTTACTCATGAATGTGACACTGTGGATTGAGCAGGGATCCACACTGCTGAGAGCCTGCTCTTCAGGGCTGAAATATGGAATATGCGTTTGAAAGCCAGCACGCAGAGGTGGATCCTATGGGCACACAGCTGGAGCAGGGAGGCTGAGAGTGAGCTATGAAGGCTGCTTTGAAGACCCAGAGAAGCACAGTTAACCTGCCTGGCAGGGAGTGGTCAGCTGCCAGTCCAAAGACCTTGAGAGCCAATAAACCAGTTAATAAATAACAGGGAAGGCTGGCTGCATTGCATAGCTTTAGTTTCTGAATGTAACCTCAGAGAAACACGGCAAAGATTTGCACAGCCCCTTTGCAAAGTCATGAGAGCACTTGTTTGGCTTGAGGGATCAGAAAGTCTCCTCTGATTGCCTGCCCTCTGAATCATTGCAGGATTGATTTTATTTTACCCAGGGGCCAAATGCCTGGGCTCTTCTTGGCTGCCTCAGGCAAGGTGATGGTGCAGTTCCCTGCGATTGCTCTTGGGCCGCTTTCCCTTACAGTGAGGGTTGCTCAGCGTCCCTGGAAGGGATCAGTGGTGGCAAAGACCAGCTCTGTAGGGTGCTTCCTAAAACTGCTGGATCAGGGTGGTAGCATGAATAAGAACAAGTCACAGTTATCAGGGAAACTTATCTGAGGATGGACTTGCTATTTCTAAATGATTCTTCTATTTTTATTGTAGTAGCATTGTACTATTAGCTTATTTTAAAACAGGCTTTGTTCCCTTGTCCCATTATTTCAATCCATCCCAGTCATATGCTATAAGCTGTGCTTCCACCTTGTTTCTACTCACTTTTGATATAATGCATTAGGAAATTCTTGGGTATGTATTGTCTATCTTTTCTTTCCAGTCATTAATTATACATTTACTGTATTCAGATTTTTCAGCCGTATCCCATGTCACTTGCTGAGGTATCTGGAGTTCCTGTTCTGCGCAGTTCTGGGTTATAGCATGTTTTTGGTTGGCCTACTGCTGTTCCCAGCTGGCCCTCATAAAGGCCGTGCTGGTTTGGCATAGCCAACACATTGCACTTGACAGCCCTTCTCCTGTTTAATTTCCTCTTACTGACTCCCACAGCAGGGCAGCGGGTGCAGGCAGGAAAGGTCTGCAAGTAGGACCAGGGGCACTGCTCTTTTCTAAAATGAAGATTTCCCTCCACCCTCATGTAAGAACATAGGCAACCGTCTCTGCTCTGTTTGTGTAATTTGATGGCATGAATAGTCTCCTCTGTGCCACAGTTGTTCGTGTTTTTTTTTGGTTGGATTTTTTCTCAGGTGAAAGCTGGCAAGGACTGGATCCATGCCATCGTCCAGCTTGACACTGAGGTACCGTGAATTAACTGTACATACTTTGTCATTTTTTATGTGTGGCTGTTTCTGCTGTCTGTACTGAGTCCTTAAAAATGTTTGGGAAGAAGCACATCTTCCTCTGATGATCACACTGGCATTGGATTTTGTTTATCAAAAGCAAGTTAAATTACTAGGCAGCTGCAGCATGTAATGTTTAACTACAGTCCGCAATAAGAGAGCTTGGAGCTGAGGGCTTTCTGCTGCTGGTTGAAAAGGATGAAACAGGCAAGGTAAGAAACACCTCAGAAAATCCCCCAAATCAGAGGGGACTGGGTGGAGGGGAAGAGGGTTTCCTGCTCTGGACTGCAGCAGAACGTTGCTTCCCCAAACACTGGGTCTCTGGGAGAGTCCAGCACACTAAACGACCTAACTGCAAAATACACAGAGATCCAAAACTGAACTATAGGTGAATGCTGGGACCCACACAGGTGCCCGTCCTTGCTGGCAGGAGCCACTGGCTCTATAACTGCAGTTATTTTTGGCAAATAAGACTGGGTGTGGGGTTTCTGCCTGCAATTTACCAAAGCTCCGTCTCCGTGGCTGTAGAAATTTGTGCATCTTTGACACATAGACGTACAATCCTCAACTCCAGAAGAGCTTAGTGTGCAGGGATTTAGACATTTCCTGGTGATTGCCTTAAGCCATGGACTCACAGCTATTTTAGGCTTTCTCCCCTTCTCTCTCTCTGAGGGTCTGACCAAGAAATTTCATCCTGAGTTAAAAATCACATGAAATCAAGTGCATGTGATAAAAAAATGCTCTTCTGATAAAGCAGTGTCTTCCTACAAAAAATTGCTTTGCCTAAAACTTCCCAACCAGCCCTCATCCCAAGTAGTATGGCAAGAGTGGGTGACACCATGAAATCAGGCATCGTCCTCATCACTTGGGCAAGAGCCCTCCCCTGACAGCCCCAGTGTGGGAATGAGTGCTGTTGGCTGGGAACACCCATAAATGAGCATAAATGCCAGCCATAACTGGGTAAATGGTTTTTTGCTGGAAAAAGCATGAGCACCTCTGCTTACCTTGCATTTCTGTAGGCTCAGGGAGAGACATGGGGGCAGACAGTGTTGAGGCTGAAGATGGGATGTAGGGCAGCCTGTGCAGGGGTGGGGAGGTAATAAATTCACGGGCACATGGAGGTCATTCAACAAGAGTTGGGCTCTGGTGGGCCCCTGGGTGGAAGGACTTTGATCTGACTCCAGCATTTTCCCAACGAGGCATCGCATTTGAATGCGTTCCTGCTCTCAGCCTTGCCATGCGCAGCAGACAAAGGCGAGAGGAGCAGGGAAGGAGGAGCGGGGGGGCTGTTTACCCTCATCAGGAATGGTTGAGTGGCCCAAGTCAATACAGCCTATTTTTCATTAACCTAATCATTATTTTTTCCTCACTGCCAATTAAATTTTTCCTGTCAGTACTCAGAAGGGCATCATTTGCATCTATGAGATTTTTATTTCTTTTTTTAATAGGGGGCTTCCTGAACATGGTGGGGTTATTTGAGGAGTGGAAATGAAAGTTAAATTTCTCTCTGTGTGGAAGAGGATTTTTGAGTTTTAATTATCACGCAGCTTGGATTCCTGACAGTTGAGGACCGAATTGGAAAGGCTGGTTTCCATTGTGTGGAATGAATAATTATGCAGCCCTCTCCTGGGCTCGCTGCATTTATTGTCCAGAAGAATCTTCCCAAGAGAAAAGGGGGAGCAGATTTACAACCTGAAATGCATTTTCAAGCCTGCAAAAGTTTTAACTCAATGTTTGCAAAGGAAGACTTCTGCAACTATTTAAGATCTTATTTACCCTTTTAACAAAAAAACCCCATCAATTAAACTGGTGATGTGCCTTTCCCCCAAAAGGTTGCTTAGGAAATAGTTTTGTAAACTCCAGAGAGCCCTTCTGCAGCTGGACTGCTTTGTACTATCAATTTCTATGCAGGATACCTTCAAAGGCAGTGGGAACTTCTGCATAAAACCTACTGGCCCATTTGTATGTATTGTCGAATAGAAGATTTACAGCCATCTGAAACTTGGCAGTGCTTCTTACCGAGGAGGTAGTGGTAATCTATCCAGGAGAACATGTTCAAGGATTCAGACAAACCTAAAATTTCAAAGCAAAGCTCATTCACAACTGTCCTCTTTCACAAGGCTTTGGATTAACCTGGTATCTTTCTCACTGGGTTTTGAACCATCAGTGGTTAGAAGTTTGCAAAAAAAATGGAGAAATTTTAGCAAAAGTCTTGTCAAATCTGGTGGAGCTTTTGCAACTGCAAAAGGATGGGGTCAAATCTGCGTATGTTGAGATGTGTTCAGGTTTGGAACAAACATCCTGTGCAGGTTTGGTCAGTTTGATCAGATCAAAGAGAAGAATGCTGATTGGGGATGCTCGCTGTTTCTTCTTGCTGAGAAGTGAAGTGACAGTAGTGCAAATTGGAGACCAGGGAGCAGATTCTGGAATACACTTGCTCTGATTTCAGTGGATTTGTAAGAGATAACTAGCACAGCAGCTGTGCATGCAAACATTTCAGACTGGCCTTATTTCCAGAGCTTTCTGACAGTGATAGGGTGGCAAAGGACTCTGAACCAAACATGACTTTCATTTGCAACTCTTTGTGGTGTAACTAGTGTGAACTCACGAGTCTTTGGGCCTCTGACAACTACATTCTGGTCTCAGAAGGTAGTTTTGGGGGAAGTTAGCAACTTATTATGGGGGTTTCTGGACTATTAAAATAGCTTAAGATAACCTGGTTTCCATGCCCTCATCCTCAGTTTTCAAATTAGCACTTTCTTGTGTGCTGCCCAAAGACTCACAGGTGTGGACTCAGCTGTCACCATAGCCTTCTCCAGCCCTTTCCTCTGACACTCTGATGTCAATGAGCCTTGACCACAGTTGGACTGTCAGTGTTTCTGAGGCTGTTTCCTAACCCACATGGTTTCCTGGCATTCTCCAGCTTGCTAACATACACTGAGCCTCCTCTTTTTTAAGCTCTTTCGGCTAGAGACCATATGTTGTTACTATAGTCATACCAAGCCTTGTGCATGTTGGCCTTCTGTGATTTAGGACTGTGAATTTATGTGGAAAGGCTGGAAACGATAACTCTTAAAGATAAAAACCCTCTTTTTTTTGGTGGGGAAGTGCTAACTTCTGAAATCTTTGGCTGTATTTTAAAACAGGCAACTGTTTCTAATATAACCCTTTTATTGCAAACATCCCAGCAGTATCAGAGAGCCCTACCCCAGCACTTGTTCTGCTTCACACAGTCTTGCCAGCCCTGCTTTCTTCATTGCCAGTCACCGTGCAGTTAGGTGAGACTTCCTACCAGTGATGGAAAACCAAAAGGTGTGGGTGGTTTCAGATTGCTGAATCTGACATGACAACAGAGGCTGCTCAGTGATTTTATTTTTGCCTTTACATGATGGTGGTGTTTGATTTCTGGAATTTAAATGAAGTAGACCTAGATTTTTCTCATGTGATACTGTACATGAGGGGAGGCATGGAAAACAGGACTGAAGGGCTCTCAGTTTCACCCAACCTGTCCCTTTGCCCCAAGTCAGATTCAGCTCTACCTAAACTACTCCTGACAGATGTTTGTCAAACCCGCTTGTGAAATTCGTCATCAATGGCAATTCCACCACCTCCCAAGGTAATCTTTTCTAGCCCTTAAATATCTCTTTTATTAGAGAGCTTGCTCTTTCTGGATGGATATGGAGAACAATTTATTCACTTTTTCCATTTTTGACAATCATTACATATTTGAATCCATTACTGCATCTGTGTTTGGTCTTTTTTTCTCTAGGCTAAACAACCTGGATTCCTTCAAGCTCTCCTGCTAGCTTATACTTTCCACACTCTGATCCTCCTTATTTCTCTCCTGAATTCCTTCCAACTAGTCCGCATGAGTCTTGAAGCGTGATGCCTAAAACTGGACGCAGATCCCTATTCAAGATCTTTAGAAGCACTGATGAAGGAGGATTATTTTCCCTGTTTACATACAGGGCTCTTGTTTCTGCATTGTGAGACGACCCCAGATACTGCTTTTACCTCAGTGTGACAACTGATTCACGTCCAGTTTACAAATTGCAATAGCCCCCAAGATCCTTTCTCACAGGACTTCTGTGTATGAGGAACCAAAGAATGCTGCCACAAAAGTTTGGGTTGACCTCGGCAGAGGCTGTGAGCATAGCATGCTGGCTGTGGGATGGCTGAGCCTTTGCCTGATGTTGTAGAGACAGGGACAGCAGCTACTGCAGCAGCACCCAAAGTCAGACAGGAAAGGGTTGGGTTTTGGCCATGGGAGGGAGGAATTAAGTAACTCGATTGATGCAAATGGAAAAGAGTACAACTTGTCCCCTCGGCTTCAGGGAATTCCCCCTGGGACCATACTCGCTTGCTGACTTGTAGACACTGCAGCGTCTGTCAGTGCCCCAGAAGGAGGTTGTGGAACAAAGCAGGGTAGTCTTTCTGAAAGCTTCACACCATCCCAAATGTTTTGAGTCCTTTGTAGCCAGTGGAAAGACACTAATCGGCTTTGGGGCTTTTTTTGACCTGGTCACGTGATCATGCTATCAAGATTAAAGCAGCACGAGGAAGGAAAAGAGGCTTAAACAGCTGAGGGTGCCTGGCAGGTCATTTTAACCTTTTCGTAATCATTAAAGCTGTAGAATCCCATTAGTAGTGAGTGACTTGCAGCTTCGCTCCCCAAATGAGCGCTGGTGATACAACTTTCTGTTCACCTCTCTCTTCCCCCACGGGAAAGTGCAGTGCAACTGGCTGCTGGGACCCGAACTTGGAGCAGAGAGCCTGGACGTTTCTTCATGTGGATCAAGGAGTCCGTGGCACCAACAAGAAGCAATCCATAGGTCTGTCAAAAGAAAAGGATTTATCTCTTTGTTTCTAAAATTAGACGCTCATGGAAGGTCCTTCTCAGGCCATACTGTGGTAGATCAGCCCTTGCCCATCTGTGGCAATAGTAGAGAGGTACAGGATAAGGAAGATTATGATGATCTCCTAATTCACTGCTTTGGCACTGGTCAATGGACTATGGCTTTACCCTGCTGGCATTGGCCAGAGCAGAAGATCCTGCACTGCTGCAGTGCAGTTCTGACATGGGAGGCAAAGTTTTTTGAATACAGCTATGTGGACTAAGGCATGAGGCAATCAAAGACCCTCCAGTTTGTTGGTGTTACTCATCTTTTCCTGTTTTGCAAGTTACCACGAGTGCAGCATCACGTCCAATAGTCAGTTTGACCTTCTCCTGTCTTTCCTCCAACTTCTGTATCTTTTTTTTTCTCCCTTCATATCAGCTAATAACCACCGGTAGGGAAATGCTGGCCTCACAGTGTCTGGAAGGGAGGATCATTCTGATCTACCTGCAATTTGAGCACTGTCCTACTTTCTTCAGAATTGTCCTTTCTGCATTCAGGCAGAATTCATTGAGTACATCTACATGGTTGCACAGCAAATGGCTTCTTAAAGGGGCCAAAGAAAACCTGAATTCTGCCTGGTGTCACTGACCTGTGATGGGTGTTGCAGGTAGTGCAGCCCCTGGAATTGATCTGGAGAGCATCTACTTTCTCAGACAGGACAGGCTTCCATGTGCAGGAAGCCAGAGCGCTGCAATGGTTGTAAATCAGCTTTCCTCTGTTACACGCACACTAGTCAAGACTGTCTGGCTGTGCATGTCTTGGACATTAATATTTCTATTGCTCTGTTTGATTATGGCATCTAATTACAGTCTATTCACTCTGGACTGAAAACTCAGTCTGAGGCTGAACTACTGAAAACTTACACTGATTGTTCTCAGGATGATGCCCATAGTCAGGCATTAAACACAACTTCTAAAACAAGCACCATTTTTTCCATGGTTGTTTACCTTCAACGTTTCTGGGAGATAGCAGGAAAGCTCTCCCCAAGAAGCCTGGACAACCAGTACTGATTAATACCCAGGGCTGAGGCAGTCTGTTGAGCAGCCTGCCTGTGAAGGTGCTGTCCTATACACAAAGGTTTACGGGAGGGCTGCGGAGAGCCCTGGATAGCCATGGTAGTACTGTTATCCTTGCCCACTCCCAGCAGGAGAAGAACAGCTACCGGTTGTCGCCTCGGGAGTGGGGAAGTGTGGTTTGAGATGACAAGATGTTTTACCACCTTCCTGTTAAACAGGTTTTATAGTTTGAGTGGGTTAGACATCCTCAGATGCAAGCATTCTCCAGTGGCTCCTGCTATGATGCTATCCTCCAATGCTATGATAAAGGGACAACCCCCACAAAGACTGTCGTGTACAGGTCACACAAGCAAGGAAGGGGAAACTGGTGTCCGCTCTCTAATGGGACGAGACAGTTCTCTCCCGAGTGTTCTGCAGTAAATGGGTCCACACACATACTCGTCCTTCCCTATCAGCCACCTCCTAATGAAATCCCGGGAAGATATCAGGAGCTCCTGAGCACCTGCCGATAGTCATTGTGGGCAGTTGTTTTCCTGTGCACAGAGATGATGTCATGGCTGGAAGTCACCATAGTGAGCTGTAACAGCCAAAGTCAGGAGAGATCTTACCAGACTGTTACAGGCCAGCCTGAGGCCGCTAAGCAGTTAGACAGGTCTAATGAACTGAAACGGAGTTGGGACCATACAACAAGTCTTGAAAAACTTGAGTGCTCATAGTTGGAGGCTTGCTATGAAATGTTAATTAAATAGCTGCAGTGGCATATGCTCCATCCTGTCATAGCAGCATATTGCAGCAATGCAGCCATGTAGCCAGTGCATAGCCACTGGCTTGTTAGAATTAAAAAATATGTGTATTAGTCTCAGACCATATTTCTTAGTTATTGGTGATTGGACTCTCAACACACTTTGCAGTTGTCTTGACTAGTGTTTGAATATCTGCTCCATACATGAGCTATCACCTGCACCTTGGAAGTGAGGCTTGTTCATGTCAAGAAGCAAGACCAGTAGAGCAACACAAATCTGAAATATGGTGGTGAAGAGCAGAGATGTGATAATGAAACTGCCAACAAACAGCAAAATGTTTTACTGAGCACAGGTGAAGGCCTTTTTATGAGATGATCTTTGATGGAAGTAGAGGAAATGAAAATGTCAGCACCCCATCATGCAAAGAAGGCAGTTGGCCACAAGGTGCAAGCCTGGCAGAGCATCACTGCTTCCTGTGCCTTTCCTCCTTGGTTTGGGAGAATCCCTTTAGGGATGTTGCTTTTTAGGAGGACAAGAAGAACCTTGTTTTCAAGACATTGACAAGGTATAGCTGTGCTTTACTGCCTCAAACCATGCTTAGTAAAAGTAGCTCCTGGGGAGAAGATGCAGTGGGAGGCAGCGGGTGTCCAGCCTCGCTGCTGGGGGTGTGGGGCACTTCTGTGGTGCCTGTGGGGTCAGTGCTGTCAGTGGAGCACCATGGTCCTGACCTGCCATCCAGCTGGACACTGCACAACCCCCACTGCAGCAAAAAGGCAAATCAGTAAGACCAAATCAAAACCTCAGCGGGGTGCCGTGGAAGAAGATTAAAGCACCTCGGTTGGTTCAAGTTTGCTCGTCTTGCCATGTTCTTTGGTACTGCCCAGGCTGGGAGCAGGGACTGTCCTGCTGTGAGTGAGTCTCATAGAAGGGCTCTCAGCAGCTTCCAAATCTCATGGCCACCCATGTTAACCTTTTCTGGCATCTCTGCTGTGAACTGCCCTAAGTAAAGGGATTGCATTTTTTTCTTATATTTCATTTAACTGCTAATGCCTCATTATGAAAAGGTCTTATATAAAAGTGTCTTGATCACGACCACGTGGCTACCATGCAAACCTCTGCTCTGCAAGCTTGTGGCTTGGAGAAGTGGAAAATAAATTTCCTACTGTCAAAATAAATGTATAATTCATCATATTTACCCCTCTGACAGATTCCTCTGAAATCTCAGATGAGAATCAGAAAGGCTGTAGTGTCTCCAAGTGTCTTTTAAAATTACACTGTTTTGTGCTCTGCAGGCTGAAAGGTTGTTTTGTTTGTTAAAACAATTTCTAATTCATGTTTTTAGAAAGCTTGAGGAACCAGGCAGTTCCCTGCTCTCTTCAGAGGCAGTTGAGTTAAAACAAGGTCGAGTGATTTGTCTTACCTCTATTTAGCTGTAATGAGTATTAAGTGGTTTATCTATGTAGAGAAAAGTTACTCAGCTAGATTACATCCAAGTTGAATTACATCCCATTCCAGATGGAGTATGTTTTTTAGAACAGTAAATCTTGAGGAGGGTGGATAATAACAGAAATGCTCCTTCCTGGGCTGGAATGTGACTCTTCTACCTCTTGTGGAGATAAAACTACATCCAATTAGTTTTCCAAAGGCTTAGTAAAGAAATGGGACTGCAGGTTTTACATCTCTGAGAACAATTTAGCTTGAAGCATTTACACTGTGGAAGCGAGCGGTGGCTGCTGATGCTCATAGTTTCCATCCATTTTGCTGTTGCAGGGAGCAGCCTGGCAGGGCATGCTTCTGCCTCTCTCCCTGTCTTCCTTTTCTGCCCCAAGTGTGATGGCTGCCACGGGGAGGGTGCTGAGTGGGAAATTCCTTACCTCTGGTGCCATCTGGTCCACTAAGGCAACCATTGCTCACGCAACTGGTGCTCGTGGGCCCAAGGGGTAACTAGAGGAGGACCTTGGCCCCACAAGCATCTGAGACAGCACTGAGCACCAGAGCATACTCCCAGAAATCTTGTCCTTGATCATGTGTTCTGGACCACCATACTTGTCTGCTTCTTTCATCCTGTACTTGCTCTCACTGTGCCACACATCTGCAGAGCCAACTGGTGTGTTGTCTGGCCAGGGCAGGGTGAGATGTTGGGTCACCGGCAAGGCAATAACAAGTGGGCTTGAAATCAGTGCCACAAGGTCGTGGCTGGGTGGGTGTTCTGGGCATGTGTCCCAGTACCCTGGTCTGGCAGCTACTCATGCCACTGAGGAGTGTGCATTTGGGCTGGTGAAGGTGGAACATTCCTCACAGCTGGCAGCAGGCTTTGACGAGGCAGTGAGGACCATTCCTTTGATTTCTAATGAAAGGGGATGAGGGGGTGGGAGCTGTCAGTGATCCAGCTCTGCTGCCTCTCCTGGATGGGTCAGTGGGGCCATCCTTGTCTCCTGGCTCTGGGGGAGGCAAGAGAGGAGGGAAACTCACTGATAAGACGAAGGTCAGAGGCAGAAAAATGTTGGGAATGTGTTTCTTGATCTAACATGGGAGAGACCTAGCCTGGGGGTTTGCTGCTCAGCCCTGAAGTGCTACTGCCTGTTGCTGTGAGAATTATGAGATTTTTTCAACCTGAGATCAAGAGGCAAGTGGCTCATCTGGCCTCTACCTCCACACAGGCAGGTCCAGAGGATGAAGGTGCTTCATCTCTGAGAGCATAGCAAGGATGGTGATGGCTCTGGGCACTGTTTTAGCCTTTGCCCAAGATGGAGCATCTTCTTCTGACTAAACAGCTAATTTGTTGTTTCTTTCTTTCTCTTTTTTTTTTTTATTTTTTAATGTATGTTTTATGTTGCCATAGGGTGTTTTTTGGCTGAGATCAGACATCAGATATGGTTTGGAGTTGAACAGTGATGTCTGAAGAATTCTAGCAGGTCTCACAGCAGGCTTTCAAGACTGGGGGTAGTTGCGGTGTGCATGGGCTCCTAGGGATGCAGAGCTTGCCTTCCCAAAGAGTACCCTTTTTTTTTGATGAGGGAGATAATTCGCTCACCATATCCTTTTCTTTGTCAGTCTTGCTCTGTTCTTTCCATCAACCAGCCTGTCAGCCCATGCAGGATTCAGGGCCTGAACACAACAGCTTCTGTGTCACCATTCACCTGCTTAACCTAAATTTCCTGTAGCCATTAGCAGTGCTGGAACCTGCCACAAACACATGTTGAAGAGGTTGCTCATGAGGTAAGGGTTGCAAACCTCCACTTTGGGTAACTTTCCACCTGAATGCTTGAATTCAGAGCTAGTGAAATGGACCTTCTACAGTTTCTCTGCCCTCCATGGGCTGAGAACTGTGAGAAAAGGCTTGTTTGCATCAGAAATAGTTCCCATGAGCACTTTTTTTTTGTTGTTGTTGCTCTTTGCACACAATGTGGTGTGGTAGTCCGCAACATAAACACTTAGTAGTGATAAGAGAGTACAAAGGTGAGGAGGGGCACTGTGTCTAGCAGGCTCCCTGGTGCTTGGGAAACAGGCTTGGACTACTAATGGGCTAACAGGCTTATTAGTCAATGCTGTGGTTCTTGTGGAGCCTCTGTCTGTTATCAGTGTCACATCAGTATCACACTGGGATCTTCTTTAGTATTATCTATAATTTCTGCACTTGTTTATACAAGTGTTACCATCTGTGCCATTTGTACACACAGAGACTGTGCTTGGTCCAGAGGCATAGCTCTGATTCTGAGGCAGATGTGGATTGAGCCTCACATTTGACATCAGTTTGAATCCTTTCTTGAAGCTGCTTTGAATGCCCAGATACTTTGTGGTAAAAATCAGGACCTGCTGTATTATCAGAGTTACTGCATTCACTGTGTAGAAGCACTAAGCTCTGCTGCTGCCCTGGCACTATAAGGGCATCAGGGAAGCTGGAGTGCAGGTGGGAAGGACACCTTAATCTGATCAGATCTACCAATGGAAGCTCACAGGTATCCAGCACACAGGTGGAAGTGGTGGAGTCTCTGTCTTTCTTCAAAAAGATATGGAGACTGGTTTTGGAACTGTTTAGCCAAATGAGTATTATTGGACTGAATTTAGGGGTAGGTTAACCATGTGTGGTGGCCTGGGGCACAGAGGAGGTCAGACCAAAGGGTCCACAGTCCTCCTGGTTTTATATTTAACAATGTCAAACTCTCCTCACACCCCACTGGGGGACAGGTTCATTACTATTTCAGCAAGTTGTTTAAGCTGATGCTGAAATCTTGCTGACTTGATCACTCATCTACTGCAGGATTATACTCACCACCTTTAGATATGCATGGCTAAATTTATGGTGCTCTTGACATGAGGCCTTCACAGGGAAGGTGCTGTACATCAATTCTATAACTTTCATATTGATTCTATAACCTATTTGGTTTACTCTCTTATCTGACCTGGAGACTCCCCCTGTGTTAGGATGGTGGTTGGGCAGAGTTTGTGGTCCCTGTAGCTGAGGGCGATTGTTGCTCTGAACCTTACAACCACTTAAGCTGCTCACTGAACTGGCATAGCCTCCTATGGTGTCTTCTTAACCTTTTTCATGAGGACTTGTTTGGATTTCCTGGGTTTGGACAAAGCATGATCCAGACAAAAAAGTGAGCATGTTTCCTCTGAAAGTGTTTGTGCTTTAGACAGGCACTTGACTCGGATCCTTCCTGCTGTTCCTTTATGTGCGGTTTGGCACTGGTCTATGGTAGCACTTTTTCAAGCATATTCCAGTTTTTCTCTTGAATGGTCAAAGCACTCTCAGTGATTAGCTGCGGCTTGCACTGTAGCTCTTCTGCTGAACTGTCCCCAGGGTGGTCAAGAAGAGGCATTCAGGCTTGGTGTCGAGTGCGTTCAGCAGCTACTGGCAAAGGCAGAGAGAAGCTGTTCAGCCCAGAGCCGGCCTGAACCTCACACGTGTGCGTGGGTGTGCGTTGGTGTGTGTGGAGCTGCAGTCAGTGGTGCCTGCTCACCGGAGTGGGGCTGATCCTGAAAGGTGCTGGCCGCGGGCAGCACGTATCCACCAGCACTGGTGCCCTTGTTAACACCTGGTTCCTCACCAGTTCGCACTTGATGAGAAGTCCTGAGGTTGAATAGTGTCTTTTGCAGTTCTACCACAGTAAATGAAATGAGGTAAAATACAATTCCACTTTTCAGAGCCCTTTTAGCCGTGTGGAAGATGCTTGGGGTTTCTCATAGGCTTATGCTGCAAAACTCTTTTCCTCCTGCTGTAGCAACTCATGGCCTCTGCTACCCAAATTACAAATGGAGGAGAAATTTTACAAAGATCCAAGTGGGTAGAAGGAACTCCCTAAGTTGTAATGAAAATGGAGGAAAGGTTTTCTGAAGTTCTTTTATTTTCTCCCCTGTGAAATTTGCAGATGTGTTGCTTCAAAGCACAGTTCAAAAGAAAAGCCAGATGCTTTGGAGAGCACTAAGCCACCCACAATGCTCTCCATCAACTTATCTCCAATGACAGGCCACCCTGTCTGGTGTTGCTGTCTTACTGCAATGGTAAACTGGCCATTACATTTCTTCAGGTTGAATATTACTATTTTATGTGAGGATATTCTGTATTTTATTGTCCTGCTGTTTTTCTGGTTAGTGTCACGTGCTTCCACTAAAAAAACCAGATGTCCTGGGGAGGCACTTGCTGTATGCATGCTGCAGCTCTGTGGCCTTGCTGAATACACTTCTCCAGCTTTTACAGCACTGGAAGTTGTAGCAGTGACCCCGTAGAGCTGTGCCAACAGCTTACTTTTGTGAGTTTTTCAGTTGTTTTTGAAAGAAAAAGGCACGTGTGTGGAGGGGTTGTTTATTCAAGCCTAAAAGGAAACATCTTGTTCTGTTGTGGAGTATTTTAGTGCATTTTAGATGAATGAGAATTGCTTTCAAATCCAGGAAATTACTTTAATACAAATACAAAACACAGTATTTCAGCTTCACTTTCCTTCTGTATCCCCCCACTGCTCAAACTGGTGGCACCGGTAAGGATCCACAGAAGATATTGCTATTGCTGAATCTCAACTTTTTAGTGGAAAAAAAAAAAATTGATACACTCCCTTCCTCACTCTATACGTGGGGTTTTATTCATTAGATCGTTCCCAAACTTGCCTTCCACAGAGTGCAAAAACATTTTACTATTTGACAATGCTTGCTTGTAACACAAGAAACTTAAATGTGTTTTTTCCTCTTTTTTTTTTCTAAAGATTCGTCTTCCAACTATATCAGGCAACTTGAAACAAAAGTGAAAATGCTGGAGGATGACAACAAGCTTCTTTCCCAGGTAGGTTTTTATTGCCTAATAGATGTTAGTGTGGCTCAGTTCTACGGTTTCCATATGGTTGTTTCTGACTGTCCATTTAAATGCACAAGGGCTTTTGGTAAACGTCCTACCCAGGAAGAACATAATGGTCTTTTCATATTAACCCCCACAGATAGAATTTGGTCTGCTTTTGTTAAAAACAAACAAAAAAAATAGGACAAAAAAAAAGAATCCTCTGTTAGTGTCCGTGTGTGTTTCAGAGATGCATTAATGCCTCCCTGCAGAGCTTCTTGATCCACTGCTGCGCTTGGGGATGCTGTGGGAGTCCAGCGCTGCCTGTGCCCTTGCTGTAGGATTTTGTCTTGCTTGCCCATTTACATTGTCTTTTATCTTGTTGAAAGAGGAGACTGTAGTCAAAAGACAGCCTTGGGAATAGTTTTGTGCAGTGTGAGCTCCCAGCTTTTATTTGAGATCTTACTTAAATCCGAACAGACCTCTCTAAAGTGGCACTTTTTTTCTTGCATCTCCGTTACAAAGTCTACTCCATGTGCCACTGGGCTTTTGATTACTCCTGGTGCTTACCTGTCTTTATACAGCAATGTCAAGCAATGGGAAGAAAGCAGTTATTCTGTCTGGTATGTCCTCTGGATCCCCTGTAAAACCCAGCAGTTGGTATAAACAGGGGCAGCTTTGCTGCATTCAGTGAAGCACTGTCTATTTAAACCATTGGAAAAGTTACTCTTTTTTTCTTGTTCTTTGCATCCTTCCACTGTGTTATCTTCTACCCTCCTGGCACTTTAAAGGCTTTTTTCCTATACTTTGCTTCTTACTTCAAGCACCGAGTTTCACAGTGATTTTGTTCCAGATTCTGTCCAATTATAAGGACTGGAAATAAAATAGGCCTTCCAATATTTTTAAAATACCTTTTTGCCGGTTTATATTGTGCTTATATTGTTTCAGATTTCACCAAATCTGAAAATAGACTGCTCCAGGGTCACATTTCTAAAACATTCCCATTTAAAATAAACAAACAAAAATAATAAAGAGCTCTATGCTTACTGAAATTTCAATAAAATAATTTTCTGAAACCTTATGTTTTCTGAAGTACACGTTTTGATCTGACTGTGAGCCTTTTTAAAGGTTCTCTCATATATCTGGTGTACTCATTGACATTGCTAGCCATGAAACAGAACTCATAGGGCACCAAAGGGTTAAACCCCAGAAGAGTGCTCAACTCAACAGCTTTGGCGTTGCTTCATGTATTAATCGATTGCTAATTTAATTTTAACTTCCTCTGTCTTTTTCCCAAACTGAGAGTGAGCTGGTGTCTGGTGGCGGTCGAAAGCCCGAGACTATTTAATTGGAGCTATTGATAAGCAGATGGGCTGCGTATGGACAGTTGGGATGCTCATGGATTTGGGCATGGGCTTGATGTGCCCTTGGCCTAGCTTTGTCCTGCCACGGCCAAGCACATTGCTCTGTCTGATCTGCCTTATGAGGTCAAAAAAAAGTGGTTGGTAATTAACGATGGTAATAAATAGGGGCTGAATGTCTGCCTGGGCTTATTGCACTGGGAAGATGAACGCCAGTTAGCTTTGGGGGGTGTGGGGCTTCCTCAGGCTCACGCGTCAGCCCTTCAGCTCTGTGCTCTTCTGGGTGTAAAGGCTGTACCTTTTCCTCCACGCAGGTGTCATCACCGTTCAGACTGTGTCACTACAAACATTTGAATTCAGGAGGGAGAGAAATTACCTTAAAATAGCTCTGTGTTCTGGAGAAGGCTTACCACCTCCCCAGAAGCAGCAGGCACTGATGCCACCCTGGCTGTGACGTGCCGTGCAGCCTGTGTGTGATCTCTAATGGCCCTCCAAAAAGACCAGGATTTGACCTATTTTAGATCATGCTATTTATTGTAAGCCAGGAGTCAGCTTTCCTTAGGGCAACAGAAGTGTTGAAGCTACCATAACCTGGGTGAACTCCTTGGGAATACTGAGCTGCCTCACCTCCAATCTGTCACACTACATACCCAGATTTGGATTTTTTTTCTCTTTCAATGAGAAAGATTAGGAAAATGTGTATAGATACAAACTGAAATGCATATGTACATGTAGCTCCCAGCACTTGCCCCCAAAAATATAATCCACTTACTGTATTTTTACTTGCTTTGTCTGATTGGAAAATGTTTAGCGGTTACCATGCGGATCTTGGGGTAAGACTCTAGTCAAAAAGGATCCTGGCAAACTGCCTTCTATTTTGAAAGTTGCCAGGTGATCCTGGCCATTTGAACTTTGCAATGCCAAACTGTCTTGTCAACACGAAAGTCACATTTTAACTCAGCTTGGCTTTCTCCCTGGGAGTATTGACTTTGCAATAATATTTGCAGCCTGGTGTCAAGAAGTTCTATCACCAGTGTGCTGAGGAGCGATGAAACCTGACGTCCTAAGTAACAAACAGTGCCTGTGCATTAAGGGATTAACAAATCAGTGGTGGTTATGGAAGTCTTCCTGGCTTCCTTCCAAGCGCTAAACATAGAGCTTAAATAGTGCTTCATCCAGAGAAACCCGAGAAGGCCGGTGCTGCAAGGGATATTTGCAAGCTTTACAGGAGGATTTATATTCCAATGGCCAGTGACACAATACCCCTTTGCTGGCTGGTGCATCTTGAGTGAGATTTGTTGCTTTATCTTCTTCGGCATCTGTGGAGTGAAGTTATGCTGAGAGGTGGTGTATTTGTACCTGCTTTTGATGTGGAATTAAGCTGGTGCAGGGAGTCCCAAGCCTGCACTTTTCTCCTGCTTCCTGATATAAGCACTTTTTCTATAAGCACTTTGGAAGAAAGCCTCAGTGGGAGAGTCAGAAGATCTCCAGTCTGTGCCTGGCAGCTGCTCTGCACTGTGCATGATACCTGCAGCACAGGTGTGCTGGGATTCACACTCCTGTTTTTCTAGTGACTTATTCAAACAGGTTAATGGAGAGAGCTTTTCTTACTCTTGAGAGATCAAGAAATACCATCTCACAAGCCACACTTTGCAGTGGGACGAAAATAAATGGAGATGGGGTGTTATTTGTGATAGCCATATAGGATTTTTTTGTTGTTGTTTTGACATATTTTGCTTTCTAGGGGAGGAGATGTGTATTTTGAGTTGGGAAATGATTCAGATTTTGCTAACCCATCAGTAATGATCGCTCTTCCCATTCTCCTTTGAGGAGAAATTACTCTGGTTTTTACTTTTTCTTTTCACTCAGTTTAAGCTGTAATGTTTTGCTGGCATGGCCATGTTAGTTGGAAAGTCACGCTCTTTCTTGGGTGGCGTGGCTGTGCTGGCAAAAGCTCTGGCAGCAGTTCTGGGACATGCTGTATCGAATGCCACTACCAGCAAAGGCCCCTCAGCCCTGCTCTCCGGTGCTGGTAGGTGTCTGTGGTGTGGCCACAGTGGCAAAGACCCCACAGAGCCAAATGGGGGCCTCTGTGTCCTGGAGTTTACATTGTGAGCCTTTCTTACCAGTGTAGTTGGTTTCTGGAAGTTTTAGTTGAAGTGTAAAGAAGATGAATGCAAGCTCCAAGAAATGTTGTGTGTTGGCTTTGGAGAGCTTCGTGGACATCACTTTTATAGTCTCAAATTCTCCAGGGAGGAAGTGCGCTGAGTTCTGCTGTGTTCATGCAGTTAATTTGTGCAACATGTGGGAGAAGTCCTCATTTTCCTCTGTGTCATTGTGGGAAGTGTTCAGGAGAGCTGGTGTTAACCTTTCTTTAGTGGTATGTGGTTGACTAGGTGAGGTTACCTTCCATATTGCTAAGATACAACCCATGAGGTAGCAGATCATATTTGCTTTCTATTTAGGCATTCCCCTGAGCAGAAGGTGTTCAAGCAGAAAATAGACCACTTGAGCCATCTCACACTGACCCTTGAATTAATAAGGAATTTTTAATTACACACTTTCCCCTTAAGGTTAGAGAGACCTGTGTTTATGACATTTAGGAACTCCAAAGGTCATTTCTGGTTAGTTTTGTAAGTAATGTGTACATTTTAGAGATAATAACGGTGACAAACTTCTGGCTATTCTTTCACATTGTCTTGCATTTTCAGCTCATTCTGTACAATGTCAAGGATTGAGCACTTTCAACTAAAACTGAATTTTATAGGCTTTGTGGACTCATCACCCTGTTTTTTTTCCTTACAACTGAGAACTGTGCCCCATGAGCTGACTGTCAGGACTCTTTTTGGTTTATAGTCTCATCTGAGTGGTGTCTGGCTTTTCCCTCCAGAAAAAAAATGCCAGAGGCATTTTTCTGTTTGAAGATGCCCAGGGCATATTGTACAGCTTTCTTTCAAAAAGCCCAGCTTTGATTAGAGCAGATTTTTGGGCAGGTGAGGCTCTGAGTGACTGAATTTGACAATGAGGTCCTGGTGCATCTTTCAGGGAAAGTTTCAAGTCCCCTGGAGTGACAGCCCTTGGGATTTATGAAGAACATAAGAGTATTTAATTAAAATTGCCAAATAGACTTCAGTATCACCAGCACTTCACAGCAGTTCAGTATCTCCCTGCTAGCTGACTGGGATTTAGAGTATCCTTGGAAGATCTTTAGAGCATCCCTAGAAGTTCTTGAAAACTATGCTTAGTCTTATTTTTAAAAAAACTGCATGCTAAGCCTAAATTAAAAGAGGGCTTCAGCTGCACAGCTAGTAAAATGATAATAGACAATGCCTGTAAACATTGCTATTAAGACAGAGCTGAGGTGTTTGAGCTGGGAGCTTCCATGGCCAGGGCATCTGCAGGCTGCTGCAGTTCTTAGGCAAGTGGGATCTTGGCACAACCGTGGACTCAGCAGGCAGCTTCCAGCATATAGCTCTGAAAACAAGGGGGAAAAATCTGAACTTCAGGATTGAAAAGAGCCTCATAATTGTTAGCACTGCAATGAACAAAGATGTAAATGCCATTCAGTGGAGATAGCCTGATTTCTTCCCTAGGAGCATAGGATGGAGGAGAAAAAGAAATTGCCCACAATGTTCTGGCTGGCTCCAGGAGAGTCGGACTGCAGTTTCCTATGTTGTTTTGTTATCAGTTGCTTTTGTGCCAAGTCTGCCATTAACAGTTCCTGCTTGTGGAGTTGCCTCTTTGCTTTCAGTTGCTGTAAGGTCTTAAACTTTGGGCCTCTCTGTGAATTGGCTCTGGAGGTTTGTTGTGAGGCCATGGCTTGTGCCAGGAGCATTGCACACACTCACCACGACAGGAACAGAACTACGAACCTGTCTAGTTTCCCTGAAGTCTACCTACTATTTGTGTTTAGGAGGATAAGTATAATTGCTTTAATTTAAGGTCTCACAAGGGAAATTGGATTTTTTTTTTTGGTAATACAGAGCAACTCAGACATGAAAGCTTTCCAGGCAGTTGATCTCCATTTAAATTCCGAATACTGAAGGGGACGTGCCTTCAGTTACTATATTACCAGCTTTAGGCAGTGTTTAAGTGTTTAGCTGCATATTAATTTTAAGTAATAAAAAAGGAGATCCATGTTTGGGGTCACATCCAAATATTCCTTTCAAGTCAATGGTGCGAATTCCTACAGGACTCCATGCATTTTGGAGTACAGCTCTAGTAGAACCAGACTTTCTCTCATGAGACCTTTCAGGAGACCAGTGTCAAAACTTTGATCTAAGCCTCTAACTTGCGTTGCATTGCCTACATAAATAAATGCAAAAGATGTTAACGGAATCCCTCAAATGTTGCTTCCTTAGTTGTGGCAGTAGAATCTTCAAGAAAACACAGCATGCAAAACCAACTGATGTCCAAGTGTGTTTGATTTCACCTCATTCTTTTATGAATTAAAATGACAAGACTGATCTGACCAATTTGCTATCCAGTAGATTGACTTGAGATGTAAGTAAACAATATGTAGTTATTCAATAAAATGTACAGTTTTATAAAAGCAATTCAGACATGCCTCAGACATGCATCCAAAATACCTTCAAGCCCTTTAAGACAATGGAGTTCCCTCTGTTGTCTCTGCGCATCAGGGTCTTGGGCTGCTACCTACCAAAATAAATATTCTCTTGGCATTCACCTTGCATTCATGCATATCTAAAATGCATGATCAGTGAGAGAAATGAGCTTTTGCAACTTGTAATGACATCTGGATGGTGTGCTGTGTGTTCTGGGGTTGTTGCCTGTGGTATCCAGGGATTTTATGAGACTATAAATAGAGTTCCCTAAAAACTTAGGAAATATAATACAAGAAGATCTGGATCCAGAAGTTGATTAACAGATAGATAGAGACATACTCAGTCGATTGAGTCTTACAAATTTTGGGACAATCGTATCATTTCTTGCAACTTAACTCAAATTTTGGAAGGACTGGAGCTGAATTTCTATGTACGAGTGTGTGTGAGAGAGATCACACGCACAAAGCTCTGGCATGCCCCATTTGTTTCTCTTGTGGGTAAGCAAGAACACTGGGTTTAATGAGGCTCAGTTTAACCTCCAGCTGTGAAATACAGGATTAGTAATATCCTGTGCTTAACCAGCTTTGTAATAATTTCGCTAGATTCCACTTTTTTCTCCGTATGAGGACAGGGCCAGGGAAAAAGCTCTTAACTGAAGTTAGATCAGGCTATGAAGAAGCAGCTTTTTGTGTCTTTGTAACATATAGAGAGCTTCAAAAAACACAGAGTCTCAGTGAGCAGTCCATCTGAGAAGGACTGAAAAATGTCTTGAGGGGAAACTAAGCAATAGCTGCAGAGGCTTAAAAACAGATTTTTGCAATGAGTTAAATGCCAAATTCAAGCCCAGCTCAAGACTGATTCAGTGTCTGATATCTGAAAACAACTTGGGGAAGTATGGGAAGGGTGTTAATCATTCATTGCTTTGAAAAAAAGTAATTGTCTTTTCCCAAAACTGTTTGTGACAAGATTCTCTGTCTTGTTTTGGTTTTCATGAAGCCAAAAATGCAAATCTAAATCTTTATAGGAGAGTTTTAAAGAATATTCAAACTATCTCATAGAAATTGAGATTGGCTGTGGCTGATTCTCTCTCACTGTTTAAGTCCTGGCTCAGCAGAGAGCTTTGAATATCTGAGTGGTCTTCCAGAAGAAAGGGACTTGAATGCCCATCCTGCCCTGGGTGCTGTTTGAAAGAAGAATCATAGAATCATAGAATCAGCTGGGTTGGAAAGGACCTCTGAGATCATCAAATCCAACCCTTGATCCAACCCTGCCGTGGTTACCAGACCATGGCACTCAGTGACATATCCAGTTTCATCTTAAAATCCTCCAAGGACGGAGAATCCACCACCTCTCTGGGCAGCCCATTCCAATGTCTGATTACCCTCTCTGTAAAGAATTTCTTCCTAATATCCAACCTAACCCTGCCCTGGCAGAGCTTAAGACCATGCCCTCTTGTCCTGTTGCTGGTTGCCTGGGAGAAGAGACCAACCCCCACCTGGCTACAACCTCCTCTCAGGTAGTTGTAGAGAGTGATGAGG
>JAWMRA010000161.1:51508806-51571328 GCA_035584735.1 Pseudotriccus pelzelni | reverse complement strand
GTGCCCAGCCTGGAGCGCTGCAGGGGGTTGTTGTGGCCAAAGTGCAGGACCTGGCACTTGGCCTTGTTGAACCTCATTCTGTTGGAATCAGCCCAGCTCTCCAGTTTGTCCAGGTCCCTCTGCAGAGCCCTCCTGCCTTCCAGCTGATTGACACTCCTCCCCAACTTGGTGTCATCTGCAGTTTTACTAATGGTACACTCAATCCCCTCATTTAAATTGTTGATAAAGATATTAAACAGAACTGAGATATTAAACAAAACTGAGAAGAGAGAGAAGGTCAGCAGAGCCCTTGGTCAGCTGGTGCCCTGCGTTAGTTAAGGGAACCTGCAAGGGACCTTTGTTGATTTATCAGGAGGGGATTCAGATCTCTTGAGATCTGAGGTCAACTCTGTTGTTTTGTGGAATGTGGGGAGAGCCTTAAAGGCATCCCAGTGGCATTGCTGTGGCTGAGCTTTTTGGAGGAGGTGCAGTGGTTCCCTTTGGCCTCGTCGCCTGGAGTGCAGTTGACAGGAGAAAATGAAAGCTGACTCCAGGGGGTGGTCCAGTGAGTTTGTTTCTGTGCTTAATACTACATGCACATCTACATCTACTTGCCTGGAGGAACTGAGGCAGCATTTCTTAGCTTCTCCATTGGTATCCCTAATAAAGACACTAATTTTGGTTCTAATGAGCCATGAATGGACTCTATTAGTCTGTGACTCTGAAACTCATGACATGCAAGCTGCAGACCAGACTGGGGCTACACCAAATGTCAGTGGTTATATCTCTGTTTGGCTTTGTTAACTATCGATCTGCATTTCTATTTGGGTTATAGGCTGGGATACTTGAATCTTTCAGCTGTGCCAGCTCATATTTGCTCTTGAGCAAAGCCTGCCAATTGTGTGATTATAATTATATACTGCAATTTGGTTTGAAGTGATTATCTGAGTCTCCTGTGAGTTATGGGTTTGATCTTTCTTTGCAGATCTAAAACAAGAGGACAAAAATACAGTATTAAGAGTGTGCTAAAATTCCCTACCTCTGTTGCTGCAGAGAATGGAGAGGTTTGAAACATGCACTGCTTTTATTGCCTGTACCCCACTGAGATACTAATAAAAGTATTTTTCCGAGAGTGATTTTACATGGTAAAATCTGCTAAGCCCCTTACTGACTGACTTCTGCCTTTCCCAAAGTTGTTAACTCCCCCCACAATAGAAAATTCCAGCTGTCGCCAATGCAACCAGAGAAATCTGGTTGCCCCTTCAGCTTGTATGAATGCAGCTCATGATGTGAGGGGAAGTCAGAGCACAGACAGAAGTGGGGATCCTCATCCCTGTGTTCCATTTGGGGATGGCTGATATTGAGCCATGGCAAAGTGTCCAAATTCATCCTTACAGCTCCGTGTGCTGCTGCTGCACAATGGCTGTGCACCTCATTCTCAGGGTCACACCATTTCCAGCTCCACGTGAACCGCTGAAAATGGCTTTACTGGTGGAACTGGCTGAGGGTGTGCTTGTGACTTCCTGTCTGAATCCCAGGCAGGGGATTGGGAGAGTAGGTGTCTTGACAGACCTTTATCCTCTAAAGCCTTTGTCACCAATTCAGGAGTGATCCCTGGATGTGCTACATGTACAACAGGGATATGAACCAGTCTAAAGGAATTTAATCTCTCCTGTTACAGAGAGCTCATATTATTGCATGACATGGAAGATGTTAAATAGTTTTAATCTCATCCCTTAGGTTTTTTTTTTCTTATTTGCAGAATTTTTCAAAATCAAATACGTTGATTTTTTTTTTTTTTATTGCACTCTCATGTGTGCAATTTCCAACTTGCCCGATAAATGCTGTTGAAGCTAATGGAACTCTTCACATATACTTAAAGTCAGATATGTGCTTTGCCGAGCTTATTTTTGCTTGAATATGTCTTGTAGTGATAACTGCAATTACTGAACCTTAATTCAATTATTAGCTAGCTTCACACAGGGAAATTGCCCATCCCTCAGGTTCCTGGTGCATGAGACACTAAAACATGGGTTAATGAGATAAGGAGGAAATGTTTGTGCAAGGTGGTGTAGCAGGGGATGTTCTCTGGGGCACAAGGCTGCCTGACAGGACCACTCATGTGTGGTGCTGAGGTCGTGACAAACAGGGGCCATTGCCCTGCTGCCCATGTGAGAGCTGTGTAAGGCAGGTGTTCTGCAACATCTCCTTCATGTTATTTGAGATGTGTTTTCTGCTTTGCTTTATCTCAGCAAAATATCATTGCTCTGCTGGGCTTACTGAGGCTATCTTGGGCCGGGACATTCTTACAGAGAGGTGTGTTCTGATAGTGCCATTGAACTCTGCAGGTGTGATAAAATACCTGTAGCTGTGAAGAAGAGTAAGGTGATCAAGCTTTATCAACTGTTTGTGGAGTCACCATACTCTAAATCTGGATAAGTGAGATGTTAATATTTGTGCAGGTAATAATGGCTTCTGCAAGGCTTCTGTGTGAATATGGGAAAAGGGGTTTGGTCATCTGTGGTAAAGATACAGGGTTTTTTCGAGATTATAAAATAACTCTTTTCTATTAAGTTTCCAAATGTATAATGTTCTTCTGTTCCTTTCTAGCTGTCTGACTGTAACAGCTTCCCACGAAATTTCAGTAAGGTAGAGAGAGCTAATGCATCCATGAACGACTTCTTGGATCTAGGGGCTGCCTTTTAATACTGCTGCTGGCTGTTTGGGGCTCTGATTGCTGGTTCTTTCACATGCTAATGTCGGTGATTTTCATTTTTTAATCATCTGAATGTATTAAATATGCCATTAATTTTTTTTTATTTCCCCCTGTACTTGTGCAAAAGACATTGGTTAGTAAGTTTTGGGCAACTTCAAATCAAAGCCATTTGCCTACCTGAAGAGAAGCTGGCACTTTCAGCTGCAGGAAATAACAGGAAAAGGTTTAGAGCTAAACCTTCCATTTAATTACCCAGCTGCAAACAATGGGTTGTTGGGTGTCAGAATTGAGGCAGTTTCAATTACTGGAACAATTATGGTTTAGAGAATTGTTGCTGGTAGGTTTAAGAATTTATATTACAGTGAGGCAAGTAATCCAGGTAATGGGCAGTACTAGAGTCCATAAAGATGAAGGCAGTCTGACATAGCAGACTGAAATAAAACCTTCCTTTTTTTTTTTCCCTCTTCACAAATGTATATAACCAAAAGCCAAGGCCTCAACAAAGTTTTCCATCCAACATCCGAGATTTATGGGGTGAAGAAGGAGATTTTTTTTTTTCCTTATAGACTTTTTTTTTTTCACGTAGACAGAATTACCCAAATCACAAGCTCAAATCTGTATTGGGCTTACATGGTCAGGGTGCAATGCCCTTGCCCTATTGCTAAGGACCAGCTTCACTCTGATTTTTAAATGATGGCTGAAGGAAACTGTGTGCTTTGTAGAAGGGGAAGTAACCACTGAAAAATGGAAGCTGCTTGTCTGTCAGAAGGTTGGGTGATGGTGTGATATAATTGTTTGTCCAAAGAAAACCTTCTGAACTGGTGTCAGTAAGGGTGTCTTCTCTTATCAATATTGAGTTCCTCACAGGATCCCTTTCCATCTAGTTGCATTTCATGCTGTTACATAATTTCTTCTAAAGTTACGTTGAAATGCGGATCTAACATTAATACATTTAAGTGGTGCGGTGTGTAATCTGCTGTCTCTTGAGCTTAGTGCAAGTGGGTCTGCGCTGTAGGAAAATGAAGCTGATTATTATAAACCTTCCCAAATGACAGTCCTTTCAGAAGTCTGCTCTTGGTGACTCATGTATGCTTGATTTTCCTCTGCATTCTGGACACATTTTGCCATCTTTTTATAAAGAGACTCCCCAGAGCTAAACAAAGGTCTTTGGGCCTTCAAATTGGTGCTTTGTTGTGTGGTTTTTTTAAATGAAGTGTAGACCAGGAGAGGAAGCTTTCACAATGCACGAATTACAAATGAGTTACAAAGAGGTGAAGAGATCAGCATCTGGGGTGCTCACCTGTAGTCCTCAGCTGACACCAGGCCTAACCCTCCTTGCTCCTGCTGTGCAGCAGAAGGATGCAGGTCTCTAGCAGCTCTTTATCACATCTGCCAAGGCTCCATGAGTGCCTTTAATATGTTCAGGCATGGGATGCTCATGTTTAGACACCCAGATTGATCCCAGATGACCCCACAGCCTGTGGGGAGAAGGGAAGCTGTAACCCTTTGTGATGACTTTAATATTTCCACAGGGCACAGGGTCAAACGGATCATTTATGATTAAATATAGTTTTTAAATTTTTTTCAATCTTCATGTGTTACGACTTATAAGAAGGGAGAAAATAGTGTTTTCAATTAAAGGCTACTTATGTAACAACCCTGTTTTGAATGCTAATTCGTGAATTACTGGAACCTGACAGTGTTGCTTTTTAATTTTCCTCGGTCACTTCAACACATAATTCTAATTGAAATCAGTTTTTTGCTAATCTCTTTCGTAAATGCTGAGGACTTTCTGTCAAGTAAATTTCTGTCTTTATTTAATTTCTATTAAGAACACTGCATTTTGTTACATCAAAGTATTTCAGAATTAAATCTGTTTCTTCTTTTTTCTCTGTTCTAGCAGAAGTAACACTGAAGGGTAACAGAAAAGATAATTTGTCTAACTTGTCTATAAGTTTTCAACACTTTATCTTCACAGTTGGTTCAACATAGCCACAGTGCTGATCTGACTTTACTGGACAGAAACAGAAAGGAAAATAAATGTTTCTTTGTAGTACTTTGACCTTAAAGTACCCCAAACACCATCCATCTTCTTGTGTTATTTGTGTTATTTTTCAATTGAATCACTCAGCACAGTGGGTCAAAAAGTCAGAGGCCACCATTTCTTCTCCCTGCTAGCAGGATAGAAAGCTTTGATAGGAACAAGCATTTGCTGTTTTTCTGTTGTTTTCTGCCTTTTTTTTTTTTTTTTTTTTTAGTGTAATTTTAAGCTTTGGTAAGCACCTATATTTTTATTTCTGTTTAAAGTTAGACATTATTTATTATGGAAAATACTACTTTCCACCTGTCAAGTTGCTTCTGTAATCACATTGCTTCTGTTGCCTAGACAGGAAAAAAAAGTAGGGTTTGCAGTCCATTTTTACTAAAAACCTGATTTGTCGGTTCTTTTCTTTTCCCACAGATATGAGTAGGCCAAACTCCCTTCCCTAATGGGAGGGGCATGTCTATGTCCATTTCTTTCATAAGAGGTGGACAAAGATCTCGGGCTTTGGTCCAAGAACAGTATCTTCTGGGGTCACTCCAAGTTCTGCCTAGTTGAAAAATTTAGCAATAAATGTCACGTCGTCATTTCCAAGTATTGAAGAGCGGTTGTATCGGAGTGACCACTGCGGAGCTGTCTGTGCTGCCAGGGGGTAGCACAGGTTTGCACTGCACTGCAGGAAAAGTTGTTGGGTTTGCAGGCTTGTCCCCGCGCTCATCAGCTGGGAAAGGGAGGCAATGCTATGTGGAGTAGTGCTGAGTTAGACTGAGGGGAGGTCTTGCGCTTTTGTACTGCTGGGAAAGTCAGGGGATGCTTTTTTTTGGGGTGGGGTTGTTGGTTGGTTGGTTGGTTGGTTTTTTGTTTTGTTTCATTATGTTTAACTTTTGGATGAAGCTAGTGTTTGAAAACAATTCACATAAAAGAGCAAGAGCCACTCTGGAGTAGTCAATAGCCACGTGTTGGCTTTTGCTGGGGACAGGTGTTTTTCAGGTTATGCAATTTGATCAGCTTGGATAAAGACTGACTGTGAGTCTCCTCACCTCTCTCTTGGTCTCCTTTGCTGTCTCACTCCCTCTCTCTCTCTGTTCCTCAGCTTAGGAAATGTTTCCAATAAAAGTTTAATCGAAATGGCAATCTCCCAAGGAGTTTTAGTTCAGATGAAAATGATTTTGCTGATAAATTCTTTGAAATTCCAGAAATGTGAAGTGATTTTACCTGAAGGATAATTTATTATAGACATGTTGCCCATTAGCTGGCAACATAATCTCCAGCAATGATGATGAACAGAGATGATCATGGATTGTACTTTTAAAATGCCTTTCTGACTAGAAAAGCAATTTGGGATCTACTTACATCTCAGTAATGAAAATTGGGTAAGGTAATAAGGGATTTCATTTTGTGAGTGAATTGACAATGCAAATATCAGGATTTTTAATTTAGGTTTAAGTGGAGTAATGGCTACTCATTCTGATGCATCATTAGTCATATTGCTTTTTAATGAGGGATTCACTTTCTTTTCCTGGTTAGCTCTAACACTGATAGCAAAGCCTAAGGAATGTGTAAATGTTTAGGGAGGTCTGTTAAATATGTGTCACCGCACTATTTTAATTTTAAAAAGGAAGAAAAAGCAGTTATCATTCTATGGTGAAGAAATACATATTTTCTTTCAATTGCAAGGAAGATAAATAGTGCAAAACTGTGACTAGTAGCCTGTTGTAAAAAAGAAAAAAAGCCCCCAACATTCAAACAATTAGAATAAGATACATTTTGAAATAACTTCTAGAAATATAGAAGGAAAATTACATTGAATGGACTGCTCACGAAAGGGGTTGTCTTCGTGACACACAGTAGGAGGAAAAAGGGTTACTCTGGCCATCTCCAACATGGATGTCATATAAATAATGGCAGATGAAGAATTCCTGCCCTAGCAAACCCACCCTGTGCCACAAACACCTTGTTCCCCTTCTGGATAGATCTCTGTTCAGCATTTTTATTTCTTAGATGTCTTTTGTTTGTCTTGTCCTGTTTTTTTTTCTGTTTTTCGTTTCTGTTCTTTAATTAAGAGCTTGTTTTGATGTTCAGTGAACTCAGTGGGAATCTTTCCATCAAACTGAATGCATTAGGTCAGATTCATAATCAGCAGCCACTGAAACAACCTAACAATAGTTTCGTCACACACTAGTGCACTGTCTTAAATGGGATTTGCTTTAAAAAAGCAATAGAACTAATCCATTATAAACACTTGTTAGAGCAGGGTTTTGACTGTATCTGTGTATTTACCAACACAATTTCAACCAATTTAAGACAAATTGAAATTAATGCAGATTTTTGCTCCAGGCAGGAGCATAGGGCAGTTAATTAAATCAATTTAAACTAGCGCATTTTTAGGCACAGCAATGTGATAATGTTGTCTACGTTTGGGTTTGGTTACCCTCCTTCCTTTGGTGGGCAAAGCGTTTTGACTTTCTGTGAGGACAAGCTGTAGTATGATGAAACACATGGTGCATCGAATGTAGACCAACCCGTTCAGATCTGGGGGCAAGAGAGCAAGTTTCTGGGATGCAAACAAATATCTACCAAATCTCTCTTTCTTGGGCCTGTTTCTACACTCCTGCTGCCCCATAAGTATTGTGCATCTTGCAGGTCTCTGTGGTTTGCAGAAGTCTGAGCAATTCAGAGCCTCTAAACACTGTCAAGGCAACGCCTGCCCTTCCAGAGCAGAGCCTTCAAGGAGATCTGCAACCTTTGGGGTCTCCATCACAAAGCTACAGTCTCACATTTTTGCTCTGCTGTTTTATTCTGCTTTTCCCTTGGCTGTGCAAATGCCCCTTCGTCATGGATATCAGAGAAAGGTGCATGAGCTCCTGAGCTGACAACCTAAAGGAGTGAGTAGCGGAGTGTCAGAACCTCTCTGGGATGTTACTCTGTCCCCACGCACACACAATAGGGAAGAAGAGGTGGCACACAGCAGGGCAGTGGAAGGATAACCAGGCAAGGTAAATTTCTTTCAGGATAACCACCAAGAGACATCACATGCCTGGGACACTGCCAGTAAACTAAGAATCTTATCATCGTCTTCCTTTGTGACCTGCTAACCTTCCTTTGAAATACCTCCCAGGAACAGTGGTGGAAACTCAGTTTTGCAGCAGTCACTTTTCAGCCTCAGAAGGAATTATCTCCTTCAAATTTCTCTCACTCTCTATTGTGAAATGTGAAAGAAATATAGGCTGGATCTCCTCTGATACCACTTGTAAATTCAAGGGAATCCCAGACATCTGATATGCTGAAGTCATTCTGTATCACTTGATTCCATGTGAGACACAACAGTTCCCAGCAGATTACATGATACAGGACTAGCATCCATTTCTCATGATGGCTTTCTTGAAAACTTCCCTTCTCTTTACAGCTTATAAAAAGAAAGTTGATAGGGTGCTCCAGAATGGTTGTGAAAGCACTGGGTCACTGTAGAAGTTTTAACCTAATAAAACAGTGTTTTGAAATAAAACCAAAGATTAATGTGTGCTAAAACAGGCTATGTAGCTACAAGAAAATGTTTCTGACACTGATAGAAAATGATGTATCCACTCTGACAGCACCAATTCTTTCTTGGAGCAGGAAATGGGAATGAACTTCCAGTATTTCCAGAGATCTGTGCATGGCCGTAATCCTCAAAGTCTCAGTTATGCTCAGGTCTTTGAGTTACTGAGGGGGTTTTATATACAACTGAGCTGATTTATGAGATTTCCTGTTAAATTTTATTGCACCAATGATTTTTCTTTGGTTCTTTTGAAGTAGAAAACATCATTTCTACAGCAAAAGCAAGTTGAAAGTCTTAATGGAGCATAAAAATCTGAAAGGTCATGGTTTTGTAGCTTTAAAATAGAGGACAGTGCACTACTTGATACTCTTAAAAATATGAAAAGTTAATGAGGATGTTTATTGGTAATAAAGAAAGAATATTCTCCCAGAGCTTTGATTTTGGCTGCTTGAGTATTGACTTTTTGTGAGTGTACTTTTATAAATGAAAAACTCTTCTCATTCTAGGACCATCACATTTCAAAATCAGTGAGAGAACTAACAACACAATGCAGAAACTTTGTCCCTGGGAGATTATCCAGTCATCCTAATACCCAGTGCTGCTTCTCCCTTTGAGTGCAGACTATTGATTGCATTTACCTGGTTTCTAGGGTCATATAGATGATCTTTATGTATTTGGCTGCAGGCAAATTTGTAACCAAATAAGAAACCCTTCCTGTCAACCTACATTTTGCAAGCTTAGGTGAATCATAGTAGCAGTGTTTACAAACTCTCAATCTAGAAAATGTCCCCTGATGCATTTTTTTTTCTGATTTTGATTTAATCTGAAGTATTAAAAATAACTTTTTATATACATCTTAACAAATGTTTTTAATGAATGTGTAGGAACTTAGCTAAAACAAAAATGCCTTCCTGCTGTATCACTTAATGGAATAGACCTTGAACAGTTCACCTCCAGCTGCTTGCAGGTGTTTTCTCCAGGTCTGGACATGGAAAAAGCATTTTGTTGCAATGTTTACTGTCACTGTCATTGTGGGCAGAAAATGAGAACAGGTCAGAAGTGGTCATGGGAAAAGACAGGACAGGGCCAGGAGGGCACAGCTTTCCTTTTTCTTATTGATACAGTGTCCTGTTTTCTGTCCTTGTCTTTGCAACAGTCCAGCACGGGGGACCTGAGGACTCTGAGGAAAGGACTGTCCCCGTACCACTCTGAGTCACAGCTCTCATCACTGCCACAGTATCAAGATGCCCTGCAAAATGTAAGAGAAGTTTCCTTACCTATATAGACACAGCCGTGGGTTTCCCTGAAAGTGGAAGGGGACATGTGAAGAATATGGGGGAGCTCTCCTAGGTGCAAGTTCACCCTGAAACTGGTGGTGCAAATGTGCAGCTAAAGCTTGCAGCTGTTGGGAGGATGGGGAGCTGCTGGAATATTGATCTTTACCTGAATTTGGATCATTAACTTCCCAGCGCAGGTTTTCAATCAACTGACCATCACTGTTGTGCATCTTTTAAAGCTAGGGTGAGTCTTGTTATACCTGCAGCTGCTTCTTTGGAAATGCCCTGGGCCTGCAGTAAAAAAGCTGGTTGTGGATGAGGCTTGCCAGGTGTCTGGCAGTTTGTGGTCAGGGTTGCTTTAGCAAATAAGTTCTTAGGCTTTTCTGTATCACAAATGAGGTTTATGTTTTCTAAGATTTGCCTGCATTGCTTCTCCACAAACAACAGAAGAATCTCTCTTAAAGCCTATTGCAGAAGATGGATATTGTGCTGCTGTGCCAGGGCTGCTTCTGCACCCATGTACCAGGCATGGCTGAGGATCCCAAGCCCTGCCAGAGGATTGCCTTCCAGATGTCCTCCTCACTGCTTGGGCCTCTACATTTGCTTGGGGACATTGTTTTCCAGATTGCAGGAAGAGTGTAGGTGCAGTCAGAGTCCTGCTGGGAGTGGGCTGTGAGTGTTGTGAATGTGAGCAGAAGCCTGATGGCAGCACAGCTGGGAAACCTCCCTGTCCTGCTTCTGGGGCACTAGTCAGCAGAGCTGTGGGTACTGTAGATTGGTTGTATGTTGGCTGCTTGATTGGGTAAAAGTCATTCTTTAGATTTAGTGTATATGTTAGAGCTGTAAAGAAAGGAGAAATAATAATATAATAATAATTTAAGAAAGTTCACGTAAATAAAACTCCAGGTTGAAAGCAGATCCCTTTTCTGTCCCTATTGAACTGCAGGATGGATAGAGATGCTTTAAACCAGAGAAAAGGGAATAAAACCATCCAAATAAATTTTCACTTTTCTAACTTTGTGCCCCATGTATAAAGACAGGAGACTTTGCAGGAAGTGCAGAGAGACATAACCCTGAAGATGTTTGTCTGGCTGTGCCAGCCTTACAGTTTTGGGGATTTTGCTTTGCTTCTCTTGTGCTCGGGATTTTGATCCCCAGCTTTGTTCCAGGCAGGCAACACTGAGTCAACCTGTGCTGGTTGCCCCAAGAAATGGTGCTACGCTTATGTTTGTCCCGTCAGTCAGGCCGGGAGACAGCCAGCAGCTCTCTGCAGAGGAGTTGTGCCAGGGCTGAGAGTTGGCAGGAGAGTTCTCTGCCTGAGCATCAGCCCCCGCAGCTCACCAGGGCTCTGTGAGGGCTGGCAGCAGATGGTGCTGCCTGCTGGAGCCCTTCCTGGCCACTTGTCCCTATTTTCTCTCCTTCCTCAAGGAAGAAGTGGCACCTGGCATTTATGGAGAGGCCCGGGTGCTGTGTGACACTCACCTTCATCTGTCACCCTGGCTGTGTTCTGCCTTCTTCGCGGGAAGATGGTAGAGAAAAAACAAAACCAGCTTTGGATCCAAATCCACATCCTCTAGGATACTTACATAGCCATTTATTTGCTTATTTGTATCAAAATCCCTTTGGCTTTTGGCTTGACATGATATATTGTTTTTGTGGTGAAGCGCAACGATCACAAATTCCTGCAGACGTCAGAATGTCTTGGGCACCTCCCAGAAGTGGACATTTAGACGTGCCGGAGTTTCTCTGCAGCTTTTTTTTTATTGACAGCAGGCCTAAGTTTGTGAGAAATCATTCCTTGTGCCTGCACAAGCTTCATGCGGGTGAGTGATGGACAATTGGTGTCAGCTTCAAAGCTGTCACATCCGTTCAGAGTTTCATCATTGTCACTGCCTGTGCAACTCCTTGAGGAAGTTCCTCAGCACATCCCTCACTGTCACACAGTTTATGAGCCAGCATCACTCCAGCTCTCTGTGGCCCTGATGTACCTCAGTTAATGACACAGTTTGGTGTTTCTAATGCATTGATCCTGGAATGGTGAATTGTAGATTTGCTCTGTAGTCTGGAGTGGTTACCAAATATCCAGGAAAAGCAGTCCTAGGGATTAGTTCTGACCTACAAGACCCTGGACTTTGAAAGGGAAGGTGAGATATGTATGTTAGCTTGAACTGATAGCAGACTGGTCAATCTCCCCAGCTCTGGGAACTGCAACACAGAGTGATCTCACGGTGTACCAGAGGCTCCCTGTGTCCATTGGGAGGTGATTTCCTTTGGCTCAGACACATGAGAGAAGGTGGAAACAAGCTCCCTGTGGGACTTGCATTTCCCTGGGATGAGAAGGGCAGGCTCTAGAGCAAGCTGGCTGGGCTGGCTCCACTGTAGATGGAGTGTGAGTGAAAAAGTGTGTGTGAAACCACCAGCAGGAATTCTGGAGCAAGGGGTGCTTTAGCCTGTGCTCATGGCCAAAGATATGACTGACAACAAACAAATGGGTAAACACCTTAGAAAGTGTGGTTTATGTCAGGACAGGGAGATCTGTGCTGTGATAAGGCCACAGCACAGATGGCTCATCCCTGGAAGACTTGTTCCCTGATAATGGGGAGCAATGTTACACCATGATTGTTCTCCCCGTGGTTCCAAGAGGAAGGATTAGATAATGTGACCAAAATGATGAAAAAGAGGCAGCAGGCAGCAGCTTTCCTAGGGTTTATGGAGGGTGAGTAAGCAAGATGCTGAGATAAAGGTCAGCTTGTAATAACCAGTCACTCCTAAAGCATGTGAAAAATGTGTCCCAGAACTCAGTTCTTTGCTGTCAATGAGGAGGGATGCCAGAGCTGTCATTAGGACTTGCTAGCAGGTGTCCCTTGTCCTCTGTGTCACACATGGTGACCCTTTTGGTGAATGTGTGAGTTTGTAGGTGTGAGTGACAGGTTAAAATAATCATCACCTTCTCCTTCCTTAAGTTGTTGTACTGAGTTTGTAGTGTTCCCTTGCTGAGAAGAAGGAACTCTTAGTGGTTCCCTGTCCGGGTGCAGGAGGATGTGTCTGTGGGTGCTATAGGTGGTGGCTGGAGGAAAGGACCTGTGCTCATCTGGGGTCTGGAGCTGGGAATACCTGGGAAAAGTACCTGCAGATACTCTCTGTGAAAGCTGAGAAAAGCTCTCTCTTTTTGAGAAGACAATGATGATGGTGCCAATACCCAGCCTTTGTATGTTCCTGAAGACTACAATAAGAGATTTCCATTTGGGTGTTCAAACCTGCATCTCTGAGGAGTCTAGTATCGACTACAGGCCAGACTGGGGAGACACAATTTCTTTTTCCTCCCTAGAGCTACTTCAAAAACAACAAGGTCCATAGGAAAGTGCAAAGAAGCAGAAGTGTGGTTTTGTAGCGGAGAACACTTGACTGAGAGGGCTGCTGTCTCTGGCTTCCTGGCACTGTCTCTTGATTGTATTTTATTCCAGTGTCCATTCCGTGCAGGATGCAAAGCCTGGGAGACACCTCTGGCTGCCTGGCTGCAGCACCAGCTCCTTCCCTTCATCCCCACCATGCTGTCACAACCAGCCGTGTTTTGTAGCTCTGTCTTGTGGAGATACTCGGGGGAGGCGTGTTCCGTTGTGCCAGATGGCACACATGCTATTGCAAAAACAAACCCAAATGTTTGTGGTCTGTAGGTGTAAAGAGAAGCCATTAGATGGGGTGGGAAGGGATGACGAGGGTTTTTGGCTGGAGTGCTGGCTGGCGGCTGAGCCTGCGAGAGTGGTGCTGAGGAGAGGTGATATGAGGGCACATAGTAGCTAAACCCCAGTCCCAGTGACTGTCCTGTCTCTTCCTTTTGGCTGGAAAGATGTTGGTCTCCATCCTCTTCAATACAAGGCCAAGGCAGAAGAAAAGTGAGAAGGTAACTCGGTATCTCTCCCTCAGCTCCCTGCAGAGGAAGGATCAAACTGGCTCCCTCACCAACCTGACATAGGCAAGAACACATGGCTCTGGCCCAAGCCTGGTCTTGGGTTTCACTGGGGAACCCAGAGCAAGTCTTCTAGTCCCTATTCAACCTGTGTGGCAGTAAATCTGTTCCTCTCAGGAAGATGAACTGGATCAGCTTCTTAAAGCCAACCTGACTTTTAAAATCAAGTTTGAAATGGCAAGAGACCACCACACTGTTCCATTGTGGTGTCCAGGAGATGCACCCAGAGGAGCCAGGGGAACCCTCTAAGCACCGATGACCCTGCAGAGTCACCTTAGCAGGGCCCCAAGGTGCACAACACAGCACAGCACAGCAACCCTTCCACTGCCAGCAAGGAGCCCCCAGCCTCTCACAGTGCTGCATGAAGCCCCCAGGCATGGGGATCCCTGAGCTGCTCGATGCCTCTGCCATCCCCTGGACTGCTTTTGTGTCTTTAGCATCTTATTATGGCTCTGAAAATGCCTTCAGCCCCTTGTGTTGCTCCACCAAGCCCATCCTCTGCAGTGCTCTGATGGTCCCCCTGCCTTCTCCTATCCCTGTGCCCCATCCCTGTGGCTGTCAGGTGAGGTGAGCATTGCCAGTGTGCATTGGAGGGTGACCCCAAGCTGGTTTCTCATCTTCCCACAGTGGTGATGGCCATGGTCCCATTTTAGGCAGGGGGAAACAATGACTGAGGAGCGTGGCAGAAGACAGAAGCTCCTTCCCACCAGCTTCATTGATACCACTGGGGTGCGATTGAGCAGACAAAGAGAGAAATTCAAGGCAGCTAATTTGCTGCTGCAGCAACAGTGGCTGTGGAAAGGAAAGTAAAATGAAAGGTTTGTCACAATTTGTGGCTGGGGAGTGCTATTGGGAAGCTTCAGAGTGTATTACCAGCAGCTGAGAACAAGCTGTGATACATTTTTGAAGGCAGCTGCCCTTCATCAGCTGTTATTCCAGAGGCTCTGAGTGGCTGTTAGCTTTTTTCCCCATGGCAGCCAACCTGCACAAAGTTTGCCAAAGACAAAGTTTGGGGATTTGATGAGCAAAAGAGGCACTGACAGACTGTTTCCATTATCTGCCTTTACAGGTATTCACAGGAGGCAGGAAAAATGCATCTGCTTTGAGGATCTGCTGTAGGTTCTCATGCTCACTTGTCACATGCATTTTTGTGGGGCTGGAAATGGGTCAAGGAAGAGGCAGGGGCACAGCAGACCCTTACTCTCCCCCAGGTCTGGGAGGGCAGCCAGGCTGAAATGGAGACATGGAGGGGTAATAGAGATGTGGGCAGGTATCCTGTGTCTGCATGCATCCTTTACTTACCCAGCGGCTTTCACCTGGGCTAGCCCCAAATCAGAGTTGCTTCAAAATCAGGAAAATGTTAAAAATCTCCACTGTTTCCTTCTGAAAACAAATGTTCTTGATGTTCTTTTATTAAAAGCAGTAGCATCTCTCAAAATCCTTACGCTGACAGTGCCCCTGTGAGTCAGTCAGAGTTAGTGCACTTGTCTGCTGGTACAACATGGGCTTGCTCTGTCCGGATAGACCTGTTCTTGTTCTGTTCACTTGTGTCAGGTAGTTATGGGCTGAAACAGCTCTGAATATGTCATGCTGGTAATAATTGCACAGTCTGAGGGGGTGGCTGAAGCTGTTGGTGGGACATTTTGCTGGTGTACACCCATCCCAGCTCCCCAGAGCTGTTACCAACCCATACAGTGACCACCCTCCTCTCCCCTACCACTGGTGGAGGAAGCTGGCTCACCGGCTGTGCAAGGATTTTCCCAAGCCTGGAGCCTAGATCTTCTTTCACTGTGATACTGAGAAAAGACACCCTTCCTGTTTGTAATGACATCCAGTTGCAAACAATGTCCTGACTTTATTTTCTGTTTGGGACAGCCTCTGAAATCTTCCTTTCCCTTTGGTGCCCCAGGTCAGCCCATACATGCCTGCTGGGGAGAAGGGCTATTCTTTTGTCAGGTGTCCATGATGTTTGGGCTGAGAAAGCAATGAAACAGTTAATTTTTTTCATTATTACTCAGAAAGTACCATGTAAGCCCTTTTTGTTACTTAAGTAGACATGCATGTATGCCAGGAAGACCATGATGATGCAGGAGGAGGTGGCTGAGCCACGCAGACTGGCTCTGTCTGGCTCCTATGTGGACCCAGCAGTTAATTCATGGAATTTGAATGTTTACATGACCAGCTGCTCTCTACGATTAAAGACAGCAAATTAAGTAATGCCAAAGGAGATTAGCATCTGCAACAAAGTCCCTTGATTTGATAGGGAAGATGCTAATACAGAGTACTGATGGCTCTGCACTCACTCCCGTTGGTGGCCAGGCCCTGTGTTGTGCTGGGGAGCCGCAGCTGTCTGTGGGATCCTTCACATGTTTCTTCTCCTGTGCCTGGTGGCAGGGTGGCACAGTGTCAAGTGCTCGCAGCTGCGAGGCAGCCCACTGTGTCTTTGGGACTGTAGGGCTGTGCAGCCATTTAAGCCCACAAGAAGGGAGGTGCTGGTTTGTTTTGAGCTGGATGCTGACAGGCTTTCTGCACAGTAGGCATGGAATAACAATAACTGAGTGTCATCATCGCTTTGGATCATCTGGCAGGCAGACAGGACACAAAAAGGACCTGGGTGCTCCCTGGCTCTGGTGAAGGTGTCCCATGCTCAGACATCAGAGGTCTGGCACCATCTGCAGCAGGGTGGCAAAAAGGCTGTTCTTTGCATGGTGTGATTTGCAGAGGAGCTGACTCTTCTCTGTGCCTCCAGGAAATCTTCTTGTAGCCAGCAAGGAGCCCTGGGGCTGCTGCCAGGGTGCCATCAGGGAGCCTTGTCCCTACAGGACTGTGAGAGGAGCTGGACCCCTTCAGGAGCACCACGCATGGTGGCAATGGCAGAGCTGCCACGGGCATGAGAAGGTGCAGTGGGGAGGGAAAGGACTCTGAAGGAAGGGAGGGCGAAATGTCAGCCCGGAGTCATGTCACGCTTCAGCGCCGCGCGGCACCGGCGCTTTGTTTCAGACATCAACCCTCTGCAGCTGCAAGGCAACGGAGGACAGGAAATGTGGCCCAGGCTGCAAAACAATGAGAGGGTCTAATCTGCCTTTGTGGGGCCCAGGGAATTTCTCAGGCTGGTGGTAACAGGAGATATTTTTTGTTTGTGACTACGCAGAAATGCCACTCATCTCTATGTGAAGGGAGATACCTCTTTCTGAATGGACCATCAGTCTGTGTGAGCCCAGTGCTTGCCCTTGGTGCTGCCTGTGCTGCTTTTCTGATAGCGACATCGTGCTTCAGGGTTTTGGTGCGTTCCCTGTGTTCCCTTCTCCCATGCCAGAGTGGCCTTGTGCTCTCAGTCCTTGATTTTGCTGCCAGTTTTTCCCATCTGCCCCAGCAATGTCTGGCTGGAGCTGCTCCAGGTGCTTCCTTAAACTTGTAGCCACATGCACCATTCACAAAAACAAAATGTGCTGGGCCCCCATTCTGTCAGCACACTGGAACTTGGGTGCCAGACATGGCACCTTTCCATGGTACTATCCAGCTATGCCACCCACTTTCCATGAACTGTTGGCATGTTACTGCCGCCTGCTTGTCCCTTAACAGTTCCTAATTTGCAGAGTGGCATTGACATTTTTATTTATGCAAAACACCTGGATGGTGACAGGTGCTAAGGAAGGGTCCAAGTATAATTCAAACACAGGTAAGCAGGCTGCAAACAAAACCACTGTGACATAAATAGATGTGCCTGGGAATTTTACTGTGAGTTGTCTGGCAGTGCCTGATGTAATGTAATTTTCTGTGCTCTGTCTTGGCAATAAAAACTTCACAGTGTCTGATATGACTCCATTAAGCTTTAATGTTGTCTGAGGTATGCCATTAGAAAAGTGTGGGTTATTTAATCAGGTTTGAATTCTAAATATCTGCTTGTTTTTTGAAATGGCAGACAAACATTCATAGAAGGCAAGGAGATGATGTGAGGTTCAGAAGCATTAACGTTTGCTTGTATGCTCCACGTTGGTCTGAAGCATTCTCAGTAGCTGGGCTGTGCCTGTTAGCTGAAGTAAAATCGGCATGATGTTCTCCTCTGGGTTTTGAAACTTAGTCTTTTGCAGCCTTTCTGCAGATCAAGAATAGCTCTCTTTGAGCTGAGGTAGGAGGTGGTGTCATTAAAAGATAGGATATAATTGAGCACAAAGAGATTGAAAACTGATGGCAGGACCAAGGTCTCATGTCTTTTCAGGTCCCTGAAGAAATCAAGGAGAAATTGTTTATCTCAATTTCTTTGTTCTTTTTTAGATTTCCGATTCAAAACCTCTAAAAGAACAGACACCTGTCGTCCCTAGTTAGCTCTTTTCGTCTTGGGTTCCAAAACATTCCCACTGTTATTAAGCCTTACTTTACCTCTCTGGAGGTGTGTCATTATCAGGACTTCGCAGTGTGCCCTATTACAGAGACTCTTATTAATTTTGTTCCTCCAGACACATAGGAAGGGAGTATTGATGGCAGTGCTTGTCACATCTGTGCTGGATCATATCCCATGCAACCAGATAGAGCCAGCAAGGACTCATTAGGCAACTTGGTCTTAGACACTGGTAATGACATTGTGGCTTGGTACAGCAAGACATTTTCCAGTTGAGGCCTCTGCTCTTAATTTTTTGGTGTCAGACAAAAAAGGATCATTGGCAGTATTTGTGGTCTTTGGATTTTCTTTCTAGCATTAGCACTGTTGTTTTGCTGGTGATCTTTGGGTTCTTGGCTGGGGCAATGAGTGAATGGGGGTAGTTTGATTTGCTTTGTTTTCTGCTTAGGATTAGAGGCTGTCAGTGGATCAAGCATCATTCCAGCAATAGAGAACTGTGGAACTCATACCCTGTGTGTATCATACTGCTTCAAGGATGCTCTGGCATGAGAGTCTGTGGAGGTTCTCTCTCTTTTCTTAGTCAGTGATACAGCTGGACTGTGAATCTTCTAACAGACTGGGAGGCTGAACTACAAGCCCAGAAAGCTCCAGTGAGAGGTTTCTGGGAGAGTCTTGAACAGAATTTAGCTTCTCTGGTGGATTTGTGGTTTGGGCATGCACAATATGGGGTTGGTGAAATGGTGAGGGGACTGATAGCATGTGGGAACTCTGAGAAGTGCATTGGTTCCATCATTGATACCAGCAAATATCTGTCCCTGATGTGCTTGAAATGGAGGAGCAGGCAAGGGCTGAAAGGAGAATGTGTTCCGTGGTGCTTCAGTACTGCTGTGCACAGAAGGGGCAAAGAAGTAGCTCTTGTCACTGTTTCCCCAGTGCGAGAGGGCATGGATGTGGGGGTACTTGGCACTGGCCTCCCATGAGGGATGCAAAAAAGCTTCACCAGGGTCCTCTCAGGATGCTGCAGTCCCAGAACTATCCTGGAAGGAGAGATAGGGCTGTTGTTTCCAGGGCTGAACTCATCAGAGATCCATGCTACAGCAGTCTTGAATATTCTGAACAGCCACAGCGATCTGCAGAGAATCAAAAGCACCAACCTGCCAAAGAAGCATCAGATGGGTCACACACGGCTCCACAGTCTCTGCTTCCCTGGGACTCCTGTTTCTTGAAGATGTATCTTGGAGAAGTGCCTTTGGGTCTCAGGGGTGCAGTGGTCAACAAACCCTGTGCACAGGGGTGCTTCCTCTTAGGGCTTTGGAATTCAGAGTCCTAACCCAGATGCCTCCCTTCCCCCCACCTTAATTAGACTGGTGATCTCACCACTGGGCAGCTCTTTCTTTTGGTGGGGTGACTATGGTGGTGGCTGAAGCAGAAAGTCGTATGCTACTTCTCAACAACTTTACTATAAATTTTAATGGCGTCCTCTTTGGTGGTTTCTTAGTTGTCTTGTAGCACCATTCATTTATATTATATATTATATAATTATGTGGTACCTCAGCCACATGTCTGAATTTGAAGACTGAACCATCTCTGAGCTACCAAACACTTTGAAAACCTAGCAAGTGGAAAAGCCATATGTCCATACAAAGAGGGTGCGTTTGAGAAAACCAGACAGGGAGAGGAAATGCAATATTGCTTTTTGCCTATATGGACAAGTTCTTCTTCTTGGGATGTAACCAGATTAACCTTCCTATTATTGTCTCTCAGGGTGCTGAGTCAGTTGTGTTCCCGTGGCTGTGAAAATGACAGCTATAGGGAACAGGAAGGGCATGGGTTTCTGCAGTGATAGATGTCTTCAGATTAGCTGAGTTAGAGTGCTGGGGTGCAGCTCTGGTAATTCTTACCCACAGTTTCCAAATGTGTCTGTTTTAGGCATGAGGAATTCCCTCCATCTGTGCAATTTCACCTACTGCCTTAATGCTGACTTCTTGAGATTTCCCCTTCCCTCCTGCCCTCCTTCCCTTCTTCCAATCTCGTATGTCCAATCTCTGGTTCCCTCTTCCCTGCATTTCACCTCAGCTGGTTTCCTCCTGGGCAAAATACACATCCTCCTCTTTCTTCCCATTCCCTCACTTCTCCCAGTGTTGGCAGTTTTCCAGTATAGTAACCTTGATCTTATCTCCAATTCCTTCCATTTCCTCCCCTTCAGCTAACACTATCGGTGAACTCTGCCCATTTTCCTCTCCTCCATCCTCCAAAGGCTGGCCATGCATCCTGCTGAATATGTTGTAATTTCTTTCCTTGCTGACTGCAGTCCCATCTGTTCTGGCCTCCTTTATGTGTGCCACTGTGCAGGAAGCTGATAGGAGTCTGGCTGAAGCTTTTTTTTTTTTTGTGGACCACACTGAAATCAGTGGGAATGAAGCACCAACCCCCTTTAAAAAATGCCAGCTCCTTGTGTGTCCAGAAAGAGCCTTTCCTAAGGTGCAGCTGCACAACAAGCACTAAGTGCAGTGATAAATATTAAGCCACACTTTGCAGGGTGGTTGCTTTTTCTGGTTGCATCCTACAGTTGCAAAAAGCAGAGATGTTGGTGAGATCCTTTCTTGCTCCCCCATTTTCTTTGCGGGCATGTTTGGCCTTTTGCAGCAACAGCCTGGCATGGTGGCAAGGTCTCTGTGGCTTGGGGCACGGCGGGCAGTGGCACGGCTGTGTGGTGCACTTGCCATTGCTGACGACTGCACTCAGCAATTTGGACATCTGTTTCAGTTGGCTGGGGGTTTTGGCTTCCAAGCTAAGGATCAAGGATCATGCCTATTTTAGAAATGAAGTAATCTGTCAGTTAGAGTCCAACTGCAAGTTTTGGGTCTACCTCTTTTGCTGCATCCTTTATTCTTTAACATTATTTTTCCCTTCTTCAGTCAAGTCCTCTACCTGTGTTCAGGGGCTGCTCAATTCATTGGCCTTGTGCAATTTCAGCCACTTGTCTGAGAAGAAAGGTGACCCTTTGAATGTTTTTTGTGTGATACAATATATCCAGTGCATCACTGTGCTTGCAAGGATTACTTTTATCTTGTCAGTATGGTGATTGGTTAGGTATGATCAAGCTCTTTAGAAAACATTTCTCTCTAATCATTCTGGTTTCATTTGTATTCTATAATAATTTTGAGAGTGATTGCGATCATAGAAGTGCTTTGTAGCTCATTAGTGACTTCAGTTCTGTGAGGACTAGCTGCCGCTGCCTGTCATACAAGAGACCTTGTGATCTACTGTAGATTGGCCAGAAAACTGTATTTAAAATGTTGTCAGCAGCAGTATCCCACAGAATTCCTTTTACTTTGTCAAATTACTCTCAACTCCGAAGAAATATTGGATGTTAGACCTTTGCTTGATATTTCCTGTGATACTTCTGAAGAGGGCCATGGGGGAAAATCCATATCAAGTATCATTCATGGCCACAAACTCCTGAATATTCTGCTTTCACTTGTCATGATTCTGGTCATTCATGGAAAGAAAGCATCTTTCATGATGAAATCAGAGTAACTATGTGTGTATTGGTGTCTTTGACCTCTGTGAGATGCTGAATCTGGAAGGGCTCTGTTGCATTTACCAGCCCCATGAGAAATTTTTAACACGTTTTGCAGTCTTAACTTGCAGCTGTGGACTGGCTGGATCCAGTCCTCGGTGCTCCCTCCCCAGCCTCTGCCCCTTCCGTGTGATGTTAGGATGGGGTGGCTGAGGACACGTCCCCAGGAGGGCATAGCTCCAACAAGCTGTAACCCTCTGCCAGCAGGTCCAGAACCATGTGAGCGTCTCTGGGTCTCTGTGCTTTCCCAGTCTGTTACATAACCTTGGAGAATCATTGTGGGGTTAGTAAGTTTAACATTCCTTTTTCTGAGATGCCTTCCTCTCAGAAGGAAGTTCTTGTGTCACCAGCAAATCAGTTCATGAAGTTTGCTATTATGAGTACATGGCTGTTGATCATGATGTGGGTTAAGCACAGATCAGTGGCCAGGGCCTGAAAGGCTCCATGCCTTTTTGTCTGTAGCCTAATGGATTAGCCCATCTTTAATATATGCACGTGAACACTTTTATTAGTAAAAAGGCCCCTACAACTTAAAAGATTTGGAAGAATGAGAGGTGATTAAGTGCCCCTCCATTGGTCCTGCTTTACTGTGAGGGTGATAAGACACTGGAACAGGTTGCCCAGAGAAGTTGTGGCTGCTCCATCCCTGCAAGTGTTCGAGGCCAGGCTGGATGGGGCCCTGAGCAACCTGAGGTAGTGAATGGCATCCATGCCTGTGGCAGGGGAGGTGGAACTAGATGATCTTTAAAGGTGCCTTCCAACTCAAACCATTCTATGATTCTATTATTCTATGATTCTTCTGGCATAACTAGCTTGCTGGTCTTGGCACAGAAGGCAAAGTGATGAGACAAAGCATAAAACATGCTGTGTTTTTAAACAGGGAAGAGACGAGAACTGAGTGTCTTGTGTGCTGTATGTGAAAGCATTCCTGGGATGGTGCTACATGCCACTCTGCCATCCTAATTTGCTTTCAGAGGCCCCCAAGTATAATAATTCTTTGTGTTTCCTAAAGGATGTGAAGACTAAATACAAGTTTGGTCAATGACTTCATTGTTGATTTCTCCCAGTGCTACAAAGCAATGCAAAAATATTAGGGACAGGCAGGGTGCATCTTGTTGAATAAAGATATTGTGTCTCTCATAATCCAAAGTGGATGCCTGTAGAAAAAGGAAAGCCCTATGGAAAGTGCTTACAAGGCTGGTTGGACAGCAGAAATCTTTTGTAAAACGTAATTTCGGCATCTTTCCCAATGGGACCCTTCATGCAGGAGGACTGGCCAGCATTTTGGAAACAAACCCAGCCAACATTAGGTTTGGACATCTGCTTGTTTTAAGGTTGCTTTCACAATTTTCTCTGTAGCTGAAGATTGGTACTTGATGTCCATGTGAAAACGTTGCCAGAGAAGCAATGAAGTTATGCCAACTGTTTCTTTAGTAAATGCAGCGTCTTAGAAATGACTGTTTTATGCTGGAAAATCATCTTGTTTGCATTGCTCCCTTGTCCAGAAGGACGAGTAGTGTTTGATGTTGTCCTTGTACAAAGTTATCCTAGGGGAGCAAAAAAAGATGTTTCTTGAATCAATTTAGCTTTAAACCAGGGTGATCTCCTGCCTGAATACATCTAGACTGCGTGATGGTACGATTAAATGGCATTAAATCAAGTGGCTTGTGAGGAAGGGGTAGTGGTGTCTTTTGTCTTTGCAGGTGGCTGAAGGGGATTGAATTTGAGACAAGCCAGTGCTCAAAGTTTTTGGATATTTTCTTCCTCCTCACTTAAATCACCCAAAGGGAATTAAAGCATATCTTCTCTTATTTCAACAGGGACCGGGTCGCATGACATCTGATCTTGCATCTTCTCCTGCAGCAGGGTATGTCCCTGTTGGTCAGAAGCCAGAGGCTGTGGTGCATGCTATGAAGGTAAGGCTGTGCAGACCCCCACAGCCGGACAGTGCAGTGCCAGCTGGTGTAACAAGCTGAGTGGCAGAACTGGGCATTTGCTCTTCTTGTGGAAACAACTGAAAATAGAAAGTTAATACTCAGGCAGATTATTGGTAACCAGCACCTGTATCATGATGAATAATCATTGCTTCAAATAGTTGCAGAGCTAAGCAACATTATACACAGCTATTTTTTTGGGGTGGGAAACCTCCAACTAAAGCTTCTGATGCTGAAGGTGTTGGTTACCCTTTTTGTTCATCAGTCCTGCATAAACTGAGTCTCTGAGGTGACAGTGGTGAACAAAATGCTGATGCCTGATACCTTGCACACCATTATAAACTCGTGTGATACCTTTGTTTTTATGACACTTTGTACTAATTTGGTTTTGATTACATTTAGTTATCCAAGCCCTGATGCAGTCCAGACTACTGCTGTGGGCTTTTTCTTCCCAAACTGTGGGGTTTGTACCTTTCTGTTTCTGCTCTTCATTGCATTTGTTGAGGTGGTGATGAGGGACAGTATTAAGCAAAGTTGATAATGTTTTTAAATTACAAGATCAAATACTTATAAATTGATTATGATCATATTCTGGGAAGAAATTAGATTCCTATTTGCTTTAGGAATTATAGGACTGAATTTATTAGTAAGGCCAAGAAACATAAATGGTTTTAAAATGCAGTTTGATTAGCTTATGGAAAGGATTGGAAATTAATGAGGAAGATTCTTGGAAACTGAAAATTAGGTTTGAAAGGTCTGGTGCGATGACTCATATAAAGGAATTGAAATGAAGTTGGATGACTGGTTGTTTTCACATATTATTAATCCTTCTGCTTCAGAGCTTTGTTGATTCCTAGAAAGGGATGGATGAAATTCTCTGTGATTCCATAATTTGGCCGGTCCATTTCCAAGGATCATCTGGAAACTGAAAAGACTAAGGAAACTGGTCATGGTCTCAATCTCTCCTTCTTCCTTGTGGCACAGTGAAATGTTGGTCTCCAGCTGCAGATTGGTTTTTGGCCATAGCATGCTGTAGCATATGGAGTGGGTCTTATTTGCACCCTGCAGAACTGAGCAGCTTTTCCAGTGCCAGCCCTGTCACGTGGGAAGCTGGATGCAGCTACTAGCTTAGACCCTCACCTCCTGTGATATGACTTTCCCTTGAGGAGGAGAAGAGAGCAGCCTCCAAATGAGACTTCGTGCTTTGGCTATACCACATCAGATATTAGAGAAGGCCCTTCTTGGTTGTGAAAGGAAGTCCTTATGGCTCTAGCAGGCCAGCTCCTTACTGCAAGGAAAGGCAAGGAGAGATGGAAGGGCCATGAAGATGATCAGAGGGGTGGAATACCTATGAAGACAGGCTGAGGAAGCTCAGGTTATTCAGCCTGGAGAAGAGAAGGCTCCAGGGAGACCTTATAGCACCTTCCAGTACCATAAAGGGGGCTTATAAAAAAAGAGGGAGAGGGACTTTTATGTCAGATAATGACAGGACAAGGGGCAGTGGTTTCAAACTGAAAGAGAACAGGTTTAGATTAGATGTTGGGAAGAAATTTGTTACTCACAGGCTGGTGAAGCACTGAAACAGGTTGCCCAGAGAAGTTGTGGATGCTTCATCCCTGGAAGTGTTCAAGGCCAGTCTGGATGGGGGGCCCTGAGCAACTTGATCTAATGAATGGCATCCATAGCAAACCATTCTATTATTCTGTGATTCTATGGAGTTTGCTTCACTTGTCTTGTGGGATGCTTGCATACAAGTCTGTCCAGAAGTGATATGGCTGCCAGGACGCAGCTCTGTGCCCATGTAAAGCTCACCGAGGGACTGTGCACTCCACATGGATCTACAGGGCTTCTGGATTGCCTCCATCTGCACCCACCTATGTGATGTCCCCTAGGCTTTTTCCTTGGGATTTTCTGGCAACTGAATGCTATCTATGTGGCTGAAGCATTGCCTGCAATTTAGCGTAAGTTCTTCCTTGAGCACGTTTAGGGTTTTCTTTATTTTTGCTTCTGAAATAGTTTTGTTTGTTTGCACCTACTAAATAAGGAGCAAGATGACAGGTTGGCACTTCTAACAGCTGTTTTTGCTAACAAGAATAAAAGGTACATATGCTACAGCTCAGTATCTCACTGAACATCAAAGCACTTTTCTTAGGAACTGAGCAAACCTGCTAAAGGCATGGGGAGGTGAGGAGGAAACTAAGAGAACGACATTTAGCCTATAACCCAGCTGCCCCCACAGCAGCAGCCTGAACCTTTTCCATGCTCACAGAGCCATCAAGCAGGTGATCTTCACTCCCACTAATTATGGGTAAGGTAGGATTTAGCCTTCCAAAACTAGGGAAAAATCCTAGCAGGTCATATGGACTGTTCCACTGTTGAATGCTGTGTTCCCTAGTGCTTTGTTCAGTTAACTTATCAATCAACAAAATCAGTGAGGTTTGCACCCTTTGGAAAGCATTCCTCAATCCCAGAGTACTTTTTGTTGCAGAAATGAGTACCTCAACTTTCAACTCCTCTTCCAACGTGCTATTACTGTCATTCTGAGTCTTTGGTGGTGTTTTTTGATTATTTGGTTTGCTTTTAAAATATGTTTATATTTTGGCCATGTGGGACCAGTACAGCAAGTCAGAAAGGAGGTAGATGTGATGGACTGGGTGATTTTGCGGTGACACTGCCTTGGTCACAGAGATCAGTGTAGTCACAAAGAACACCTGAGATGTTCCTTATTTTATGTATTGGCAGGGAGAAAGCCAGAGGAGCCACCATGCCCATTGAGAGCAAGGTGCAGGTTGTCTTCAGGAAGTTCTTTGGGTTGGGAAGTGTCAGAAATCACAGGAGGATGTACCTCAGTTTGTTAGACCCACACTGAATGCAGAGTCCTTGAACTTTAGCTGAGCCATAGACAGCTAATGTGAAGGTATGTCTTTAGACCCCAATGGTGTAACTCGAGCAACATTAACCTGGTCCTTCTAAACAGCTCAAGAGGCATCTGGCAGGATCTAAGAATGGCTGGGGCTGGGTCAGTACTAAGAAAAGGCCTTCTTGTCTTTCTGCAGGAGGTGATTTCAGTCTTCAGAATGCATTTTCTTCCAACATGCCTTTCCAGGGTAGGCTGTTGAATATTATCACCCTGAATCCCTTTTTCCCATACCCGAGACGCTAACACATCTTTACAAAGTGCCTACCCAGACTTGGGGTGGGCCTGGGAAGCAGGATGGTTTCTAGAGTAAATGAGATTCAGAAATTAAATACAAACATGACTTCCATCTGATCAGCTCCAGCTCTGTTTGGTTAACACTATTTAAACACATTTGCACTGAAAGAAATATGCTGTGCCACCTTTTCACACCTCCTGGACTAAGGAGTTTGACTTTAGTTGAAGCACAAGTTGTAGAAAACCCGTTTATTTTAGTCCACTGAGACTCCTGTGCCTGTAAGATGGATGGCTGTGTGAAGCAGAGGCTGGAGCTGATGTGATCTTTAACTAACCTAGACCACGGCTGTCCTTGACGCTTGCCCTGTGGACACAGCCGGTGCTGAGCTGCCAGCCAGGCAGCCCTGGAGCTCCACGCCAGGATGTGATTCTGCAGGCTGCTGGCTTTGCAGCCAGCATTGGAAGCACACAGACTCCAGACAAGCAAGTTCAATGTGTGAGTCCAGCTGGATCAATAATTAATTCCCTCCTCTTTAGCAAAAAATAGATGCTCCCTTTGTCAGCACGTACATGCTTTTTGCATCCCTCTTGCCCTTCCTCTCCTCTTAGAAAGGATGTGGATAATTCTTATATGTGCAAAGATTGGTCCCAAGTAGGTTAAGGGCCCTAGGAGAATGACCTATTTTTGTTTGTAGCACAGTTCCAGTACAGCAGGATTGCTGTGCTGAAGCAGACCAGGGGATAATCTACCCTGGTATCCCATTTCATGAAGAAGCCTTTACTGTACACCTCAGCAAAGGGTGAAACCACCCTAGCACTGCATCTAGCTCTGTACTTCCCTAGGAGGTATAGGAATATTTGTGCATACAATTACCCCGTCGTACATCTTCATATGCATATGAATGTGTTGTGGTGAATAGGACCATGTGCTATTTGATGGCGTTGGGTAATTCCAGGAGCTCTAACCCCACACACTGAGTTGACCACCTTGCTCACCAGTGGCAAAGCCCTGAGTGAGGTGTACAGAAGCAGCAGTAAAAGCTGGAGGCAGTCTTGCACCGAGTTATGACCAGCCTGTGCAATATGCCTGTCCAGAGGAGCTCTCTGAATGCATGTGGATGCAATGCAGGAATATTCTTCAGGTCAGTGTGTTTCCAGTGGGAAGTGAAGGCTGCCTTTAGCCCCAGGCAGCCTCTGTTCTGTGATCAAGGGACCACCTGGTCACAGCTGGGCACTGCCTCCCTGGAGGAGCTCTGTGGGGGTGGCCAGGATAGTATGTGCCCTGGGTGAGATGTGGCAGGCCAGGGCTGGCTCCCTTTGAGCTGCTGTAGAGGTGCAGGGTGTGGGCACCACATGGTGGGGCACAACAACCACACAGACCTGCTGCATCTTACCAGCCCTGTGTGGCCTGGGAATCAGTGCCCAGGGAGCATGTCTCCAAGTGCTGTTCGAGACAAAGAGGTTAAAAATCACACTTCTATTTTCAAACTTTGCCAAGCTGAAATCTAAGATAATAAGTCACAGGCAGGATGTTTCCACTCTTTTTTGCAGTGTTTTGAGCTGCTTTCACAGCACATTTACTTGTCTTTCCAAGGCAAATCTTCAAGTGTGGCCCAGCCTCCAGGCTGAGTGGCATCCAGGGGCTTGTGAACATGAGCACTGGATATGTCACTCTGGCTTGTCACTACTGGATCTCTGCCTTTTCAAGGAAACCTGCTTCTTCCCAGGTCTGGAAGTGCCCACTGGAGATGCCCTCCGAGCCGCAGAGCGGAGCCCCCTTGGAGAGTCTCAAATCCTTCTCCTGCTCCCTTTCAAGGGTTTCCTATGCTTTTGCAGCCATGTCTCAAATTTTTGCAGTGCTTTCACCCCCTGTATATAATGGGAAAAGCCCCGTAGTCATGAGCAGGAGGGAAAAGTGATACCTCGCTCCCCCGGAGTCTCCTGTGGGCAAGGTGCTGCAGGCATGTGCCTGGCACCAGCACTCTGTGGGTGCAGTCTGGGGTCATCAGTATTTGCACCAGTTGAACTCACTGAGCAGCTGGTGTTACCCTGTAGCTGTGTCTGCAATTCTGGGTGGAGGGGTGTGTGCAGACAATGCACTCGTGTGCCAGCCCTGGCCAAGGCCCTTAGCTTTACATGTGTGCACTGTGGGTGGAAGTGGTGCTGATAGAGATTCAAGTAAAGCTCAGGGTGTTGAAGGGATCAGCTCCATCTTCAGAGGGTACCTGTGGCACAAGGAGATGGTGCCCAGAATCATCCCTGCCACTTAATGGGGATGGCACCTTCAGAGAGCTGCGGTCATCATGCAGGGTCCTGGGAGGCAGTAAGGTTTTTTTTCCCATTCTGTTTCTATCCCTTTCACAGCCTGGCTGCAACCAGTTCAAAGAGGGAGTGGGAAAGAGCTGGAAATCACATAGGCATCATCTCTGGGTCCCAGGGTTCTATGATAACAGCCCAACTCTTGCTGTCACTGTGGGCCTCCAAGCGATTTCCTTGAGAAACTGAGTTAAAAACAGTTTTTAGCGAAAAGGTGAGTGAAATTGGCCATGTCTGTTTAAGATCTGCAAATTCATGGCTGATTATAGACCACACACTTCAGTTGCACAGTGAGCTTCCCAGTGGTACAAACCTCTGTTCCCTTCTTTCCCTGAAAGCCAAAACACTGTTAGACCTAAAGGCTGCTGGCCTGGGCTGACTGTAGTTGCCCCATGACTTGGATTAGGAGGAGGGAGTGGAATAGCCCTACTCCTGTGAAAGACAGGGAAGGAAGGAACACAAATTGCTGGGAGGCTGCCTTGTTGGGAGGCTGCCTGGAAGGTGGGGCTACCAGCAGCCTTCCTGGAAGAGATGTGCTTATGGACACAGGCAACTTGCTGCCAATTGTCACATGGTCCCCCAGGACTGTGGCAGCAGCCAGACCATGCAGGTGGTGGGACAGAGGCAGGACATCGCAGAGAAACAGGGAAGATGGAGGTGGTGAGCTTGGTGTGACGCATGTCTTTGTTCATCTTGAAGCTTTGTGAATCCTGCCAGTTTAAATACTTGTTAATGATGTTCTCAGGGACACAGGTGATTATTTGAGGCTCATAATGCTTTTTTTTAATATTGTTTTTTTGTAGGTCCTTGAGGTCCATGAAAATCTGGACAGGCAAATGCAAGACAACTATGAAGAAGACCTAAGCGAAAAGGAGAAGGCGATTGTTCGTGAAATGTGCAATGTAATAACTCCTCTCAGCAACTCTTGGGGTTCCTTTTGTGGTCATTTGTTAGAAGCGTGGAGGAGCAGGGATCTGCTGCGTGTAAGCCTTGCGAGGCCCACAGGCACAAGGGAAGAGTGGAGGCTCTGCCAACCACTGTTTTGGGTGTCAGTAACATGAGTGCCTTGTTCACTGCACAGAACAGCCTTTGCTCAGCAGATAGTTCCCACTTTGCTGCCTTCGAGGCTGTGGAATAGCTAGTGTAGCTGACCAAGAGATGTGCAAGGGGCTCTCCCTGGCTAGGAGAGTCCTGTTAGCAATTGTCTCCACCTGTGCCCTTAGGGATCCAGTTTGGGCCAGATCAGCAATTGATTGCCATCTTTAAATCTGCACAGCTTGAATGGGTTTGCGCTAAACCATAAGATAACATCAGAGGGAGAATTTTCTTGTTTGAAGCTGTTAAACTGCATTGTGATATGTGGGGTGCTGTTAGCACTGCCAGTGTTTTGGGCAACCACACTGTTAACTGAGCTGGCCACATCCTGTATGGTGAGTGTTTGTACCAAACCACCACTCTGCAGTGTCTGCTGTCGTGGCATTGCCTCCAGCCTCAAAGCACCTTGGCCATGCTCTGGCTTTGAACAAAGAGTTTGGGATTTCTGCTAGAGCACAGCCCGAGCTGCACGGCGCCTACAGCTGGGGATGTGCTGTTTGACTGCCCACAGCAGGGAGGATGAAGCTTATGAACCTTCTTTTTTTGAAATCCGCGTTGGAGGTCAGCCCAAGTGGCATCATTTAGTGCCTCTCAGCAGTTGAGAGGAGCCTAATGCTCTGTTTTAAATTCTGAAATGCACCTCAACCCTAAAAGGAGGGTGTAAAGAACACAAGTGCATCTTGCAGAGCGAAATCCTGCGAGCATCCTTGCCAAGTGCTGAGGCACTTCACTTTGGTTGCTGGATCCCTGTAGGCAAAGCCAAGACCAGAGTAAATGAGGGCCTCCTTGTTAGGATATTGATGCCACAGTCCCTTATAGCTCTGCTAGGAGAAAGGTAAAATACCATAACTTCATCTTCCCAAACTGACTTACTTCTATTTGTCTCTCATCAGCTGTTTTTTCTTTCAATATTCATTTTATGTAGATTCAAGGCAGTATTTTACAGGGTTTTTTTTTAAATAGTCTCCCTTATCCCAGTGGCCCTAGAGGGATAAAATGTATGTTTTTAGAAAGTCATGTGTATATAATTTTAATCATTATCTTTTTCATTATCTTTTCTGTTCACGGTAGCATCTCTTCTGCGAGCATGGCAGGGTTGACCTACCATTGAACTTAACTTCTGAATCTAGTGTATTTGTTTTATACTATTACCCCAGGCAAAAACGGTTCTAATTTCAAGAGGGACTAATTAGAAAAATGCATCAATGGTTTTTTTATCTTGGAAACTGGTGCACAGATGCCATCCAGTGTCCCTGCTGAGAATTGCAGTCCAGCTCCAGGAAAGGGCTGGTTTTGACTTTGACTGCAATTAAAAACATACAGCAATTCCTCAGAGGCTTTGTTGTTTGGGTTTTTTTAATTCCTGTCTTCTCTCCTCCATGACTTTATTTTTTTTTACAGGTTGTCTGGCGAAAGCTGGGTGATGCTGCAAGCTCCAAACCCTCCATCAGGCAACATCTGTCAGGAAACCAGTTCAAGGGTCCCTTGTAGGAACACCATCCTGGTGACTGGAAGTGGTGGATTCTGTGAAGACTAAAGAGGCAGAGCTCAGTGTTTCTGGCTGCCTGTTCTTTGGGATTTGGGGTTGAGTTTTTTTCAGGGTTTCCTTTTTTCTTCTTTTTTTTTTCCTCACAGCTTTTTTTTTGTAACGATAGTGTAAATATGGCAGCTAAAGGCCTGATTTCCAGGCTGTGGTGCTCTGGAACTACTGTTCAATGGGTAACCATCCAATAATGCCAGACTTGCATCATTTGTATTGTAGTCCAAACCTGCTTTGTTGTAATGGTCTGTTTGTAGAATTAACTAACTCCAGAGAATTTTTAAGAGGAACAAGAAGAACCCTTAACCTGCGGAGAAGTCACCGTTTGTACTGCTCCTGTCCACCCACTTGTCAGTGATTCATAGCTGGGTTAGTGGCTCTAGGCAGCACCTTCCAAGGAAAATGCAAGTCAGATTCATTGGCTGACTGCCTGCCAAGTTCATGAGCTGCTAACACTTATTTTGGAGGTCCTTTTTTGAAGAATAACATGCAACTGTTCTCACAAGGCTCTGTGTAAAACATTGAGTGGCAAGCTAAAAACATTTGTACCACCATACTTTGTATGGTGCTCATCACACAAGCGTACAGAAAGGCTTGAGACTCCGTATCAGCTGTTAATGAACTACTTTTCATGAACAAATGACACAAGATTTCTGCAGTCGTAATGTGAATGAAGTCACTTAGCCACACACCAGTATTCCCTACAAATATGGCAACACTTTTCCTGTAAAGCTTTCACTACAAAGTAATTCAGCAGGAACTGCCATCCTAGCAGTGCTTATGGCTTTCACAGGATCTTCAAGAGCAGCTCATCTTTCACATAAGGAAGATTTGGGTGGGTTTTTTTAATGTTCTTGCTGGATTCCTCACCTATACTGGTTCCTGTGTAAGGTAACCAAGCAACAACCTTGCAGAGCTGAATAAAAACTCCATAAACACAGGCTGTCGGGTGAGACTGCTTCCTGCCATTCAAGCTTTATTTTTATTAATGAACCAAAACAATTGAGTTTTTCCTTCTTCAAATGGTTGTATATAAAACAATGGGACTTATATTTTGCTATTGTGGAGTAGCTGCCTGTGTAGTTGTAAGAATTTGATTCCCTCCTTTTCCAAGTTGTCACAGCAGCTGTCCCTGTATTTCATTAGATGTTCTTTCCCAATAGTCCAAGGAAGCGGGGCTTCTTTATTAGAACTCATTTCTGTAACATAATTTTAAAGACAGGCATGTGAAAAGATCAAAGCCTCCTCTTCAAAAGTTGCATTGATTTTAGTGATTATTTTGAAGATGTAATGACCTCAAACACCATTCCTTTCCTTTTATTCTTTGTAAGAATCAGTCACAGCTACAGACAGCTGAATTAGCTGGACAGGTTCTTCCTCTTAAATTAATTTGTTCTACCAGTTGAGTTCTTGACTTGTGGTATTGTATTAACAAGGAGCACCGATACAATACCAAGGAGCCCATGCTGCAACTTATGAAAGGTAATTGGTCCCATGGTGTACAATAAACTAGCTGCCTGGGTGAAGAATTTGCAGTGTCAGAGCCGAAACCTGTAACCAGTAAAAAAAAATAGAGAAGGAATACAACCAAAATACACAGTAACCCATAAGAGTAAGAACCACTTCATTATTCATTGCAGAAATAAAAATGTGACAGTCGAGTAGGTTATTTTAAAACCACCAAGAACCACCCCCAAAACATAAGTGCATATTCTCACTCACACACCCACTAGTACATTATTTCTTACTATTGCTCAGACAGTGAACACTTGAGCTAGCTAGCTCTCAGTCTAACAATATTTACATCCCATGGAGTCTGGAAAAATCCATTCTAGAGTCTGACTGTCTCCTTAAGGCACAGCAACTTTAGAGGATTCTGGGTTTCCTCCTCTTCACTTTTTGTTTTGACCTCCAGTTTCTAGTCACCACTGATGATTACTTGTCTTCCTGCCATACAATGTATACCTTGAGATTTCCGTACTGGAAAAGTTGATGCAAAGCAGAAGTATCATTCTTCCTTAACATCTAATGTCAAACAGAGGGTTACTTTAATCTATCTGCTTGAAAGCCCATTTTAATTTTGGTGGCATCTAATCACTGGATTAAGCAGAGAATTTAAGTATATTTGGAACAAGGTTAATTTATGTCAGTGAATTTTAACTAAAGCAACACAAATGTTGCCAGCACTTGAAGAGAGTTAACTGTATTGATGACATGCTTGCTATTTAAGGGGTATGTTAGGCCAGCAGGTCCTCTCAACAAGAGAAGAGCTACATTAATCAGATTACTGGTCTCACCAGCTATGTAATTCCCATTCAAATATTTCCTGCTATCAAATGTCTCTCAACGTCTATTCAAAGACTTCAAGCAAAGCTTGTTTTGTTCTACCTGCAGATCTCACCTACAAGAGAAACAGTGCTGCGATTGAGGTCAATTCAGTAATCTTGAAGAGCCAGTTTACAGGGTAGGCAGCAGTTCAGCTGAACAACTTTTATACTCTTAGGGTACTGCCCATTGATTGTTTTTTAGATTCTATTTGGCAGCATCATCTTCAATGTAAGATGTGCATCACTGAATTTGCAGAAGAACACAACAGTGCTGTACCTTGGGATGTTACTGTTCGGAGGTTTTTAGGCTTGCTACTCATCATACTTAGCTCCATTTGAGCTATAAAGTGTCTTCCTGGGGTAAAATGATGCTCAATGACTTTACGGGATGGCTTGGGTGCTGAATTTTCAGTTGTCTAAAAAGGTATTTTATATGCATATTTAAAGTCACTAACCTATGTGCTAAGTCTCCAGTGAAAACTACCTGAGGAGCTTTTTACATTAAGTTGGAGGGGAGCATCCCTTGAAATAGTGGCCATTAAATTGATATATTTGGTGCAATAGCCCAAGATAATTTCCTCAAGATTGAAGCCCTGAGTTCTGCAATCCTCTGGCAAAGAAAGCATCCACTGTTTACAAAAGGACTTTGCTTGCTTAAGGAAAGTAAAATCACAACCTTGAATCTTGTTGGAGTGACTGAGGAAGCAGCATTTCCCTAACAGTTCCTGAAATGCTGCAGTGTAACCAGCTTCAGTTGGCCCTTTGCACCTTGATAAGACTGCCGAGCACAACCTTGATTAAGAATGGCACATTTTTATCCAAATATTAGATATTAAAAGAAATCAGTGTTAAAGTGACCTTTTATCTTTCTAGAAACTGTGGGGGAAGAGTACTACTGATCTTTTTTCAAAGTGCATGACTGTAAAGTGATAAAATTGTATATTTTTCATAATGTGGGGAAAGTCTATTTGTGCTGCTTTAGAAATCAGTTTAAAGTTTGATTTCTGTTAAACCTGTGATCTTACAGCCCTGCTATATTTTCTGTATATGAATTACAAAGAACTGGAAAAGTTAGCACCTGCTGTTGTGTATATAGCAAAATTCTTTAGACCTTAGCACGCGTTTTTACCTATTATTGAATCACTCTGGCTTTTTTGGGGAGGGAAAGTAATAGTACAGATTTTTTTGATAATGTGTGTAAAACATTCATTTGAAATATTTTAGTAAAAATGAAGTAAGAGATTGATTGTGATAGTGTATACTTCTAGCTGAATAAAATAAAATACATTCTTTTTAAATAAACTGATGAATAAGATTTGGGAGACCACTGCTGAAATATCTTGCAGTAAGTACCATGGTTGTGAATTCTGAACTCATACGAAAAACCTGGAAATCCACTAAATTCAGAACCAATTTTATTTGGGTAGAGTGAACAAAGTAGTCCCATTTATAACTATGATGTACATCACAGTAGGCTGTTACATTCAGACTTTCACACTTAGAAAATATATATATTATGTACAGGAATTTGCAAATAGGTGTAAACATACAATATTTTAAGATACCAGTACATTCCAAACCAAAACTATCAGCAAGGCAAACACCTCAAAATTATTCCAGTCAGCTAGCATTCAGAATCTCCCTTAAATAAAGCAGCTTTCATGCTTGACATCGTGTTGTTTTAATTATTACTAAAAATGAAGTTTCTTGTTACAGATCACATATCATGGTATCTGGCTACTTTGATACTCAAAAATAGGCACTGATTTCTAGAAGGAAATTTTCTTCTTACTGATATAATTGAGCCAATATGGCTGGTTTTGCTAGTACAAAGTAATCCAGTGCTGGAATAAGTCAAGACAATTTAAACTTAAGTCAAATGTATAAAGTTAGAATAGATACTGCAAAGCTGATTAAAATCTAGAAGCCTATATAACTCACCATAAACAATACTGCAAACAGATCAGCTAAATTTTCATTTACTCTCATTTCTTCATCTAAATTATACAGATTACCCTCCTCTTCATCTTTACAACGTAGGTTTGGGCTAGCTACTCCTGCCTAGTCAACATAAAGGTATATCGTGCAAATTACCTCATGCTATCTCATCCACGTAGCACGTCCCAGTCCTGCTACAGGTGGCATACCAGGTGGTGGAATTGGAGGTGGGACAGGTGGCTGTCCACCTGGGGGAACAGTAGGCGGGGGGTAACTAGCTGGTGGCATTCCCAGCCCTGGAGGTGGATGAGGTGGTACTGCATGAGTTGGAGGCAGTCTTGGAGGTGGGAAATTAGGATTGTATGTAGGTGGAGGAGGATATCCAGGAGTAGGAGGTGGAATATTGGGTGGGGGGAAAGAAGCAGGGGGTGGAGGTGGAACTGGTGGTGGAGGGTTGGGAGGATAGACATGAGGATGATATGGTAGATGAGCTGGTGGTCCATAGGCCGGTGGTAAAGCTCCGTATGTTGGTCCTTCTGTTTTCATCATTGACTGAAGACTTTGATAACCCTCCCCTGACATGTAAGAATTTGTAGTAGACATCCCTGTAATATAACTGGTGGGGGGTGGGGGCGGGGGACGATGTGGCAGAGGTGGAGGTTGATGTACTGGGGCAGGATGAGCAGGGGGAGGAATCTGGACCTTTGGCATATCTACTGAGTCCACAGTAGTAGATTGCTCTTGTTCTCCCATTGAAACTGCAGTTGTCAAAGGAGGCTTGCGCTCTGGAAAAGAAAATTTCATTTATTTTTCTGAAGGATAGTGGCAATAACAGCTTCTGAATATTTTGCATCTTTCTTCCAGTTAACACAGCAAAAGAGAACTCAATTCTCTATGTCTCTGAATGCCACGTGGTATCCAGTCAGACCTGCTTAGGCCACTGTAAACCAACTAAGCTACCTAACAAAGCTTCAAGGTCAGCTTTTCCCATTCTAATAGTTAAGTTCAGCTTCCTTTCTTATTATTATATTTTTGTAATTTAAATATTGTTGTACAATTAGCAGAATTAGCAGACTGGATGGACAGAATCACAACTAGAAGATTTAAAAAGTCATGGGATCCAAGGTACCAAAACTCTTTTGATCAGTGCTTCCATCTCCTTTAGTCCAGGCCTCCTTTCTACCCCTTTGATAGTCCAGGAGGTGTCCTGGGATTACCCTCTGCACTTCACCTGCCTCCCGTATTGGGAAATACTATTTGAGAACACAGGCCAAAGTCTCAAGTCTTTAACACTCAGTTCTAAACCTGTTTACCAAAGGAAAGAAAAAAAGAAAACCAGAGGGTAAGTAAGAAGGACATAAAATCTTATCAACTTTGTTCCACTGATTAGTTTCAGGGAACTCAGCACCTGACACTCTGAAGAAGTTCATAAAAAGATCAGCATTTTACAGAATTATACTTGGCCACTTCTGGAAAGGACATGTTTTAAGCTGTCTTCTCTTTACATAAGAATCTTTTCCCCTCTTAATGCAGACCCTATAAAGTAAATAATACCTCTACGATGACTGACCTAATAGCAACCTCTCTGTATGGTCAGAGTATTAAAATGGCCAACAAAAAAGATTTTGGGGCATCTTGACATCCACCCTGCTCATATGTATAAGCATCTCAAACATTGTTCAGTAAAAGTTATTTAGAAGCAGATATAGGGCAGTCATTTCCAGGGGCATACTAAACTGTCACTGTGAAATAAAATTTGAGATAAAGCCACGTCCTAGTACTTCTGTTCATTTTGTCAATATGCACTCCTGGTTTTCACCTGATTTTTCCACAGAGTTGCCCTTTAAAGACTATTCTGAAAACGTTTCAATGCCTTAACAATTATATACTTGTAGAAACAAATTCAAAGAGGAAAATTTTAGGTAACAAGGGAAATAAATCCATTACCTGCCTAAATAGGATTTACCTTATCTAAGCAGACATAATTTTAACAGAAAAATCATCCCCTAGGACAGCTACATAATTAAACCATGCAAGGTGGGTATGCTGGCTGTGGTACCTATGATTTCAATGACTTCTAGCTCCTAGATTATAGCAGGCAATAATTTCCCCGTTTGCTTATTTTCAGAACGATTCTAGGTACAAGATATGCATTCAAGATTTAACAACTGAAGGAATAATAAACACAGTATTTAGAAAACCCCCTTCATTCATCATTACATTTTAATAACTGGGAAAAATGGTCCTACTATATTTCAGAGCTCTGCTTTTCTCTCTTGTACTTCCCTGTTCGGAGCTGTCATCTTACAGTAACATTATGGACCGTGGTCTGTAAAATATTTATGTCATATTTAAGGGTCACTGGAAGGACAGCTAATGCATCAAGGCGCTGGAAGCACATTTTTACAACAGTACAGTTTATTTTGCAAACATAAGGCATGTGTGCAGTGTTAATGTTCTCTGGCAGACAAAAGTCGGCTTCTGATGTGCAGCAAAGAATGTATCCCTCATATTTTTTAGAAGTGACACACCTGCAGACTTCCTGTACTACAGATGTATAGGAATACAGATGCATGAAGGATTTCTATAGGACAGCTGGAAGCCCATCTAGTAATCTAATACGGTATCTGCCTTCCTTTTGAGATCACAAGTCCCTTTTTGCCTGCTATTGACAATTAGTTTTAGTCTTCTAAGCATTTAAGAGTTGCAGCTTTGTTTTGCCCTTGTCCACTCTATAATAGTCTTGTTTCCATCATAAGTTTTTTTACTTCTGTCTGGAAAAGCCTGTGCTAGTAACATGAAATTCCCTCTAGAGCTTATTGAACTAAAGTTTAACTTGCCAAGCTGATTAACCAAGGCAACAATCCCGTCTCCACAGTTACCTACCATGACCTGAATGAAAAGCAATGCAACTAACAAGAGTAAACGTGTTTAAGAAAATGAAAGCTTACCTGGAGGAGGATGTGCAGGAGGTATCGGTGGATGTGAAGTTTCAATTTTAGGAATTTTAGATGGCGGCGGTGGTTCTAAAAAACATTTGTCAGTTCCTAATTGGTTATTGCTCTGCAGTATTTTCCGAATTCCAACTCTGGTCTCATACTAATGATTATCACATCATATTACACTATACAAAAGTACAGTGGAAATCCTATACACTAGGTATGTTTAATAAAGAAAACTAAAATCAATATATTTGTATAAATAACGTAGTATCATGTACAAGTCTTCCAAAAGAACCCATGCCCACCATTTCAAACGACTTTAACTGGAGACAAACTTCCCAATAACAGTATGTAACTGAAGATGAACAAGTACATGTTTTCTAGCCCAAAACTTTAACTTGTAAATAGTTGAAATAGATCTCAGAAGAAGCTGATTGAATTAAAACTGTGTTAAGAGACCCTCGGGGCACAGTTATACTCAATTTTTTCATGTTCCGCAGCTAGGAACTTCTAAAAAATATATTTAAAGTATATATTTAAAGATTCATTATCAGGATCAAAATAGTTTAGAATTGCCAAGCCTGTAAGCAAACAAAGTGCATGTCAGCAAATGACTTATTCTGGTTTAAACAGCAAAATGGATGCAATATAAATAGAATACTAATATTTACCTGCTGCCTTTGTTTCTTCTTTTGGAGATACAGCCTGTTTGGGGGAGATAAAAAAAAAGAGGTTAAAATAGGACCATTACAATCAATCTCTTTTCCCAGGTAAAAAGAACAAAAGGAAACAGGCTCAAGTTGTGCCAAGAATGGTTTAGATTGGATATTAGGCAAAATTTCATCATGGAAAGGGTGGTCAGGTATTGTGGTTGAGTCACCATCCCTAAAGCTCTTTTCCAACCTAAATGATTCTATGGTGTCTTTAGACAGATGCAAGACAAACACTGAACAAAGTCAAATCACACTGGCAAAGCCCAGCTTAACTGGCAAAATGAGAAGACTGGAAAAATAGCAGGTATTTTAGAGACAGCACTTTCTGCAGTTCTCACCATGGAGTATTGCATCTCATTTAATGTATTTATCATCCACTGCACATCCGTCATGGTCCGGTACACTGCTCACTGAGCTGAAAACAAGAGACCTGGCCTCTATTTCCAGTTCTGCTTTGACCTGTCACTCAACCTTTGCCAAAATCACTTCAGGCCTTTATGCTTTATTTACCAGGACAGGGGGGCAGTGAAAGTGTTGCACAGCATAGAACACTTCAGAAGCCTTCAGATGGAAAGTGTTGTATAAAAGCCAAATGTTATGCCAGCAAAAAAAATGTATGCACTCTCAGCAAAACCCATCATCCTTCCAATCACAAGTTTTTGGTTGGTTTTTTTTTCTTGTTTGTTTGGTTGTTGTTGTAGTGGTTTTTTTAAGAATCTCAGATAATGGAGCAAGAAAAATCTTTCCAGACTACACAGTCCCACTGAGATGATAACTTAATGGTCTCAGAGAAAAGCAGAAAACCGAAATTTTAAGTACAAATGTATTTAAAATAAATGATAAAGGTCAGAGGAGCATAGTACACAGCTTCTTCATCTTTTAAATGAAAAGGTTTTTTTAAGGGACTATTTACCTCTGGTAGCTTTACCTTCATGAACTGTTGTTCTGTTCCCTTCACTTTGCACAGCAAGAATGGACATACACTTCAGTCCAACTTGAACAACAAATTTTCCTTAATTGTGATAGGTATTCTCAAAATTTTTGCTATCCAATTTTTGCCTGTTTGAGGCAACCTCTTTCTTATATTCCTTTGATAGTGATTTCAATTTTCCAGACACCTTCCAGCTGCTTTCCCGCTTTTTAAGGACAATCTTTATCTTCCTATTTCAAACACACATACTTTTTTTCTTGATGACTCTCACAAACTCACCTGCTGCCTTCATTTTAGTTGGGCGGTCTTTTCTTGACTTTCTAGCACTAAATTAATTCCTTGTCTGTAAAACTGCACACAAACATCAGCTCTTCCTGCACTTTCAAACAGAAGCAAATCTCTCCTACTTATTGGACCTTTTCCAAAAATCACTCATTCTGGGAAATCAGTTGATCAGGTGACAAGCAATTAAATCACTGTGCATTTGTTAACATGGAACAACGTTCAAAAATATCATCATTCTGGTACACCATTAGAATGAAACAAGCAACTGGAGCCAAATAACTCGCATGACAGAAAAGCAAACATCAGTTTAAACTGTATTTATGCTAAGGAAAAGAAGAAAGAAAAAAAAGAATCAAGTGGCAACAAAATCAAAATCTATAAACATTTAAATCACTTCCCTAATAATGGCAGCTGCTAAAATAGAGATGAGCATTTATTTGGTCCTTCTACTGTATTGTAGTTTGTATTTGCCCAGCCAGGACATCCCAGGGTCATAATAAATAATAATAATCAATCTTATTTATTAGCACTCTGGTGGGTATTTAATACTTTCAGCTCAATTCAAACCACAGTGGAGCTGTTCTTTCACTGCTATTTCTAGTGCATTAAAATTGTTCCCACTAACAATTTCTAGTTTAATCCAACTAAATGAACTATTTACATCTAATGATTCACAGTATATTTTTAGTGAAATCAACTGAAAATTTGAGCACTCTTCACCACTAGAGAAGCAGAGGATGTGCAGATGCTTTAGACATCTGGTGTGGGTCTGTAAGTCATGGGCCAATGCCTCAGCTGCTTGAAAGTATCTTGGCTCAGTGGAAGGTAACAGAGTTATAAGAGCTCATGTAAATTGAAAATCTGGCCTCCAGGAACAAAGTGTATTTCTGTTTTGCACAAACCAAAGATGTCATGCAAAGCCCTATTTATAGAAGGAGGCTCAGATTTTAAGTAAGGTTTATGGTACATGTAACTGAAGAACATTTTAGAAGCACCAAGTAAATCTTTCACACACCACACATCTTGTTCTCCCAGACTGCTTCTGGAAAAATAACAATTTCAGAACATCGTGTTTGCTTTTCTCAAATTCAGGCTGTTTGTGCTGTATTCCTACAAAACTCCTATTGACTCAACCGTTGCTTTTTATTTATTTTAGATGACTACAGTGTACCAGGATTTAACTTTTTATCTGTGTTATTTACTTCCTTAATTATTAGGTGATAGACCTCAAACAAATTTCAAGAAAACGTAAGTTTCTCTGATGGCTTGACCAGAGGTGATTGTTAAACAACAACAGATACTATTCATGCAAAAGGCATCACTTTTTTTCCATGAGGTAGTTCATTAGCACATGGGATGGGGCAAAATCAGTAGTACTGTAAAGGCCTTTACATGAATTAACAAGCATTCATAACCACATCCGATGGATGCACATCGAAAAAACCAAACTGTTATTACCAGTTTCTCATGTGCCAAGAGAGTTCCCTGCCCTAGAGGTCTGCCAACTCAAACAGAATCTGTGCTGATGGCATAAAAGCATGAAAAGAAATACATAGTACCTATAAAGAGCTCTCACAATTTTCAAGCTAATTAACATGTTATCAGCCTTCTATCCTGCACAGTGCTGAAGTTCAGTGGAACAATTAAAAATTTCAGTGCAGATGTTTTCCTGTAGTAGGCTATGGTTTGCAATTACAAGACCAACATTTTACAGAGCTACATTTTTGTCTTTTTTTGGAGGCTGCTATCATGAAGATGCTGCGCTCTTCCAAATCCATTTCATTTGAGCATTTGCTGCTTCCTCATGGTTTTTGGTTTTATTTGGTTTTTAGGTTGGTTTGATTTTTTTTCTCCCAATATCTGTTCTCTAATTTGGGTCCACATTAATTACAAGTTAGAGCAAAAGCTGTAAAAGCTGTACAAAATTTACTTCCTAAACAGACTTGTTCCAAAGATTTTACTTCTGAAAGCACTTCTGTTGCTAAGTGCATGGACAAAGATTTGGATAACACTTTTGCCCTTTCTTTGGATAACTTAAAAGTGAAAAAAAAATTATCACAAAAACGTAGATTAAAGTCTGAAAGGTTAATTTGAACTTGATGACTGTTGAAAAGCTCTCAGAGTATTTGTGATACTATCCAACTGCTAATGTACCTTCCTATTTTCAATTATGAAGTGACAGTATGGACAAAGTGAGACTTTAAAGTATGATGAATATTTAGGCTTCTACTATTATTAGATTATTGTGAAAGACTGTTTTTAGGAATTTTGACACACTTTTATTTTAGAGGCCACTGTTCTCTTAAAATTTGCAATCAAAGAGTCAATTAATGTCTTCATCATCATTATGCACATCTCTACATTCAGGTGTGGCACAAGAAACATTCCTTAAACCAAGCCTGCTTAACAGAGAAAACAGGAAGTTTGACAGCACAGAACCACAAACACTTGAGAACCTTAATAGCTCATGTTGACTTAAAAATTTCTCCACTGGTTTTGCCTCAAGTGGAATAAGAATGTGATATGCCAAAACTGTAAAGGCTGTTCTGCATTAACATACTTGCCATATAACCAGTGAAAATCTACCATATAAAATTAATTACCAGGCTCATTCTTAAAGCAAACACAAGTCTGCTGTACACTGTGGCCTTTAAATCAAGTGGGCATCAGATCAGTCTGAAAAGAAATTGAAAGTTGAATTTTAACTTACTGCTGGTCTTTTAGTCTGTCTAGGAGGACTTGACTGGGGAGAGGGCTTTTTTGACTGCTGTGCTTGTGTTTGCTGCTGCTGCTGCTGCTGCTGTTGCTGTGCTGACTGTTGCGACTCTTTTTGCTGCTGAGTCTGTGATTGCTCTGAACTCTGGGACTGCTGTGACTGCTGCACTGTTGGTGCCTGGGGTGTAGATTGAAGAGATGGTGGCTGCTGCAACTGGTGAGGAGTATGATGAGGCATTTGCTGTTTTCCTTGTGAGTATAGATCCAGGATCTGATGACAGATGTCTTAATAATAAAGAAAAAGGAAATCCAAGCTATTATATAATTTTAATGTACAAGTGTACATTTAACACACGATTATCAACTACGCTTTTTACTGGACATCAACTCTGGAAAAATTCATTGCAAACATTATTCACTGTTACAATGAACACAGACTTAACTTTTTTAAAACAGACTAATTTTCAGTTTATACTTGCATTTCTGAGTTTCTTCTGCCTATGCTGAACAATATGTAGATGTATATGCACACCTTTCAGAAAAAACACAGTGTCTTCATATTAATACATTGTATATCATTATTGTGTACCTGCAGAGCCAGGTAACCATGTTAACAATATCGTATTACAGCAAGAAAGGGAGTGAACAAAGATTATATGCTAAAAGATACAAATCTAGTTAGGCCAGTCAAAAAAGTTCCAGGAAACTATGTAAAGGACTAGTACCAAATTTCTTCTTTCAAAACCTTAGGAGCTAAAGTTCTCTGACAAGGATTCAGAGGAGGATCTACTTAAAACTGAAGGAACTTTGAAAAAAGCTGTAATAAAGCCAAGGCAAGTAACCATTTAAGAAATCAGAACTGTAAGGTATTCATCTAAGTTCTAAGAGCAACAAAGGCTAAAGCACCTGAACAGCAACATATAGTGTTCTAATTTCTTAGAACACAATGCCAGATTGTGACAACCATAAATTTTTTAAGAATATTTCTAAAGCCATTCATGGTACTAAAGCATGCTTAGCCTGACACTTCTAAGTCAATAAAAACTTTAATGAAGACAAACGAGTGCTCACATGACCACAATTTCCTAAACAGAGTCAAGAAAGGTCTTGCTTTATTTTATGAACTTCCTGGGGTTCTCTCTCTCAAAAGGACAAGTTTAAGATAGCTGCGTTGATGAAAAACATCCATAATTCATCCCTTATCTGAATTCATCCCCCATAATCTGTTCCTCAGTCATGGAATGCCACAAAAAAAACCCCTAACCTAGCACGATTCAGTCAGAGGTCAATTATCAATGAGAAAACCACTGGAAACCAGGCTGCATTAGTTCCAGTGTTTGTAGAGCCCCATTTAAAATAGGGAGAAGGGAATCATCAAAAAATTGAAAACATACCATGATGATTTATAAACTAACCAAGTGGTAAAGCAAATATTGACCAGAAGACTAATCATGCTGAGGAAATATACTTCTAGATTAAGCCAGTCCAGTAAGTTCAATTTAAAACCTGGTTAAGGCATAGCACATACTATCTGAGTTACATACTCGACGCATAATTATTTAGACTAAAAGCTAGATAAAAAGCAAGTTGCATTTACTTATGACCTAGGTCACACAGTTAAACAAAATACTCTGTTTGTGGTAAACCATTTTCATACCTTCCAAAACATCAACGGGAACATCTTGGACAAACTGCTCCCACCATCGTCTGTACATTGGTTTTGATGTCCATTCCTGTATTTCAAACTTACACAAACGTCCTGCTAAGTACATAACTGCAACAGCTATGATCTCAGGCTCCCACTGCAGGGACAGGGTAGTGCAGAGACTGGAATATAAAATAAACCAAAACAAAACACAACCCTGAAGGTTACCCGAATGTCAAAGTACAACACTTTAATGGACAAGTTATAATTAACAGGGTATAAAATCCCCAACACACTTTTAATGTCTTGGGCGTTGAGAGCCTTATTAAAGAGAAGAATTTACAAAACTAAACTCTTTCTGTGCTACTCTTATCATGAAACAAGTTAATTTTACACAGATAATACAGAGGGAATATGCCTACAGAAGCAGTACAATGCACAAGAACATCAAGTTTGGGGTTTAAAACAACAAAACATAACATAATATGGAAAACGAGGGAAAAGGCAGCATTATATTCCAAGTATGGGCAGCTACAAGTCTCACCTGTAGTGTTCATTAAATATAGTGTTCATGTTCGTTCCTACACAACTGTTTGCTGTCACTGCATTGCACTGGTAAAAGAATGCTACCCACACTGGATTTTAGTTTCACAATGTTTGTCAATAAGACGTAAACAAGCACTAAAAAAAAAACCCAAACCCACAGAACAGCCAACACGAACTTGTAAAGCAACTTGTCAAGTGCAATGCAAGTTTTAGATAAAGCAGTAAAGGTTATCTCTTGAATAGCTTTTGTTAATGTGTGCCAAGTTGTTTTGGTTGGGTTTTTTTTCAACAGGACACTACACCTGAGAAGTGCTCCTATACACACTCCTGCTAATTGATGTAGTCCTTGTATTACAAATCCATTATTCAAGAAATTGTAAATTAGTGCTAAGAACTATATTCCTTATTGAATTTAATGGCTACTTTACTATTACTAAAATACCACATTAAAAATACATAGATCCACATGATGGAATTGAGAAACGACTTTTTCAGAATGTGCCACTTATCACAGACTGGGCAAGATGCCAGCTTCTGTCCTGGAGATCCAAAATTTGCTTTGGCCCTTTCAAATATTAACTTTTTTTTTTTTTTTTTTAGTGCAGCACTAAATCATTACCACAAAATTGCAAAAGTCTTAATAGTCTACTTCAATACCCATTCCAGGTTCTGTGCTCAATGGAACTATCATGGCAATGATGAAAAGAAAAATTGATGAACATGACAAAAAAAACATATAACAAGCAGAAAACAAATAAGAAACTTTTGTCAAAGAAATATCTAATCCCAGAACAAAGTTAGCAACAGTAATTATTTCACTTTCAAAAAGTTTCCTAGACTATCTTACCTGTCATTGACAAATGTCCATGCCATTTGAACCAGTTTTTGAATTTTATTTTTGTCTCCTGAAAAACAAGAAGAAAAAATTTAAGAAATAAAATCAAGAAGAACAAACAGTTTGAAACAGAATATTCTTGCACTGTTAATGTATATTAAGTTCTGAAAATTAATAACAGGCACTACTTGCTCAGCCTGCAATATTTTACCTTTGAGTTGTTTGGCATACTTGAGAAGAAACTGGTATGGATGTTCCACTTGCAAATCAAACTTTATTGTTTGTAGTAAGATTCTTTCAAGGACCATCACTTCTTCCTAGAGAATGTTACAAGGTAACCACAGTGTTATACCTTCTTTTACCCATAGATATTTTACGCTAGTGTAGAGCATGACAACACAGCACCTCCAGACAACGTTTGTCTGCTTTGCTTGATTAGGGTTTGACTCCAAGGAGAACAGAAATCTCTCCAACTTAATATTTTAAACCAAGATACCTTTTGTTCACATTTATTTGACTGAGGAGAGGGGATGTGCTGCTTAAAATTCCTTTTCCTCCACAGCAGAGTGAACTGAATCAGACACAGCACGGAAGTGCTGAATACACAAAATCACAACAAAAATGTAAGTTCTCATCACATTTCTCTCATGAGTTTCAGCAACTTCTGCTATCTATAATAAGGAAATTCTGAGAGAAGCATAGTTTTGCTAAGTCAATACTCTGTATAGGAAACTTCTCAATACTTTTGAGATCTAGCTCTCTTATTTAAGATTTGCTATTAATTGCTTCCTAAAATCACATTAAGATTGTTAAATATGAGTTATGTCTTGATGAAATTTATTTCTTTGACCAAAATTACTCAGATTTCCTTTAATTTGCAAAATAACATCAGAATTTACATTAAATAAAATGCAAACTTTTTATACAAATAATTATTCCAGTAAACTCCCAAAGCTACTTGTATTAGGAAGAATTACTTCCATAGCTACCCATCATTTCATCCAGAAGACACATAAATGCATGCTGAGCATCTAACTGAATTTAGAACAACTGAAAATCAGCCAGTGCTCTAAAGAATGTATGCCATTTTGATGGACTACAACAGGATGAAATAATTTCAACATGAGTATTTTTACCTTTGGGTCATCTCCAAACTGCCCAAACTGTACATCATTTAGCAAGCTACGAGCTGTTTTAATTATATCTTTACACTTCTTAGGTGTTTCTTCAACCTTTCCTGCTAGGAAGAGACAGCAGGCTCCTGTCACCTAAAAAAGGAAAGTGCTTTCAAAAAGTTGTCTACATGTAGATACGCAATAGAGTGTAGCATTCTAAAAGCACTGTCAGTTTCCATTAACAGTTGTGCAGAAGTCTCTCAGGAAAGACTTAATGAGCACATTAATTTCTAATTCTAATAAAGCGGTAATTTAAACCTTTGCTTTCTCAAAGGAAAAATACAGATTTTGGAGGACTGTCCATTTTATACAATTTCATTTCAAGGTCAAAAACCCAAAGCACAATTTGTCCTGGTTCAGCATTGTCTGTCAAGCAGTTTTAAGATGGTATTACACTTCTTTTTTTCCTCTTAGCCAATACAGAAGTGCCAGCACTATAGCTGTTACTGTTTTCAAAGAAAATGTCAATATGCTCCTAAGTGTAAACAAGCAAGACAGTGTATTTATATAAGCTGTAATGATTAAAAGACAAAATGCTTATTTCCCATCATTCAGAGGGGTGGACAGCAGTAGTACCCAAGTGATTAATCAGATTTCAAGCAGTCCATCCCTAGTGCAATCACTAAATTGAGTCATCAATATTCTAAATACTTACATATCTTGGAAACTGTTTGAAGGAATGAAACATATAAAACCGATGGAAATAAATTATTCCAGTTGCTAGAGTATCATAATGTCTGTGGTGCAGAATAAGGACTTTCAAACAGGACACAAAACAAATTTAAAGCCAAACATACATGAAGGATTCTGCTTTATCAAGTACCTCAAGTAACTGGTTGTTCAATGACCAATTAGAAAACACTGCAAGTTAAACAGGAGCTTTACTGAAAAAAGCCACAAAACCCCTTAAAGCTGTGTAAATACTGATTCAGCCCAGATGCAGTTGACACCTAAAACATGTACTGGAGGTGTGCAAAGTCCCACAGAAGGACCCACACAAGGCCATCCTCCTGTTACACTGTACCTGCTCCAGAGAAGCTCAAAACCAGCAGTAGGTACATGAAGGAACAGAACAATTATCGCTTCACATTAAAGTATTGATGTGGAGGAAAGTACTAACTATTCACAACTACAAATGCAAACAAAACCTCCTCTTTAAGAAGAGTAAAATTCAATCTTCACCACATCTTATTAAACAAAGAACTAAGGGGATTAAAAGAAGCATAGAAAGATAGGAAGCAGAAAATTTAAGTGTCTGTCTCTGAGAGAGTGGGACAGTCGGCAGGACTTACTAAGACATACGATGTTGTAAATGTCAAACCCATGGAACAAAAAACCAGCCACCATAAACCAAGAGTGGGTTGGCAGAGGCTGGAAGCCTTGAATGCACAGTCCATAGAAAAATGAGTGCAAAATTCAAAATTTGAGAAGTTACATAGATTAACATAGTAAGGCATTGAGTTTCATAACTGATAAAAGTTATCCTTAATTGGCAAGTCTGTATCACCTCACTTCTCTGTTGCCAAAATGGTTCAGTTGTAACCTTGTTTATCCAAGGAATGGATAAAAACCGTGCAGGAAAACATTCAGTCAAAAGGCAAGTAAACACAAAAATATTTTTGATAAATGATTTAAAATTGATTGAACAGCTGAGCTTCTTGTGCATTTTATTCTGAACACCCACCATTCATAGAAACATTTCATACCAACAGGAGTTTAAAGGATACAGCCCTAAACGTGTTCCCACATCGAATATGAATCTGGCCCCCTCCCTGCGGTATCGAGCCTCAGTAGCTGGATCAAGCCCTTCTAGCTGGGATGGAGTATGTGCCAAATCTTTCTTATCCCAGTACCAACATGGCTTTGTATGGTCCAGGTTTGCCAAGTTTACAGAAGGGCTGGAATTTTCTTTATTCTCCTTCATTTATTAAAACAGAATTGTGCTTGCTTTTTAAGTTTTCAAAAAGGGAGTCTCCAGAGAGTAGCTTCAGGACCTTCAAGAAAAGACAAAAGGATTTCGTTAAAAATGGAGAGGACTTTCCCCCCCACCCCTTACTCAACGAGGAGTGGAGACGTGTTTATCCTTGTCCCTTGGAAAGGACTTTTTTTGAGCTCAAAGACAATTAATAAATAACCTTGGCCTTATCCTCCCCATATACTGCAAACACAATCAAAGAAATAGCCATAGGTTATCCTTGCTATTCCCTATTTAATAAAGAAACTTCAAGAATGCAAAATAAACAATATTTGCCACTTCTTAGTAGAACAACTTCCACCTGCTTTGTCCATAAAAACAGAGAAAAAACAATTCAGTGATGGCATAAGCAAGATTTGAAAATCTGAGGGGGGCGGTTCTACTCACTGTTGTTAACAGAAAACCCATTGGTGAGTCTGAACGTCCATTTAAATACCCGTCTGCTCTCACGGATATCCCTGGTGCTAAGAAGAGCAACCACTGCGCTGAAAGCTTTGTAAAGTGATCTGTACAATGTTCCTTCAGATACCAAGATCAAGACAACTTGTGTGGGTCTGCAGGGTAAGGCAGCACCTAAAATCATCCCCAAAAGAAGGCAGTTGATTACACTCCAAGTGTGCTACCCCCGCCTGTGCTTACCGGCACTTTGGGTACAAACACTGGGATCACAAAGCCCTGCAGCAGCTTTCTAGTGTCTGAATTATGACCAATGTTCAGCCACGCCTCAATTTAAAGACAGAATGAAGACTTGCTGCCTTTATTTCTTTCAGGCACAAAACTACTCTTACTGCAATTCCACAAACTACAGATACTATGCACAAATTACTGCAGTCACCTCCAAGGGTTTGCATAACAAATAGTGGTTAACACATGATGCAATATATTCGCTCTGCGTTGAACAGCCACAGAAAAAACCAAACGTAAAACTCTTAAAATCAAGCTGTTGCTTTTCCAGACGTTTCTTTTCTGAAAACGGAAGAGATCACGTGAACGGCCAAAAAAAACCACAAAAAACAAACAAACAAACAAAACTATACCCACAATCAGCACCTCGCTCAACTTCAAAAAGTTTCTCTTTTCCAGAATAAGGGAACCTGTCTTTGCCCCACGGTGGTCCCGGAAGGACCTTCATAACGCGTGGTGTCGGTCACAGACAGATCAAAACTGTCACCAAAAAAAAAAAAGAAACGGATACTAAAAGCTGTTTCCAGAACCAACAAAAGCGCGCCGTGCCACGACCACACATTCTCATCGTATTTACTAGAAAAAGCGATTTTTCACTACTGCTACGGTTCTTCATTACGAGTTATCTCACTTTCTAACACCTACACAGCTTAAAAAGCACTTAACACTGAAAGCGCCCGAAGCGACGAGATTCCCTTCTATAACAAGCAAAAGCATTTCCGATCACAAAATCGGGAATGAATTAAAACCATCACCCCGCAAACATCCCAAATGAACCATCTCCAGGTTCCCAGCCCAGACTGCACCGCCCGGGAAGAACAACGAAAGCCTTTCCCTGCCCATTTACGCGCCCCATTAATCCGGAGGGGAGCTCCGGAGCTCGATCGCGGCTTTTTTTCCACCTTACCTGGGACGACCCCGCCGACCACGAGCGCGGCCCCGTCCCCTGCAGCCCCGAGTTCTGCCCAGCCCCTCCCAGACCCGCCCGCCTCCCGCACACGGCGCTGCCGGTGCCCGCGGAGGCCCTCGCTCCCCACCGCGGTCGTCCCCGCTCCCTCCGCCCGTACCGCCGGCGGTGGCTCTCGGCCCGGGCGGGCCTGGCGCGCTCTCAGGGCCGGCGGGGAGCGGCGGGGGCGGCACCGGAGCGCGGGGCCTCTCAGCGGCAGCGCGGCCTCCGCGCCCTGCGCGCCGCCATCTTGGGAGCCAGGCTACGCTGCGCGCTGCGTCATCGCGCCGGAAGGGCGAGGACGGCGCCCCCACCACCCCTCCCAGCCCAACCCCGTCCCCGCCAGAGGCCGCCGAATCCGGCCAGGCGCGCGACGCGCTGACGTAATCTCGGGATGGACCAATGAAAGAGCCAGAAGGGAAGATTGCCAGCTGCAACGGCCAATAGAAATGTCGAGGCGGGTTTAAATGCCGTGACCTTTCGCAAGGCTGGCGGTGCGGGGCTCGCCGCGGATTGGTCCCTGAGGGTGGCAGAGGGGGCGGTGCGGCCAATGGCAGCGCGGGGCGCGGCGGGGGCGGGGCTGCGGCCGCCCCTCCCCTCCCAGCGCGGGCGGCGCGTCCGGCGGGGCTCGGGCTGAGCCTCCTCGGGCCGCGCCGCCGCCTCGGCCCCCGGGAGCGCCCGCCGCAGGGAGGGAGGTAAGGCCGGGCCGGCCGGGCCCGCTGTCCTGCCCGAGCCCAGAGCCCCGCCTGGGCCCGCGCCCTTCCCCTCAGCCCGCCCGGTGCGGCCTCGCCCCGCGGGAGGCGCTGCTCTTCCCGGACATCCCCTCCCGCCGTCCCCCGCGGGGCAGGGCCGGGGCCAGGCCGGGCCTCCTCGCCTTCCCCCTGGCCCCCCAGCGCCGTCCCGGCCCCGCTCGCCGTGGCCTTCTCCCCGGCCCGGCCCACCCCCCCCGCTCGTTCCAGCCCGGTCTCCCCAGGGTTAAAGTGAGCGAGGCGGCGGCACTGGCGCTTCCCTCGCCTCATCCCCCTGCCCCTCCCGGAGGCTGATCAGAAACCAGAGTAAAACGAATGGCTTAAAGCTGCTTTCCCCGTGATGTAATTCTTTCTTCTCTTTTTTTTTTTTTTTTTTTTGTGCGTGATACGTTTTGAATGATTCCTACTCCAGCTTCCCGGAGAGGCTCCCGTGCCTGCAGCGCTCGGGTCTGACTCAGTGTGTGGCTCCTCTGGCTGTAGAGAAACTCCTCTGCTTCCTTTCCTTTCTGGCCCCGTCTGCAGCCTGCTTTAGTAAAGGGGTTAAGCCTTTGGAGGAAAAAAGGTGGGGTTTAAGATTACAGTAAACCATCTAAACTGTTTATCCTGCAAGGGCGTTACTCCTGAAACAGTCTCGGTGTTCTAGGCTTCCCCTATTGCCACAAGAGCTGCTGAGATGGCCCATCTCGTGAACCCTCCCTCCTCTTCCTTCTTACCCGGCAGCACTTGGTCAGAGTTGCTTAAGCTGAGGCTGTGCCTTGCTTTGACTTCTTAGCAACCTCCTAAATTTTGAATTTGTTGTATGGTTTGTTACCATAAAGGGATGTTCAGCCATCGGGACAAGCTCAGTTCTTCCTTTTGGAAGTTGTCCCTCACATCTTAGTTGAGGGCTGCTCTTCCCCCGAGCTTGGTGTCTGCTCTGCTGGATGGACTTATCCATAGGACCTAAGCTTGCTCATGAGATCAAGTAGAAGGCGAATTGTCTTTGACCCTCCTAAGAGCATGTAATGTAAGCAAGCACCTGTCTCTTCAAGTGACAGCTTTGTTCTGTGAAAATTGCTACAAATGTTAGCTTAATGTCTCACAAGTGTTTTCTGCTCTCAGTTGTTGTGAGCTCGTAACTCACAACAGTGAAACATAAGTATTTTGTAGGTGAGTAAGCAGCCGTGGCATTCTGTGTGTCCGCTATCAGGTTCCTGGTATAAAATAGTAAGCCAGTGTGCAAGTTGTTAGAGGGAAAGGCGTGATGAGCACGAAGGCGGGGGTGTTTCCTGATATGTTTGCTCAACTAAGTAATTTAATATGGTAGAGATTCAAGCGTGCCAGCTTGTGCTTTAATAAAGTTTACAGTTATGTTTAGCAGGCTGGATTGAAGCACAGTTGAAAATACATTCTTGACATGGTGTGCCAAGAGAGATTTGGGGTTTTGGAGGAAGAAATGCCACAAACCCTGGAGTCATTTGTAATCTGGATGTCACTGTTCCTAAAGATGGCCTGGTCTGTAGTTGAAGTCAGATGTGCCTTGAAATAGACTTCTGATTTTGGTATGGAACATAAATTAAAAGTAAACCATATAATGCATCTCTGCATGCAGAAGTGTACATCTGGATGATATTTTTATTGTAATAAATATAATCTGTTTAGACATGTCTACTGTATTTATGTAATACGTCATAGTGGTGCTGATTATGTAGTTAAACTGATGAATTGGGTGGTTTCAGTGTTCTAGGGGTTGCTCTTTCAAAAAGAAAAAGGCACTTTAAGGGTACTGGAGATCTTGGGGGATCTGTATCTTTGCAGACTGTCATAGTGCTCAGTGCTTGTTAAAGGAGACCTCATGCCTGTGGCTCAAGCACCAAGAGCTTTTGGAGGCCTGGGTGGTTCTTTTAGGTCTGACCATGCTGGTGGCTGAAGTCAGTGTGTCTTTCCTTCCTTCTCAGTGTGTAAAAATGATATTTTACACAGAGAGGTTAATATTTCCTAAATTAAGAACATATTTAGGAGCACACAAATAAAAATGGTACAGGAGGGGTTTTAATTCTGCTCAAAAGGAATTAAGAGAAAAAACGTTTATGGGAGTCTTCCAGAGGAACAAAACTCAAGCAAAGAAATGAAATTACAAAAGTGTTTTGGCAAAATGGTAGAGTTTAAGAACTTCTCTTCTGCAAAGAGTAAATATTTTTTCTTTCCTGGTCAAATAGCTGTCTGAGGAGCTGACTCAAGAGAGAGGCAGGGGAGTTATTAATCATTAAGAAAGAGCTTGTTTCCTGTGGAGCAGTTAGTAAACTATCTTCCCTTAGAAGATCAGGGAGGTGTTTATAGTAAGAAGCACCCTTTGTGCCTAAGAGAGCTTTCATGGACAGTGAGGGGACATAGGGACAATCCTGTAGTAAATAATATAATAGTTCAGAATTAGCAAGCTGATAAAAGTGATTTAAGAAATACATTTTTTTGAGCTGTTCTCTTGGATGTGGCCATTTTTCTTTGCTCTTCAGCATTTTAGGTTACCTTCAAATTAATAATTTCTTACCAGAAGTTTATATTTAATTCACGAGGCAGTCTTGTATTTAGTATCTAGCTAGGTTCAAACGGGTGGGGTGGAAATAATGTCAAAATGGCAGTACTTAATTTTTTTAGCAGATTAGGAGTATCTTGAGCATCCCAAATAAGAATATTGTCGAGACATGTGGGGGTTTTTTGATTCTAATTATTAGAGTAGGTCTTTTAGAATTTGATTCGCAACAGTTAGCTAATTATTTTTGGAGTGGTGCTTTTTTTTAAAGTGCATCAAATAAACATTTAGCTAATTTTAGTAACTTGATATTATTCTGTAGGTTTGGCTTCGTCTCATTATCACAGTAATATTTATATACCATCATTCTTTCCTTAACCTGAAACCAAAATGGGATTAGCAAAGTTTGTTCTTTGCAGGAGAGATGTGTGCAGTGTATACAGCAGTGGTTCAGTCTCTCCTCTTTTCCATATGCTTTAGGCTCGTACTCGTGTTGGGAAACCTGTGATGGTACAGTTCGTTATAGCAAACAGGATTATTAGTTTGACTCTGGCCGTCCTTTGCCAGCTAACTTAGAGACACTTTTGTTTCCTAGGTTTGATTTTGCATGTCTAATAATGTTTTGATCTGGACTACTAAGAAAGGATCTCTCAAATCTGAAAGTACATCAGGAGTTCCTTGCTCCATAAAAATGCCCAGTTAGTGTTCTCTCTTTGAAGAGGCTTGAGGTGTTTGTAAGAACTGAGAGGTGAGTTCGTGCCCAAGTGTGTTTTAACATTGTTTTGCATTATTGCTGTTGCCCTTCCTCTGCTGTAACCTTCTCTGCTCCCTTTTTCTGTTTTTAGCTGCTCTGCCCTACATTGGCTCTTGCTTGCATCTCTATCAAATGACTTATTCCGGTTGCTCCATCTACCCCTGTCTGTCCTTTACCACTTCCCATATTGTTCAGCAAGTCTGCTAATGCTTTTTCTTTCTTTGAAATAAGGAAGATCTAGAGCTGCAGTCTTGCATTTCGATTCTGCTGCTCTGGCCTGGTAACAGATCCCAGACCTGTCACTGCATGGAGAATTCCACCTGTATTTCTAGCCTGGGTTGAAGCATGCAGAGATGGGAATTAACGCTTGAGATCAGTTTTTTCTCCAGTGAGTACATGCAAACAGGTGTTTACATGCCCTGAAGTTAGACAGATGTAGGTAAAACACAAGGCAGAAATAAAGTAAAAGGCATGTTTCTGAAAATGGAGCTGCTAGTGTCCTATTAAGTATCAAAATACAATATAACTTCTAATTTGAGAGAAGAATTTTTAATTTTCAGAAGGAATTGTTGAGCCTGATGCTAAAGGCTGCTATATATTGGGGGATGACAGAAAAGTATCGACTTCCTGGCTTATTTTATTCTTGGATATATTCCCAATATCTCTGATCGAATTGGCTGACCTGTCCTGGAAGTGCCTGAACAGCAGTGCTTGAACACCATGGTTTTCTGCCAGTGTTTTAGTGTAGGCCAAAATTGGTTTTGTAACTGAAGATGGACTGAAAACTCTATCAGTTCTATTTAGTTGCTTTTTAATTGTTTCTATTAAGAGTGTGATAACCTGTACTGAAAGGAGGGGAGTCCATCTCTGGGGCTCTTGTGTCAGCAGTCTGATTCTAGCCTTCTGCATGCAGATCAATTTGTGGGTTGTGCTTTTTATATGCTTGTATGTATTTTAGGACATCATATATAGTGATGGAATTATCTCGGTAAAACTAAGTCTCTTACCTTGCAACTGCTGCCTGTATTTCTTAGTCAATAAGCGTAGCAGAACCTTGTTTTGCCTTTAACGCTTTAGAGCACCACTGCCCAAAGTTTTCATGTAGTGTTTTAGTAGAGTAGGAAGAGGATGTGATATGCGGGTTTCTGCTTCCATGGAACCTGTGTTGATGGTCCCATGGAACCTTCCATATGCTGGAGGTCTTGCTCAGTGTGTCCATTCTGATGGTAAGTTAAGGGAATATGAGTTACTTTGTTGGTGCCAGCCAAGCATGAGGTTATTTCCTGCCTGCGCCAGGTCCTCTGGGAGTTGGATTAATTGTGTTTGTGGCCAGTCTTGGAGGTACTTAGTTATCTTTACCTGATGACAGAGTTTATAGATGTAGCCACATAATAACTTCAAAAACTGAGAGAAGGAGCTTTTGCTTAAAAACCTTTGCATTAAAATATTTCTGACAAGGACTTCTGAAAGATCTGGTTTTACAAATTTGCCTCTAGGTAATTCAAGTGAACAGTGTCTTAGTGTCTGCAATTATATAATTTGTGGATCTGTATGTATACTCTGTCCCCCTCTTCAGGTCATCTGTGAGGGTGATAATCAGTGTTAGTCCCAGTATTAACGCCTGTGTGACTGGCCTCCAGCTGAACTTTGTGCTATTCACCACAACCTCTTGAACCCAGCAGTGCAGGCAGTTTTCAGTGCACTTCCCTGACCACTTATTTGGTTGGTAATTCATCAGATTGTCTATGAGTTTGTGATGGTAGATGTTGTCAAAAGCCTTACTAATGTGGAGGTGAACAGCATCCACTGCTCTCCCATCCAGGTTACAAGGTTACAGGCACGACTTCCGCTTCATAAATCCGTGCTGACTATTCCCAGTCACCTTGCCCTTCATTTGTATGGGAATGGCTTCTAAGTTTGCTTCAACAGCTTCTCCCCACTCGGCGCTGGTGAGGCCACATCTGGAGTGCAGTGTCCAGTTCTGAGCTCCCCAGTGTGAGAGAGGTGGAGTTACTGAAGAGACTCCAGTAGAGGGCCACCAAGATGATTAAGGGACTTTCCTCATATGAAGAAAGGCTGAGAAAGCTGAGAATGTTCAACCGAGAGAAAAGAAACTCAGCAGGGTCTTCTCAGTGTCTATAAATACCTGAAAAGGAGACTGCAGGGAAGGCAGAACCAGGCTTTTCTCAGGGCTGCCCAGTGACAAGAGGTGACTGAAACAGCGGATGTTCCCTCTGAGCATCAGAAAATACTGCTTTAATGTGAAGGTGACTGAACCCTGGCTGGTGACTGAGTCTCCATGGTTTGAGATATTTAAAAGCTGTCTGGACATGGTCCTGGGCAGCTGGCTCTAGGTGGCAGTGCTTGAGCAGGGGGTTTGAACAAGTCAGTCTCCAGTGGTCCCTTTCCATGTGAGGGTTTTCTTTTAAAGTTTGTTTAAATGTTTATTTTCCCAACCCTTTTTCACTGAGGATAAGTCTCAGGACCTGGGATTCCTGAAGGCAGGTCTTATTGAAGAAAACAGAGTACCAAAGTCTTTTTTTTTTGTCTCCTTTGTCACCAGGTCCCTTGGCCCCATTCAGCATCAGGCTCACACCTTGCCTAGTCTTCCCCCTGATGCACCTGTAGAAGCCATTCTTACTGTCGTTTTTGTACTTCGTCCCTTGCCAGATTCAACTCCAAATGGGCTTTAGCTTTCCTGTTCCCAACCCTGCCTGCTCAGTGTCTCTTGATTTCTCCTGAGTAACCTGGCCCTGCTTCCACCTGTTCTGTTTCTTTGTTGAGTTTCGTCAGGAGTATCTTGTCCATTCGTGCTGACCTCTGGCCATCTTCTTTTAACATGCCGCATATAGGAGCATTCCTGATATCACTTCCTGAGGAATGATCATTTAAATCTTGACTCTTAAGATATTAAAAATGATGGAGTGGTAGCAGAATAGCTTTCTTTTCATCCTTCAGTTTTCAATTATGTACTCCTAGCAGAGGTGAAAGTAGTAAGCCACTAGAGCATATTTTGTGAAACCATAAACAGATGCCTGAGTTAACAAATACCAAGTTGTCCTCTTGCATCAAATCTCTGGTTCCAGGAAGCTATATAAGATTTGTTGGAGTATCTGATGTTCCTTTTTTTCCCTAAATACAACAGGATATGATTTATCATTTTGAAAAGTATCATCCAAAGATAAAATGTTTAGGCATATAGATGATTTTATTATGTTTTTGATACCTGTAGAGATAGCATTTCAGGATTTATGTCAAAATGCTTCTGTTTTACTGCTTTGATAGTCACCACAGCTTTTTCTGGTTTTAATGTTGCTTTTCCGGACTTTCGCTGGGCTATAATGAGTTGTCACCAATATGCTCTTCCATTGACTATTGAGAGTGGAATAGAGGTTGATACCAATGTTCATAAAGTTGGTTTTCTTAATTCTTCAAAACTAGTGATAAAATTTTCAGACTTTCCAGTATTTGCTGGTGCCCAGGCTGTATTTAAAGGTTTATTTATTCAGCTTTGCCAATTGGACGCTTGACTCAAAAGCATTTCTTTAATACATCTGCATAGTTTTTCTTGTTGAACTCATTTTTAAGAAATAGCTACTGGCCTGTATCTAAAAGCCATTTGTCCCAGGTTTTAGGTTCTTACAAAAAACAAAGCTGACTTTTCAAAATAGGCTTTTAAACCTTCAGTCAGTACTCCACTGCCTTGTACAGACTGTGGCATCTGGGTAGTCTGTGAGCTTCCAGGTGGCTTGGTTTGAGCTGCTAGGATTCAGGAAACTGGTAAATGATAAATTTCAACAATCTTGTGTCTCTCTGCTGATAATCTCTGTAATCCCCCAGCCCTTTTATAGCTACTGCTGCTCTCTGTGGAGGGTAACACTGCCTGGGTTTGGATATTTCTGCTCTGTCTTAATGTTTGGAGGCTGTTGTATGTGTATCAATGATCTTGCAAGTGGATAATCTTTTCTTTGGAAGAAACAAAGTGGATCTCAGCAGGAAGCTGAGCTGTGCCTGGGTGAATGTCTTTGCTCAAGGAACTTTGCGTACTGGAATAGGATTTTTAGACTTGCAGAAAGTAGCAAGAGTTGGCTAGTGAAGAAAGAAATGGGTGGCTACTTTGGATGACCACCTACAACGTTTCATCTTCCTCTTTGCTAAGCAGAGTTGCATTGATAGCATGCTAATATGTTAACTCTCCTTAAAATAGAGAAGCATCCATTCCCTCTGGAGTATGCTGCACCTGATTCTGTCAGTCAGGAACAAGTAAAATGGATGTTGTCAGACCAATTTGAGAGGCTTTGTGTGCTCATACACTGATAAAACTGTAAAACAGTTGCAGGAAATGACTATTGGGTTTTCATGTGGCGGTCAGATTCAGGCTGTATCTGTTCTCTGCCCCTTTTTCCAAAAGTCAGCATTCAAGAAGCTATTTCTCACTTTGTTCTCAACTGATGCTTTGGAGTAACAGTGAGCTCTGTAAGGACTCATGAAATTACAATTTTTGCATTTATCAACGCTCTATTAGAAAACAGAGTTCCTGCTTTCAAGACAATGATAGATACTGTTGTAATTTCCTTCTGTCACTGTAGGATGCCCAGCCTGTACAACCTGTTTCTTGTGCTTATTGAGTCTTTGAATTCATGCCTGAATATATAAAACTGGCCCATGGCACTTTAAGTTTAGACATTTAGAAGACAATAATGAAAGAGACTAATGCAATAACTGCTTGCACTATTTTGTAATGTCTTGGAGTTGGTCTCTGCAGGTGGTTTGGAGGTATGGGTAGAGTTTCATATAATGAACAGCCAATGAACAGTTTCATATGAACAGCCCAGAACTTTCCAAACTCCAGTAAACAGTGATTGCAGACTGAAAGTATGGCATATGCAGTTTGAAAGTAGGAAGATAATGTAGTGATGCCACTTCTGTTTGTTTTACCAGAATTTTACTGTTGCACTCCCAAGAAAGCAAAATTCTGTGCAGCTTTGAGGAACATTTTACCTTCTCTAAAGATAAAGTTGTATCTCTTCCAGAAAACTCTCAAATGGCAGATCAGGTTAATAACAAAAAGCTGGTTTGAGCACATTTCTGCAGACTTCTGTCCTGACAGTATGTGACACATTGGCCTAAGGCACAGGACATGAGCAGTCTAGTTTCGGAAAGTACTGTTGCTCCCAGAATGCATTTTTCTCTGGTGGGTAGAGATTTACCAGTTATCACCTGCAGCAAGATGTCAGAGCAGCTTCACTGCTCTAGTCACAGTATTTGTATTCAGTTGTGTCCTTTGTCCTCTTTAAGGAAGAATTACTTGGTCTGAGTGGAAGTCATCTCTATCTTTCTACAAATTTGTCAGACTAGTAGGTAATAGTTCTTTTTGTGAAAGCAGGAAACTCAGCTATGAGACCTGGGAATAATAATAACACTAACAGCCAGTCTTGTCAGGGGTCATGCTGCTGCTTTTCCTCTTGTTCTTGAGATGATATGCAGTAGGAACAAATTTTCATTTTGGGCTGATGGGTATAAATTTCATCCTGCAAGTGTTGCAGGTGTGACTTGTTGGTTAAGGCAATGTCTGGTTCATGGTTTGTTGCTGCAGAAGAAGACACGGTGGTGCTCCTGGAGAGGCAGACGGGCTCTGGCTGTGGTAGCAGTCCTTGAGGCTGCTGCTTGAACTGTGGCTCCTTGCTGCAGCTCAGGAAGCCATGCAGATCTCAGATGAAATGAAAGGAGCCTCCAGAAGCTTGGGACTGTTGAAGTCCAAACTGCTGGAATCTGATACAAGTGGTTTATCTTTGCTGGTCGTGCGGGAGTGAGATAGCCCCAAGGAACTAGGAATGCAGATACTTAGAAATAACAACATTGAAGTCTCAATTTGGAGGGGTCAGAGGCAAGGCAAACTCAGGCTTCATGGAGTTTCATAGGGGGACTATAAAAATTGTTGCAAGTCCATATCTGAACGTTCTGGATACTGCTTGTAGGGTCTGGTCAATTCTATTCTGGGTTTCAGTGCATGCCTATGGGTCAAAGTGATATGCTGGTGACAGGGCTAGGGTTTGTATCAAACTAGGGCAGGAAAACATTCTCAGCAGGCATGTTAACAGTGTATTAGTATACTAGAGGCAGTTACTTTGTGAATATGCTGGTCAATCTTTCTGTCGTAATATGAAGAGGAGGGGTTTGTTCAGAAAGTTGTGTGACCTTCCTAGATGTGTTTTGGAGCTAAGATGGGCCATGTGCTCAGCCCGTAATGTGTGTAATGTTTCTGCTTTGGTCTGTGTTGTCAGCTGCAAGCATACAAAAAAGTGTCACCAAGCAGTTCTACTGTTTTTCTTCTGAACAGTTTACGGTACCTTGTGGTCTGTATACACTTCAGTTATTACTTTATCAAACATCAGGAATGGAGCCAGGTAACACTTAATATTGCTGCATCTTTCTTGTTCCTGAGAGCCCAGTAAATGTCTATGTTAAAAGCTTCCTTATTGCAAATCATTGCAGCGTTTGAGTAAACGTGGGGGGGACTGTAAGGGCTCAAATTGCCAACTAAGAATGCCACGAGATATAAACGGGCTTCAAAGAATATGCTAGCTTGCTTTCAAGGTCTAGAATAAAAAGATCAGAAAACTGCTGGTATTTCACCTGAAACTTCAGACATACTTTCTAGAGTAGTCACCATTTTAACCACTAGCTAGGGAGTGGGCTTAAGGCAAGTGGATTTGGAAGACTTCTCGAACAGTTGCTAAGCCTTCAATTACCTCATTTATCAGACATTCATAGCAGAAGCTTCTTAAGTTCTTTTTTTTACAATGCGCATAGCATTTAAATGTTGTCAGAAGTTCCTCACCCAACTGTCAAAACGGTATTCTTTTGGGATTTAGGAATGTGGAATGCTTGGTCTACCACGAGTGTTTTCTAAGGACACTAAAATCCCAGTGGCTTGAAGTGTAGTTGCAACTGGACTTGAGGACTGTGATCTCTCTTAGCAAAATAAAGCAGCTCTGTAATAAATTTATTGGGAAAATGTTTTTCTTAAGCTATTAAAGAGCATCCCCAGAGTACTTCTTATCACTTGCATTGCAGTAAATCTGTGCACTGCTACAATTTATACATTGGCAACCATTGTATGACCTTGCCATATAACAAAGCACTTAGTTCTCCTCAAACTTCCCATGGGTGCATATAGAATGAATTACAGTAATGCTCATTCATTGTTCCCACGAAGGTCCAGTAATACATTTTTATATATATATTTATACAACTAGCTGATGTTACTCTGCACCCAGAGCAGGAAGGCAGGCAGGTGTAAGTAAGTAAATGGCCAGTCTTCGTGAACGAAGAACCGGGGAAGGTCTTTACACCTTCCAGCCTGCGCATTGG
>JAWMRA010000161.1:51473577-51498855 GCA_035584735.1 Pseudotriccus pelzelni | reverse complement strand
TCTTAAGCTCTGCCAGGGGAGGTTTAGGTTGGATATTAGGAAGAAATTCTTTACAGAGAGAGTAATCAGACATTGGAATGGTCTGCCAAGGGAGGTGGTGGATTCATCATCCCTGGAGGTTTTTAAGATGAGAATGGATGTGGCACTGAGTGCCATGGTCTGGTAACCTCAGCTGTGTTGGATCAAGGGTTGGACTTGATGATCTTGGAGGCCTTTTCCAACCCGGTTGATTCTATGATTCTGTGAATACGTTCCAGTATTAATACGAGCTACTAAAGCGCAAAACTTTTTGATGGAGGATGAGAAAATATTTAATTTTGACTGCACTGTCCAAGAATAAAAGGATCCCTTTTATATATATGGAGTGCTCAGAACACCAGGAATCCAAAGTACTACTTCTGTGCAGTAATTTTTAGCATTTTTATGGATTTTACTGTGCAGTGTGATAGCTTAAAACTGCTCTGGCTGAGGTGATCTTAATGACTTAGGCCAACATTTGAAATCTTTCAGATATCCAGAGTTACCTGAATGTGTCTTGAGTCTCCTCTCACTGCCGAGTAACCGGCCATAGAATCCTCTCTGCTGTACAGGAAGATGTTATTTACCAATATAGTCTACTTAGGATGCCCTTATGTAGGTGAAAACTTCAGTTGCAGTAACACGTAGAATGTAGTTGCAGGGAAGTGTAGATGGGAAGGGACCTCTGGAGATTGAGAGGCTTAATTTTCTGCTTTAACTTCAAAGTTAGATCAGGTTGCTTAGGGCCTTGCCGAGTCAAATGTTTAAAATCTCCAAGGTTGCTTGGAAATGCTGTTAAATCTCCATCCTGTTCAGGGCTCAACTACCATCATGGTGAGGATTTTCCTTATATCTATTTGGAATTTCCCTTGCAGCACTGAGTCTGTTGCCTGTTGAGCTTTCACTGTGCTTCCCTGAGAATAATCTGCCTCCACCTCTTGTATAACTCCCTGTCACATAGGTGAAAGCAGTGGTGGACTCCTTTTCTTCTCTAGGCTGACCAAACTGAACTCCCTCACAACGTCTTTCATCTCATGTGTCAGCCCTTTTACTATTTTGGTGGCTTTCCTCTGGATGTGCTCCAGTTTGCCGGTACCTCCTGTGCTGCATGGCCCAAAGCTGCAGTATTCTAAATGAGGCCTCCCGAGTGCCAAGGAGAAGGGAATAATTGGTTCCCTTGGCCTGCTGTTTGTGCTCTTGCTTATATGTAGCTCAAAGTACAGTTAGTTTTCACTGGTTTTAGGGTACACTGCTGGCTTGAACTTGCTGTCTCCTAGGGTTTTGTTTCCGAATCCTTTTTTGCAGAGCTGCTGCCAGTCTGGTCTGCAGCAATAAAGCTGTATGGGATCTTTTACTTCCCAAATGCAGGATACTTTACATTTGACTTTGTTTATAACTAAACAAAGTTACTGTTTGCTGATTCCTCCAATCAACTGAGGTCCTTCTGAATGGTGGCCCTCCCCTCCAACATCTTGACTGCTTTCCCCATAATTTGCTGAGGATGCTTTCTGTCCTATCATCCAAATCTGATCATGTTGACCAGTATTAGCCACTGAGGAATACTGCATCTAACCAGTTGGCATTTAGAATTATTTACCATAGGGCTTTAAACTTCATGGTCCAAGGAATTTTTTTGCCTACCTGTTCAGTTCACATCTTATTTTGACAACCGGGGTGCTATGGGAGAGAATGTTAAAAATCTTGCTTAAGTCAAAGCTCTGGCAACCACCAATTCTCCTGGGGCTACAAAGCCACTAGTTTCTGCTTAAGGCTGTCAGATTAGTTGTACAAGGTTTGCTTTTAGAAGTCTGTTGTCTAAGCCCAGTCACATTTATGTCCATCATGCCTGGAAATAGTTTCCTTTTAGGACTTACTCTACATTGTGTACAGCAAACGAGGTGAGACTCACTACTGTCTAGTTCCCCGGATCCTTTATCCTCTCCTGCTTTCACCTTGCTTTTAGGTTGGATTTTGTTTGTTTGTTTCTAAGTTACCTGTTTCCTGCCACAGGCAGTTACCATGACTATTCTAAGATGGTAGCCAGCAACCTTCCAGAGACATCAACTAGCTTTCTCAGTACTCTGGATGTTTGCCATCTGGTCCTACGTAGGTCCAGCTTACCTAGATAGTCTTTTGATTTGATAGCTTCTCTCCCTCAAACTTTGCTACTAGATGCAGAAACCTGATAGCAGATTTTGCTGGTAAAGACCATGGTGTTGAGTACCTCAACCTTTTCTGCACCTTTTATCACTAGGTTGCTTCCCAGTTTAGCAGCTGAATTACACTTTCCCCAGTCTGTCTTCTGCTCGTGGTAGAAATGTTTGTTCTTGCCTTTCACATCCCTCTGCAATATCAGTTCCAGACAAGCTTTGGCCTCCCTGCTTCAGTCTCTGCTTGCCCAGACAGTGCATCTGTATTCTCCTCCATCTGCCTGTCCCCACTTCCACTGTACATATATTTCTGTTTCATTTGAGCGCTGTCAGTGAGGAGTCCTGTGTACAGTCAGCTAGCCTCCTGCTGTGCCTGCTGATTTTCTTACACTTTGGGAAGGCTTATCTTTGTGCTCAGAGAAGAAAGTTCAAGAAGATGACTGGATGTCATGCATTCCTTTGTGGCTTCCCAGGGCATTTTGCTTACCATTCATTCCCTGAGCAATCCCCACGTTTATCTACTGTGAGTCCAGAGTCTTTGCTGCTTTCCTTCCTTTCCTTCCTCAAGCCTTACACTACAATTTCAGAATTACTGTATCCAAGGCAGCTGTTGGCTGTCTTATGCATGAGCAGTTCTTCCTTGTTCATGAGCACTGGATCCTGCACAACCCCTCCCCTAGAAGGCTGTTCACTGCCAGCATCAGAAATTGTTCCCTGTGCATGTCTGAAGTTCCTTGGATATTTCACACCCTACTTGTTCTGATGTTCCAGGAGGTGTTGTGTGATTTAAGTCCTCCATGAGAACAAGGGGCTCTGAATATTGGAAAACCAGCCTAGGATGATGTCCCATTTACTGTGGGAAATGAAAACAAGTTTTTAACTACTTGTGTTGAACCCCAAGAAGCTGCTGCAAAGATATACATATGGTATTTTGATTTTATTTTGAAATGAGATACTTTATTTTTGATTCATTTTGAATTACTGCTGTCGTGCAGTCAAATTCCTAATTTAGCTCATGTCTACCGTGCAGCTGATTATGTAAAATAATCTGGTGTTATATGGGATGAATACTTTGGAATCCGTAATATTTTTCAAAACTAATGAATTTGCACAAAATTTGAGTAATTTTTTTCTCTCTAAGATTTCTAGTTTCTAATTATTCTGAAGTAATTAATGTGCAACTACATGAAATACTGCTTTGCATTGTACTGTATGGCTGTTACATTCAGGCCATACAAATAATATTTGCACATATACCTGTGCAAGAAACAATTCATCTTTTTTTTTTTTTTTTTTAAGTGACTAATAAGAGAAGGTCTTGTCCATTCGTATTTATCATATTTTGTTTCATAGTAATTGCTGACACTGTGCTTCTTTAATCTCTTTTAGTTGGAAGATGGGGAAGAAGAGCCGAGTAAAAACTCAGAAGTCGGGTACAGGAGCCACAGCAACAGTATCGCCAAAGGAAATGTTGAATCTAAGTAATGAGTTATTGCAAAGTAAGTTTTGGTCTTATGCCTTTCTGGGAAAAGGGGTGATGTGCAAACCACTCAAAAGCATTCTCTTGCTGAAGCCAGTGAGTTATATTTATTTTCTGTAAGTGGCCAAGCTTGCTATTTCAGAGGGCTTAAATTAAGATAGATACTCTGAGATACATACTGAATTATCTCTGTTAGTATATACCATTGCTGGCTTATATGTGTATGTATTGGACATAGCATGTTTGTGGCAGCTTTTGGCTTTACCTCTCAACACAAGTATAAATATGGGTGAGATTAGATTTTTAAAAAAAACCAGATAACTTGACATTGAAGCTTTATCAAAATGGTTTTCTTGTAGACCTCAGGAATGACACTATTTCCATTTATCATTTGAACAGTACTTTGAACGGATATTAGAGTAGAGAAATTAACTGTGGGAAGCAGCAATACAACTCAGTTAAACTGCACAGATATTTTTGTCACTTACATAAATTTTTTGTTGTTGTTGCTGTTTGGAAACTTTTCGTTGTGCTTAGTTCTTGTGAACAGACCAAAGGTTGTTTCAGTTGTTGGGGAACTTGGAACTCATCCATTATTTCTAGTAAATATGAAAAGCAGAGCATAATTTCATATGATGATGCTAAAATACTGTTCACTCTTTCTACTGTCATTAGTAACTGTGCTGAGCTGCATTTCTTTTTGAAACACAAGTCCAGGTTTTAATATCCTGGACACATCTAAATGTTGCTTCAGAAAAATTAGAATTTTCCATAGCATTGCTCACAAAGAGAAGACAAGGAGTTGTGAAAGCAGTTTGATGCTTATGCTACAATTGGCCTCTGCTTTGCTACCAAAAATAGAACATAGATCTAATTTGCTAAGCAAAGACAAGTATCAGCTGTTCTTTCTGTTAAGCTTCCATATTTTGTTCAGTGCTAAGATTTTTCAAATCAGTTGAGCAAGGTAATCTTCAGCTGTCCACTTGGATTTACATGGCTTAGATCAAGAAATCCACACACTGGCATTTAGAATATTGGCAGAGACACTGTGGATGTAATCTAAAGCTAAAGCATGGCTTTGTGTTCCTTTGCTTGTCCTTCCAGTATCAATGCATCTGTGAAAACAGTATTGACTAGGCAGGTCAAATGTATGTACCAGCAAATTTCTCAATTACTTAAGGTAAGCTCTGTGCTATTATTGTCTGCTTTCATTACAGCAAGAGTGATGGCAAGCAGGCTAATGTAAACAGAGTGCTTTGCTTGAATTATTGAAAACAGAGACTTTTGTTGTTGTTTGTCTCATCTGGGATACTATCTACTTAATGGCCTGGTTGTTTACCTTTTTTTTCTTCCTAGCTTTTTAGACATTTGCTATTCCTTATGTCGTAAAGAATATTAAAAATAAAATAACTTCAGGTAAGTTATACTGTGAAAATTTCAAAAGCCTAAATTACTAACCTGTCATATAATGGGATGTTTATAACAGTGGAGATTGTTTTGTTGGCCATGTAAACATATTTGAAGGCCAAGTAGTACTGCAGTTCAGTTAAGTTGCTGTGAAGCCGTAACTCTGATATTAAAATGATAGATATCTATTAAATAAAACATTTTTATTTGGCATTTTAACTTCCAGAATGCAGCAGTCCTCCCCCAGGTCCTGGTAAGGAATGGGAAGAATATGTACAGATCCGCTCGCTTGTTGAGAAAATTCGCAAAAAGCAAAAAGGTAAAGGTGAAAGACTATAAGATAACAGTGGTTCTGAGTATTGATTTGCCTAAAGAATTGTCTATTAACAGCAAAATGGAATATTCTTTGTCTTGCTGTTGTTATATAAATATTATGCAATCCTATTATTTTCTGTCAAAAAAAATCTTTACTCTCTGACATGCAGTTGCTTTTTACACTTGGAAGTGCTTCTGAAATGTTCTGGTGGGCATGACCGCTGGCATTAACATTTCAATACTCAGAAATCTGAATGATTATCACAGACAGGTGATCTTGTGAGAATTCTAAGTAGAAAAAGGAGCTTGAGATTGTGATAAGAAGACAATCCGAAGGACTGGAAGTAAAAGTCCTCAGAGAATAATAGGCCTTTTTGATTCCTGATTGCATAGTCTGCTGCTCTGCCTCTATAAATCTGGGCATTCTGAATTTAATTTTGTAACTGTTTCATTCTTACATCAACACTTTACCAGATGTTGAAACAGTTTCAGCAATACAACATTGTGACATTAAGTGATGACAAAAACATGTAAATGCACAAAATAAATATGTCAGCTAATAAATCTATCTGCTATAAATCAAGTGCATAACTAAAATAAAGAAATGCTTATTATACCACAGCTAACATGGAGTTTTGTTGCCAGCTTTCCTAAATTTAAGGTATACTTATTTTTCAGACTAGTACAGTTTTCTTCCAGTATGGTCTGCTACAAGTCGGTGATGCTTTAGAAAAGGCTTTTCTTGTAATTTTAGTAAAATTAGCCTCTTTTATGACTGATGTATTTTAATGGCTGAGAAATATCTTTTTAACCTTGCACTGAATAGATTTGGGTTGGACATACCCGAAAAGTCCTGAAACAATGCTTTTTTCTCTGGTATTTATACAGTAACAGCAAAAAAGCCAGGCTGCATATAAATGGAGCTTGACTGGCTCATGGCATTACTTGATAAAGCAACTACTTAAGAGGCTTGAAATTTCCCTTTCACACTGTTTTTAATGTATTTTGACTGATGCATAAAAATCTTACTTCATGAAAGGACTTACAAACCTCTGAACATCACTTATTGGCAGAGGGCTTATGGAAGAATAAATGGTACTGTTTGAGGGACTGCATCCTGTAGTGGTATATAAATGAACTTGATCCATTTTTTTACTGTGCCATGACTTCTATAAACTTATGGTACATGTTCAAGTTTCCTTGGTGTAATACGTATGTTATGGTAAATCATAATTTGGGTTTGTAAGAGCAGAGTTAGCACTGGGGTTGGCCTACTCTCTGTATCTTTCTTCTGCACCAGAAAGGTCAAACCATCCATGGGGAAAATGGCTGCTGGCAGAGATGGTAGAATTAGTTAACAGTGTAATGTTACTAGGGCATACTTTTTTCCTTGAAAGATGCAAAACCTACTGAGCACAACAATGTTGACATACAATTGTCTTTTAATGTAACTTTTTTATGTACATTGTGAATGTGAAAATATGGTGTCTTTCAAAACTATTTTTAATGGAATATAATAATTAATACTATGCAGTTTTCAAATTCAATAAAGGCCTTAGACAATTATCAGAGGAAGTATCAGCTCCTCTTGGGAACTCTGAGATGTACGAATTAGTATATTTTGCCAAAAGTGTCATACTTTGTGCTTTTCTTGACTAGAATATTGGGTTGCAGAACATGAACTAAAAGATCTTCAGTGTAGAAAACAATTTGAAAACTGAGTATTTTTAATTTCTAAAATTTTCCTTGTTTGACTCATCAGCAAAATATTAAATAAAGCTAATTTTTCAATACGTATTTTCTTCTACATAGTATAGCTGTATTTTATTTCATATAGAAACAATTTGTTCTTCGGTAGTGCTTAAATTTAAAGGACCTGATCCTCTCTTTAATTTGGACCACACTGTGTATGAGGAACAGAGGTAGAATTTCAAAGATGCTTACAGAATGGCCCCAAATACAAGCTGGATGTTAAAAGCTTCCAGTGGTCTTATACAGTAGTTGGAAAGTAGTTGAAAATCAAAAGCAAAGTCTTGGACAGTATAAACACCTACCAAGTTCTGTAGAAACTATGCAACTAGTCTTACTAGATTTGTGAGGTCATTACATTCCAAAAAATACTTTATCAATGTTGAACTTTTATACTGCATCATCAAAGGCTATAATTTTAGATGATACTTGCACTTTTAAGTTAACTGTAGATTTAATTGGTTCTGGGGCTTAAAATGCAAAATTTGGAGGCAGGAGGCAGGGGATATTTTAAATACACTAATGCTCCTTTCCTAAAATCCTTTTAATCTAAAAATATATTTTATCACCTCTGCTTAACCAAAATATCTTTGCATGTAAGCATCTTGTTGATGACATTTTGTCATTCATAAAATGGCTGGAGCATTCAGGGGCCTTTGGACACTTTTAATGTGATCTGACACTAGTTTGGGTTGCAGAGAACAGAAGGTCGGTTGCAGAGGTACAAAAGAAGCTGGCTGAGTATAGCCAGGAACTATTATGGAGAGGTTCAATTCAGATGACAGTAAAGGGGAAAACTGAGGAGATGAATGAAGCTTGTGATTTCACTGGTGGACCACATGCCTGTTGGAGAAGCGAAGTGTAAAAATTTGCACAAGCAATCTCTGTGATGTCAGGAGGATGGTCTAGATATTTTAGTAGATCCATATGCTACAGGAAAAGGCTAACTGCCTTGAGATCTGCTTATCATCATTCACAGTGCTGAATTAATGAAATTACAGCTTGCCTCTCAAATTCCTCCTTGTGTCTATATGAACATGTGGTGGTGATTGCATTTATCACCAATATTAAGCTTGGAAATATTTTCGTTCTTCTTATTTAAAAAGGAAAGGGGAGGAGAGCTTCATATTTCATCACAGCTCAGTTTAGGTGGTTGTGTTTTTAAGATGACTGGTAAGCCAGTTTGGCACAATATTGAAGTTGATGAAAATTGGGTATGACATTTATATAGTACTGAGTAACACTTAACAAAGACCAGTTCTGACTCAGCTACTTCAAAGTAGCACTGCTGTGGGGTAGCAGATAGCTTTGTCCATGGGCTTTTATACTGAAGTTCTTTATCTTTCTAGATCCTCTTATTTCTGCATTTGTTTTTTAATAAATTGTGTACATAGGTTTGTCTGTTGTCTTTGATGGAAAAAGAGATGACTATTTCCCTGAATTGATAAAGTGGGCAACTGAAAATGGAGCATCCACAGAGGGTTTTGAAATAGCTAACTTTGAAGAGGAGGGATTTGGTTTGAAAGCAACAAGAGAGATAAAGGTGAGCATGTGAACATTTGACTTAGATTAGAAAATCGTGTTTGGAATATATCTGTAGAGCACTGAAATGTTCACCAGCTTGCCCTCCCCCTTTTCGCTGCTTGTGAAGCGACTGTTCTGAAATGTTCTCAACTCTACTTTCTTGAGAAACTAAATTATTTATAAAATTATCATTTTTTATGAGTACTGATAGTATTGTGAATTTTCAATCAGTCTTCCTTTTTTCCCTCTAAGCACCAGAGTACTCTACCCTGTTTATGTATCACTTTCTTCCATGCTTTCTAACTATTTAGTCTCTTCTTTCATGTCCCTTCTTTTAAAGAATTGGTCTTTTTGCCTCAGAAAGAGGCATTTGCAATATCTATTTTCTAGTGAAAATGAAAAAACTCCAAAATTACAATAATTGTAAGTAATGTCTTTTTATCAGGTGAGGAATATAGACACACACAGTTACCTAACTGTTAAAAAGTAAGCATTTAAGATTGTGTCTTTCCATTCCCATTTTACAGATGATACAGCTTTGAAGACCAATCAGCTGTTACAGAAAGAATATGAGAAAGTGAGCATAGTATATTCATTTTAGGGCTTTAGTAGCTCACAGTTAATAAGCTGCTAGAAATCCTGAGCAGTTCTTCTAGAATAAAAATGGCCAATGTGAAAAAACTCGACTGTGAAAAAATATTCGACCATGTAATTATTAGCGGTATAATGTGTCTGATAACTTTAAAGTAGTGTGGGCAATCTGCATGTTAGCAGTTCCAAACTGAAGCACTTTTTTTGTAATCTGAAGTGTCTGTCTTGAAAGCTTTGTGTAATGCAGATTGGAACATTTGGTTAGCACAATATGAAACATTCTTTGTTTGTTTAATTTGAGGTGTAAGAGAAGAAGATTTTTGATTCAGAGTAATTTCTATTTAAAAAAAAAAAAGAGAGAAAACAACTTGTAATTTAAAGTCGATGTATATTTGAAAGACGTGGCATATCGTATAAATGCTTACTGACCCTCTGTATTTTTCCTTTCTGCAGGCTGAAGAGTTGTTCCTTTGGGTTCCTAGAAAACTGTTGATGACGGTTGAGTCAGCTAAAAATTCAGTCTTAGGTAAGAGCTTAAGGAAGTTTTTAAGCAAGAAATTAATATCTATCGGATCATTCAGTAGGAGACTTTCTTTTTTTAGCTGATCTTCTTTATTAGAGGACTTGCTTGTCATGCCAACCATCAGGTTTGGAATACCTAGAAGCTTGAAGTGTCAGTGGAAAGAATTTAATTTCCCAGTTTGTTTCTGGCTGAGTGCACTAAATATCTTCCACAAGTTTGTGTTATTTTGAACACATACAATGTAGGTTGTATAACTCTTGGAGATAAAATGTTCTAAGGTACTGAGAGTATTGTTCTAGCTTCTTCATGTCTTCTATCATATGTGTGTGCACAAGGCATTTGCTGTGTTAAAAAACTTGCATCACAATACAGTGTAGGCAGCTAAAAATTTTAGAAATCTGGAAAGCTTTTTTTTTTTTTTGGTTAAATTCTTACATGTTATTTCATCATGTTAATTTAAGGTAAATCTAAGGTGGTATTTTTCCATGGACAATTAATTTAGTGCCTCACCTTTTTTGGTTAATTAGGATCTCTGTATTCTCAAGATCGAATTCTTCAAGCCATGGGCAACATAACGTTGGCATTTCATCTCCTCTGTGAGAGAGCCAACCCCAGCTCTTTCTGGCTGCCCTACATTCAGACACTCCCCAGTGAATATGATACTCCTCTCTATTTTGAAGAAGATGAAGTGCAGTATCTTCAATCAACTCAGGCCATACATGATGTTTTTAGCCAATATAAAAATACAGCTCGGCAGTATGCCTATTTCTACAAAGTTATTCAGGTAAGCATCTTAAATTTGGTATATACATATTGTTCTCATGATCCTTATTGAGGAAGGTGTGAAAACAGTGATACTAAATTATAGCACAAGAGTATTCCTCTTAACAGTCTGAATCATTAAAGCAATTTTCCGCTGTTTTTTTGAACTGCTGTTGAAATTTTGCAATTCAGTAGGCTAATGAGTATATAAGAATGTATTTAGTTGGTTGAGAGAAGAGATTATTGCTCTTTCTTTGAAATTGGGTGAGGCTTCACCTAGACTACTGTACAATTTTGGGCCCACCAGCACAAAAGATGTGTTGACAAACTGGAATGAGATCAGAGGAGGACTATTAAGATGTTATTTGCTTCAGCCCTTTATCCGTATGGGAGACTGAGGGAGCTGGATTTGTTTTGTTCTGGGGAAAAGGAAATAAGGGATGATCCAGTCATGGCTTTCATCTTGCTACTGTTAGCCGGTTTCCAGAAGGTTGCCTGTGGGAAGTTTTGCTACGTGACCTGCAGAGATCTACAACCTATGCCTCTTTGATTCTTTGAAAAAAATAGAGTTTGCACTTAACAAAGTAAAATTATAATTGTTAATTGACAGAATAAAAGCCTTGCATATGTTGTATTTCCAGTGACTGTGGATTAACTGTTGTTTTCTGTTCTATTTAGCATAATTATTTTGACTGCTTTCAAATACAAAGATAAGCCCATCTGGTAACAACTTGAGTATGGAGATGCTTGAGATGGGTGAACTTCTCATTGTGTTCTGAAGTAACAATTCAAATTGAGTCTCTAAGATAGAACTCTTTTACTCTGACTGGTATCTGGACATAATTGATGTTGTAAATGAATGGTGATATGTTGTTCTCAAGGTAGTGCTCAATGTCCAGACATCCAAAGCTTTTTGTAGCACAGTCTGTAGTATATGACCCTACATGCTGAATTTTCCCAACTGTGTGATCTAGAGATATTTTCTTTGGCGGTAGGAGAGGTGAGAAGACATAAGGCAATTCTGTTCCCCTTCAGTGTTGTGAGAGCTCCAAAGCTTTTCTATTAACTGTTTTAATTCAACAAAGGTTAAATTATTTTATGTAGCTGTTTGGTGTTTCAAGAACTGAGTATGTTTCAAACACAGTGTCAGTTTGCTGAGTATAAGGAACAGAGAGATATGTTTTGAAAACTCAAGTAGTTGAAAAAATATGGGTGAAAGCCAAATCAGATGCACAAGGAGTGTGGTAGAAACAGTCAGAAGGGAACAGAATTCTTCCTTCCAGGTGTCACAATTCAGGAAACAGTTCAGCCACTCTCCTTTCCTGCCATGTGCTATCCTAGGCTGCCAGTCCACACTTGACCTTCCAGCCTTTCATTTTGTCTCTCAAAGTGTGCTGCTTGAGCAAACAGAACTTCTAAACTGTGTGTCTTTAGAACATCTTTTTTACCCATAAAAAGGTCTTCTGTTTTTAATGAGTTATTTGCAGAATATTATGGAACATTATCCAATTCTTCCAACTGCTATTCTTCCTCTTGCAGTACTTAATCAAGTAGCTGAACTGTCATTATAACTAGTTCCATCATTTTCATTGACTGGTCATGTGTATGAGAGGTTATGTGACCACAGCATTAATTAAAAAAACTGAAAGAGAAATGAGATCTGGAATAAAACCCTTGATTTTTGACTGCCATGTGTGCAGTATTTCAGAACCTCTTCTCAGTGACTGATGAATACATAAAGACTGATATCAAAGTGATGCAAGCACAGCTGAAGAAAGTAAATAAAATGCAGTAGTGTGACATCAGTCGAAGCATGAAATACCTATTATGTGAAAAGCATCTTAAATGTTTGACAAAATGTTTTTGTTTGAAAGTTTCCTGTGGCACATAATCTGTTAAAGGATGGCAAGTGTACGCTATTTCTCTTATTGTCCCTTAAAGCTAACCAAGGATTGTTTGTATAGCATTTAAGCTAATGTGGTCAAAGTAACATCTCACTAAAAAATAATTTGTATTCCACGTCAAAGTCTCCTGTTGACTGTTAAGAAAAGGGACAGTTTGAACAAAGAGAGTAATGTACATCAGATGACTTTAGGGGCAGAGTGTCTTTAGAATCCTGGTGACAGGGATGTGCTCTACATTGCAACAAACCTTTAATACTGTGCACTGTTATATTTTCTGGTTTAAATTTGCAATTCTATAGAAGTTGATATGGGAGCTCATGAGGAGGACTTCACAGACTGATATTGTTGAGACTGATTTATTTTGGTTTGATCTGCAGCAGTGGGAAGGTTTTGTGGAAATAATGTTCAAATAAATGGCTGTCTTCTCTTTGAGCTTTACATTAGTATACACACAAAAGTGTTTAGTACTCTTGCCTTTTGTATGAACTGTTAAAATGTAGATTCTGGTCACATGTGGTCAAAAAACTAGATCAGATTTTTTTTATTCTCCTGAAAAATGCTTTTATTGCTTGTTTTGTGTTCTTGTGCAATAAAGCTGTTGTTTCACATTGAATGTGAGCATGAAGGTAGATCAGGTAAGAATCATTTGCTTTATTTACTTTTCTTGCAAGAATGAAAGGTAATAAATATTAGGTAAATTTTAGGTGTGTTCTGGCTGTTTGGTGCCTTGCTTCAGCACTGCCAAGTAACCACAATTTCAGCTGAATGTTTCTTTACTAATATTCAGTAAATATCCCATTAGAAAGTTATATAAATTCAGCTGGCTCCCAGGGTGCCAAGTGTACGTACTGGGTACCTATTATTGATGATTTTGGTGAAAAGTTTTCCATAAGTTTTAAAAGTTATTGATCTCTGTTTCTGCTATCAAAAATAAGAGCTTGTAATTCATGAAATGGTGGAGAAAAAAGTTAATAGAGGAAAAAAATAAAAGCCTCTTTCTTCTCTAAAAACAAGGTGCCGTTTGTCATTATTCAGAAAAGCTAAAATTAATTTTAGTATCAGCTTGCATACACTCATATAATTTTGTGAACAAAGTTGACCCACAAAATACTGGTGCTAAGTGTAATTCATGAGCATATGGAAAAGGGAAGAAGTAGCGAGAGAAAAATTTGTCATATAAATGAAAAAAGCAAAGCAAACCAACTTATCTGTTAAAGGCACTGTACTCTGCAAGCTGTATGTAAGTGAATGTTAGATTTGGTTGTATACCATTAGTTCATTCAGTACTATTACTGCTTTAGCATAAGTGTTTTAATGAAAGCTGCCCTCTGTGACCAGGATTTTTATACTGCTTTCAGTATGCAGGGTAATTTAAGTGTATAAATGCATTTTTTATAATACAAAAATCTTAAAACTATACTTATTGTATTTTTAGTTGTTCTACTGCAGAAAGTAATACTAGCAGCATCTTAAAATAAAAATTGTTTTGTTGGTATTTGAAGATACTCAAAAAGGGACTATTTTATGGAGGGAAAATATTTTGATTGCAGCATTTTTGGTTTAAAAAATATCTCTGATGGCTTGGGGAATAAAAGAGTTAAGAAATCATTTTTTTCAAATGCTTCATTTTCTTTCCAAATAGGATTGATAGACTGTTATTAAAATAATTTGGCTTCTGGTAGGTGTGCAGTTTTAAACATTGTTTGAGATGTGCTGTTTTGTTTCCTTAACTTCTCCATAAGGATGACTGCTGCAGTTCTAACTCTTTCTCCAAGTGCTTAGTCTGGGTACACATGAAGAATGGGCAGATTTATGAATTTCACAGCTGTTGCAAGCTGAACTGTTGTCTGGTTTGATAAGCAGAAACAGGTGGGATGTTGAGCAGACAAAAATAAACCCTTGAGCATGTTAGCCAGGCTCTATAAACCACACTGACACCTCTCTAAACATGTGTAATTTGATAACTAAAAAATAGTTAAAAGTTCTTACAGATGTACTTTAAAGGCCCATTTGGCCTCTGCATTGCTGTCAAAATACAGGGAATAGTCAAAAGGCTGCTTTCATTGCTGCAGACCTGTAGTTTGCAAGATGTTTTTGTAGTTTGTTCCAAAGAGAATTTCTGTAAGCTACAGGGTTTTCTCTTCTCAGGGGAAGAGAAAGGAAGGTATGTGTGTGACTTCCATTAACATTTATGGGCATTGCATGCCTGCTGAAGGGTGAACAAAGCCCAGATATTTATGTCTTAATGTTAAAATTTTTGTACACTGAAATGTAGTATAATAGGCACAAGAGGGAGCCATATAGTTTACAGACATTCACAGTGAAATTATATTCCTAAAGAAAACACAATCAAGTTTGAACCTTTTTTGAAAGACTATACAGTGGTCTTCACGTTTGATTTTCCAGTGTATCCGTGTGCCTGTTTGTAGTCTGCTACAGAGGGGCTTTTGTAAGTTAAAACAAGACATGAAGACAAAGAGTGCACTTACAGAAGGTGGAAGAGCCCAAACTATTTATAGTTTGAACACAATAGGTCTGAAGCAGTGTTGTATCTTTTCCCCAGCTCTAGTAAAGGCTGTTATTACCTGCCTAAATAAAAGACAATTTTATGATAATTTTGGTTGACTTTTAAAATCTTTCAAGTGGTAAGACTGAAACCAGCAGAACTCATTAGGTAGCCACAGCTTTTGCCGTGGCAGCCAGTGTATGCATTCAGTGGCACTCCGTGTGTAAGTGGGATCTGCATGTGCTGGAAAAAAGATGAGTTTTGCAGGACTGTCCAGGATGGCAGTTTGGCATTGACCTAGAGAGTGTTTTCAGCCTGTAGTCTTTGGTGCACTGAGGGATTGCAGCTTTTTCTGAAGGGCACCAGCAAGCTATCTGTCTGTAAAGAAAACAAACATTCACACCCAAACCAATATGGTTGGCCACTTCATGGATCTACTTGGAAGAGTTCTGTGGGTTAAGGCTTTCGAGGGAAGAAGCACGCAAGAAAGAAAACGTTAATATAGATAGATCACCTCCTCGAGGTCAAGAACATTCCATCCCAAAAAGCAGGAAGTCAGGCCAAAATGCCAGGAGACCTGCGTGGATGAACAAGGAGCTCCTGGAAAAAATTTAGATGCTGAAAGGAATGACAGAGAGGGTGAAAGCAGGGACAGGTAACTGGGAAGGAATATGGAGACATTGTCCAGTCATCCAGGGATGTGGTTAGGAAAGCTAAAACCCAGCAGTGATTGAATCTGGCAGGGGATGTCAAAGGCAACCAAGAGGGCTTCTATATGTACAAAAGGAAGACTAGGGGAGATGTAGGCCTGCTGTTGGATGGCACAGGGGACCTGGTGACACAGAACATGGAAAAAGATGAGGTACCAAATGCCTTCCCTTGCCTCTGTCTTTACTAATAAGACCGGCCTTCAGGAATCCCAGGTACTTTATACCAGGAAAAAAGGCTGGAGCAATGATGATGTACTCTTGGTGGAAGAGGATCAGGTCAGGGAATATTTAAGCAAACCAGGCATATAGAAGTCTATGGGCCCTGATGGGATGCACTGACAAGTGCTGAGAGAGCTGGTTGGTGTTATGTTGAGGTGACTCACAAGCCCAAGGATCAGGATGTCACCCAGAGGTCCTGGGCAAGCTTGAGAAGTCGGCCCGTGGGAACCTCGTGAAGTTCAACAGGGCAAAGTGCAAGGTGATGCACCTGCACTGGGGCAAGCCATGCCATCAATATGGGTGTGGGTTAGAGGGATTGAGAGCAGCCCTGCAGGGATGGACTTGGGGGTGCTGGTGGGTGAGAAGCTGAACGTGACCCAGCAATGTGTGCTTGCAGCTCAGAGACCCAACTGAACCCTGGGCTGCATCAAAAGCAGAGTGGGCAACAGGCTGAGGGAAGAGATTCAACCCTTCTGCTCTGTTGAGACCCCATCTGGAGTGCTGTACACCCAGCACTGGGGTCCCCAGCAGAGGAAGGACATGCAGCTTTTGGAGCGGGTCCAGAGAACAGCTACAGAAATGATCAGAGGCCTGGAGCACCTCTCCTCTGAGGAAATGCTGAGAGAGCTGGTATTGTTCATCCTGGAGAAGGCTGCAAGGAGACCTTAGTGCAGCCTTTCAGTACTTAAATGGAGCTTATAAGAAAGATGGGGACAAACTGTTTAGCAGGGCTTGTTTGCAAGAATACAAGGGATAATAATTTTAAACTAAGAGAGGGTTGATATAAACTAGATCTAAGGAAGAGATGGTGAAACACTGGCACAGGTTGCTCAGAGAGGTTGTAGATGCCAATTCGTGGAAACATTCATGGTGAGGGTGGATGGGGCTCTGAGCAACCTGATCTAGTTAGAGAAGTCCTTGCTCATCACAGTGGGGATTGGACGAGGTGACCCTTAAAGGTTCTTTCCAACACAAATTCTATGACTGTCGATGATCTTTGAGTGATCGTAATGATTGGGAGAAATTCCTGAGGACTGGAAGAAAGCAAATGCCACTCCTATCCTCAGGACAGGAGGAGGACCTAGGCAATAAGCCTGTCAGCCTCACTTCACACCCTGGGAAGGTGCCATCCATTAGGACTTTGACAGGCTGGAGAAATTGACTGCCAGTTGATGAAGTTCAGCAAGAAGTACAAAGTCTTGAACTTGAAGTGAAATAATGCCATTTTAGTATGTTTGGGGACAAGTTGAGCATGAGCCAGCAATATGTCCTTGCAGCAGAAAAGGGCTAATGGCATCCTGGGCTGCATTAGGAGTGTTGGCAGCAGGTCGAGGGAGGTGATCCTTCTCTACTCAGCTCTGGTGAGGCCACAGCCAGAGTGCTGTGTCCAGCACTGGGCTCCCTCATAGGAGAGAGATCAGTAAGAAATTTAGAATTAAACCAAATAGAGAAAGCAAGGTCACCTATTTAAGTAATTTTTTACCAAGTAAATTTAATTTTCTTTCACTCGGTTTTACGCTTCTTTGAAAAGTTAATGAGCAAATACTTGCCAGTGCCTTCTTTGCCTTCTGTCAAGCTACTCTTACTCAAGAAGGCAGAAGCTGCTCCCTGAATCACACCCTTTTTAAAATATTTTTTTTTAAATATAGAATCTATTTGGTAGAAGTTGTTTGAAGTTTTTAGGTTATCTGTAGTCTTCTTTCATCCAGCGTTCCACAGGAACACATTCATACTAGTTTTCTGACTAGTGTGTATTGACATCTGGACACTGTTTGTGAAACTGTTATTGTAGTCCCATTGTGAATACATGCTTTGCAGTAATCTATCCAAAGATGTTTTGATCTGTTTATGTGCAGTATTGGACAGAGAACTTCATTTCCTGGAGGCTGTAATCCCTTTTGATCAGATACTAAATTTGATTTATTATTCATGTAAAATTTGACTAATTGATTTAGTGTGAATGAAATTCTAAAATCCAGTCATTAGCTGTTGGGGACTGGAATATCATTTTAGTTAGGATGTTTAACACATCAAGTTCTAGATTTCAAAATAATATTATAGCGTCTTCAAAATCTGGTATCATGTTTGACTCTTCAATATTGGTTGTATTAGGTGAGAATCTCTAGCTTAATTTTTATACCGATTTTTGAAGTTGTGATGATGCTTTCAGTGTGACTTATGCTGCTCTTACATTATTTTTCTGTGTTGTTTTTAATCTATCCTTTTTCAATAAGCATATGATTTTCCAGGTCAGCGTGAAGTAGAACATCTGGTGTCTCTCTGTACTTGGGTTGAAGATACCACCATTTAACTTTCATGTGCTAAATGATAATTGACTTGAATGCAGACAAGTGTACTGCCTTTTAAAACACTTTATTCAAATGTTTGGAAGTTGTCTATTATTTTTAAGTTGATATAATAGAGAATATTTTAATGCTTCTAAAGAGTTCAACCAATATGCAGTCAAAAGCAAATGTACTTGGAAGCAGAATTTAGTTTTGCTTCTGTACTAGGTAGATCTTTAGGATTCTCAGTTTTCCCCCTACTTAATTTATACTCATTGGCATGCCAGTCAAATAGCTTTTTTCAGAAATGATGTCAGCAACACTGTGAAAAATGGGTGGAAGAAAGATGGCACAGTCATAAACCCTGTAAAACCTTTCTCTTTTGTTTACTTGTCTGCTATACGTGTCACCTTAAGGAGAGATATAAAATTGCATGGAGTAGGCAGCTACAAAGGTAAAATAGTGTCGCTATTTAATTTGCTTTGTCTGAATTTCAATGTCTGAGTTGTTCTGCTTGATCAATAATAAATCAATAGGCAGTTAATAATGGAATATATTTGTTTTTCTGTGTTTTTTCTCTGTGAAGGCCAAAATATTGTATTAATCTGTTTTGCTGGCAGCAAGCTGAAGAGTGACAGTATGCTTGTACTGTACCACTTAGTGTATCTACTGTAAGGTGGTTTAGACTTTGCAAGCATCTGCCAAATTCCTGATTTTTGTGTCACTTCTGGTGTATCCCACCCCCGGCTATGATGACAGTAACAGCAGATCCTGGGGCTTCGCTGGGCCATTCCTGTGGCTGCCCCTCTCCGTCGCAGAAGCTGCTCCAGGCTTTGCTGGGTTGCGTCTGTCCCTCTCAGACAAATGAAGAGCTCAAGTCCTTACGTGGGTGGGAGGTCTGCTGCCTCCTTCCCCTGTTCCTTCCTTGCCTTCCACAGGAACACGGCGACAGCTCTGGGCTTTGAGCCAGCCGGACACAGGAGGAGGTGTTTGGCTGTTCGGGCAGCGTTTGCTCCTCAAACAGCTGTTACCTATCTCCTCCAAGGAAAAGGTGGCAGGCCATATGGAGGCATCCTGTGGTCCAGATTCAGGCAATGGACGCCAGTTGGACTGTGCTGGCCTAGATCGAAATACAGGCACGTCCTACTTGAAGTCTGCTTTCTTACAGTCAAAATGCTAAGTTGGAGGACAGACAGGATAAAACATATCTTTCATTTTGGATATAGACGTTATCTTTCTTTTTACAGTCGTTGTTAAGAACTAATAATCAGTAGGTTTTAATTTATTTTATATTCTGGATGGTTTGGATTCTGTTATACTCTCCTAAACGCCTGCTTTCCTCTAGAGAAGCAAAGATGTACTTCAAAGCATACATGCCAGTGCAAAACAAAATTTGTTTCTGCACAGTTTAAATCACATTTGGGAGGAATAATACGTTCTCTTGTTAGTATTATGGGCTTTTAAGGCATTTTTTTTGAAGATGGGGTTCTCAACCATTCTTCTGCTTGAGAATGCAGATAAGCATCTCTTTTTACAGCCAATAAAGTGGAGATGGTTTTTTGTTTGGTTTTCTGTTAGTTGCTTTTATTTTTATTTTTTTAACTGAGTTGCACTTTCCGGGACATTTGAGCTTATCCCTGGAGATGTTGCCTGTGTCTGTTGTGAAAGTGAGTGCCTCAGCAGACATCAGGAGATCATCATGCACTTACAAGTATACTTTCTCATATAAAGTTTGTACTTATTGTGCAGATTTAATATTTTTCTTGATATAACAGCAGTTACAAATGTTCCATAAATTTAAAATATGATAACAAGCTGATGTTTCTTAGAGTGAAATACTCAAAGGATGTATTCTTTAAGCACTGCAAAATTATACAGGGTACTTATCTTTGTTGAAATTAGTAATTTAACTAAATTACAAAGTGGATTATCCTCTTCAGTCAGACCCAATGCTAATACTCCACACAGTAGGACACTGATATGTTGCTAAGTAAACCAAAGTTTATTTTCTTCTACTATGGTTTGAATGTGAGTTGAAAAGGAAATGGTAAGTTTTTAGTTTTGGATGTGTGTGCCACTGTAGCCCCCCAGTACATCTGGTTCCAGGACTTACCATGCCCCATGTGCCGTGGCAGTTTTAGAGCATGGAAACTTGGTTATGGGATGATCATGATCCAAGCTTCCACCTAAATGGCTCCTGCTATGATTTGTTTGTAAACTTGAGTAGTTGATTCACAGGTAACCAAACTTTGACCATACTGCATAATATTATTAGGAAACTCTTTGGTTGTAGAGTGGTTATGAAGAGACAATACTGTCCCTGTCCTTTCAAAGAAGTTCACTACAGGCTTTCCATCAGAGCATTTTATTTGTGGCTTGTATTTCACTCAATTAATAGTAGGGTTGTGGGATGAATTTGCACATGAACACAGTGTCTGTGCATTGCACTAAACAGAATCAGAATATTCTGAATTGGAAGGGACCCGCAAGAATCATCAAAGTCCAGCTCCTGAAAATTAACAAGGCAAAATATTTCCTGAAATGAAAAATGCTCAAGGTAAACCTTATACCTCAGGGACAGCCTAAAGAGTAAATGAAATGTCATGGTATGCAGACATAGACCCTTGTGAAGAAGCTGTTTACTGTAACTATCTTACGGTACCTGTGTGCATGAAGTACTGCAGACCGAACCTATCAATCTAAGTATCAACGTTTACAATAAACTCATATTTTATAAGGAGATTTACCACAGGAGATAATGGACCTAGTGTGTCTTTCTGTTACATGAATGGGCACGGGAGGGAGTGGAGAGGCTGTCTCACTGCAAAACGATGTCCAGTCTCAGCCTGGCTTCTCCCACTTCAGCCCTTATTTGGGCTCTAAGTGATTTTGTGAAAGGACAGGAAAACTTGGTCACTAATTTAAATACCCTATCTGAGTGTCTTCTATTTTAGGAAAGCTTAATATTTCAGAATTGTGTATGTTAAAGAAGTATTCTGTAAATGAAGTGATCAAGAAGTGGATGTTAATAACTCAATTGCTGTCTCACCTGTTTAATAAAGGAGATGCCACGGGATTGTAGGCAGGGTACTCAGCTGCAGTCAATTCAGAATTGTTTCTGCGTACTCTGTCAACCAAATGGTAGCGTCCACTTTGCATGTGAAGTGGGTTGTCAGTCCTTCAGACCCTAGAGTTAGTAGTTAATGGTTTGAGTGTCTGTTATGCCAGTGCTGTTTCATTAACTAAGAACAATTTTTGCAGGTAGAAGGTACAGAAAAAGAGACTGTGCAGTTAAATTCCATTGCACTAGAAGGAGTCATTCCACTTTGCTTCTGCTGCATGAATCCCCTAATAGTCTGGAACAGTGCTTTCTTGTGTATATTGGCATAAAGTAAATAAAAATTGCTGACATGAAGAGTAAGAAAGAATGTTATTTAGATTTAATAAGTTTCAATCCTGTGGTACCTTTTTTAAGATTCATTCTGTTAGGTTTTGCAAAGTAGAATCATCTCTCTTCCCTTAGAAAAGTCGTATAACAGCACAAGTTTGTGGATGTTATTCTTAGTGTTTCATGAATTGGGCTATTTGAAAATTCCAGAGCATGTCTCTGTACTTATAAACTGTTATTACCAAGTGAAATAATCTTTGGCTTTGTCTCCTGTCCTGTACAGTGAACTGACTTCCCTCATTAGGTTAGGCAGCATACGTCCAATGGAAAAAGTGAATTCTTGTTTCCCTGTAGATCGCTAGGATCCTCCATTCTGAATTCTTTATTTTACTTAGCTTTAGGGCAGTTAAAGCCTCAGCAGCTCCACAGAGAGGAGTTTCTCTTCAAGGCTGCTGCTTCAAAGGATTTCCAGAGCTGGAAAAGGGACAGTAACCAGCAAATGCTGACAGATCTTCCTGCTTCTGGCCCTGAAAGTGTGTGTGTGTTTGTGTTTTTGTACACCTACACATTGGCCTGAAACCATCAAGTAGCATCCACCAAGGCTCATAACGAAATCTCCCCATGTTAATGAGTACGTTGAAAAGGGGAGAATCCGCACAGAAGAGGAGGAAAAAATTGTTTGGTCAAAAGCAACTAACCCTTGGGGTTTATGTTCAAAGGAATGAAAGTTAACAAGGTGGAAGCTTAGACTGGTTTGGGCTTTAACTGTTTCAAGCACCCACAGTGTTTTGGGGAGCTGTGAGGGGAGTGCAATGATGGCCTCAGTATAATCTCAACACTAGTTATGATGCTTTTCTGAGATAGAAATGGAGCTGTCTCCACTTCAGTGGGATACAAAAGGTTTTTGAAAATACTGAAATTTGATTTAGTAATACTGATGCAGTGATTGCCCACAACTTTGCCTTAGACTTGTGAGTACTTGAAATATTCTTCACAGAAATCCAAACATCTCTGTGTCTATAAGTTCAGGAAACCAAAGAAAAAGCAAGGGATTTTTTTTAATTACTAATTTTTTTAACTAGGTGTTACAGTGGGGTAGTAGATGACTCTGATGGTCACTTTATCTCAGCTGAGATGTGGTATCTTTTTTTAAAAAAACTGATCACATCCAGTGATTCAGTTAATTTTTTCTTACTTGTATTATACAAGGGTTAATGACACAAAGGAATATACTGGTCAATATGACTTCACATCAAAATACATTAGCTCTTTTCAAGACATCTAGTAATGTAGATAAGAACACAAATTTAACACTATGTAAACTTTAAATTTTCCTTCTACTGAGATATTTTATTGTGTTTTACAGTAATAGGACTTGTACTTTGCATCACTTGGTAAACAAGCAAATATTAAGCTAATTCTAATGGAAATTGCGCATCAAGATTAGGAGCTGTGATAAATGAGCTTTAGCATTTTATGATTGAATGGGGAGGGGGTTACTGCCTCCAGTAGTCTGGCCACTCTTTTACAGGGGGCTGATGCTCTTAGGCTGGACAGCAGAAGTGAAGGTTATGTGGCTTCTCAGCCAGAAAGGCACCCCCCCCCCCCCCCGTTTCTACACTGCAGCCATTCAAATGAAAACGAGTCCTCTCAACAGTGGAGGAATCCCCCAGCGTCTAGTCTGTGGGACTTGAGAATCGTTATCTTGTGATGTCCATCCGAAAGTGTGATGGGGAAATTATTGGCACAGAGGCCCCTATGGCGCACGGGGGTGTTGCGTGCTCGTGAGACGTTAAACATGAGACATGAACCCCTGGATATTGCTGCTTCACAGAAGGAGAAAAAATGTCTGGAAGTGTCCTTTTAATTTTTTTTTTCCTTTTCTCCCGCCCCCTCCCCCCCGCTCTGATTGCCATACTGAGTAACTGGCTTCTAGTCTGATAATGTTTTAGGTGACTAGAATAACAGTCTGTCTCTTTCCACAGTGGCTGCAGACAATCTGGCAGCAATCACTGTTACTTTTTAATATTTCTGGTTATTTTGAGATATCCTCCAAATGTCTCAGAGAAGGCTTGGAACACTGAAGGGGGAAAAAGCATTTTTTTTTATTCTTTTTTTTTTTTTAGGAATAGCAGCATCAGGAGGAAAATGAAATTCAGCATGCCACTATTTGTTTTTGCAGTGGTCATCACCCTGATTGCCAGCTCTGACAATATTTTCACAGAAAGGGTAACGAAATAGATGGTATTTGTTCTTTATAATAACTCTTTCAGTAGAATGTCAGGACCTGCATCTAAATGAATATATTCACATTTTCATGTTCCCATTTTTTATTTAAAGCTTCCCCTCCTAACTTTCTGAAAGTACTTCATACAGACTTGGTAAGTTAAAATTAGGGTTCATGCAGTGGATAATGTCACATTTGAAAGCTAATCTGTAGAGACCTAGCTGCGTGAACCTGTAAAAGCTAGATCTGATTTTTTTTTACGTATTAAGTGTTTGTTTAGTTTAAATATGTCTGTATCTTTTTTGATCAGTCTGAGCAATTTGCATGCTATGCAGCAGTCATCTTCTATACTTTATTAAATATCTGTCAATTATAAATATCAAGGTTTTACATTAATGTCAAGATAGTACATCAAAAATTCATGGAATATGTGACTTTTTTCAAGGGTATTTAATACTTAATGCATTTGTGTCATTTTTCTTTCTAGATATATTGACAGGTTTTATTAAGTGTTTGTTAGGGAGATTTCTTTTTTACCAAGGGACTATAAAGAGAAGCTGCATACTAAATCAAATTTTTAATCAGAATATTGTTCTTTTTTGTGTCTTCAGATTCTTGTAATCTATAGGATTTTTAAGTTACATAGTAAAATAGACCAAGTCGGAAATCTAACATGACCAAATACGCTGACGTATCTTAGCTTTAAAATAGCTACTAGAACATTGTACCACGGAATGCTATAAATATGGTGATTACGTACACTGGGATTTTATTCTGCCTCGTGTCTTTTTAAGACCATATATTTTGTCCTTTGTTGTAATTTACTATTAGTTTTATGTGAATTACCTACAGATGGTGTCCATATAGGGGCAGTACCTAAGTTCCACAGATTTACAAATGGGGAGGGTTACAGAGCATTTTGTGGCATCCAGGATCTTTGATGCCATCCAGGATCCCTGTGGGTTGGGTGTTCAAGTGGGATGTTACAGAGGACCACCTGTGTCAAATGAACAATTGACCTCACTGCAGTCCACTGATCTGGCACACGTTTCTCGCGGAGAGGACAATGACAACATGTATATATCTTGCATCCTGTGGTTGTTTGCTCCAAGTTCGGGTCCAGGCTGTTGGCCGGTGCTCCCGGTGTGGAGCGTGGTCCGGAGCTGGGCACAGGGAGTGTCCGTAGCCGTCGCTCTTAGGCTGTTGAGCCCCCCGCAGTCTCCGGGATGCTTTTTCACTTCTAGTGCATAATGACCATAGTGATTATCGCCCTTGCAAGAACACGTTCTGCTAAGAGCCGCTGCTTGTGGGGTGGCAGGAGAGCAGAAGAGGGCAGAGCAGACAGACCGGGGGAATTTGCGTTCCCGGCGTCTTTCCCCTGCGATGAAGCGGCCGGACCCCGCTCGGACGCGGTCTCGCTTGCTTACCCCGGAGGTGCGTTGCCCGGAGCCAGGGTTTGGGGACGCTGGAGGCGGCCGGGCTGTGTCTCCTCGGCCCGCAGGCGGTACCGCGGCCGGGCC
>JAWMRA010000161.1:51463507-51473548 GCA_035584735.1 Pseudotriccus pelzelni | reverse complement strand
GGCACGGCCGGGGGGGCGGCGGGAGCGGGATCCGAACACCGGGATAAGGGCAGGGTCTGCAGGGAACGGACAGGGAAGGATCCGGGCGGTTCAGTGTAAAATGTCTTCTGAAAACTGGGGGGGCAGAATGAGACCCCGAGTCCTCTCACCGATCGCCACGGACCGCACGGAAACGCGGTCTAAAGGGAAGCAGAGGGGCTGATACTCGGACTGTTGGTGGTTTTTCCCTGCTTAATTTATCAAGCTGCTGTTTATTAATTAACAATGCTAACAATAAAAGTTGAAATTAAATTGTAATAAATCAATACTATACGGTGACGTTTGTTCGTAAGAATTATTTCCAGGTGAAGGCTGAGTTTCCACGTTCATTTCTGGACTCGGGTCTGTGCTGTGCTACCGCAGCAAAGGTGCCCCCCGAAATGTCTTGGAGTGGGTCTCAGCCCTCGCCTTGTGCTGATCGCTTTTGTGAGAAGAAATAACTCTGTTCAATGTGTTGCTACAGTTAAATTCGAAGGGATTTGTTATGGAATGACCGTGTCATCGATGCGAGTGAAAATCATACGGAAAGGCAGAGTGCTGTAAAAAGAAAAAATAAAAGAATGAGAGGAGAGACGGGAGCCACGGGAATTGTTAACTTCAGTCATGTTCCGGAGAAAGGCCCATCCGAAGGGTTAACCGGAGGGGCTGAGGGAGAGCAGCCACCTGGGACCTCACACCCAATTGGCAGTCTTTTGTAATATATAATTTGCCTAAAATTGCGCACTGAGCACAAGCTTTTGTTTTCTAATTGATTTACGGTTTGAGCCACTTTTACCTCATCCCCTACTGTCCTGCACACAGTGCCAGCAAGTACATTACAGTGAGAAATGATAAATTACCACGCACTTGTGATGCTAATGCATCAAGAGTAAAAAACTGCTACTACATGAAGCTTCATGCATTAAGAGCGTAGCAAAGATAGAGCTGTGCAAAAAATCATTTGTATCTTCTGAAATAACCATTTGATCATTTACTTCAATTCGTCTTGGAGACCTAATTGAACCTGAAGGTTAAAATTTATACTATTATGGCTTTCCATTTGTGAGTTGGAACAAAGTTCTAAAGAAAATGTATGAATGTAGGCTTAAAGCTACCTGTATCTTTGAGACTTTTAATAAGTTAATTAGTCAGAAAAGTAACAGGTATCACAGCTTTTTAAAGCCTTTAGAAATTAAATATTTGCTTGTTAATGGCAACGGCGGTGTGCATTCTCAAATGACATGGCTCCACTTTTAGATAGGAGTGTGTGTAGATGGCTTTATGCAGATACTGGCTAATCAGTGTTTTTCACCAGAGCTATTTAAATATTTTAATCTGATTTTGTTTCAGAGGTATAGTGCAATTTTTACTGAATAACACCATTATAGGTATCAAGGGAGGATTGAAAACCTTGTATAATATTTCTTGCGTTTGTGAAATACCTTACTGATATCCCCGAGGAGAGGAAAATGTGGAAGTTGGTGAAAGCTAATGTACGCTTGTTGTGGGATTTCTTTCCTCCACTGTGCATCAAGGGCTGGATTTTGTTTTACCTTCACACACTCGGTCCACCTTAAATTTTTTTTATTTTTGTACAATGTCTGTGGGTTCCAGTCTTGAAATATGAAGAAACAGATTTATGGCGGCTGCTGGGCACAACAAATTAAGTTGACAGTGATGTATGAGAGCATAATAGCATGATGATCCCTCTGTAGCGCGGCTGGACGCCTCCTGCTTCATTTGGCTCTTGTTAGGATCTGTTAGGCAGCTAAATAATGAAATTCTGCTGACTGATTTCTGATTTCTCTTTTCTTCTTCTTTTCACCTTTTTATGCAACTTACATTTTGCAGACCCATCCTAATGCCAGCAAACTGCCCTTAAAGGATTCTTTCACTTATGACGACTACAGGTTGGTCTGTCTTTTAATTCTTCTTCTTTTTTTCTTTCTTTCTTTTCTTTTTTTAATATGGTGAACTGTGGGGCCTGGAAATTCTTCATTGGTGGGAAAGCCCTATTGTTACTGAAATGTTAATTGTAGGATTTGATACAAATACAGTTAATGAAGAAGAAAATAAAATAAATACGTGGATTTTAATTGTTACTAAGGAATAGTCATTATGAGCAGTTAATTTAGCTAAGTGGCCCACGTAGTCTGAGATGACTAAGTTAATTCTTTGGTTCTTAAGAAAATAATTCAGTTGATATTGCAGTAGTTTGGGGGTTTGGGGAATTATTTTTTAAATTTTTTTTCTTTTTTATAAAACCCCTTACCATCACATAGTAGTAAAAGCTAATATCTAGAGCTGTTGCTGTTGAACAGGAGAGCTGGAGAACAGAAGTTGTTCACATGAAGCATGAGTGTCACTTGGAGGTGCTATAAGGGGTGAAAAATTTAAGATAAAAAGAATAATAATTAAGATAATGAGAGTTTTAATTCTGTTAAATGATTAAAAGAACATGAATAAAAGGCATTCATGAGGGATTTTTTAGCCAAGTTGTAGTGCTGGGTACAGCTATGAAAGTGGAATTTTGAAAGCACGCCTCCTTCACTTACAGAGTCACCGAGAAACACGCCAACTTATATGTGAAGTGGTCTAAACTTTTACAGATAAATTGCAACAATTAACAAGAAACATATTGCTATTATATTTCAAACAGTGTTTGTTTATCAAAATTATCCACAGTTTTAACTTTCTTTTTAGAAATTAGGTAGACACTGTCTTTCTAAGCAATCTGTAGTCCTTCTGAAGAAATCATTCGGAAAGTCTTAATTCTGTATATTAAATATGTGTTAGCAATGGAGTCTGTGGGAATTAAATTTATTTTGACCTTCTCCTGGTGGCATTCCTTTTTCTTTTTCCCTTCAGAAAAACCCACAACACATATATGCATTAAGGCCAGAACATGGTGAAACTAAAATTCTTTTTTCCTTTGATGTTTAAAATTAATTTTCTTGTCAAGATAAAATAAAAAATGAAATTTTTAAAAATACTGAAATGTTAAGCTTTATAAAGATTTTTGTGTTTGAATAGGTAGCTATCATTTCATTTACTTAACCTGACTTAGAAGAGTTTTGAATGATGGCCATGTGCTAAGCTATGTTATGCTCTTTTCATGCTTTTTACCTGGATATCTGGAATATTGCAGATCTTTTTTCTTCTCAGTTTTGTTAAGCAGAAAATTTAGCAGCACTGATCTAAGCCAAAAGCTTGCAAACTGAAGAGAAACACTTAACAAAATACCATTGCATGTGTCAGGTGGTGACACTGGTTTCCAGTTCACGCAGTACAGAAGCTTTTCAGAGAGTGAGGGGAAGAATACACCCTGGCTCTTACAAGAGTCTACACACAGATGAGAGTTCCTGCTGCTGAGCAGTGAGCTGCTCTGAAACCTGCAGGAATAGCTGACCCCAGGTTTGGGATGTGTAGTGGGAGATACGTGTGCAGTGAAGGGCTGGGGAAGCAGAAGGTGATGCAGGAGTGGATCCTGGCCGGGGAATGGAACCAGTGGAAGGTATGAAGGTTCTCTTGCAAAGAGCACAGAAGAGATGATCTGGTCTACGTGCATGTCTTGGAAACCTGGGAGTTGCTGCTTTTCCCACAAGTGATATCACCTTCTACAGTGCTTATAGTCAGTGTGATCTTTAAGAAAGATCTTGAAGTTTGGAAACTCCCAGTCTGAATGCTTGCTTCAGGTGGGACTATGGCCAATCTTATTTTACTATTTTGAACATTGACCATCTACTGTTTTTAACTTTTGCAGATGGGCAGTTTCCTCTGTTATGACACGACAGAACCAGATTCCAACAGAGGATGGTTCCAGAGTTACACTTGCTCTGATACCTTTATGGGACATGTGTAATCATACTAATGGACTGGTAAGGATTTCTTCAGTGTTTCTGAAAGAGTTTAGGGCTTAAGTGTTAAACCTTTCAACTGCTGTAGAACAGTTCAGTCATATTTCACATTATGCTTCTTAACACAGATATGTTATCTTCCCAAGTGACCCTAAAAAACCAATATCTGAAAGAAAGGTTTGTCAGTTTGTCAAATGTCTTAGGATAGCTGTTCAGGGACAGCTTTGATCATCTAGAGAAAACTTTACAAGTGATTGGATGCTTGTGTAAAGTTAGGCCTTATATGCTTGTTATATACTTAGATGTACTTTTAAAAGTTTTCGTTAATACCTTTTTTCCCAGACAAGCCTAAATAGTCTCCTGACATGGAGCTTTGTTTTTGATGGGCTGAAAATGGTTCTCAGTACAGGACAGATTTGTTCTGAGAGCAGAAAGCAGACATTGATGGAGGTTGCCTCTTGTAGCTACCACTAGGGAAAGTAGTTAGAGATTTGCAACTAAGAAATACTGCCTGCTCTCCTAACCATGCCCAAAGAGCCTTGTTATGGAGAAGGCAACAAGAAGAACAAAGCCTGGTTCAACAAAAACAGTACATCTGTTACTACATCAAAGACACAAAATGCAAAAATACTACTTTAGGGCATATTAAACATTTAAAAGGTGACATATGTATACAGAAAGTCAGACCTGCTGACATTTTGGCTTACGTGCGCCAGTTCAGAGAATGAGTTCCTGATTTCATTAACAGGCCAGTTAATGCTGAAGTGAGGAAATGGAAACCCAGAAGCGGGTGGCTTATCAATGTTATATAGTCATGCTCATATACACTTCAAAATTCATACCCTATAATTGTGTTTTCAGTAGATAGTATTGTTTGTTGTAAGCACAGATTATGACCATACTATTCACGTAATCTGGTTCTTTTGTGGGGACAGCAGCATGTGTTAGTGTTGTTGGTATACAAAAAGTCTGTTTAAAATGAATAAATTGTAAAGCAAGTTGTTTTTCACTTGACATTTAGCTAATTTAGTGTTACTATGACTGTACCAATTACAGCATGGTAGGCTAAGCTACAAAGTTGCAAGTGTTTGGGGTTTATTATTTTTTTATTTTTCCTTATTGCAAGGTGATTACATGTTCTTTAACAGTGATTCTTGCCTTTGCCTATTTGTTATGCAATCTCACAGCTTTAACTTAGAAATAAAGTTCATATGAGAGTCTCCAGTATAAAGAAAATTGCTTAAAATTCAGAAATGTGTATTTTTGTAATATAAGTTGTAGCTGCAAGCATCAGTACTTCCTGTACGTTTTTCCTGCTGGGCATCTCTTTCAGATGCTTTTGCAGAGACTTGCCTGTATTCATTAGACAACTCTTAATGAATGCCTTCAAAGTTGGGATTAGAGGAAAGAGGAAGAGAATTAAGGTTCTGGGAGGGAAAAAATTAAGTAGCATATATTAAAAGAGCAGCTATTTATGTTGTTTCACTCATTCAAACTCCTATTTAAATTGATAAAGTAATTTTTATTTTTATTATGCTCTTTAACAATGGATTTGATACAGAGCCAGCCTCTGGAGCCAAACTTGCTAATATAGTAGTAGATCAAGACTGGAAACATTTTTTCATGCTGAAATATATCCTGGGGGGAAGGGGAGCTGTGCTGAACTTAAATGTTTTGTACATGTGTAAAGAATTCAATCATTTATTTCATATTTCTACAGAAAATAATTTAAGTGGATATACATTTAGGAAGGATAGAAAACTGTAATATTGCTAATGGGTTAAGAAAAGCTACTAAACAATTTTTGTTGTGTGCTAGTTGCCATGTTCTATCAGAAATGGGAGGAGGGAAACTGCTAAGATAACTGTAAGCTGTCTGTATTGTAGTTTATGTTATTGTAGAGTGAGATGAAGGTGGACTCTGCTCTAATCATAGCACTTGCCTTTAAAATCCACGAAGGGAATCGTTATTCATTGCAGAAAAGTAAGAAAAGATGGCACTGAATGCCCCCCTGTCTAGTTTATTCCAAATTTAGAGCTGAAATACTTCTTGAGTCAATCAGCTACAGTGCGTCCTTGTTCTCGCTTTATTCCACAGGACCTTTTTCCTTGAGCTAGATAATAAAATGCTCTATGGATTTTAACTGGAGCTAGGTCCATCCAGCTTTTTGTTGCTTCTGACACTATTAATTAGATCAACCTGCCTCTAAGAACTATTTCAAAATGGTTGTCTTCCTGCATTTCTCATTGTTATTCTTTAGTGGGATTGTATTTTGACAGTCAGAGGTTGATTACCAGTTCTGACAGAGCTTTGAATAAGCTACATTCTGGCTGTTGGGCTGGGTCCATCCTTAATCACTGACCAAGCAGACTATTGCATGCTTTATACACAACTTGAAATTCATGTATCAGTCTGCTTCAGAAATAAACTGAAGGGATGCAATTTGTCAGCTATCATGTGGGAAGAGAAGTAAACACCCTGTTAATTCTCTTACGTGACTGCTATTAAAAGAAAGAGGAAATAAGAGTCTAGCACTCCATTATGCTTTGTAGAAAAAATCTTTTAGAAGTGCTGCTGGGTTTTGCGCGTTTTGGAGTTCTTTCGGTTTTGTTTTGTTGTTGTTTTTTTTTTAAAGGCAAAAAAAAATCAGTACTCTAGTGAAGCATTCTTAAACTGACAGAATCCTCCTCTGAAAGTACTGGAATTTCCCCAGTCTGTGAAAGCCTCTTGTTCCACCAGCATTTCAAGGGGCATGAATGGACTTTTCCCATTCAGAACTATTTCACTGAGTTTAAACACTAAGAAAATTTCAGGATAGGTCAAGAGTTCCTTTTTTTGAATGACGGGTGTTTAAGTACTACAGCTTGTGTTTCTCAGTGGGCTGTACTGCATGACTGTCATGTTCTCTTCTGATCTCAACGTACCACAAACCCATTAGTGGACCCGCAGTGGTGGCACCCACACGCAGAGGGTTCTGCAGGTGTCCGCAGGGCTGGGCTGCCCATGCTTGGGGCTACCATTTGGGATTTGCTCCATCGGAGTCAGGTTCCCCAAGCTCACTCTGAAAGCACTGTTTTGGCTGACAAATGCACATTTGATGATGCAAGCAGTGCGAAACTATTAATGTGCAAGCCATCAACCAGGCTTTCACATAATCTGTGGAGTTCTGTCTTTGGACAAGATGCACCCAAGATGGGAATCAGGGTGTACCGCGGCTCACGTCAGTCAGCTTACAAAAAAAGTATATTTTCATTTTCAGAGGCTGAGAGAGAATCTTTGGCTTCTCCCAGGTTTTTCCCCAGGCCCAGAGCATGATTTTCCATAAGTTAGCTCTGTCCGTACTGAATTCAGACTACCTACCATAGAAGTTGCTCTCTGATTTTTCAGCAGCTTGTGTTCCATCCTGTGGCTGCATCTTTGGCAATAATATTCAAGAACGTGCTGTTTGTCACTTTATAAAAATATTGCATTTTTAGGATAGCTTTACTTGTTAGTGTGACCCCTTTAGAGTGTAGTAATTGTTTTTGGAAAAAGACAGGTTTGTTAAGAGAGTTTATCCTCTTCCATTGCCCGCTACCATCACAAAAATCCTTTTAGCATTTTAAGAGTATTACTTAACTTTTAGATAAAGGGATTATTTTCAAGTAAATTATAATTCTCTGAAGATTGTATCCCCTAAAGATCCATAGTTATCTAATCCTTTTTCATTGAGAGATCAAAAATGTGTTGGCAGTTGAAGGATAAAGCACAGCATATAGAGCTGTCACTGCCTTGCTCCCTTGGGCCTCATGGGAATGACTGAAAGCTCCAGAACTTTATAACAAGCTGCTGGCTTTAGCATGGCACTTTGTCTGTGGCCTATGGAAGCTACTTCCCTCAGAGCCTTCTGCTCACTTCAGGTAGGTTATTTCCTTTAATGCCAAGATTTATTTTTTTTAAAAGAGATTGCTCAGGAGTTGTAAAGCCAATGCTACCAGCTATATTCTGTCATGCAGAGAAAGAAATGTATGCAATTTCTATTGTTAATATTTATTTCCAATAGGAAATTTTGTCAGTGGTGGGAGAGAGAAATATGAAATGCTAAAAATGCTTTTGTCACTCTTTCCTTGGATAGATCACTACAGGCTACAATCTAGAAGATGACCGGTGTGAATGTGTAGCGCTTCAAGATTTCAAGGCTGGAGAACAGGTAGTGTGAAAAGTTATCTACATAATTGTTCTTTCATTAAGTTCTGTGGACACTTGGCAACTCCCTACAAAGTTTAAATAAGAGAGTGTTGTGGGTTAAATCCTGCTACATTTGAATTTTAATATGCTGAGCTAATTCTGTGTGAAAATAGTACCAAACTAAACAAGTGTACATTTTTCAGAATAGAATAGTTTCTATCACTTGGTAGACCCCAACTATTGGAGAGTTTGATTCCTCATATTTTAGAGAACGAGTTGAAATATCTAATGGCTGGCAAGTGCGCATACACAGGCATCAGGCTTGATATTCTGGAGGAGCTTAACGAAAGCCCATATGCAAAGGACCAAAGATAAATATCTTTTGGATTTGGAGCAGCACTTTGTCTGCAGTAGTGAATTGTAGAGTCTTTCTTAACAACTTAGTTGGCTTGTTTCCTGTTAGTCTTCATTCATTTTAAGAGGTGAAATGCAGTACAGTTGTCAGTCATTTTACCATGTTGTCATTGTCACGCTTAGTGAAAACGAGAAAGGACCTAAAAATATACTCCCTCCCTCTCACACAGGCATGCCTGTGTTTACCTCTTCACCCTGAAACACAGGGAGAGTCTTGTAAAGATGCATGGAACAGCTCAGAATCAAAATCAGTATTTTGATCAGAACTGCTAAGAAACAAAAACAAGTGTTCAAACCAGTGATGCATCGAAGACAGTTGTTCCAGGAGTGTAGGAAATCTCCTGTGCTGTGTCAGCAGCCACCCTAAACCCTCAAGTGAAGTAGCACTCCTTTTTTTTCCTACTCATGCAGCTGCAGTCAGCATGGCCAGACAAAGGCTTTGTCTATGAAACATCCTGAAATGTTTTATAACTCAGTCTCTGAGTTATTACCTTTACCGTATTATCTTGCCAGTCTTACAATTTATAGTATTTTGGTTTTTGGTTTTTTTATGTATTGTTACCTTTCTTAGTAAGGAAGTCCCTGGAACTTTTTTTTAATACGTCTTTCCAGAGGTGTATTTATCCTCATTGCTATGCTGGGGTTTACAGTGGTTGTGTATTTTTGCTCTCAGAATTTGTTATGGTAGTCAAATATTTGCTTTTTTTTCCAATAGTGGTGTGATGAGTTAAAAGGGGTCCACAGTTTTTCCAGAAGTGATCCAATTTATAGTTTTCCACAGCTGGCAATGGATGTGTCATATAGCTGTTCTGGCTGCTCTCTCTATTTCAATTACAGAGGTTTCCTCTATTTCGACTTTATTTTAGTAGTTTCACTTTGTCTTCTGTTTATTAGGGTTGTGGTGTTGTTTTTTTTAATTTCTGTGCAAACTTTAACTATTAGTGACATCTTTAAAGCACTGTAATTATATAATGCTTCAGTCCTTTAATATACTGTGCAGATGTTATTTCTTACACTTTCAGCAGGGGAGTGTATGATCCATGCTTTTACTACTCAAAAATGTGAGGCAGCAAAGTCCACAGAATCTATTACAACACTGGCCTGAAATAAACTGACTTTCTCATTCTGTTTAATCGGATTTTTTCTAAAATAGTCTTGGGGCATAGCAGCATACTGTGTAATCTACACATGCTATGTGACTTTTAATTAATTATGAGATATATCACATTAGGTTTAAAACTTGAGAGGGTTAGCAGCTCTTTCCTTAACTGCTGCCTTAATATACCTGGGCAGGTCACGTGTTCATCATACGACTGTGTTACAGTATAATGTTTACTATAATTTAGTATCGCACTTAAGCATTTAGTGCTTAGGATAAATAGTTCTAATATAAAATTAAAAACAAAGAAAGTAAATAGCATCATTGCTGTTACTGAACCTTTTAGAGAGCACTGTGCCTTTCTCTGTCAGCTAGAATTGGGAGCCCCTGGTGGCCTAGTGGTTAGGTTGCAGGACCTTCACCGCTGAGGCCAAGGGTTCGATTCCAGCCAGGGATACTCCCCGGGCAGGTGGAGCTCGTTAGCCC
>JAWMRA010000161.1:51427012-51463407 GCA_035584735.1 Pseudotriccus pelzelni | reverse complement strand
CCTAAAAAATCCAATGCGCAGGCTGGAAGGTGTAAAGACCTTCCCCGGTTCTTCGTTCGCGAAGACTGGCCATTAAAAAGAGAGGAATGGAAGCTTGCAGGCATCCAGAGCATTGCTGTACCCTAAGGTTCAGAAAGAAGTTCTGTAATTGTTGAAACTTCTTTTTCTAATTGACAGTTCTGTTATCAAACATAAGTGGGAAAATATCCTCTTGATGTGGGAGAAGACAATTGCTACTCTGACCTCTAGTCCCATGCGTGCACTTCATACAGCCTAGCTCTGAGTTAAACACATTCTGCAGGTTATATTTAGGAACTTCTTTTTTAATGTGAAATAATGTAACCGGTATGCTTTAGATAAAAGAGTTCAGAGTAAAAGGCAAAAATAAGTACTGGCTGAACACAGCTCAGATCTCTCTGTATGATACGCTGTGGTATATCCATAGCTTAAGGTAACATTAAAATGAAAGCAAAGTTGATCCATCAGCAGTATAGGTTACTCCTTTGGGTGGACATTTGGTTGGGGAAAATGACTCCAGAAACACCATTTCTTTTAAAGGGCCCTCGTTGTCTTTTATTTTTTTAGCCTTTATAAGGCATAAGACCTTTGAAAGCTTATTTCCGTATGCTGATACTTTATGACAGCATGAGAAAACAAAACATTTTTATTTTAAAGTATAGAATAACAACTTCTCTCAAAAATCTCTGTTACATGGATATGTTTAAATCTACTTCTAAAGTATAATTGCCACACTATATACAGCATTTGAGTCTATACCAGAAAACAAAGCATGTTTCTTTATATAACCAAATATACCTTGTACTTAGAATAGTAACTCTTTCGGGAAATAACTTTCAAATTATGTCAGTTTTGTGAGCTGATCTTAAGCTTTTTTCCTGTCCCTTCACTTTTCTTTTCATCCTTCTAGATTTACATTTTTTATGGCACTCGGTCAAACGCTGAATTTGTGATCCACAGTGGTTTTTTCTTTGATAATAATTCACATGACAGAGTGAAAATAAAGCTTGGCGTGAGTAAAAGTGACAGGCTGTATGCTATGAAGGCAGAGGTCTTAGCTCGTGCTGGTATCCCAACGTAAGTAAAACACAATGCCATGGGTTTTTTCAAACGTTTCCAAGATATATAGTGTCCAGTAGAGCATATATAAGACTGTTCAGTGATAGTTTTCTTAGGTGTAATATTTCTTCTGTTTGTATAGCAAATTAAAGTTATTGTAATAATATTTACAGAAGTTTCTCTGAGCTATATTATCATCTAATTTGAGCCATATATAAGGAAAAAAGCCTTTGCTTTAATAACCATTTTAACAAAAACAGAGGAAGGATTAAGTTGAAGCAATCTGTGGTTTTTCTTTCTTTTCTATCCCTTGCAGACATACTACAATGCTCAGTATGTGAATCACAGCATTTTCCTTTAGTCTTTTCAGTCCAGAGGGTACTATTAGGAGCAGCAGACATGAAACATTGCATTTTCATGAATTTATTATGAAAGCCGTGTAAAATAATTTTAAGTGTAAAATTGTAGAGATAATTATTCTTTTCAGAAATTTCTTTTCTTTTCAATTTCCCAGGTTAGGGAAGCTTTTCAGTTTGAACTTATATTATCTACTCTTTTTCAAAGTTACTTTTGTAGCAGTACATTTCTTGTATACTTTAAGTTCTTTTATGTTGAAATAAGTTCAAAGATATGACAATTGCATTTACTGTTGTTGTATGATTATTTCTTCTATTAGTTCTAGTGTTTTTGCCTTGCACTCCACTGAGCCTGCAATCTCTGCCCAGCTTTTGGCCTTCCTTCGAGTGTTTTGTATGAGTGAAGGTAGGATGTTTTATGAAGATAACCTAATTTATGTTTGTCTTGTTGTGGGATTTTTTTTGGTTGCTTTTTTGGTAGCATAGAAATCGATAGACATTTACACAAAACATTAAGCTAGAAGATCGGAAAAGTTGAGGAGTTTTAAGTTAAAAAGGAATCTATAAGCTAGTGAGAAACCCAATTTTTAGCTAAGCTTTCTGAGCGAATATTTCAGTAACTCCTAAAGCATGAGATGATACAATTTTTTATTTCTTTTAATCTCCCAGGCTGTTTTGAATGAGTGAGCTTTCAAGCTTGATCTCTAGTTCTTAGGTTTCAAAATAGTTCACGGAACAAGATCGTGCAAGGCCTAGGGGTTTACATGCTTAAAATCATAGCATATTAGCCATCACTGCTGGAATCATTTAAGTACAGAATTGGAATATTCTGTACTGTAGGAGACATTTCAAAGTTGAGTATTTACAATATTTTTGTAATTCTTAATTTAAAAACAATTTCTGATATGCAAACTGTACTGTTTCTCTTATATTGCTTTTTTTGAGGGGTAAAAATATGTGTGCAATTAATAAATATTCACCTAATTTGTGCATAATATTTATAATGGCTGCTTGCTGGTTAGATTCAGCTTTGAAGATTATAGATGTGACCAATTTGTCATGACAGTGAAAGAGTTCCCTTGCCGTTAGGGAAACTGTGCAGGTGATGTGGTTTTTAGTACCAGTAGGAATACTGAAGTTGTTGAGTTCTTGCATGTGCTATATTTGCTTTCTTTAGTAAAACCAGCATACCTTATTTAGTGTCGTGTCTTCAGTTCCTCCTGTCATTCATCTTTTAGAACTTTTTTAAGAAATTAGGATATACTAGAATAGTTCAGTTGGAAGGGAGCTACAACAGTCATCTATTCCAATTGCCTGACAGTTCTGGGAAGTAAATTCAAGTAAGGAAAATTTTAGGATGCTGATGAGGAAGTGAATTTTGGCTTGGAGAGGAGAATATATCCAGCGAACATTTTAATTGCATTTCTCTAGTATATGATTGTGCTCAGTTTATTCATATGTCTTAAATACTGTATAAGAAAATATCAAGAACCTACATGCAAGCTCTTAGTGAAGTTTGTGACAACTGCTTTGCAGGAGTGAGATTTATTAATTGAAAGATTAATGGAATTTGTCTAATGTCAAGGAGTTGATTAAATGTCTTCTGCTCTGTGTGAGGTTTGATGGATGTCTTTTCTGACCACCTGTAGGAAGTTTCTGCTACTGAAAAAGGTTATCAAAACAATAGGAAAAATAATTCCACTGCTATTTACAGGCTCTCTGGCCTGTTCCTTTTATTATCAAAAAGTTCACCGAACTCTTTAAACATTTAGTCTCTTTTGTTTATCAAGTATTTTACAAAACATTCCATCTCACCGTCACAGGCTTCTGCTGTGTATGAGAGGCTGTGATTTATAAAGTATCTATTTCCAAGTGAAGCAGAATGCCCATTTTCTGCTGACCTCAAGACTTTCAGTTGTCTCTTTGAGGCAACCCTAGAAATAGCCAGCATATCTGATAATTCTTATTTGAGGAGAGGATTATTTTTTGTTAGCTACTCAAAGCTATACAATTGAAAATAAATCTTTCAGCAGTTTCTCAACTGACAAAGTGAATGATGAGATTGTTTTTTAACAGATTGGTTTTGTACTTATTGCAGAAGAGCTGAAGGAACACTTGATAGGTGAGCATGCCATTGACAAAATCTTCACTCTGGGGAACTCTGAGTTTCCTGTTAGCTGGGACAATGAAGTTAAACTTTGGACATTCCTAGAAGCCAGAGCATCTCTTCTTTTGAAAACCTATAAAACAACTGTGGAGGTAAAATTATCATTATATGTAATTTAAGTGTCTGAACTGTTGTGTGTTCTGTCCTTCATCTTGTGTTTGCAAACTTCAATCTGAATGTTAGTACATAATTCATTCTGTACTTTTTAAAGTGTAGAAACAGTTTTGCATTATCTAAGGAAAATCAAATAAGATCGCAAAAAAGAAAATTTGGTTAATGTAATTTTGTTAATGTATTTTTCTTTGATTCTCCAAATAGAGACTACCTGCTTTTTTCTCTGCAAATAAGATGGAGAATCAGTTTCAACTTGTTGTCTGGAGTTGCATTCTCTAGACTGCAAAGTAATGCACTACTATTGCAAGTGTATAAGTGAAACTATATGTTGCATATATTTGTGAAGTCACCTGACTTCATTTGTTATCAGACTGATTTGTGGAAAGAAATTTTGGGCTTCTTTATGAATTCATGACAAATTTCATTGGAACTCCTTGCAGACCCCCTCATGTCCATTTGTCTCAGCCTGGGAATCCCAGTGTCACTGTTAACAGAAAGAGAGGAAAGGTGCAGTATTGTTTTACTGTGTTGGTTGTTCCTATCAAGCCTGCTTTTTCTTTTCTAACAGGGTGATAAGTCCTTCTTGGAGACTCATGACCTCACTCCACATGCAGTCATGGCTATCAAATTGCGCTTGGGTGAAAAAGAGATCTTGGAGAAAGCAGTGAAGAGTGCGGCTGCCAGCCGAGAGTATTATACCAAACAAATGGCAGATGGAGCTCCGCTTCCTAAATATGAAGAGAGCAATATTGCTTTGTTGGAGAACACTGTGGCAGACTCTAGACTCCCTATTGTCCTGAGAAACCTCGAAGATGTGGAAGAGCAAGGGGACTTAAAGATTGATGAAGCCATTGATACTGAAGTCACAGAGAATGGGTTTGTAAATGGTGAAAACTCTCTATTTAATGGGACCAAATCTGAAAGTGAAAATCTAAATAAAGAGATAAGCAACAGAGGGACTGAAGCTGCCAAAGAATCTTCTTCAGAAAGTAATGATGAGGTTAAAGAATAGTCCTAAAATTTTACTTTCTTGTGAAATTAAACTAGCTGAAGTTTATGAACAGTGCATTTATGTTGGTGTGTTTCTTTGTTAACATTTCTCTTTCTGCAGAGAAAAATGGTTTTGCTGCTTTATATAAAATTGAATTTTAAGTTATTTAAAAGATTTAGCATCCCTTTTCAATTAAGATTGCCATCTTGCTTTCAGGCAAAAACTGGGGAAAGAGGTGCCTTTGGAAGATTTTGCAGCCCTTTGTTGAACCAAATGTATTTTCTTCCTGGGGAAGAATTAAGCTCTTCTATCTGCTGTGCGTTTGTTGTTCTGTCACTCTGACTACCGAAATTAAAAGCTTGCACTGCCTCCTGCCAAGAAAAGCAGAAGGCAGGACTGACTCGGTATTCAGCATGAAGGTGGGAGAGCAGTACAGCAGAAAACTGCATGAGAGGATCAGAAACTTGGGAGACTGGAGGAAAACCTGTTTAAAATCAGGTGTGCCAGTCCAGAAAAAGGTAAGGTGGCAACCTTATGATTGGTAGTTTTAAATGTTGATGAGAATCCAAATTGTATACACTTTAAGTGATCTCTGAAGATTTCAGTTTACTTTGTCTTCTGTTACTGTATAAAAGTATCTCATCTTCAGTCAGAGTTAGGCTGCTAGTGTACAACATTCACCAACTTTTAAAGGCTGACTACTTTTTATTTCCAGGCAGTACCTTTTATTTACGAGGTTGGCAGAGCTTCTGGAGGTTTTGAAAGCAGATAGGCCAAGCCACAGCTTTAAACTGTACTCATCAAAGTAAGGTCGCTTCCCAGCTTCTTCAGGTTTTCACAGTTAGCTAGAGATTTTCAAAGCTACACTTTTGACTAAACCATTATTAAAAGGAAAATATTATTAATATTCCTGTCTGCTAGTCCTTCATTTCTGTGGTGTAGGATGTAACTCTGAATGTGACATGGTTACCTGATCTTACTCAGCTTCGTCTTTTGGTTAAGATATTAATTGATACTGCTTTCTCAAAGGAAATGGCAAACAGGCTGATGTAATTTTGGCCCAAATCCAGACACAGCCAAGTATGCCTTGACCTTTGCCATTTAGATTGTGTCTTCACCTGATGCACATTTCTTGGGATACCTCCACAGGTTAAGCAGGTCTACTGTCACCAGCAGTTTTGGTCACCCTCATATTGTATGTTTTAACTTCTCGGTGGAAACAATACAACCCTAGCACTGTGCAATATCAGAACAAGGATAATTCCAAGGCTTGACTTTGAAATTACCTGGGTATTGGGAGGAGAGGAGGGTGGAATATTTTTATTTTGTTGGTGAATTTAGAGGAGCATAAAGTGATTTAATTCTGTTCTCAATATTAAGGATTTTGTCTTTTGCCTTTTTATCCTTAAGTTCACAATAATGGATAGCATGGAAAGCTTGGACAGATGTTTGAAGCTCAATAGAGGTTGCGAACTGCTCATCCAAGATCAGTGGCAGTAAAATGTCTTCTGGTATATTCATAGTTTTATTAGATTTTGCTTCTTTTATACTGCAACTTGGAAAGTGTGCTTTTGCATCAATGTTTGGTGCAATACACGTTAGTAGTGACTTTCAGGTTGTCATAGCAGTTCTGGTGTTCAGCTAGTATCAGTGCGGGGAAAATAGAAAAAATAGTTTTTTAAAAAATATTTCACTAAGAATGGCGTGTTGCCATTGCACCTTGGATATTGCTTCATCACTAACAAGATGCTGGACCAGTATTTTTGTAACTATATGCTGCCTTTGGTAGAATGTTATGAATTGTTGTCTTGACAGTTTAAATGTCATACAAAAGTCATTACATTTCGGTTTCTATTAGGACCAATATTCCATTTCTGTTTCTGCCACTTACATTGCACAACATTGTACTAGATATTATGATGCAATTCTGAAACTAGCCTTCCCTGAAAATTATAACTGTAATTCCGAATTTAAATGCTTTGATTCAATCTGATACACTGTATTTTGTTCCAGTGTTTGCTAATATCTATGGCTTAGCAAAGCCTGTGGTCACCACAGGGCAGAATGTGTGGGTTTTCTTGAATAAAATATAGTTCTACCATGTCTTCACTAGTGAGTGTATTATACAACCAAAACCTCTACCTGCTACTGACTGCTGTACCTTTTGGGGTTTGTAGCAAGAGGAATACCTGTCCAGGTATACAGATAAAGATTAAAAGAGAAATAGATGGGGGGAGGGGGAAGGGGTGGGAAAGAAAAATATTCTAGTTCTAAACAGAAAGGGAAAGTGTTCTATTGAGTGCATGGTCAAATTCTTACTTTTCATTTGTTAGTGTTACTTAGAAAAATATGTTACACACAATAAATATAGTGCGTAATCTAATTTTGTAATTTGCATTTTTCCTCTATGCATGTATGGTTCCTCAGAAGCACTAATCTAAAACTTAAGCTTTTGAAAACTGAGGTGGAAACAGAAAAAAATTGGCACTGATGAGCCCTTATTACCATCTGTCATGAAAACAGACCTTTCAAAGCATTTTAAAGTTAACTTTCTTCATAATGTTTGGTTAAGAGGCTGTTCACACTAATCCCAGGCTAAATGCCAAATCTTGCTTCTGTTTAGCTATCTAAAGTATTCCTGTAAGAAAGACATCACTTGGATTTCTCGGACTGTTCTCCAAAAGCAAAACAGGGGAAAAAAAACAAACTCTTTTGAATTTTACATGAACCTACCTACTGATAAATCGTTTCCCTAACAACCTATAACTAGTTTGGCTCTGTATGTGAGATGGTGTCCATATCCCTCTGTTGATAAAGTCGAATATACAAAATTGAGCAACAACCTCCACTCTGAAAAATGTTTGTAAAGTGTAAATGCAACCTTAGCTTAACTGCTGTCATCAGTGAGGGAGAAATGAGAGCCTTCTGACTGTGGAGGTGAGGTGGTTTATGTTCTTGGCTAGAATAAGTATTCTTTCCTTTGAACATCATTAAAAGGCAGTATGTGCAGAAAATCTGTGCAACTCAACAGTAACTGCTTTCTTGAGGCTAATTTGCCTTTAGAGAGGAATGATCATCATGGAGTCATGAAACCTGCATGACTCAGTGGTACTCTGGAAGATTTAGGTTACACAGACTTCTCTAGTTCACATGTTTAGAAACAGGATTAATATCTTCTGCTGCCCCTTCTATCCACCCTTATTTTAAAGAAAGGCATGCAAAGTAATTATGAAACATTATTTGAAATGTTTCAGTCAGACACGAGGAAAGTGCTCCCAAAATCCACTGCTCTCTTCTGATTTTATGAACTGAAAGTCAGTCCAGCTATTTCTTGTACTCTGTACCAAACAGGAGTTTTCAGAAAAAAACATGCTTTGCCGAATTTGTCTGATGAAGCAATACCCATCCCTTTTTCTCTAGAAGATTTTTAACTGATCATTGTTGAAGTCAGATATGACCACATGATTTTCACATAGTTACCATCTATATTTAATAGTTTCTATCATGTTTTCTTCCTTGTATGCATTCTGTGCTGTGCAAAGTACAGCACATTAAATTGGTGACTCATGGTTAGAAGAGCTTTCTTAGTGTTTCTCGGTTTCTACATCTATTTCCTAACAAATGCCACAAGTTTGGAAACCGTGTGGAGGATTTTTCAGTTAAAATAGAAAAAAAAATCCATAATTAAGAAAAAAAAACACCACAAATGGTCCTGGTTTCTGCACCTGGTGTCATTTTTAATCATGGAAGATTAAGCTAGATAGGGGAGGAAAGCAAGGAGATGTCCTTTCTGAAGTGGAAGATAAGAGCTGGACAAGTGAACAGCAGCTAGCTTGTCTGGGAGGCAGAGGTTGCTGTTCTGAAGAATATGAACTTTAGGAATTATTTCAGTGAGTGTTCTAAAATAAAAGCATCTCCAGTTAGTTCTGTAATTACTGTGAGATTTTGATTTCACAATTAGACAAGGACTTCACTTTCCCTAGGAACTGGTGAAAACATACAAATTACAAAGTGTTGTGCTAAACTGGCAGCAAAGAGCAGATGTAAGTGGCTGCTGCCTTGCTGTCAGTGCAGGGCTGGGGCAACTAGAGGGAGTCTGGGTTGGAGTCATTGTTGTCCATTAACTTCTTTGCCATTGTAGGACAACTGCTTAACACCAGGGGGTAAGGAAAGGCTTTGCTAATCCAAGATGGAAGGAATGGACCACAGAGAGCAGTATGAAAATAGAAGATAGTGTTGTATTCAGGGCACTCACCTGAAACAATGTGCCTAGACTTAAGGACCTTCATTCACATGATATTTTTGGGTATAGGGCGATTTTACTGTATAAAGTTGATCAAGCATAGAAGAGGCTTTTGAACCTGAGTCTTCTGTCTTTCCAACTTGGAGAAACCAGACAATCATTTTCTAATTAAATCCAGTTCAGATATGGCAAAGTAGGTGATGCTGACCACCACATCCTGTGGCTTTGAGTAACTTAACATGAATTGGAATGAAACAGATCTGTAGCCCTTTGAGACTTGACTTTGCTTCTTCAGAAAGGTGTTTAAAATCTGCATGAGGATGGGGAATAGAATCTTGCACGTGTGAGTAATGTTGATTTCCCAACAGAATCACCATTATTTAAGCGCAGATTCAAATACCAGAAGAATTAGATAATTGAACTTAAAACACTTGTGTTTTGTTTAATATTACTGTTCTTAAAAAATGGGCCAACTTGACAGCCGTGAACACACAAGTAATAAGCCCTTTGAATAGAATCAACAGCGGCAAAAAGCACGTTTCCCTGTAGAAACCCATACATGCCCAGTAGTAGTTTAATTCCATCTTGATTCCTTATTTCACTTACAGATGTTACTGACTGGGTAGTCTCTTGCTTTGTGTTGGGCTGGGGCCACCTACCCACTCCCTGGGTGCACTTGCTGTCCATCGGAAAGTGTGGGTTGTCCTCTTGGCCCATTCATCAGTGCTTGACATGGTGCTCTGGAATTCAGTAGATTTCACATTGTGCTGCTGACTGGGATCCATGCAAATGGAGTATTTATTTCTTTCTTTTAGCTTCCTTTTTGAAAGTGCTGATTTAAATATGCTGCAGTTAGTTGTCATATTCACGAAAGTTGTCTTTTTCTCCTCTGTAAGGCTGAAATTTGGACACTGTGTAGGTGTCCTGCACCCTGAAACTGCTTTATGATACGGGTTAAGGGAAATTCCATTCCCTTTGCTTTATTCCGTGCTGGTTCACCACTTTCAGTGCTGTTAACTCAGCCAAGGCTCCTAAATTCAGCACTAGTAAGTGGGGTTATATACAGATTTGTGGTCCAAAGGTATGAATAATGTGCCTTAAAACTGACTGTCCGTGCTGAAACAAGCATGCACAAATAGCCGCCTATGAACTGCAAAGGAATTTTTAGATTGCCTTGAATACCTGTGAGAAAGTCCCACTGCCTTGCAGCAATTAATTCAAGTGATTGGATGCTAGGAATGGTTTATTATAATTGCACACAGGTAGTAATTTATTAGGGTGGCTGTTTCTTTTGGCATATGTCAAGAAGGTCAGAGTTTAGACTTTTTTGGACATTAACCTAGTCTTCTGAAACTCTGAAGTTCCACTTTTTGGTCATTAATTTCGTACATGCTGAGATTGTGACAATTAACCCACTTAATAAAGGTCAAGTTTCAATTTTTTCCAATTTCTGGAACACTTAACTTTATTCCTTCTTGAAAATGGGCAGATACAGAATGATAAATAGTTATTAAATGAGAACGAAGATGTAGTTCTGCTGTCAAGATACTGTTGAATGGTTAGTAACAAAAGGACCAGACCTGCTATGGATTTGAAATAAAAGGAATAGCGTAAAACAGACTACAGATAAATGAAATAGAAAAGTATACACACACAGTAAGCTGTTTAAAATAATTTCCACCTACGTCCCTGTTAACTTACTCTACCTTGCTTCTAATTATGCAAATCCATAATTTGTCCCTTTAATTTTTTTTCACGTACACATGTGATTTTTCCCACAGCTCTAACACAGCATCTAACCACAGCTGAGAGGCATAAAAAAGCAAAGCAAGGAAATGGTGATGATGTTTTCAGATGACCAAAGCCTAGTTATACTGCATTCTTGAATAATACCTAGATTTCTGTAAACCACAAGGTTAGTTAAAAGTAGTGGCATCAGTTTCTAAATGATACATTGGCATGTTTTGTCTCTTAAGCTGTTGCTTAAAAATTATGTTGACATTTTTGAGACCTCTGAAAAGTATCTATCGAAAAGCATATTTATTAATTTTAAATTGTATCATCCACTGACAAAGTGTTTGCAGATGAATCAGAACTAGTCATTTGCTATGTTAATAAAATCATTGCATCTTTATTATTATGTCAGTGCTGAGTGATTTTTGGAAACCTGTTTTTTACATGCATTTTTGAAGTTTTTAGGTATTGACTAAGACAGTGAGTCCTTGTGTAGTATTACTGCAGCAGTGTATAAGCTGGTGCTGAACACTCCAATGCAGGAATGACACACAAGCCTTTCAAATAGTAAGAAGCTGTGGAGTCAAAATAATAGTGTTTCCTGTATAATTTTTTCAATAAGTAGTACAAGTACTACTACCCAAACTTTAAAAATGGCTATATAATTGTCACAAATTCTCAGTCCTGTGCTGCTGAACAGGCTTATGTCAAGTACAGGGGTATGAACTGTCCAGCACTATTAACATGTCCACCAATGTAATTGCACAGCATTTATATTTGAATATCATCACTCAAGACTACATGAAATTATTTCCCCCTGGAGAAAAAAAAAAAAAGGTGATTTTTGAGTTTAAAATGCAACACCATTTGGCACTGTTGTGGCTTATTTTTAACAGGAGAGGTCTAGCTGTTGCTTTAAAAACTCTTGTCCCCTGAGGTTTTTACACATGCACGCCCTCACTTGAGATACTCTCTGCTCTTTCTTCCTTTGAGAGGAGTTATTAACCTGTGCTAATGTTGTCTAAATGCTCACTAGTTAGTAGCAATACTTGTGGGACAGATGACTTAGAGCACTTGATTCAAAGTATTTTCATTTAAAACTAGGTAATAATTTTGAGTGATCAAATATCTGCTGCAAGAAGCACAGCACAATGATAGTTAGCAAGCTTACTCTCAGCAAAGTATATAAATCTTTTCTTTGGATTTTACTTTTGGGAGTAGTAACACTCTCTGACAGAACAATTCAGACATCTTAAGCTGAGTTTCAAGAAGCAGCAGCGTTTTTCGTCAGTGGTACGAGGTTCAACAAATAAGAACTTCAGCCTGAAAACGATGTGCAGGCTTGAGGTGGACCTTATGCCTTTGCATGAGAAGAAATTAGCTAGTCTTTTCCTCTTCTTTCTCTTTATTAAGAAAGCTATTTTTGTCATCCATATTGGGCAACTATATAAAAATAGGCAAGTTTTATATCTTGGCAGGATTAAATGAGAAGTATGTGTGTCTTTTTTTCATATCCCTGAATATCAAAGCAAGACAAGCCTATTTAGGAACTAGAATTTTATTGCTTAACATATATTTGCATCCCACAGTGAAGACATTCACTTTCATGGCACGTTTTCTCCCAATGGTTTCTAAATGCCTTGCAGCTCTCACAAAGCTGAATTTTTGCAGTACTTTTCTGAGATGAAGAAGCATTATTATGTTTTCTGACATGAAGCAGGGGCTACGATAAGGTGGCAGAGCCTGCATCTGTGGTGCTGGTCACAAGAGATGGTTTCCTTTTCAGGTTCATGTGAAATAGTTTTATGAACAACTACGAGATTTTTTCTAGAAAGAGGAAAAGATATGTGCCCACTACATGTTTAGAACAAATGTTTACTAAAATAAGCAGTTCCTCTTTAGGAATAGAAGATCATTAAGCATTGGGGTTTTTTTCTCCCTAGTCATGGATTGAGGGAAGAAAGTATTGCTATAACAGCAGTGCTGTGCTAAGCCTGCCCCAAGGACAGACTGGCATTCACAAGTGTAATTGTACCTGTTCTGATCTGGCATCTTCCCTGGGTTTGGTCAGTGGTGGCAAATGCAAATAACTTCGAAAACACTGAGGAACATCCCATTTCCAAGAAATTATAACGAGTCAAATACAGACAACAAAGTCAAGGTGGAACTTCTGTGTGAGAGAACCTGTATTTGAGGTAATGAATAGTTGTGATACAGATATAAAAGTAACAAAAGGTGTTTAAGGAAAGGCATAACTGTTGATTTATTGACAAAAATGTTCTCTCAGGCATGTGTTAGTCCAAACTGCACAAATCTGTAGGAAAGGGTGAGATTTATCATCTCTTCCTTGTGTAGAAAACTGAAAACTTTTGATGTATCAAAACATCCTATTTTGATGTTTCAAGGCTGATTCGTTAAAATAAACCAAAACCTGGGTAGTGACATGATCTCTCTGCATTTCCCTACATGTTGTTTAAACATTTTGCGAGTTACTTAAGTGTCAGCTATTAAGAATTTGTTGCTTATCTTCAAATTTGACAAAATTATGGAAAGCTCAGAGATTGCTGAGTCCCATTAAAATCACCGGTCTGGTAGTACCCTGTTTTAAGGACAGACCTGCTTCATAAACTTATATGTTGTTAGCTTACAGAAAATCCATGTGGAGACAGCCCTAATCACAGTTCATGGTCAGCCATGACAGCCAGAAGAAAAGCATGCCTGGTCCTCAAAAACAACTTAAGTTTCAAACCTCTGATTTGGATTTGAAATTACCTTTTGAGAGTGTAAGGTAGTATGATTCTATGACTTCAACCCATTTCTTTGAAATGTTGAAATCAAAAACTCAAAGAGATCAATATCTTAATAGCTTTTTGTCCTCTAGTACAAGTGATCGAGAATGCATTTGGCTGCAAAGTGAAGAACAAACTTGGATCTGAATTGGAAAGTTGCATTTTGGTCCAGCTGCAGTACCATTCATCCTCCTTCACACAGGAGGGCAAGAGGCCATCTGAAAGGCAGAGAACCTCAAACTGACCCAATAACACATAGTTGACCAGTGACACTTCATGCTATAGCACACAAAATAAGAAATCCACCAGTTATGAGGAGTCTGAACAGGCAAAGCCTTGTTCTCAATGCTTCCAATTTCTGTTAAAGCAAATAGGCAAAGTTAAGATGACAATTAGTCCTCAGCCCTAAGATTACAAGCAGATTTAGACTGAGGGGGGAAAGTAGAAACTTAGCCCATGGGCAGGTAATTACATGGTTGTCTAAGGAGCAAGGTTTTTGCATTGCTTTTGATGCTTTTTCTATGCATGACAGAATGGAAGTTCAGTGGTCTGGGCTGGATTTCCTACATTCCACAAGAGACCAGTTAGACTGAGTCTTTGATAACAGACTCATCAGTTTGGCAATATGGAGCTTGAGGAAGTGTGCATAAGTTTCCCTCCTATTTTATTTTATTTGACAAGCTTTTTTTGAAGATCAGAGCACACTTGCAATTTTTATGGAACTCCTAAATCATTAAGCTTACCGCATATGCTTACAAATGTTTTTTGTAGTCTGATCAGTTTTTCATGTGCTGGGTTTATGTCAGGTAAACTGGAATAAATGCAGGCTCTTGCTCCTGACTCCCACCTGATTATTAATATCCCCATGAAAACTTGCTGGCAAACTGAGTTAACTCTCTATGACTTGAAATAGCCACTAAATAAGATCCACATGCTTTTAAGCTATTGGACTTTCTTAGTCTAATATCAAGTCAAATGCAGCATGTAAGTGATATACCAACCTTGGTAGAGGTTGATATAGCTGTCCATTATCTTCAGCCTTCATGGGCTCCTAGAAAGTACAGCTGCTTTGGTCAGCTGGCTTTTGGCTATAGAATCTCACCAGTTACAAAGGAGGAGGGTGTGCATAGAGCAGATGCCACCAAGATGTTTGTAAGGCTTGATATGAGATAATACAGACAGAACAATAGTGAAGAGTCAGTTAAAACCTCAAATATAGAAAAGTTAAACCTAATAAGCCTAAAAATTTGAAGTGTGTCAATTTTCCTGCTTTTTAGTTTTGTGGGGTTTTTTAAACATCTTTCATATTTGCGAGATCTCTGAAGACACCCATGCCCTCTCTCGTAACAGGATAAATACGGTGCTTACTGGTATGATATCTCATTTTGTTCCATTTCAAACCAAATAAGTGTGCCCTAGAGATCATGGGAGTCTGTAAAGGGATTTACCTCCAAAGCTAACAAGCCAACCATGGAACAAAGGGAGAATAGTTTGAAGTCAGTGGTTACCAAAATGCAGTATGTTGGCACTCTGAGTGTCAGTTTTTCCTTTTGTATGCATGCTGCAGTATTCTGGTTCAGGATGTCTACCTTTGCTATTCCTTTTTCTCCTTTCATTGACATTCAGAGAAAATGGACATTGGGAACAGTCTTCACTGTGTTGTTCTCCATACCTGTAAGCAGTTTCAGATGTTGTACTGTACCTGTCTGGTTCAGGTGTGTCATAGGAAGAGATTATTTCATTAGTAAATTCAAGAACTGCAGAAGGACTTGGTATAAGCTAATTCTCAAGCCAGAACCTTGAACTTGAGCTCCAGACTATCCACTCAGCCCACAGCTGGGAACAGCTGACTGTGCTTCCAGAAGTGCCTAACTTCAGACATGACTGAGCCAAGCTCACAGGGTAGTTTCATTCCCAATTTCAGCACAAATACTGTCACCCTCTTTTCAGAAAAGGACCTGACCATTTCCTGTGCTCTCTGAGGGGTCTGGAAAGTACCTCAGAAACAAGCATAACCCTCTAATTCACAAACTGTTCTGTCGTGTTTCTGCCCGAATCTTGTCAGGCAGTGGCTGGTGCCACTTTCAGAGCACTACTTCTTAATTCTCTCTTCTTCATACTTATCTCACTTTAGAGAGTGTGAAATTTTTCAGTTCATTATGTTCCGAACTGTTATTTAATTGAAGCCCCTAATGTTCAGTCAGTACACACTGCACACAGTCATTTAAAATATTCCAGCAGTGCACATTTTTTATAAGTGGTTCAATTGGAAGTGATCAAGGTTTGCGACTTCCAGCCTATAAAGGCTTCTGCTGTGGAAATGTGAAGTGCTGCTCTCAATAATTTCAAACTGCTTCCTAAGCAGGCCTTCTGTTCCGACTCTCTTAAACTGCAGCATAATTTCTCAGCACAGTTTATGCCCAGAACCTTCATTTAATGGCTCGCACAGAAAGGAGCAAGTTGCAGGATTTGGCGGAGCCCACTCACTAGCTGTGAAGCGTGGTGGGAAGCCCTGCTCTCTAAACAGAGAGGCTTGGTTGGGAGATTTTTGTTCTGCTCACCCCATCTTGTCCAGAGGTACTGGAACAGAGTGACTGCCCCCCACTGTCCTTTCTTCTGCATGGTGTTTGCCATGCTTTCAGCTTTGCCCTCAGCTCCATGACATCTGGTGTGACTGAAGTGCAAGCACAACGAATCTCTCTAAATGGGTTTGTTCCAGCAGTGCACACTGAAACTCCAGTGTTTTAAGGTGGATGGCACCCTAGAAGAAACCAGGATGAGCCATGGCATCAGGGAGCTCAGAGCACAGCCAGCTGCAGTCTCACCGCTCTGGAGTGAAGCCATGGTGCAGGGAAGGTACTGCCCAGGGATAAGGAGCAGCAATGCAGCTCCTTGAAGTTACTCCACTTGTGTTTTGGACATGGCTGCTGCCTGTGACAACACAGACTGCAGGCTTGCCTTTCTTCCCTTTTCCACAACCTGCATGCTAGCGATAAAAGTAAATGTTGTCTTCAGTCTTCCCAAGCCTGATTCTGTGCAGCAAAGAAAAGGCTCTGCTAGTGCGGGAGAAAGTGAAGCTCACTACCTCCTTTCTCCTGCTGCTCAGAGCAAATGATACACAGGGCTTTCTAGCAGTCTGTTTTGGTGGGGCAGGCTAGTGGCAGGGGTAAATGAAGAGTCTCCATTACTTTTTGTAGTTCAAATTTAAAGCTGAAGATGAGTCAGAGATTCCAGCTTTATTGAAAATGCTCAGTAATCTCTAGTAATGACCTCGTCTAACCAAAGAACAAGCACTCGTTAAAGGTCATTTTCCAAGTGCTGTCATCCTCTACTTTAATTAATATCAGCCATATATGATGTTGTCAGTGGCTTCAAATTTTTTTGCAAGGGAAGACTGGACTTCCAGTGACATTTTTAATGAAAAAATGTAAATCATCTCTCATGAATGCTGGAATTGAGGTATTTATTAGCTAACCCTGGACTGCAGAGGAACACCTATAGAAACAAGCTGTGAATCCTGGATGATATTGTAGGAGTAGGAGTCTTCTCCAGTAACCAGTAAGTTGCTACCTGCTAGAGGCATGTCTGAAGAGGCCTGGTAGCCAAAAAGACCATGAAAAAGACAATGAAGCACAAGGAGGCAGTGTCTACACTACTGATGCTTAATAGAAATGTAGAACAAGTATCCCAGGAACCTGCAGATTTGGGAAGCTGTTTCCTTGAAGATCCTTATCCTGATCCTTTAAAAAGATCAATGAAAGCCCCGAAGCCTGAGCAGGTGCTATTATATCCTTTCCAGAATGCACTAGGAGTAACCACACCAGCTCTAGATTTATACCTTGAGGCTGAAAGGGTCCACTAGATCACCGACCCTGATTCCCTCAGCTGAATTCAGCTATCTGATATACATCCATAATTCGCATTTGTCCGAGACAAATGCTGATACAATGATAGGAAAAGATGGTGATTCTGTTGCTATTCTTGGCAGCTTGTTTCAATATTTGATGACTTTCACTTTCAAAAACAAAATTTTCCTATTGCTTCAGGTCCTAATGGTAGATTTTGTACTGCTTTGTTTTGCTGGATGCAAAAGCTCTCTCTTTAGTCCCTGGAAATTTCCCTCTGTGAATATACTTGTATGGAATAGTCAAGTTTACCTCCCAGGCTTCTTCTTTTGATGAGACAAGCCCAGAAGGACTCTTGCTGAAAGTTTCCTCCATCCTCAGAGTCATTTTAGGATGTCCCCTCTGTGTTCCTCTAATTTTTCAGTACTTTTCAAAGATTCCTCAACTGGAATATATGTTGTTGCTCATAGCACCAAGGCTATTTATGGTAGTATTTATGTTTTTAATTGCCACTTTGCCTGGTCAAATATCAAAGCGCTTCAATAGTCCTTTTTGTCTTAATGTTACTTTGGCAGTCCCATTGAGTTCCATATTCATCATTTCCATCACTACTATTGATGATACAATTTCCACAGTTCACAGGTGGAGCCTGTATTCTGGTTTCTAGGCATCTGTTTTTGAAGTCAGGTGCATTAAAAAGTTCTCAGGTTTCATGATCCCTTTTAACAAGTATGTTGGACTAGAATGTAAAAGCTCCCTGATTATCTTAATTTATTGTGCCTGAAATTGTTACATCTTCTTCAACTACTGTTTTTTTTTATAAATTTCCTTATTTTTATAAGTCCAGTGTTGGTGGCTTTTTGATCTCCCTAGGTTTGTGTGCTGCGTGCCATGTTCTGACAAGAAATTCTACAGTCAAGTTTAATGTCTTCTGGAATATTTTTACTTACATAGATAAAAATAGGGACATGTTCTCCAGTACATTTTTTTGGATCAGAGATTGCTAAACTCCACACTTTTCGCATTTAGTCATAATTTTAGAAAAACAACATTACAGAACTGCTTGCAAAGTTTGTGAAGTTCAGCTCCAAATTCAGTTTTCCCAATAGTGGGTTGAATCAAAACTTGTCTCTCCAGGTACTTTCGCTTTTTACTGTGGATAAGGACTGTGCAGAATGGCTGTTTGTGGCTCTTGTTAAATATGTTCATGCTGAGGAGCTGGTTTGTACAGCCATTCAGTAAGGAAGAACATGGATCATCTGCACTAGGCAATTCTTCAGGCAGGCATCCCCTAGAAACAGTCTGAAAGAAATGCCTCCGCTCAGTCAGGCAGTGTCAGGACAGAGGTGTTTGCAAACAGAACTCTATGGTTTCTTACCAGGGTCTCTGCAGGCCTTCACAACCACAGAATCACAGAGTGGTTTGGGTTGGAAGGGGCCTTAAATAACACCTTGTTCCAACCCCCTTGCAGTAGGCAGGGACACCTTCCACTAGACCAGGTTGCTCAGAGTCCCACCCAACCTGGCCTTGAACACCTTCAGAGATGGGGCATCCACAGCTTCTCTGGGCAATCTGTTCCAGTGCCTCACCACCTTCACAGTAAAGAATTTCTTCCTAATATCTAATCTTAATATCTCATATTTCAGTCTGAAGACATCCCCCCTTGTCCTATCCCTATGTGCCCTTGTAAACAGTCTCTTTACAGCTCTCTTGTAGGCCACCTTCAGGTAGTGAAAGGCCTCAATAAGGTTTCCCTGGAGCCTTCTCTCCTCCAGGCTAAACATCCCAATTCTCTCAGCCTTTCCTCATTGGGGAGGGGCTCCATCCCTCTAATCATCTTCATGTCTCTCCTCTAGACTCACTCCAACATGTACACATCCTTCTTATGCTGGGGGCCCCAGAGCCAGATGCAGCACTCCAGGTAGGGTCTCACAACAGCAGAGTCGAGGAGAAGAATCATCTCCCTCGACCTGCTGGTCATGCTGGTTTAGATGCAGCCCAGGGTGTGGTTGGCTCTCTGGGCTGCTCTGTCAAAGCTCACCTGCAGAAAAGACCACGGATATGAATCGAGCAAGAGAAGGATCTGGTCTGAGTGGGTTATTGGCAAACCATGAACGTGTGGAGCAGGGGTCCAGCCCTGACACCCCTCTCCATCATGAGCCAGGCTTTTCATGTCCTCTGTAGTTCAGATTTTTTCTCAATTCCTCCTGCACTTTCATTCAGCCACCCCACTGTGTACCTGCCATCACAGATGCCATAGTCTCTGCCCTTCGCATATGTCTTTCACACTTTTCTCACACAGAATCCAAACACAAACCCAAGGACTTCGGTGTGCAGTATTTCCTGGTTTTCATAGCCATGTGATACACATTTTGGTGTGCATAAATGGATGTCAGCTTGTAGCATCTTCTTGTGATGTTGAAAACACATCCTAGTAAGCTTTGCAAACAGGTGGGAAAAGGAAAATGTGTCACTAGTTATTTGTTCTGAAGTGGTGCTGGAGGCCATGGCAAATAGGCAACCCATCACACTAGAACCAAATTCCAAAGAGCTCGTAGCCTAATGGCCAGTCATTGTTTTGTGTGAACATTACATTCCACTGTTCCAATTCTACAGCAAACTCTGTAATAGAAGATTTCTAAATTAAAAATTATAACTCTTTGCAGTGTATATGCCCCATTAATATCCAAAACCCCTGATTCATGCTATAAATGTAATGAGTTAATAATCTCCATTTCACCATGAGGCTGTATTTGTACTCAGAGACTTGCAGTAAAGATTGCAACAACAGATTTATATAGCATTTAAAAAATAATTTTGGAAGCAGTTTGAACCTTGTTTGGTTAGGATCAAGCAGAATCATTATTGGCACTCTGAGGCTAAAATTTCTCCCTACTCTCTTCCAAAGCTTAAACCAAATGAATAATACTTTTTTTAAAAAAAGTTCAAAATAACTCTTTTCATTTTGACTTGTGTCCATTGTAACTACCTTGTGTCTGAATCATAAAAACCTTAGTATTTAGTTACCTTGGAACAGCTACCCTAATTCCCAAGGTGAATGCGTACCACGGTCAGGAACCTTTGGATTAGTAAATCCGATTCCCTGAAGATACTGTTTTTATGTATAATTCCCTTCATAAACTCATAAAGTTGCAGTTTAAAATCTGTTATGTTTCTTGATCCCACTGCCTGTACTTAGGACCTGGTTCCCAAAACACTGCTTATATGAACGTGAAGAGTCAACTTCTGTGCCTGCTTCTCCACCTATGAAATGACATCTTGAGCTAAGTGCTTTGAGAGTAACAGACACTGTCCAGATTTTACCTGGAAAAAGTGAGCTAATTTGGTATCTAGGGTGTAGCACAGTCAAGCCCTGTTTGATAATATGGTGGTAGGACAGCACTGGTAATACTGGGAAAGAAACACTCTTCAAATCTCTGCAGTTTCTTCATGTGACTGCTGAGTTTAGGCTTAAGGCTACTGTGCGATTTCATGGAATGAGTAAGAAATGCATCTGCTAAGTTAGGGCCTAAACTCCCACCCACTGGAAAACTGGCAACAGTGTTTGTAGCCAAGTGTGAGTCATGGTACCATGTACCACAGTGCCACAGACCACAACAAATCACGGAATCATTGCCAGAATGGCACAACAGTACTCTGTGCAGAGAAGGCTCTGTGGACCTGCATTTCAGGAATGTTGTCCCCTTGCGGTGCCAGCCCAGTCACGAAGAGCTGTGGCTATCTGACTCCCTTGGCTAAATCCAGAGGCAGAAATGTTGGAACTATTTGCTCTCAGCAGGCTGACTTCTGAGGAGCCACATGCCACTTTCTCCAGCACCAGCAGCATCCCAACAAGGGGATGCAAACAAAAGTAGACCTTCTAATCTCAACACTTACATTTATTCAAAAATAATTAGCTGAAAGAAAAAACTCCTCCTGTCCTTGCAAAACTATGAGAAAAGGGAAGCGTATCTAAGATTGCTTCAAATGAAACAGCAAGGCTCAGAGGAACCAGAGAACTCTGCTTGTATGCTGCATTCCTTACTCCTGAGACAAGTTTATGAAGGAATGGAGTGTCTTTAATCATTTAATTTGGCTAATTTAAAACTGCATATCCATAATTTATTTACAGAGAGGTAAAAACCTCTAATTCCTGCATTTATTATTGTAACACACAGTATTAGAGTGATTTTTTTTTTTTTACTATTGCAATCTGCACACTGCCTGAGAGTGTTAGTGCTCTACACATAATGCTTGAGTGAGTGTGTTTGAGGGGGTTTGAGACTCCAATTCACATATACCAGCATCCATAAATTATGCACATAACCTCCATTTATACACAAAGGCATTGCAAAAATTATAATACAAATTAATTTACACGGCTTTCACTCCCAGCCATTGTTTTATGCTCCTTGTCTTAAAGAAAAAAAATTAAAAGAAAGGATCTTCTATTTCCCACTCCAGGAGGGCTTAGTTTTAGTAATACTGCAATAGTGCCCTACGTTAAAGGTACATTTGTCTCATTCACAGCAAAACCCAGGGAACCAGCCTTGTTGAAACTACCTCCAAATACAATTTATGCAACCTATTCATGTAAGTGGGACACCTTTTCTAATTCCAGCTCATGGGAATTTAATTGCCAAGTTTGAGCCTTTGTCGGGATATCTGTCACTTTTCAAGGACTTCTTGGATGGAAAAAGAATTCAGTGAGGTCCAGCTTTTTTACAAGGCTTGACAACTATTCTGACCTTCTCAACATGTAAGACGTGAGCCCCAGAAGACCTGGCTGAGGCAAAGTGAGAGAATTGATTCCAGAGCTGCCTCATTCCCAGGTAGCTTTAAATTATGTTCCAGCCTGACCTAGAAGGTTTCACCCATGTAAGTACCAGCCCACTCACCTTTAGATAGCTGAATTTCGCCTCATTCATGTGCTGAGCTGGGCTGTACTTTGTGCAGCCAGCTTCTCTGAAGGCATTGTGTGTCCACCATAATGCCTCTCATCACTAATTCACAGTCCCTTGGCATGTATGAAAGCTTAAATTATTTCCTGCAGTGTGCATTAGCTTGCACATGTCTGTGCTGAATTTCATCTTCCATCATGCTGTCTGGTCAAGTCTTTCTGGAACATGTCGTAGCTCCCCATAGTCTTGAGTAACCTAAAAAATTCTGTGTCATCCGGACATTTTGCTAATTCACTATTTACATACCTACTCCCAGGTCACTAGGAAACATCTCTTACTACAAACTTTGGGCTGACAGGCATAAATTCTTAATGTGTATTGAAACTATGAGCCAATCTAGGGCTATTTTTTAGTTTGATGGAGTTGAAGGAGCTTTTAATGGCTTATCAGTAGCTGTTGAAGGTGGTGAAATCTGTGGTAGCATTGCAGATTCTGCTTTCTTGAGCTGGGATTGCTATCAGAGACAGTGGGGCTGACATTTTGCTCCCCTAGACTAGAAATAAGCTCTTTCCTAAACCTGCATGGGATTTGAGCCTCTTCCCTTCACTGTATTTTTCCTATGCAGGAAGGATGACAACTCCCATAGGCAGCAGCAGCTACTCATGGTGCAGAAGGAGAAATATATGTCTCTATTCTAGGAAATTGGGTTGACCTATTCCCCTGGAGGTGGTTGGCACAAGAGGAAGGAACAGGAGCTGACAGAGGTAGCCATACACAGGAGCAGGAGAAGGGATGTAGGCTAGTCCTAGCTGTTGTTGAGACTTCCATCAAGATTATCTCCCCTAACTCTGCTTTTGTAGTGAAGAAATTATGGGTTTACCCCTCAGATTTACCTGTTTCCTCTCCTTCTAAATGCTAAAGCCAATATATGGTGATGTGTCTTTTTTTTCCCAAAAATTGACCGTGTTGAACGTAGCAAGTATGTCTAGCAGTGTCCCTTCAGAAGGACAATGGCCTTATTCTTTTAATGTGTGATGCACCTCAAAAATGTCATTTAATCCACCTGGTTCCTTACTTGCCATTGTAGAAACTCTCTGGTTTACTTTGTTTACTCTTTCTTCCTAAGCCATAGGAATATATGTCAACAGTAGTAGTGACAAAGAGGGATGTGCTGTGGGCTGTAGGCTGCTTTGGAGGAGAGGAGGGGATCTGGGCAACGAAGGTGATGTAGGAGCTAATATTGGATTTTGAAATTTTAAGAATTTTACAGAGAAGGAGGAATCTCCTTTTTCTCTGTCCCTTCTAAATGATATCACATGATATAAAATATTTGAGGGTCATGAACTCTCCTGGCAATGCCAGCACCAATTAAAAACATTACCACCAGTGTCTGATGTTATGTCCAGCAGCAGCAAAGAAAAAATGTGAGCTGAACACTCAAGCAGTGAATGGTTGCCACCAGCAATGACGCTTTGTTGACAGCAATAGAATGGTATCTGTTTCTCAGAGGCCTAGGTATGTGAGACTGATTTGGATTACAGTTGGCAACACTTAGATGGTTATCTTTGCAATCAGAAGAGAAAAGACTTTTAATTACAAGCACAGTAACGCTATCAAGCTGGGGCAAATCCTGTGCTTAATCCTGTGCTACTGCTCTGGGGTTTTACCTGGTTCAGATTCTTGTCTTTGGCTGTCTCCTCATGAAATCGCTTCCTGGACTGGATGTTTTCGGTAGAATCATTTTTGCAATAAAATGATGGAGGGCAGAGAAATATTTGACTCTCATGCTGGGCATACTTGTGCACTTGGGAAAATACTGCTCTGCCCACCTAAAATCAGGGAGAGTTTAGTCCCTACCTAAATTCAGGGAGAAGTCCACAGAGCTGCACAGGTGCCTTTGCAAACCATCACTCATTTCTACCTTAGTAAGGGAGTAGGGTTCCCCAGCCACCAGCTCAGACCTCTGGCCCTGCTGGGGAAACCAGCAGCATAATCCCCCCATGCATCGTGCCAGGTAAAGAAGAAGAGAAAATCTCAGTTTCCAGCTTGCCAACACTCCTATACAAAGTAACTCTTCTGTGACCTCCTTCCTCAGGTGCCCAGCCTTCCACACATGGGCTGCACCGATCCAGAGTGCCTTGGCAGGGAGCTGAGGAGTGCTGTTTCCCCTGGGTGGAGGCTGTGCTGCAGGTGTGGTGAAAACATCTGCATCCCCAAGATCATCTTCAGTCACCCAGTTCTCAGCTTGGAGGTTCTGGACAGCTCTGCCATAAATTACATCTCCCACATCATATTGTACCTCATCTCCCTCTCCACCCTCCTCCCTGTCCTCCAGCCTTTCCTCTCCCCTCCTGCCCTCAGCCACCCTCTGGCTTCCTCCCTGCCCCTCCAGCCATCCCCATCTGCTTTCCTCTCGTCTGCCCTATTTGCCTCCCACCACAGCATCTAACAGACCGTGCCTGTCTGCAAATGGACTGGGCCAGTCACCCACGGCTCTCCATGGGATGCTGTTCCCAGCAGGCAGCAAGGGCCCTTTCCTGCCTTCTGTATTTGAGGTGATTTGGAACTTCTGGGGGTTCCATGAGTGCTGGGGTAGTCTCAGGGAGCTGGAGTCCAGCAAAGAAACCCTCCAGCAGGATTTTGTTTTGGGGCTGAAGAGTTAGGGTAAACAGTTTGGGGATTGCCTTGTTAAGAAGGGGTCTTTGGGGTCTGTGACTGAGTGGATAAGGTGGTGGGAAGGGGAGCAAGGGACAGGAACCCTGCAGAACAGGACACACTTGAGTCTCAAGGCTATTTGGGAGCTGTGGTTTCAGGTGCAAGCTCAACCATAAAGCAAAGCTGCCTCCAGCGCTGCCCTCTCAGAGCATGGAAATGGGGCCAGCCCCTGCTCAAAGGCAGCATAAAGACCCTTTTCTTCCCATGGGCCAAGGCCAGGCCTGCCCTTACTTGCTTTGCAGAGGACTGCGAGCCCTGGAGGGAGCCCAGCCCTGGAGGGAGCCCAGCCCTGGAAGCTGTGGGATCCTGCCAGCCAGGAGCTCTGCCCATCCCCTCTGTCCCACAGAGCCGGTGAAACCTGGCTGGCTTCCCCAGCCCCGGTGAGCCACACGGTGCGGTGGGTGCTTGCCTGGAGCCGGGGCTTGTGCGGCACTTGGGGTCTGTTAGAGGAGGAGGAGTTTCTCCCTTGACATTTTCAGACATTTTCACAACTCGGAAAGGAACAGGAGGGATTGATGACTCTGAGCCCAGCAAAGACAAAGAGGTGATCCTGCCCTACTGGGCTTTGATAAACCCAGGCAACCAGCCACCACTTGTTCTTACAATCACTCACTCCCACATATGCATGAGAAGCACTATTGTGGGGCTTTTTCAACATTACTGCATACTTATTAACTGATGTGCCTTTGTCTTCTATCAAAAATCTTGTTTCTAAACCTCTTCTTAAAACTCACCACATATACGCACGCGCATACTTATTTTTCTGTCAAAGAAATCAGTACTGTAACATTTGAAGGGGAAAGGACCATTTTAAATTACATTTATTTTTTTCTTCTCACCATTTTCTTCTACCAAATTACTCTTCAGCTCTTAATTTCACAGACATTGTGCTCAGTTTCAGTAGCCTGCGGAGGTCTGTGAGGTGTGATTGGGCAAGCCTTTTGCTAACAAAACCCTCTTCATTTTTTTCTCATAAGCACAGTGTTTGCACCTTGCAAACCTGACACTCGTACTGAGGCATAGATTTGTAACGGTATTTTGGCATCTCCCTCCCAGCAAGTCAGGCTCAGAGATTTGGCTTTTCCAGTATGAGAGTTTGCTCTTTTATTGGTTGAATTTTCCTTCTGTTGGAGGAATGGCAAATCTGAATTGACTTCTTTGGGAGAGAAATCACGGGAGCACAAGGCAAAATCCTTTACAAATATCACCTTATTAACTGTCTCAGATGTCCATCAGGAAAAACAGGCACTTTAACTCATTTTCTCTCCACAGACTCCAAGTTAAAGCAACTGGCTTGTAATATGAGAACCCACATCTTATTCAGGGTGATGGCTACCTGGTTGGATGCAGAAACGTGCAGATGTATTGAAGAAAATGTGGCACAGTGGCTTCCTAGCAGGACTTCACAGCTGCCAACCCCTGAGTGCTTTTTAAGCACTAACTCAGTAATTATGCATCATGGACAGGCCTAGTTTTTCGCCGTCACTTCTACATTTCACTGTGACTCTGCAAAATGATCAAATGATCAGGATCTAGAAAGTTCATGCACTCTGTCCTGTATTCAGGCTACTGCACAATGCTGTTGTGCTATTTGGGCACTTAATGAAACTAATTGTGTTTGCTGCTGTCCTGCCTAGAGGGCCACAGGGAACAGGACCCTGTTGTGCAAATTTCTGGATAAGGACATAATGAGAGTCCCCATACTGACAAATATACTATGTATATGGAAAAGGAGACCCAGAGAGAGCAGGGACGCAAAGAGGAATGCACAATACAGAAGCCCAGAATGCCAGGTCAGTGGGCATCTTGGCCTCCAAATGTCCTGCTCCCACTTGAGTCCAATCATCAGAATACCATTCCCAGGGGTGGGAGTCTGTTGGATGCACAAACTACAGCTGAGACTGCAGCTCAGTATCTATCTGTATCCAAAGGGATTGTCAGGCTTGAGAGGCTCTACTTGCTGTGTCCTGTAGGATGCTGCATCTGAATAGCATCATTTGTGCCAAGCATCTCCATGAAGGAACTTGAGACATTATAATTCCAAAACACCCACCAAATCCCAGCAAACTGATGAAATGCAATTGAAATGGCAAAATTCTGATGTGGTCAATTAACCCCCTGCTATGTAGAACCTTGATATCTTTGTATAAATAAAATAAAAGGCAATAGTGCTAGATTGATGGCATAGCTAAAGAGGAAAGCAGTGATACCACGAGGTAGTTTCTTATGAATTATTTATTGGGCACTGTGATCAGAGCTCTGTTTAGCCTCTGTCCTGCTCTAGGTCATCACAACTATACACCCTATGCCCTAACTCAGAGCATTAAGCAGCCATGCCAAAGACAGGATCTTTGCATGACTGCTTCTAGATCCCAACACATACCCGTGTAGCCCCTATAATGGACAAGCACATGTATTATTAAGCAGCAGAAAGCACTTGTACAAGGCTGACGGCACACATGACTTATTTACACTGACCTAAAATAGCAGCACTTTAAGTGATACAAACACAGAAGACTTTAAAGTGCTCCATGGAGATTTGTGAATACAGGAGAACCCTTTGGCTAATCCTGAAACATTGTTTTCTTAAAAAGTCGGCTCATTCTCTTTTATGCACCTGCCATTACTTTCCTTACCTAGAAGTGACTTCCTTTGGTTTTCCCTACATATTGGATTATTAGCAGCTTGGTTACTAACAATCTTCCCACTTTTGTTGGCAGATGCAGCCTTACAGAGCTGACAGTTCCTAAGGGCTTAGGAATACTCTCCCTCAGGCTTGCAGGGTGGTGGATTCATGGGGTTTTCCCTTCTTTTAGCTGGGTTTCCTGATGGAAAGTGGATGTAAATGGCTCCACTTCAGTTATGCCCACTGGCCAGTCTTGGCACAAGTTGTTCCCACTGTCACTTGATATCTGTTTGGGTATGGGGGCTGAATGTCCAGTGTCCCTTGGGAGGTATGTGCCCAGATGAGGAGGGAGGTCACTGCCAGAGTGTCTGGCGAAGTCTCCTGGGGGTATGCTGGGAGCATGGGGTGAAGGCAAGAACCGGTAAAACATTAAAATGTATGTATGTGTGTGCGGAGGGGGACCTTAAAGATTATTTAACCAGAAAAAAAACCCTCAAAGTCTGACTTATATGAAATTTAATTTAATTTATTTTTACACCAGCAGCTGTCAGTTCAAAGAACAAAAACAAAGTAGCCATCTGTGCTTAATTTCATAAATCTACTGTAGATTGTCACATGATAGTGGAACTTGGACAAAAACATGTCATGTGATTGGGTCCGGTCCCTTTAAAGTCAGGCTTTCATATATTGTCTGATGTAGCTGCAACGATAGGCATGAGGCCCAACTAAGCAGGCAGTGACATGTCATGAACTGAGAAGGGTCAATCTGATAAAAATCCTGGTTTCCAGGACTTGTAAAATCTTCCCCTCTTTCTGTGGCAAAAGTGTTTTGTTGTTTTTTTTTCTGATTATGTTGCCAGTATATGAGTGAAACAATGAGCTTATCAGATAATAGCAATGCCTGTAATATGAAATGTAACATGAAATCCCTCCCATGAGAGTGGCAGCGGCATGGAAAAAGCAGGGTGCCAAGGGAGCTGCAAAAGACTGAGAGTAGTTGCAGAGTCAAGCAGCCTCACCTCCCATTGGAGGCTCTTCCCTAGTTCTTTGCTTGTGACAGAAAGAGTTCTCTTAAACCTCCACAGAACACAGGTAAATCAGAGAAATGTGAAAAAATGAAATTCTCTTTACCCATTTGAGGCTCAGAGCTAATAGGGAAAGTCAGAGTGTGTTTACTCTCCAAAATCATATTACTAAGAAAGTGCAAGGGAGAGAGATCAGAGGGGGTGTAATTAAAATACAGATCAAAAAGTCGCATTTTTCAATTTGCCATGTGAAAAAAAAAAATAACAATCAGCTTGTCATATTCTCATTAAATACCAGATGGTTGAGCATGAGTAATAGATCTCTGGCTGACAGAAATCTGCAAACTCTTTTCTTTGGAGAGTTTTTAACTTCAGCAATCTGACCATATCGAATATTCAATAACACTATCAAGGTGAATGTATTTGTTTAGTATTTACGTGCGTGTATTTGTGCGTGCCACAGCATACGTGCGTGTGGGGTGGAAACAAGAGCTGAGCCTCAGAGGAAGGAAAATTAATTCTTGGCAGGTAAGTTTAGCTGCCTAACATGCTTTTACTCTCACACTCAACAGACACAAGAGTTTCCTGAGGTTTTAATGCTTTCCACCTTCTCAGGGATAATTAAGCTATGCTGAAAGGAAAAGGCCATAGCTCCTTTATCTAATGCATCCACATAGCTGTAAATCAGGGGGTCGCTCTCACTTTGAGCCCTGCAGATCAATCCCTCTCTCGCACCACTGCCGTTACCTCCAGTGGGGATTTGGCAGCTGCCAGCAGTCCTGTCCCACTGCCTTTTCCGGGGCCAGCTCACCCCCAGACTAAATCCAGCAAAAGTTTTACCATGTTTGAATTATTTCTCTGTTTTTTGTTCCTAGTGCCGTGTTACAATGACGTTGACAGGATCTGACTGTCAACCACCACTGAGATGGTACAAAGACAGAATTAACAAGATGCTTCTTTTCTTTCCCACATGATTTACTCTCTCAGTGTGCAACATGAGGCAGCACAGGGACAGTTCAGACCTAACCACATCAGGGGGTGTTCATGGAGGCAGCACCATTGACATTGCTGGTCTGATGAAGCCAAACTCTTATGTAGCTGGCGCCTCTTGATCCCAAGTACAAAGATGAATCTGATTGCTACCTCCCTGGACTTCAGCCACTTGTGAGGCTTGATATCAGCACACCCAAATGACCGGGAGCCCTGAAAGGCCCATGTAATAAAGGAAACATTTAAGCCTGCCAGCAACACAGGAAATTTCAAAGAAATTCTGCATGAGTGCAGAGGCAGCAGCCATTTTCCCCTTGCCTGCTCCAGCCTGTCGTAGAAGTGAACACACACTGGTCTCTCATGGAGACCTTGCATTTTATTTTAATTCCAGCACCACCCTTTCCCCCCCCTCTTCCTTCTTCTTCTTGCTGCTGTTTGCCCTTAATCTTAAAGAAGTCATTTTGAGTGAAAGTAGATGATCTAGTCCTTGTATATGGAAAAACAGCAATTACTGTCAAAGAACAACAGCCTTTGCGGTAAGAGTGTGGTAGCTTTATTCTCCTGCAAGTTTGGGCTGGACTGATACTTAGAGTAATAGACATTAATGCCAGATAAGAGCTTGTGAGGTTTCTTGGCCTACTCTTTTTGCCAGTAAGGGATATTTCCCTACAGGATATTGTAACCAAGCTTTAATTAAAAAAATTAGAAGGCATTAAAGCAGCACAAAGTAATAGCCTCCTTCGGTGTACCTCACATTACCAACCAAACTGTTCCTCTCAGACCTTGCTCGTTCAACCTACTGACACATCTGTGCTCTTGGCAGATCCGGATCTCACAACACTGTTCAGGGATACCTAGAAGTGGTATAGCTACATTAGCACAATAAATTAGCATGGGTAGAGCGCCATGCTAATAAGTCTGGATTGCTTCTCATCCTCAAGCTAGTTCTTTTAGACCTAGCTGATTAAGTGCTATAATGGGCAGTGCAGATGCATCTACACGCTATCCAAATGTTTGGCAATGATGCTGCTGTGGGGAGCTCAGAAAATCCATGGGTAGTGGAAACAGTGGAGAAGCTGAAAAGCTTAGGCTCTCCCCCTCAAGCCTTTCAGTTGGTCAAAGTAGTGGTGTTTTCCTATAACAAGATTCCTGGGATGAAGTCTTGGTGCCACTGAGATCTGTAGAAATTTTGCCACCAGCTACAACAGTTCTAAAACTTTATCCTCTGTTTATTTTTCTAGTCAAGAGTAAAACTATTTTTCTGGTGATAATAGGCTAATCTCTCAAAACTATTGATTTCTTCTTAAATTCCATTCAGGTTTGCCAGCGTCACAACATTTTCCTTATGTGCTTTTCATGTTTTTAGTTAATACCAATATATATTACTGCTTGAGTCACCTTTTTTGGGAATTGCTGTCTTATCACACCAGCCTCACTTTTCAGCTGTTACTTTTTCAGGAGTTCACCCCCCATCTCCTTTTTTTCCTCTTGGATTGACAAGACTGACAGAGGCACCTGTAAGCATTTGCTTTCTTGATCCTGGCGTTAATGATTAGCTTAAGGAGTCTCATATGCTCCTGTCATGCCTATTGCTACCTCTGTCAACTTTCTTTTCAACACGGCAGACTTTGATTGTGCTTAGAGACAAGGTCTGCAGCACCTGCTTTCAAAGAAAGTGGAAAGGCAGATATTCTGCTCATGAAGATTGACTAAGTAATGGAGCCAAGGCTAACAAATTCACCTGGAGATTTCCTATGGCTCTTGAGTCTGTGCCTGTCTAATCTAGGATAATTTACTGAGGGTAAAGTAACAGTATCCTTAACTGCAGACATTGGCAGTGATTTTTGGCAACTTCCAGATTGTTGGCTTCTCTTTGAGATCTGTGCACTTTCTGGATAGCAGAGCACGTCCTGCCTACCTTCTGTCTACAGGTAAGGTGGTTTTGGAGAACTGCTGATGAGCCTCTTTTGTTGGTTTTCCTACACTGCTTTCATTAAAACAACACGTCCAGCCACTGATACTCCAAGAGACACCTAACATGGCACAAACTGAGAGGAAGTTTCCATATGGATACAGCCCACCAGACAGTTGTATCATCTCTCAGGACCTCACGACCAAGGTCAGAGGCTTGGGCAGAGTTGCAATTTGCAGCACCTGTCATCAGAACAAAGGAAGTCTTTAAGCTGGTTTTACCACCCTATCAAACCTCTGTGGGCGAGGCAGGAGAGAACAAACTAGTTTTCAGGACCACAGAGGTATACAAATCTGATGGTAAGCAGATATACATATAGGTGTCTGATGACTCGTCTGATATACCTGATTAGTGAGAAAGGGTGCTTTTGAGGTTAAGACACTGGAGAGGATTCAGGAAATCTAGATTTGGTTCCCAGCCCCACCATGGATTGCCTGTGGCATCTTGAGTAAATCTGTTCACTGGTACCTTGGCTCTCTGTGTGTACAGAGGGCACAGGGCTATTTACCTCCTTGCTTTTATTTCAGAAAGACAGAGCAAGTGCACAGGTAAGTGTCCCAAACCCACGTGGGCCCTCATCTCACTGGGATCTCTTGATACCATCAGTATGTGAATCACAATGCTCAAGGGAAGAGAGAAATGTCTACTTAACACATGTATGTACAAATGATGAACGGTTCCAGAAGTATCAGTGAAGTATCACAATTCGGCCACTTCTGGGAACAGTAATCATCTTCCTGGCATCTGTCTCTGGCAATCTCAAACTGATAATAAAAATTTGAATCAAACCAGGACTGAGTATTTTATTTCGTGGTTCACCAGGCAGCTAAGTATTTAAACACTTCATTTTTCCTTCCTTCATGCCAAAGGATATCCAGGTCCTGTCTGAAAGAATAACAGAATTGAAACAAATGCAGGGCAAAACAAAACTACCTGGACAACATAGAGGTACTGGGCAGCAGCAGTATTTCTCTTTGTTAATTGGTCATACTAACCACATCTATTACATGGTCATGTCAGTTATATGGGTCACCTAATATTAATTGTTAGATGGGCCTAAGGAGATGGCACTGAACACCAGAGAAGTTCAGTGTGATAATTTGTCCATCCTTCTGTTAGAGTCAAATTCTCTCCTTGCTGGCTGCATTCTAAATACAACCAGCCCCAGTCACTCAGGCCTCCGCACTCTACTGTAACTAAAAAACTCCATTATTATTATTATTTGCAGTTGCAGTAGTAGTAACATTAATGAGTGAGAAGCTCCAGAGATGGCCCATTATGTGCTTTCTTGGTTGATTCAATGGTCTTTCTATCCTTTTAACCCCTTCTAGGTTATTATTCAGAGATCCAGCTTTGAGGTTCTATCTTGCAATGTCTTGCTCTAAGGCTGTTGTAAGGCACTCTCTCTCAAGTCTCTTTTCTTGGCAAACTCTTGTAGCAGCAGGCTTTGTAGGCAGACTTCTTGCATTACATAACCTTTTCCTCTTGATAGGGCATCTGTAGTACCGGAGGGAGGAGGATGCCTGATACAGACAGGTTTCATCCTCCCACCTTATTTTCATGTCCATGCATTTTCTCCTTCTAAGAGAACTCTAATACTTCCCCTTGCTACTGAAAGTAGGTGGAGGAACAGTCAGTTTTTCCTATCCTTGCAAAATGTTTTCCTGGCACTGTTACTTATTGTGGAGCAAGGAGCACAAACACCCTCACTGTTGCAGTGATCCAGGAGGAGGAGCAATGCTCCAGCTAGGTTTCCTGGGCAGGTATGTGACCCCTCAGACATCCACTGACAGCATCAATAGAACTAGTGACATGAGCACCTATGATGGATGCTCCATGTATGGCTGATACTGCAATGGTGAGGGGAAACACATGGGTTCATCTCTTGGCACACTCTGAACTGCTTAGAGGGGTGGGAAATACCATAAGGTCTTCTGGGAACCGGTCCTTTCAAACCTCACAGCCATCTGGGCCCAGCTTCTTGGGAAAAGTGATTTGAACTTGAGTCTCTCATTCTGGGGGTATATCCTCATCCTTTAGCCTTACAGAGAAAAGTGAGAGAGTCAGGTTTGGTTTATAAATGAATGCGGGTATTTAATTAGCTGTGGTAAAGTAGATCAGATTCATCAGAATATATTAAGAAAGTCCTGTTCCCAAATACCTGAGAAGGTGGTGGTGAGGACACTCTCCTCAATGGGAGACTAAGGTTCGAATCTGCTTTCTAATCAGATGTGTGGGTGAGGAGAGAGTAGGAAAACTTGAAAGCCATTTCCTACCTCTTATGTGGCTAAGGGAAAAAACGGAGGAGATTACTGTTAGTTGTTTTTTAGTATTTTTTCTTATCTCCAGGAAAGGATTTACAGCCAGGACTCCCAGAGGAGATAGATGCCACCTTCTCTCCCAGCAGTAGCTAAAACTCCCTCTGCTTAATTGCCTCACCACTAAATACTTCACACCATTCATGCCTCTTGTAGACATTTCTTATCTGTCAGCTTGGGCTGGGCAGCCTCTTTTTCTGCTCCCCAGCTCCTCTAATCCCATCCCGAGGTATTATGTTTACTTTCTCCTCTACCTGACACCCTGGAATGCCTATGTCTCTAACCCAGAACTGCGGATTCCAGTATACACTGGGATAGGTGGAAGTTATGTAGTAAAGCAGCGAGGTTTTCCTCTTTTGGTGTGAAATCTCCTTTTACCTCAACTATGAACATATTGGACAGTGAGGAAAGCAGTACTTTTGGCTGAAACATGCATACAATTAATCAAGCCTTGTGATCCTCTTTGCCTCAGATCTTCAGTCATGAGTTCCCTTTGGCTAAAATGACACATTTAAGGTCTTTGTGCTGTTAAACTCATTCTGCTTTATACTTTCTGCCACGTGTATGGGACTGGCAGGGAATTGGTAAGATGTAATGCTTGTACTCCTACTGGTACATGACTCTGGCTTTAGGGATCAAAAAGTTTTTCAGTTATTAGAAAGGGAAAGATAAACATATTTCTTGAAGGCTTTTTCTTCTAAATGAACAAGTTGGGTTTGTATGGGATGTTTCTAAAATTCTTTTTTTTTTTTTTTTGCCATGGAAATTTATATTCTGCCTTCTTACACTTAAATTACATTTACTTCAGTGGAAAATATCCCCATTCTCACACATATTAACCTCCACTATCTTTCTTATGAGAAAAAGTAGAAACAAGAAGGAATAAAGCAGTGAAAAATACAGGGTTGGCTTGGTTTTCAGACCTGCAAGTGCCACCAGAGCCTACCTGACTCACATTTTGTAACATTTTATTTCACTGCCTTCACTACTCTGGTCACCCTTCCACTAGCCCTGACATTTCAGGAAGTAGAAAGACTCTGTTTCAGGACAGAGTCACCCTTCTCCCTTAGCCAACTCAAAGGTTATAGCAGCATGTCCCTGTCACAGATTACCCTGCAAATACTCCAGGCCCATCCTTACTGGCCCCACTGAGGTCCTAACTCTATCCCTTCAGAAGGAAGATAATTTTCCTTGACTATTGAACAAGTCTTCAGATTCAAAGCTTGCAGTGTTGCTCCCCACATGCTGACATCCCTGGTCCTGGCACACGTGTGCATTACACGTGTGCCTTTCCCATTTTTGGTTGCATCACAAGATCAGGTTTTCCACCTCTAAGAAAAGGTGATCCACAAGTCTTGTCACGTTCCTATGGGCATGGCACCACTTTCTGCCATGATGACTATGTTGTATATCATCTCCCAACTAACCTTTTAAGTGACACACTTCTGCACTCTCTTCTCGATCCGGTAGCTGGTGTTAGGAAGCTCACCAGAGCATTACTTCCTGGGCTCCTGTTCTGCAGGTCTTCAGGTTAACCTTTCTGAGCTTTAATCAAAAAAGATGATGTCAACAGGAATCATACTGTAGGCTTTCCTGGTGCTGACTGTAACCTTTATTGTTGGTTAATTGACAAAAGTGCTTAAAGTCTGCTTCAGAATTTCTGTTTCATAAAAATGTCTCCTTTGTTGAAGTATCAATTAGCTGTCTTGGTTCAAAGTTTATTTCTTTTGTGTGCAGCCATTTATTCTGTAATAATTGTCTAGGTTCTGACATTAAATACTGTAATTTCTCCTGCTATGTCTAAAACCACTTCCAAAGGCTTCTAAGTTTTATTTCCTTCCCATTTTCTACATAAATAACTGGAGTTTGTTCATGCTTGGGGAGATTAATAAAACCATAGTGTAGATTGTGAAATTCACCTCAAACCAAAATACAATGAGTTCCATTCCAAGACCTCCTGCAGGTTCCATTTCTTTAATTAAATATATGCCAAGGTTCCTCTCCATGAAGTAAATATATAAAACTGCATATTTGAGGGCAATTATAAGCTACTGTATTTTGACATTTCTTCACTGCAAATCATTTAACCTTTATTTAGGGAATTCTGGTTGAATGCATGTCTACTTGAGATATATATAGCAAGAAAGCTAAATGTCTATATGAACTTAAGGACAAACTAAAAAGAAATCATTGGAAAAGTGAGCAAGTGAAACCCTGATTTTGGTCCTACTGAAGGTTGTGGCCAGGAAAGTTTCATTATTAGCAAGAGCCACACGACTATACTGAAGCCAGAGAGAGGTGTTTGCGCTGGGGAATCTTCACCTTTCTCCATTCACAGTCTGGCTTTGCGGGTGCACAGAACAGCGTGTTTCCAACCCTTGTCGCACTGTTGTCACAGGAAAGGAAAGGAGAGAGGGCTGCTTGCAAAAAAAGCAGATGTAGTGTGTGAGAAATTAAAAACCGGTTTTATTACAAGCAAAATAAAATGGACAGGAGGTACTAACAAAAGAACTATTTTTGTATTTACTAACT